>CM053400.1:113135637-113198005 GCA_028644305.1 Xerus rutilus
TAAAGTCTCTACTGTTGAGTGAATATTTCTACCTTGGGACTGGCTGGGAGATTTTGGTTGGTACTCAGCTGGGAGCTTTCAAGTCCATGTCTGCACTAGAGGGTAAAGGTAAGTTATCATGAAATTGGTAGGGACATAAGAAGAAAATGGTATAGCACTAAAGATAGACAGAGCCTAGTGCTGGCTGGTGGCAGATCCTTTCTAGAGGCTCTTCCACAAATGTGATGTGAACTCTGTGACTTTGAATGAATGGCCCTGAATGAAACCAAACAGGACGAAAATCACATTTTTTAAGCATAAATATGTAGTGTCCCTTACGTGTACTTCTCTCAGCAAGCACGTAGTGATTGCTATTATCCATGTTATACAAATAAGAAACAAAGGTTTGAATCAAAGGCTCCACAGTCTGGACTGTTGCAGCACTCTGGCACTGCCAGAGACCACAGGAAAGCTGGGGAGGCACAAGAGAAGTGAAGGTTACATTGCAGCCAGGGTCAACAAGTCTGATATCCTACAAGACTAAGGATAGCACAGTCTGGTAACCAACAAATAACCTGATAGGAAGTCTAAAAATGTGGGTACTATCATTTTTTCCATCTGGTATAAAAACTCCAAAAACTCAATATGATTATTTGAAGCTCAATAAGATTTAATGATTGTGGTCATGAACAAATAAAACTAATTTCCTACTGAGTCAGGCTGACTGGTCTATAACCTACCTGATAAGCTGCCCTGTCATGAAAGATTGTCCAGAGATTTAGCTGCCTGACATGCTCAAGTTTCTCATGATCACTTACAAAGCACCTGTACTGGAAATATGCCCAAAGTGGCACTGCAAGTGGAATGTTAATCTTCTTTAACTAGGATTGATTGAGCTTATTGGACTGAAGAACTCTCCCTAACACCAGAATTCCTATTAACTTCTCATGGGACGAATTTGGATGTGATAGAATAGGAAAAAGAACATGAACTTTAGTAATTAGTCTTTTTAAACTCAAACTCATTCATTCATTCATTCATCACAATTTACTGAGGGTCTACTGTGGATCAGGTATAGTGCTTTGGGAGCACTGAAAGTGAAGATGACATAGTTTCTGCCTTCCTGGAACTTGTATCAGAGAGGGTAAGAGCATAGAGAAGAGAGAGTGACGTGTCAAATATAATCATGAGAGAATGTGCTAAGTGGGCAGGCTGTTCAATTATTTACACAACGAACAATTGCTGCATGCCACATCTACTCCAGTCTCTACTCTAGTGTCTGGTAACCTGCTGAGCAAGAGAGAGCAAGCAGGTCTTTGGTCTCACAGAGATTACATTCCAGTTGGGATGGAGGAGATAAAAATAAGTGAGAAAACAATGTCTGATTACAGTAAGTGTGATGAAGATAGTCTGGGTGAAGTTTATGTTGAAAGTAGGAGGGTTTTTAATTTTTGTAATTTTTTTGTTAAAATAATATATTACCAAGAGTATTTCTCTGTTTACTTTGCTCACTGAATTGGCCAAGTAGATGAAAAGGCAGGCCTCACTTAAAGATAATTGAGCACCCTGTGTTTTGATAATTGAACCAATTCAGAGTTGTCAGCACTGTGTTGTCAAGGTTCATTGTGTTTTGAACCCTCTTCCTTAGCAGTTTGTTAAAGTTTGATTTGGCAAACAAGCAGCTCTAAAGTTGGATATTCTAATCAGGAAAAGATTAGTTTACACCTTGGATTGTGTTTGGGGGAGAGAGAGCTGTGGGAAAGAATTGGGATTTCTCAATATTTGCATGTTTTGTAGAAAAGAAAGTTGTTTTAGGTTTCAACTCCATCATATTTCCTCAGGGAGCTTTAAAATACTGACTGTGACAGAACCATTTCTGGATACCAAGGGAACAGGATCCATAAAAATTAATAAAATCAATAGTGTATTTTCATAAACACAAGGATTTTCTAAGTGAAATGGTATTCTTTTCCTGTTGACCATTTTTGAAGATTAATTACAGGGATTGTTAACCCTTTCACAAGTAATTCTAAAAGAAAGAAGTTAAAATAAGTTGACAACAAGAAAATCTATCCAGAAAATTTAAAATATCTAAGAACATTCGAATATTAAATCCTTCCAGCAACAAAAGCAGCAGAATATGGCAGAGGTTCAGGTAAATTGTTGCCATAGATACAAATAAAACTTAAAAATAGAGTTTGTTTAGACTGTAGAGTGCTCAGCCCTTGGTCCTCATACATTATGACTTCATCTAATGCTTCTTTCTCATTTCTTCTTATTTCTTGTTTTGTTTATTTTTTTATTATTTTTTATAGTACTAAAGATTGAACCCAGAGGTGCTTAACTACTGAGCCACATTCCCAGCCCTTTTGTTTTATGTTTTGTTTTGAGACAGTGTCTCACTAAGTTGTTTAGGGCCTTGTTAAGTTGCTGAGGCTGGACTTGAACTTGTAATCCTCCTGCCTCAGCCTCCCAGGGTGCTGGGATTATAGATGTGTGACACTATGCACAGCTTCTTCCATGTTGCTAAGGGAAAATATTGAGTATGACTCTACTGCAGCTTCCAATCCAGGTATTTAAGGCAAATCCAGATAGCTATTTTAAATTATATTTTAATTCAAATTAGTTTTATAATACCCAGAGAAAAATTTAAAAAATATCCTGTGAAGAAGACTTCCCTGATGTTTAGAAGTAAAGGCCTGAACTCCTTAGATTTGGATGGTGAAATATTTCATCTGTTTGTGCAGTCCTTGGAGGAGAGACACTTCTTAAGCTAATTTGATCATCAGCAGAGTTCTTACCCATACTGGGAAAGAGGCGATGGGAAGTACAAATGAGTTGCTGAGTGTAAAGTTTTATCCATGTGTTGGCCAGAAGAGATTAGCCTACTTCACAGACTATTGACTTTTTATTTTTTAATTTTTTGTAGGTAAACATATTCCTGTGAGTTCTGGACATTGAGAACCAGAATTTTATTTGACGTTACTCAGTAACAGATGTCTGGGATTATCTGCACTGTCAAGTGTATTAAATGTTGTCTATGGAGCAGTGGCAGAGTGTAGATGTTAAGCAACTCAACATACAAATGCCGGCTTATTGGGAGGCAGATAAGAGCTATTGGTGACACTGACCATAGGTTGCCAGGTTCTTGGACTTGGGAGGGTTTTCATCAACTAGGTTGCATAAGAATCACCTGGGATACTCTTCAAAATGCAGATTCCTGGAATCTGCTATTTTAAAAAAGAATTGCAACTCATATACACTTATTGAAATACTGAGCTTGCCTTTTGAAGTCAACTTTAATAGTGTTTGTTTTGATTTTTTGTTTCTGTAGGAGCTGGCACTTCTGAAGCAGAAATAATGAGAAATTCTCCAGTGTTTAAAAGAAGGAATTATTTGTTTTTATAAATGACATTTTTCTGAACATAGGAAAAATTCTGATCAATATATATTTTATTGCTTTTAAAATCTTTATTACACATATACACATTCAGTATTGTTAATTCAATTAAAATTTCTACCAATTAATTAACATGTTTTTGTTAGTGGGAATTAATAAAACAATTAAGAAATTACTGTAACATCTCTGTTAGAATGAACTTACAAACTTTGGGTTAATCATTAAGGACAGGATTCTGGAGTACAGTGACATGAGCTTTGAGAACCAGAATTGTTTACAATCTGCTGTCTGAATGACATTGGTTTCATTGATCCACGACTTTTTAATGAATCAATGAGGTAGTGAGTTTATGTGGAATCTGGAACAATGGACATGAAATTAATGAATCTTATTAAGACAAACATAATGTGCTTCCAGTCATATATATATATATGTATATATATATATATACATATATATATATATAAATAAAATAAGATAGGAGATTTCTTGTTGTTTCTGAAGCTCATTTCTTCTTGAGAAATGCATATATTACCTGGTAAAAGTTATTAGCCTGAACACAAGAGCAGGAATTCCACATGATTCTCCTATCTGGGCCTAAGCAACTGTTGTAGAATATCCCAAAGAACCAGGATGATTGCTTTGCAGTCCTGAGCTTTTCCTAAGGACTCAGAGAACATGATACATGATGATGGAGTGAGGGCTGTGGGGGTCAAATTCATTAATGTTAGTTGCATTAATTTGAATTCAGGGAACATTTGCTAGAGTTTTATTGAAAGAAATAATTAAGCTGACTCAGAAAATATTGAGGGTATCATCTGTTTTCTTCTTTCTTCACAGAGGAAGAATCACTGTGCTTTAGGTAGTAGAGAAATCTGTGTAGTCCTCCTATTCTCTCTGCTGAACCTGTTTACCACAGTTAGGAATTGGGTTTGTGTGAGTTCTGATAGTTCTCTCTCTCTCTCCCTTCCTCCTATATCCCTAAAAATGAGAGTTATTTGCGTAACAAAATCAGGAATTTCTGTTTCATATATTTCCAAATCTGGTGTCCAGTTGTCCAATAGCATAGCTACTAGTCATGTATGACTATTTGCTTTAAGTTAAATTAAATTAAACTAAATTAAAAATGCTCAGGCACAGTGGCTGTAGTTCAAGTGCTTAATAACTACATAGTGCAGATTACAGAACATTCTTATCAGTGCAGAAAGCTCTACTGGGCAGCTTTAAGCTCACATTTCATTCTGTGGCTCATCAAACATCTGGGCATTTGACTGTTGTGTGCTATGCTTGGTGAACTGGCTCATAAGAACTGATGGGAAAATATCCAGGAATATGTAAGCCAGTTGGTAAACTATTGGTGGTTTGAAATTGGCCACAGTGGAAACATTGACACCATGGACGAAGTCTCAATTAGGATTGTTAGTGAGCTTCCTGTTACTTTAACAAATACATAGATAATCAACTTATAAAGAGAAAAGATTTATTTTGACTTATGGTTTCAGAAGTTCCAGTCCAGGACTTGTTGCTTTGGACCTGTGGTGAGGCAGCACATCATGGGAGGAGCATGTGGCAGAGCAAAACTACTCACCTCATGTCAGGGAAGCAGGAAAAAAGAGAAAGAGGAAGAGACTAGAGTCTCAGAATTCTCTTCAAGAGCAACCCTCAAATGACCTAAAATTCATCACTATAGCCCTTACTTCTCCCAAACTTTCCAGCTTGTCCCAATAGCACCAATCTGGAGACTAAATTATCAACACATGGCCTTTGTAGACACTTAAAATCCAAACTACAGCAAGGTTTTGTTTTGTCTTGGTGAGACTGGGAAAGGAGGCTGGTTTGCTAGTACATATCTTTTCAATAATGTCTGTTTCAAGCACTTACTAGGAAGAGAAGACATAGAGTGCATACCTTCACCATGAGGCTGATTAGAGGATTTGATTATCACATCTACCATCCCCATATGGATATGATAAATTTGAGTAACTCAGACTACATGAAGAAGATAAGGAGACTCAGTGCTCAATGAGGTGGGATCGTAAATGTTGTGGCTCATAAGTAGTCTTAATATTTTTTGTTTTGCCTTTCAGGTGTATCATGTTACTCTATTCCAGTGGTATCTGGAAGAGCACTGTCCCATGAAAATATAATGCAAGTCACACTTATAATTTAAATTTTAGAGCTTAGTTAAAAGAAGTGAATTAACTCAATAACATATATTTTATTTAGCTAAATACATCAAATTATTATTTTCATTTGCAACCAACATCAAATACTGTCAAGATATTTTACATTTTTATTTTTCCATGTAACTACAAGCCTTTGTGCTTATAGTACATCTTGATTCAGTCTGACCACACTTCAGGTTTTCAGCAGATATCTGTGGCTAGTATTAGACAACACAGCTTGAAGAAAATATGATAAACCAGTTCAATAATTGATGAAGTGGGATTTATAGAATTCAGAGAGTGATTGGACTAAAGACAAGTTAAAGGGAATGGCTTAGGAGAGGCACAGAGTTACCCATGGCAATCTCATTTTGAGCATCCCATGACTTAATGTTCACCCTTGTGGAAAACACTCCCACCTTCAGTTCTGAGTACCCTCCTGCACCCCAGGTACAAACTGTCTGATATGTGCAACCAGAATCATTATCTTTACCTGTGGAACTTCTTTCCTCCCTGCTCCAATCTTGTGAGACATACAGGCCAGGTTCCTCTGTGGCCATGTAAAATCTCCAGCTATTCTGTTTCTCCATTGTCTTTCAGGTACACGCATCCACTGCTATCTTGGTGTACACTTCGCCACCACATTCCCAGACAACCCCAGGGTTTAGCTAGCTTCCAGCCAGTCTCACTGCTTAGTCAACTCCTTCCCTTTTGTCTCATCCTTCACTTTGCCACACACTTCCATCCTTTCTCCATGGCATTACTGGTCCTGTGGCAACACATTAGGTAAGAAATAAGATCAAACTTCATGTGACTTTCACTTACCCTCCATCTCATCTCCAGGACCTCTCTGGTGTATTTTGAATGTGTCCCCTCCTCCCTCAATTCATGTACTGGACACATAATCCCAAATATTTTGTGCTAGTAATATTTACATGTATAGTCTTTGGAGGTAATTAGTATGAGCTGAGGTCATGAGGGTGGGAACTCCTTGATGGCATTAGTAGCTTTATAAAAAGAGGAAGAGAGATCAGAGATAGCACACTCACTTTGTCTCTCATGTGCTGCCCTTTGCCATGTTATGATTCACTGAGAGGCCAAGCAGATCCTGGCACCATGCTCTTGGACTTTCCACCCTTCAGAAGCATGAACCAAATTAACTTCTTTGGTTTATAAATTAACTTGTCTCAGGTATTTTGTTATAGCAACAGAAAACAGACTAGGATCACCCCTCTTCCACTCTATTCCCTGGTGACACACTTACACCCCCTGCTCCTGCATGTTGGACTTCTCACTCAGTGTTCATTGAACCATTTACATTTTCTTATCTCTCTGCCTCTTCCCACCACTACTTCTTAGCTCAGGCAGTTGTTTAGAAAACTGTCACTAACTACCCTTCCACTTGGAGCTAGGTAAGGCACTCGTCATGTGGGTTCCACACTTACCTGTATACTTCTGCATCACTGCCCTCACCACATGGCATTGCTATTATTCTTGTATATGTCTATTGCCTTTACCTCACCTTGATACCACAGTTCTGGCATTCTATGGACTATCAGTGCAGTGCATCCTTCTTGTTCAGATTCTTTGGAAGCTTGACCAGATTTTTCTCACATTCCTCCTGGGATGCCATTGATTCATATGATGTGTGGCACGTACCATGACCTCTCTTTGATCTATCAAATTCTGTCCTTCATTGTATGTTTGCATGGCTCTAAATTGTGCACTCTGTGATGACAGTCATCCTTCCTTCAGTTGTGGTCCCAGATTTGGGTCAGCAGAATCATTTGGAAGTTTCAGATGGAAGTGTACTGGGGTGGATTCCAAAGATGGCAGATTAGAGGAAGCAAGCACCTCCTAGCAGCTTATCAGCATCAGACTTACAAAGTGGGAAGACTGCTTCTCAGTCGTTAAGGGAACACACTGAAACTTAATGCTGATCTATAGGGAAAAAGTTTTTAAAGACACAGAAAGTCAAACACCTGAACATGAGAAATAATATGTTAGAGAACCACCAGCTTGGGTGTCAACATAGCTGCCAGTGGCAGTTGTGAAGGGGATGAGTAATGCTGATAAAGGATACCCCTTGGTGGCAGATTAAAAAAAAACTTAAAACGAAGAAAAATTTACTTGTAGAAACTGAGGATTAGAGAGCAAGGCTGATTTTAATGGACTCAAAGCCAGTGGGGGAACTTGGTGAAAAAAGATCTAAGATATGCTTCCCCAGGAGCAGAAAATGCTCCCAGGTAGGGAATCCAACAACTGGTCTCTTTGGGAATGCAGCCACCAATGCTGCACTGTGAGCAGAGATGGGAGAACCACAAACCCAATAGCCAGCTAAAAAATTTCCCAGAAAGCACCTGAACCAGAAACTGAAATAGGGACAAACAAAATTTTACCTGGACCATTCAGACTCTGGATTCCAATAGAGAAAGCTGACATTGTTGCTGGTGCTGTGGGGTCACACAGGAGCATCTGCACTGGAATGCAGATGCCTGATACTTTATACTCATATTAGTGAAACAGAAATCTGTGGAGATTTTATCAAAGTCCCTAAAGATCCAGACATCCTGAAAAGACTGGCATCTCCCAAGCAATAGGGAAAGAGGATTAATTCTCAAACACCCACTCACAGAGTTCCAAAGTTTTGTCAAATCTAAATTTCAATTACTGGATTCTTCAATTTAGAATTTATGCCACTCCTGCCACAGAAATACACAATTTGTCAACACTCAAATTGTGGTACCCCATCATATATTGGGATCCAGAAACTGGGATTTACTACAATCAGCTGTGCCACCTAGCCATAAATGTTGGTATCTAAGTGAGGAACACAAAGCATTGAGATTTACAATCTCCAATTATGAAGATATGGGATTATGAAGCCAAAACAAATATGAAGAATGAAAATCCACCCAAACCAACAGTTTGGAACTCCTCTGCAGAAATAAACTCATTATTTCTCAGCAAAAATTTTAAATTTCTTTCTTTCTTTTATATTTCTATCATATTCCCATTTTAAATCTATTTTTACTCATCTTTTTAAAAATTTTAATTCTTAAGTTGTTTTTCAAACATCATTTCATTATATTGTATTTAAAATTTTTTTCTCATTATGCATGATTTGATGTGTGGGTGGGGGGCAGTTTGTGTGTTCTTAGTGCACAGATAAGTTCAAAAATATTTGCATATTCTTAGGATTTTACTTTCAAATTAATTGCTCCCTTTTACACTCGTTTTTTATTTAGTTTTGATTTGTCTTAGGCAGGATTCCACTTATATGTGAGTTGTTTTCATCTTACATTTGCAGATTTGTTCATACCTTTGTTCTTGTCCCTCTTATCCCACATTACTCACTCTCTTTCTCAACTAACAGCCAAATTTTCCTGTCCCCACTTCCTCTCTTTATCATTCAGTAAATCTTTTATTCCTCCTCCTTTACAAGCAGTATCTGTTACCTACCTCCTGCCTTTCCTCTGATTACTTTTTTAAACATTTCAAACTTCCTTTAAACTTTACACCCTATTTTCTTTTTATTTTAGAACTATAATCCCATAAATAATGTAATCATATACTTTATGTAATTTACAGTCCATTCATGTTGATGTGATTAGTAATACAGTGGATGACATAGTAGAAACCTGATGTTGAATGCCTGATCTAGATATTGATCAGCATCCACTAATCAGAGCAAACATTTAGCTTTTAGTTTTTTGGGAGTTGCTTACTTCACTTAGCATGATATTCTCAAATTCCATCCATTTACCTGCAATATCTAGATCACAGTCTTGTATTACTGGTACTGATGTTAAGTGCTGACCCCAATATTTCTACATAGGTGGCAATTAATGTTATATATGTCAAAGTAGACACCAGTCATTTACCTTAAAATTATATATCTTTTATCAACATTAGTACTATTTTTATTTCTGGCTGCCTTTATCTTTAAAAAGGCTGGAAAGTAATTGGGACACTTGAAAATCCCAAAGCATAGACCCTACTGCTGAGAAATACTGATAACACAGCCAAGCACCAGCAAATCTCATCCAGCAAATGATCTAACTGAATATGAGCCTAAATATTAATTCAACTCATAGAACTGGGGAGACAAAAACCCCAAACCAAACACCAGATCCGAAGGAGGCAAAACCAGAGGGGAACCTCAGGTCCCTCACATCAACAACTACTCATAAAAATGAGTAGTTTCAGAAAAATCCTGTAATAAAAAAGAAATACACACATAAGGACCGCATGTTTAAAAAAGGTACCACATGTACCTCAATTGATGAGCAAATCAAGGACGTTGGAAAACAAGAAGAAACAGGCAAATACTTCACTGCACAAAATTCACAATCTCACAACAAAAGATCCCATAGAAATGGAAATGGGGGAAAATCCAGAGAAAGATTATAGAAAACTGAATATGAAAATGTTCAATGAACTACAAGAAGATCTAAGGAATGAATTAAGAGAGCAAATACAGGAAATGAAAGACAATCTCAATAAAGAAATAAAAATATTGACACCAATATAAACTCCTGTAAATAAAAAAACACAATGAATCAAATTAAAAATTTACTTTAAAACATCATCAACAGATTCTATTGCATAGAAGACAGACCTTAAGCCCTTGTAGACAGAACCTCAGGCCTTAAAGACAGGATACAGGCCTTAAAGACAGAATTTGAGTTTGCTGAGTACAATAAATGGAAAAATAATAAAACAATCAGAATATACAATAACTCTGGGACATCAAGAGACCAAATCTGAGAATCATTGGGACAGAAGGGAACATGGAGATACAAGCTATCGGCATTAAGAACATTTTCTTAATGAGAGAGTCACAGAAAACTCCCTATAACAGATGTGAGATAGACAGCCACACACAGGAAGCATACAGGATCCTGAATAGACCTGATCAGAAAAGAAGTTCTTCAATACACATTGTAATAAAAATGCACAACATAAGGAATAATGAAAGAATTTTTTTATTCTTTTATTTTTATTTTTTATTTTTTTAAAACAGAAGAATGCATTTCCATTAATATTACACATATGACCACAATTTTTCATTTCTTTGGTTGTACACAAAGTAGAGTCGCATCATTTGTGTCTTCATACATGTACCAAGGGTAATGATGTCCATTTCATTCCACCATCATTCCTCCTCCCTTGTCCTCTTCCTTCCCCCTTCTCCTCTATGTCCTACACAAATTTCCTCCAATTCTCCCATGCTCCCTCCCACCCCTATTATGAATCAGCATCCACTAATCAGAGAAAACATTCAGCCTTTGGTTTTTTGGGAGTTGCTTACTTCACTTAGCATGATATTCTCAAATTCCATCCATTTACCTGTAAATGCCATGATTTTATTTTATTTTAATGCTGAGTAATATTCCATTGTGTATATATACCACAGTTTCCTTATCCATTCATCTATTAAAGGACATCTAAGTTGGTTCCACAATGTAACTATTGTGAAATGTGCTGCTATAAACATTGAAGTGGCTGTGTTACTGTAGTATGCTGTTTTTAAGTCCTTTGGGTATAAACTGAGGAGTGGGATAGCTGGGTCAAATGGTAGTTCCATTCCAAGTTTTCTAAGGAATCTCTATACTACTTTCCAGATTGGTTGCACCAATTTGCAGACCCATCAGCAATGTAAGAGTATGCCTTTTCCCCCATATCCTCGCCAACACTTATTGTTGCTTGTATTCTTTAAAAAATTTTTTTAAAAATATTTTTTAGTTGTTGATGGGTCTATTTATTTATTTATTTATTTGTAGTGCTGAGAATTGAGCCCATGGTCTCACACATGCCAGGCAAGCACTCTACCACTGAACCACAACCCCAGCCCGACTTGTATTCTTAATAATTGCCACTCTGACTGGAGTGAGATGGAATCTTAGAGTAGTTTTGATTTGCATTTCTCTAATTGCTAGAGATGTTGAATATTTTTTCATTCATGTTGATTAATTGTAAATCATCTTCTGAGAATTGTCTGTTCAATTCGTTAGCCCATTTATTGATTTTTTTGCTTATTTTTGGTGTTAAGTTCTTTGAGTTCTTTATATATTCTGGAGATTAGTGATCTATCTGATGTGCATGTGGTAAAAATTTACTCCCCCAATATAGGCTTTCTTCACCTCACTGATTGTTTCTTTTGCTGAGAAGAAGCTTTGTAGTTTGAATCTATCCTATTTATTAATTCTTGATTTTATTTCTTACACTTTAGGAGTCTTGTTAAGGAAGTCTGGGTCTAATCTGACATGATGAAGATTTGAGCCTACTTTTCTATTAGGTGCAGAGTCTGTAGTCTAATTCCTAGGTCTTTGATGCACTTTGAATTGAGTTTTGTGCATGATGAGAGATAGGGGCTTAATTTCATTCTGCTGCTTATGGATTTCCAGTTTTCCGAGGACCATTTGTTGAAGAGGCCATCTTTTCTCCAATATATGTTTTTGGCACTTTTGTCTAGTATGAGATAACTGTATTTATGTGGGTTTTTCTCTGTGTCCTCTATTCTGTACCATTGGTCTACTAGTCTATTTTGGTGCCAATACCATGACATTTTTTGTTACTATTGCTCTGTAGTATAGTTTAAGCTCTGGTATTGTGATGCCTCCTGCTTCCCTTTTCTTGCTAAGGATTGCTTTGGCTTTTCAGTGTCTCTTAGTTTTCCAGATGAATTTCATGATTGCTTTTTCTATGTCTATGAAAAATGCCATTGGGATTTTGATTGGAGTTGAATTAAATCTGTATAGTGCTTTTGGTATTATGGTAATTTTGACAATATTAATTCTGCCAAAGAAGAACAAGGGAACTCTTTCCACCTTCTAAGATCTTTAATTTCTTTCTTTAGTGTAATGGAGAAAAGTTGGAAGCATTTTCTCTAAAACCTGGAACAAGACATGAATGCCCTCTCTCATCATTTCTATTTAACATAGTCCTTGAAACTCTAGCCAGAGCAATTAACAGATTAAAAAATTAAAGGGATATGGATAGGAAAAGAAGAACTCTAAGTATCACTATTTGCCAATAACATGATTCTATACCTAGAGGATCTGAAAAATTCCACCAAAAAACTTCTTGAATTGATAAATAAATTCAGAAATGTAGCAGGATATAAAATCAACACCCATAAATCAAATGCATTTCTATACATCAGTGATGAATCCTCTGAAAAGGAAACTAGAAAAACTACCCCATTTACAATAGCCTTAAAAAAAAAAAAACAAACCTGGGAATCAACTTAGCAAAAGAGGTGGAAGTATTCTAGAAGGAAAGAATATTTAAAGCCACAAGGGAGAAACATTAGGTTAGAAGTAAACCAATAAGGCTCACTTCTGACTTCTCAACTCAGACCCTAAAATCAAAGAGGGCATGAAATGAGCTATCCTAATCTCTAAAAGACAATGATTGCCAACCACTATGGCTATCCTAAGCAAAGCTCTCTTTTATATTCAATAAGGAATAAAAAACCTTCCATTACAAGGATAAACTAAAAGAATACATGACAACCAAGCCAGCACCACAAAGAATACTCAAAGAAAACTACATACAGAATAACCTAAAACAAATGCCCAAGCCTCCAAATAAATGAGAATCAAGAGATGACCAATCATCTCAATGAGAATCAAGAATTAAATATAACAAAAAATAAAAATGGTAGCAAACCACAAGCACATATTAATACCAGTGAATACAAATGGTATCAACTCCCAAATTAAAAGACATATTATCAGAATGAATGAAAAAAGAAAGATCAAACTATATACTATTTGCAAGAGGCCCATTTCATAGGTAAAGACACTCAGAGGCTGAGAGTAAAAGGATGGAAAAATATTCCACACAAATGTAGTCTGAAAACAAATTGGAACAGCTATTCTTATATTTGTCAAAGCTAATTTCCAGTAAAAATTAATCAAAAGAGACAAAGAGTGCCATTACATCCTGGTAAAGGAAACAATAAAATAAGAAGAAATAACTATAGTAAATATATATGTTCCAAATATCAATGCACACAATTACATCAAAAAATACTCCTTGAAATTAAATCTCAGATAGACTTCAATACAATGATATTGGGTGATTTCAATATACTCTTATCACAAATAGACAGGTAATCAAAACATAAAACCATGAAAGATATATCCAACCTAAATAATAATATAAATCAGATAGACTTAATAGGCATCTATAGAATATTTCATTCCCAATCATCTGAGTTTACCTTTCCTCAGCAGCTCCTGGAACCTTCTCCAGAACAGACCATATTCTAGGTCATAATGTTAGTTTTAGCAAAAAGTCATTTTCCCATCCATTGTATCTGACCATAATGGAATTAAACTAGAAATTAGTAGCAAGAAAACTAACAGAAACCACATCAATACATGGAAATTAAACAATAATACTTTCAATGAAGAATGAATCAAAGAAGGAATGAGAGAAGGAAACAAGAAATTCTTAGAAACAAATGAAAACAAAGATCCAACATATCAAAGTCTCTGGGACAGTATGAAAATAGTACTAAGAAAAACATGTATTGCATTGAGGACCTACATAAAAAAATTAGGTACCAAACAAATGAAATTATTTCATTTGTTTCACCTCAATGCTTTAGATAAATAAGAACAAACTAACTCCAAAATAAGTAGAGGATAATAAAGATAATAATAAAATTGAGAATTAAAAAAATACACAGGATCAATGCAACAGTTGGCTCTTCAAAAAGATAAATAATATTGATAAACCTCTTAGTCAAACCAAAATACAGAAAAGAAGAACCAATTCAAAAAAATTAGAGATGAAAAAGGAAACATCACCACAGACACTTCTGAAATTCAGAGGATCATTAGAAACTATTGAAAAAATTATATTTCAATAAACCACAAAATCTAGAAGACACTGACAGATTTCTAGACACAAATGACCATCCAATTTGAACCAGAAAGATATAGAAAACCTAAGCAGACCAATATCAAGTAATGAAATTGAAGCAGCAATTAAAAGCCTGTCAAGAAAGAAAAGCCCAGGACCAGAGGATTCTCAGCTGAGTTCTACAAGACCTTTAAAGAAAAACACCAGTCATTTTCAAATTATTCCATGAAATTTAAAGGAAGAGAACACTTCCAAATACATTCTATGAAGCCTGTATAACCCTGATACAAAAACCAAACAAAGACATATCTTGGAGAGAAAACTACAAACTGATATCCCCTATGAACATAGATGCAAATCCTTAATAAAATATCAGCAAAGTGCAATAAAAAACATATTAAGATAATGCACAATGATCAAATGGGCTTCATTTCAGGAATGCAAGATTGGTTTGACATACACAAACCAATACATGTAATTCATCACTTAAATAGAATTAAGAAAGACTCATATGATCATCTCAATAGATGCAGAATTGGCCTTTGATAAAATATAGCAACCATTTATGTTAATAACCTTGGAGAAATGAGGGATAGAAGGAACTTACCTCAACATTATAAAGTCAATCTATGACAAACTCAAGCCAACAACATACTGAATAGGGGGAAAAAAACAAAGCTTTTCCTCTAACATCAGAAACAAGACAAGGATGTCCACTCTCATCACTTTAATTCACTATAGTTCTTGAAACTCTAGTCAGAGCTATCAGGCAATAAAAATAAATTAATGGGATACAAATAGGAAAAGAAGTCACTGTTTGCGATGACATGATCCTAAATTTAGAAGACCCAAAATAATTCCACCAGAAGAGTTCTAGAGCTGATAAATTAATTTAGCAAAGCAGCAGTATACAAGATCAGCACTTATAAATCAATAGCTTTTTTCTATACTCCAAAAGTGATTCAGCTGAGAAGGCAATCAGGAAAACCATCATTTTCACAATAACCTCAAAAACCAAAAACAAAAACCCCAGGAATTAATCTATCCAAGGAAGTGAGAGAAATCTACCAAAAAAACTAAGAACGCTAAAGAAAGAAATTGAAGAAGACCTCAGAACATGGAAAGACCTCTCATGTTCTTAAATAGGCAGAATTAATATTATCAAAATGGCCATACTTCCAAAGGCAATGTATACATTCAATGCAATGCCTATGAACATATCAATGACATTCTTCACAGAGCTAGAAAAAAAATTCTAAAATTTACTTGGAGAATAAAAGACTTGAAGAGCCAAAGGAATTCTGAACAAGAAGAGTGATGCAGGAGGCATCACAATACCAAATCTCAAATTATACTATAGAACTATAGTAATAAAAACAGCATGGTATTGTCATCAAAACAAACATGAAGACCAATGGAGTAGAAGACAGGGCATGGAGACAAATCCAAATACTTATAGCCATCTGACACTTGACAAGGTGTAAAACAATGTATGTTGGACAAAAGCCAACCTTTTTTAAAAAATGGTGTTGTAAAAACTGGATATCCATATGTAGAAGAATGGAATTAGATTCCTATTTTACCCTATACAAAAATCAAGTCAAAATGGATGTGACTTAGGAATTAGACTAGAAATTATGCAACTACTAGAAAAAAACACAGGGTCAACACTCCATCATATCGTTGCAGGCACCAACTTCATCAACAAGACCTCTAAAACTCAAAAAATAAAACCAAGAATCAATAAGGGGGATGGTATCAAGTTAAAAGCTTCTGCACAGCAAAGGAAATGTATGAAGTGTGAAGAGAGAGCCTACAAATGAGAGAAAATCTTTGCCAGCCACTCCTCTGACAGGGGACTAATAGCCAGAATATATAAAGAACTCAACAATGTAATGACAAAAAACCAAATAGCCCAATAAATAAGTAGGCATCCCCTAAAAAACCAATAAAACAAACAAACAAAAAACTAAATGGAAACTTCTTAAAAGAAGAAACACAAAGGCCAATAAATATATGAAAAAATGTCCTACATCTCTAGTAATCAGGGAAATGCAACTCAAAACTACACTAAGTCACTGCAGTCAGAATGGCAATTACCAAAAACATAAACAATAATAAATGCTGATGAAGATGTGGAGGGAAAGGTACACTAAATTGCAGGTAGGACTGCAAATTAATGCAACTACTCTGGGAAGCAGTGTGGAGATTCCTAAAAAACTAGGAATGGAACAACCATATGACCCAGCTATCCCACTCCTTGGTATTTGTCCAAAATAACTAATATCAGCATACTATACTGACATAGCCACATCATTGTTATAGCAAAATAAGGGGGAAAAGGTGGTGGAGAGGCAGACAGAATATCATAAAGATGTAAGAAAGATCAGTGGAGTAGAAACAGGGGAATGAAAAAGAGGGAGCAAAGAAGAGAGAGCAGAGGAAATATGGGAGGAATTAAATAATACATATATAAATGTACCAAAAATAGTTTCAGAAAAACACACACACACATAAATATATTTATATTTATATGTATATGTTAGATATATATATGTTAGATATATATATAAATCAAATATAAATAAAGGAAGAAATGAAAGAAAGATCAGTAGAGAAGAAGGAGAGTAAGGGGAGGGAGGAGGGGAGGGAAATGGTGAGAATGAAGATTAAAATAAAAGTTTTTGCTTTATTATTTGGTCAAAATGAACCCAAACACTACGTATAATTACAATGCTTTAATTAAAAAAGAAAAAGGAAAAGAAAAAAAAAGAAACACGTTAGGGCCACTTTTGTTGATATACATAACAGACAATTGGTAAAAAGGAACGTTTCATAATCATCAGGGTTACTGCCTTTGAGTTCTGTCCACAAATGACCCCCAAACCTGGACAGCACAGGCCAATCTATTAGCTTCTTCACCCAGCTCTCAATGCTCTTGTCACCCAGGATGCATGGGGAAAAGATCATTTCTAACCTGCCAGTCATTTTTCATCTGGAACTCCAAATTGCTTCTCTTCTACCAACTCCTAGTATTTTGACTTGTCTTTGAGTCAAATGGAAACCTTTCCCCATCATTTTAAAAAGCAAGTATGAATTGTGGGATTACATTTATGCCCCAAAGGGAAACCCAAATTATAATGAAGTCTATTTCCTAAAGAAACAGAGACTGGGAGAGTTCCCTTCAGCAAAATCTGCAACTTTAGAAACTCAGTATTAAAGGCTCAGGCTACCTGATCCCCGTCATGCCATCTGCTGATTCGATGTGTGGGTCATAGCGCACATTGTGCAAGTGTTAAAATTCATAAACACTAGAAGGACCTGGAAAACCTTAGGAGGCATAGTTAACTCACTTCTAAAGCTATGTATAATATTTGTGAGTAGAACTTTAGCCTTCAACTCAGAAAGTCTCTGTTTAAGTACCTCTAATTATTGACTTTAGCCTGAAAAATGTATGAGTTGATGCCTTTTGATATTATGTTCATAATTTTGACAAGTATCATACCTAATGTTTGTACCTACTCCTGTACAGAAGCAAGCAAAGTGAAACCTGCTAATTGTGAGTCAAACCTGTCTTCCCTTTTATGGGTTTTGTTCACTTTGCAATTCAAAGAAGACCAACACATTGTTTTTCTCTTGTAGACATACAGCAATGCAGGCATGATACCTCTTCATTAGTTATATTAGTTCTAGATCTAACCTCTCCTCCCATTAGGGATTATCTTTTTATTCTAACTTTGTCAGGACTCTGTAATACTGCCTTTTCCCCCCATTAGCACTATGCTCTTTTTGGCATTTTAGAATTATTTTAAAGAATGACTGCATAAGATGTCATAATATTTAGAATTCAACCATTCACTTCATCATTCAATATAAAAAGCTTATAAAAAAGCTTCAGTAAGATATTTAATAATAAATATCCTGGAGATAATTTTCCTATCATCTGTGACCCAAAATAATTTTCAGCACCTTATTTAATAGCTCAGCTCCTTCCCTATTTATTTAGATTAACTCCTGGTAATACCCTGGCACATACCACATATCTCCACTCTCCAACTTGTTTTGTTTTGACTGGGTGATTAAAAATTACTTTGTGACCTGTAATAATCTGCAGTATCCTAGAAGGAGAAGGTGAAGCACTGTGAATTATGTACGTGGCCACACCATTCTGAAGAGCTTTCTCCAAATATACCAGAGCTTTCTCTTTACTGCTAGAAAAAGACTGAGAACCTGCAGCAACCTTGAGAACTGCCACTGTTTTTCTTTTTCTTTTCAGAATTGTACCTAAACAAGAGGATGACTGTATGTACCATTCCAGAACAACAGAATCATCTCTGGACAAAGAGAATAATCATGCTTTCTTCCCATGGGCACCCCTCAATATATTGCTTTTTCTAGTTCTGAAGGACATAGCAACTTTGAAGAGTAACCAATTATCTTTAACAGCGTCCACAACATTAGTTCCTAATCATTACCTCAGATCATTCATTCATTCATTCATTCATTCATTCATTCATTTATTTTTGCAGTACTGTGTAGTTAACCCAGGGCCTTGCACATGCTAGGCAAGTGCTCTACCACTGAACTACATTCCTAGCCCACCTCAGATATTTATTGAGATGCTACTGAAATACATAGAAATATAAAATATGGCTCCTGTATTCGGTGTGGGCTTAATCTCTTTACAGAGATAAGACTTGGTCCCTTTGCTAACACAAAAGTGTAATGGAATATGCAGTAACTCTATAGTTATATCTCCATGATGTTTGGAAGTATATTTTCTTCTTATAAATAGGGTTGAACATCTTTTCCAAGGGAGCCACTTCCAATTCTTTCTACTACATAATTGTTTTCAGTCCAGTTTTCTATACCACAGTATGTCTTTTTCTTCCTTGTTTTTAGATACTTTTTATATATTAAAGGCAATTAACTTTTTCTGGAGATAAGTTACACATACTTTCCCTAGTTTCAACTTTTAGTTTTTATGGAATTTTGTTTGCAACAGTGTGATTACTGAAACTATATTTATTTACTTGTACACTATCAATTTGGTTATATTTAAGGTAGGATTCAACTTGATTACACCAACAAGATGAGGCAGATAGTTACTAAAACTGAAGATTTGCTATCAACACCAGAGAGCCCATGAAGACATTGTAAAGGGAGGTAACCTGGTAAGCAGATGGTGTTAGGGTGCAACGTGGGCTGAAGGAGGATTGCACAAGGAAGCAGTTGGGAACCCATTCCCTGACACTCAGCAGAAGCTGGGTGCCCAGCTTACTCCCTTGCTTGTGTTCTCATCCTGTGAGCAATCGTCTCCCTGGATCAATTTTAATTAAACAGAAGCAGCATAATATTTACTTCCATAGGGTGTTTGTTTTGGAAAATGGAAGCTGTTAGGCAGGTTGGGTTGGCTAAATGGAGTACTGTACTGGTGATAGAGGAGGCTTGGGAGCAAACATTGTGTAGTGTTTGCTCACATGTCATCAGGGGCTGGCTGTCATCACTCTGTGGGAGCACTAGTTGTGTTGCTAGATAGTTGTGCTTCCCTGGGAAGATACCTTGCCTTACTCCATCTGATTTTTTAAATCTACAAAATGGGATAATACTCTTTGCCATGTCAGTGGACAGGATTGCTGTTAACAAGCAAGGTGATGAACTAGAAGGCCCATGTAGATTGCAAAGTGGTAGAGAAGCATGCATTGATACCCAGGCACCTTGTTCTCCAGGGAAAAGAATGTAATCCATCCTGAGCTCAGAGAGTTGACCATAGAGTAGGGAAATGAGGAAGCAGTGCTCCCGGCTTCCTGGCCCAGATCTATGCTCGTGAGACTGAGGCTGGCCTGGAGATTTCCCTTTCTCTTTCACGTTCTTAGCAGGCAACAGTGGGGGTGATCAATTATTATTGACTTGAGGATATCAAGGAATATTGATGGCAAAAGAGGCTACTGACCAGGATGAAGTGCAGCATAATGTCCATTTGCAGGTGTCTTGCCCTTGAGCTCACATACTGCTGCTCCTAAGCATAAAATGCAGTCAGCCCAGGCGTGATCACAGGCTTCTATCTAAACCTTCTGTTCTCCTTTTTGACTTTCCTCCCTTTCCCCACAATTCTCTCAAACTTGACAGTTCTTTCTCTAGAAACTCAAGCTCACGGGGTAATGCTCCTTTGTGAATAAGTATCTGTCTGTCCTCCTAAAGGTCATCAACCTGAGGCCACTAGCCAATAGGCAACAATCATGTCTTTATTCAAAATCTATAAAAACTGGTTATTTGGTATCTTTGTAATATTATAGTCATTTACCCTCTTAATGAAATGTGTTATGTTTTGGATATGAGGTGTCCCCCAAAAGCTCCCGTGTTAATGTAGGAATGCAGGTACTATGGTTGGATTATGAAAGATGTAATCTAATTAGTCTATCTTAGTTTGAATGAACTGACCAGGTGGTGACTATGGGCAGGTGAGGAGTGTCTGAAGGAGGCCGGTCACTGGGGGTGTACCCTGGAAGGGTTCATCTTTCCTTGACCATCCTCTGCTTCCTGGTTGCCATGAGCTGAGCAACTTTCCTCCACTTTGCACTTTGGCCATGGTGTGTTGCCTTACTTTGGCCCCTGAGCAATGGAGTCGGCCATGTATGGACTGAGATCTCTGAAACTGTGAGCCCCGGATACACTTTTCATCCTTTAAGTTGTTCTTCTCATATATTTTGGTCACAGCAGCACAAAGCTGACTAAAACCAAAAGTAAATGACTTTCTTCTGCAAAGGGCTTATTCTCTGTTCTTTCCCTTGTTTGCATGGTGGCTGCATTTGGGAAACTAGGACAATAAGACAGGCACTGGCTTAGAGATGAATTCCTTTGGGGAGTCATCAAGACGTCTCTGACCAGACTGGGAAGGAGACAGAAATTTAACATCTGAGAAAATGTTTCTTTTTTCTATTTCCATATGTAACTACACATAGGTATATGCATGTGTGTATATTCCTTCACTTTCGGTTTTTGTTGTTTGGAGAATTGGAGGGATTCTTTTCTGTAAGAATAAGCTGTCTATAATATCTTTCTCTTCTGCCTGGCTTCAATTATGTTTCAATTAGCTGAGCATACATACTTTCCCTGTGTTCTTTTCAGGCATGGCTGATTGCCTGTTTAAATAAAGTGTGTTGGTATCATTTCTAAATATGTTCTTTTTTGATAGACTTCTAAACTGTAGTTTTCATTTCTCTAATTTGAGACATTCTTAAAATGACCACCTGGTACCTGGTCATTCTTCAAGCTCAGAGACTGAAAAGATTTGTCCTGAAAGAAACTCCTTGGCTCAGATCTACTGCCTGACCAGGCTGGACTAGTGAAGCTGTCTTGTGTTTACGAAGAAAACGATGCATCTCAGATACTTTCTTTTTTTCTGGCCAAGTAAGCCTTTAAATGAAGGAGCTGGCTAAGCATTGTGTGGATGTGAAGTCCTTCTGGGATTTTTAAATCATCCTTGAAATATGGCATAAGATCTTAAATCAAATTTTAATGTGCGAAGAGAGAAGCAAAACTTCAATTCCAAAAGGGATGATTTTCCTTCTTAATGTATTTTTTAATGCGATTTTTTTTTTCTGATGACAAGAATTTATCTTCTGGAAATAAGAACAGTTAAACTAAAGGAAGTAGCCTATTGTGGCTGGAAGAAGGATCAGTTTGGATCTGTTCAGGACTCATTTTTGCCTGGTTACATGTATGATTAGAGCTTTTACTAGTTTATAAGAAAATAAAGTGAAAATAATACTAGAGATTGAAAAAAGGATCATTCCTATCAGGTCTATCAGAGAGTGAGACACTAGAATTCAGAAAGGAACTGGCTCTAACTCATTAAGTTCTTTCAGGTTTAAAAACCCCTTACATAAATTAAAGACTTTTACATCCATTTCAGTTAAAACAGCAGAGATTTAAAGGTAGCTTATAAAGCAAATATTTATCAAAAACTCTTAAAATTATATCACTGGTATTGGCTATTCTTTTTAAAAAAATTTTTTGTAGTTGTATAGAATGCCTCTATTTTATTTGTATATTTTTATGTGGTGCTAAGGATCAAACCCAGTGCCTCACATATGCTAGGCAAGTGCTCTACCACTGAGCTACCGCCCCAGCCCCTTGGCTATTCTTTTTTTAAATTTTTTAGTCATAGATGGACACAATATCTTTATTTTATTTATTTTTATGTGCTGCTGAGGATCGAACCCAGTGCCTGACACGTGCTAGGCAAGCATTCTACCACTGAGCCACAATCTCAGCCCCATGGTACTGGCTATTCTTAAATGGCAGAGACTATTCATTTGGCAGCAAATTTTATTCTTAAATTGTAATGCCCAGGGTTCTTGGAGTGTAATTTCTGGTGTTTCAAATTCGAATTTCATCTGAGCTCTTTGAACTCTTTGTCCTTTTGTATACAAGACTAGTAGATAAATCTAGCAACTGTGGAACCTCAGTTCTGCTCTGAACCCTCCATGAGCTCCCGTCTTCCTGACTTGGGGAAACTTGGCTTGTGCATGTGCAGCCCAGCCCTCCACTCAGTCCTGTTCTTTCTAGGTCCTCCTGGAAACAAGTTAGCTGACTGGGCTTCTGGGAGGCTACTCTCTGCCTCCACAGCTCAAAATATACTTTGCTCATCATAGACTCTGCTCATTGCATCACACTCAAACCAGGTCCCTGGTTGAAGAACAAGGGAATCGAAGCTCCCCTCATGACTTCTCCCTTACCCAGGGACTGCGGTTCTCACTACTTGTTAATCAAAGATGCTTCATGTAGACTTGCTTTATGGTTATTCTGTGGGAGTGAGTCTAGTTCCAGATTAAAATAGCTTTTTTTTTTCCCCCTCTATTAGCTCTTCTGAACTAAGAGAGTGTGTGGACCTATTGTGTGTGGACCTTTGGGAGTCATCATACATATTACAGGGGACTTTGGAGTTTCTTGTGACACATTTTAAATTATATTTTTCATATTGATTATAGCCATAGAAGTTAATATCAGTGTGTTCAAGTTCCATTGGTTGTCTAATTTACAACCAAGCACTATCGTATCATTTTAGGATATATACTGAATGTTTGCCTGGGTTTGAAACTGTGTCAGCATCAGTAGAACTATTTTATTGATGCTTGCCTATGAGTAAATCTCCAGGATGGACTTAATATGTAGATGATATGGTTGGTCAAGCAAAAGCAAAATAGCCTTATACCTTTATTATGTGAAGGTGTTATAATTGATTAGAGAAAAGCTGAGGGGGAGATGTTTTCATGTGCTGTTGTCTGAATGTGTCACTCTCAAATTCATATGTTGAACCTCTAAGTCTCAATATCATGGTATCAAGAGATGGGGCCTTTTGGGAGGTGTTTAGATCATGAGGATGGAGCCTTCATTAGTATGTTTCCTATCTTGGTAAAAGAGGCCCTGTGGAGCTCATCTCCTGTTTCTAACCTATGAGGATACAGAGAAAAGATATTATCTGTGGACCAGAATGCTGGACCTCCCCAGACACTGAATGTGCTAGCACCTAAATCTTAGACTTTCAGCCTCTAAAACTGAAAATATAGTTCTTTTGCTGGTAAATGGCCAGTCTGTGGTATTTTTCTATAGCAATTTAAAAAGGCTATAGGGATATGCATACATCAGAGTGAAAAGAACCTGTACCCCAGTAGTTGGTCCTCTTAGAAGTCATTATATTCAGAAGGCAGTATTATCAATTCCATTAAATTTATGTTAATGATTTTAATTATCTTGACTTTTATTATTGTTTTTAATTTGTAACTTTGGTTTTGGTTTAAAGTAATATCAGAACTGGAAGCATGACCATTTTATTTATTATGTTTTATTAAGGAACACTGTAATTAAAATAATATAAGTCAACATTAGGGCCTATAGGGATTTCATTTTTATTATTGTTTGTTTTTGACTTTTATAGAGATAAATACATGAAGCAAGTTTGAGTAGTATTGCACAGTGTTATACTATGCAATTGACTTGTTTTTGTTTCCTACCCTAGAAGGTATATAAGGTCTCAGTTATTTATTTTTGCATCATGATACTTACACAAGATGAATATGGGAAGGAGATGGTATTAGAGTTAACCCTTGGTTCCTGATCACTTATACCACTGGTAAGCTCTATGATCAGGCCTTAGGCTCCCTAACATACAAGAGAAACCACCACCTTATGGTGTCCAAATAAATAGTCTATCAAAAACATTTGTAAACTGTCAAGCATAATTAAAATATCATATGAATAAAGCACCATCACTCCCAGGGCACTGTGAGGGCAAGAACACATTATTTCTTGAAAGCTTTTAATATTTTAATCCCTGTGAAGTATTTAATCCTTTGAATTAGCCTGCACACATACATTTAAAAACACATTAATTTGCATTCTGTTAGAAATGAAAACATTCCCATGTGGTTTTTTGATCTAAAATAACAGGCAATGGCTATTGTTTTGTGTAAACAGAACAAGAGTTAACATATTAGTAATAAAAAGAGATGCCAGTGAGGGGGAAAGCAGTTAAAATACACAGACTATCCAGAGAGTAAAGAGACTCAGATAGACTTAATGCAGATTCAGAGAATTATCAAGTAGATTACAGTTGATGCCACAGATTTATACAGATTATAGCTGATATTATGTAATAAACAGCTGCTTTCAACCAAATACCCAGGGATATCTAAACCCATAAGTACTAATAATTTCATCTGTAACTTTGTGTCTCAAGAATGTTCAAATTCCTCAGAGTACCTGTGCTTTCCTTGTGGTTTTCCATGAGGTGTTCAATCAGTATTGACGTATCACTGCAGACATTTACAGGTGATTGGTAAAAATATTTTTTGGTAAAAAGAATTTTAATATTCTGGATATTTAATACAAAATTTTTGGTATATCCTCATATACAATAACTAAAACTTTCACTTTATAACAGCATGCATGAATTTTTACTAGAATTTTATATTCAGCAAAATTAAGCTTCAGATTTGATGATAAAATAAAAACCATCCCTGATAAACAGAAGTTAAAAGAATGTACAGTGAGAAAGCCTGCACTACAGAACATTCTCAGCAAAACATTCTATGAGGAGCAAATGAAAAACAACAATGAAAATCAGCAAAGGGAGGAAATACACTAAAGGAAAGGCCAATCAAAGCAGAAACCAAGTAAAGTTAAAAACCAAAAATAAATCGAAATGACCAGGAATACAAAACATTTCAGTAATAATGCTGAATGTCAATGACCTAAACTCATCAATTAAAAGACATAGACTGGCAGATTGAATTTAAAAAAGATGCAGCATCATAGACTCATCTCATGGGAAAAGACATCCACTGAAGGTGAAAAGATGGGAAAAAGTATATCACTCATATGGACAACATAAACAAGCAAGGGTTTCCATCCTCATAACAGATAAAGTGGACTTCAAAAAAAAGTTATTAAAAAGGGATAAAGAAGAACATTTCATGTTGTTTAGGAAATCATACATCAACAAGACACAATGATCATAAATATCTACGCCCCAAACAATGGGGTATCTATGTATATCAAACAAAACCTTCTCAAATTCAAGAATTAAATAGACCACAACCCAATAATACTGGGTGACTTTAACACCTCTCTCACCACTGGATAGGTCTTCCAAACAAAAACTAAACAAAGAAATCATAGAACTCAATTAAAAAATCAATAATTTAGACTGAATGGACATATATAGATATTTCCTCCATCAACAGTGAATACACTTTTTTCTCAGTAGAACAGGAATCTTTCCCCAAAATAGACCATATGTTATGCCACAAAACATGCTATGATTTGTTTTATGCCACAAAACAAATCATAGCAAACAAAAATAATAGAGATACTACCCTGCATTCTATAAGATCAGAATGGAAAGAAATTAGAAATCAATGATAAAATAAAAAATAGAAGCTACTCCAACACCTGGAGACTAAATAATATGCTATTGAATTATGCATGGATAATAGAAGATATCAGGGAGGAGATAAAAAAATTCTTAGAGGTAAACAAGAACTCCAATAAAACATATCAAAATCTCTGGGACACTATGAAGGCAGTGCTAAGATGAAAATTCATTGCATTAAGCTCAATCATTAAAAGAATATAAAGTCAACAAATAAATGACTTGACACTACATCTCAAAGCCCTAGAAAAAGAACAAACCAACACCAAAAGAAGTAGAATACAGGAAATAATTAAAATCAGGGCTGAAATCAATGAAATTGAAACAAAGTAAACAATTCAAAAAACTGATAAAACAAAATCTGGTTCTTTGAAAAAATAAATAAAATTGACAAACCCGTAGCCACCCTAACAAAAAGGAGAGAGAAAACCCAAATTACTACAACTTGTGGTGAAAAAGGAAATGTCGTGACAGACTCTACTGAAATACAGAGGATTATTAGAAACTGTTTTGAAATTTATACTCCAGTAAAGTAGAAAACCCAGAAGATACCCACAAATTTCTAGAGGCATATGACCTACTAAAACTGAACCAGGAGAACATTCTTGAATTAAACAGATCAGTTACAAGCAAGGAAATAGAAGATGCCATCAAAAGCCTACCAACCAAGAAAAGCCCAGGACCAGATGGATTCTCAGCCAAGTTCTACAAAACTTACAAAGAACAACTAACTCCAATACTTCTTAAATTATTCCATGAAATAGAAAAGGAGGGAATCCTTCCAAACTTATTCTAGGTGTTATCACCCTGATACCAAAACCAGACAGAGGCACATCAAAGAAGGAAAATTTCAGACCAATTTCCCTGATGAATATAGATGCAAAAATTCTCAATAAGATTTTGACAAATTGTGTACAAAGACATAGTAAAAAAAAAATAGTGCACCATAATTGTGGGGTTCATTCCAGGGATGCAAGGTTGGTTCAACACACAGAAATCAATAAACATAATCCATTACATCAATAGACTTAATGATAAGAATCATATGATTTTATCAATTGATGCAGAGAAAGCATTTGACAAAATACAGCACCCTTTCATGTTTAAATCACTAGAAAAACTAGGGATAGTAGAAACATACCTCAACATTGTAAAAGCTATCTATGCTAAATCCAAGGCAAACATCATCCTAAATGGAGAAAAATTGGAAGCATTCCCTCCAAAAGCAGAAACAAGACAAGGATGCCCTGTTTCACCACTTCTATTCAATATAGTCCTTGAAACTCTAGCCAGAGCCCTTAGACAGATGAAAGGAATTAAAGGGATTCAAATAGGAAAAGAACTCAAACTATCATTATTTGCCAATGACATGATACTACACTTAGAGGATCCAAAAATTCCACCAGAAAACTTCTAGAATTTATGAATAATTCAGCAAAGTAGCAGGATATAAAATCAACACCCACAAATCATATGCATTTCTATACATCAGTGATGAATCTTCTGAAAGAGAAATCAGGAAAACTACTCCATTTGCAATAGCCTCAAAAAAATAAAGAATACTTGGGAATCAATCTAACAAGAGAGGTGAATGATCTCTACAATAAAAACTACAGGACACTAAAGAGAAATTAAAGAAGACCTTAGAAGATGGAAAGATCTCCCATGCTCTTGGATAGGCAGAATCAATACGGTCAAAATGGCCATACTACCCAAAGTGTTATACAGATTCAATGCAATCCCAATTAAAATCTCAATGACATTCCTTATATAAATAGAGAAAGTAATCATGAAATTCATTTGTAAAAATAAGAGACCCAGAATAGTCTAAGCAATCCTTAGTAGAAGAGTGAAGCAGGAGGCAACACAATACCAGACTTTAAACTGTACTACAAAGCTATAGTAACAAAAACAGCATGGTATTGGCACCAAAATAGACTGATAGACCAATAGTACAGAATAGAAGACACAGAGACAAACCCACTTAAACATAGTTATCTTATACTAGACAAACACATACAAACACATACCTTGGAGAAAGATAGCCTCTTCATCAAATGGTTTTGGGAAAATTGGAAATCCATATGCAGCAAAATAAAACTAAACCCCTATCTCTCACCATGCAAAAAATTCAACTCAAAGTGGATCAAGGACCTAGGAATTAGAACAGAGACATTGCACCTAATAGAGGAAAAAGTAGGCCCAAACCTTCATCATGTTGGATTAGGCCCCACCTACCTTAACAAGACTCCTATAGTGCAAGAAATAAAATCAAGAATCAATAAATGGGATGGATTCAAACTAAAAATCTTCTCAGCAAAAGAAACAATCAATGAGGTGAACAGAGAGCCTACATTCTGGGAGCAAATTTTTGCCACACGCACATAAGATGGAGCATTAATCTCCAAGATATACAAAGAACTCAAAAACTTAACACCAAAAAACAAACAACTCAATCAATAAATGTGCTAAGGAGCTGAAGAGAAACTTCTCAGTAGAAGATATACAATCGATCAACAAATACATGAAGAAATATTCAACATCTCTAGCAATTAGAGAAATACGAATCAAAACTAAGATTTCATCTCATGCCAGTCAGAATGGCAGTTATCAAGAACACAAGCAACAAGTGCTGGTGAGGATGTGGAGGGAAAGGCACACTCTTACATTGCTGATGGGACTGCGAATTAGTGCAACCAATCTGGATAGTCGTATGGAGATTCCTTAGAAAACTTGGAATGGAACCACCATTTGGCCCAGCTATCCCACTCCTTGGTCTATACCCTAAAGACTTAAAAACAGCATACTACAGTAATGCAGCCACTCCAATGTTTATAGCAGCTCAATTCACAATTGCTAAACTGTGGAAGCAACCTAGATGTCCTTCAATACATGAATGGATAAAGAAACTGTGGTATATATACACAATGGAATATTACTCAGCAGAGAAAGAGAATAAAATTATGGCATTTGCAGGTAAATGGATGGAGTTGGAGAACATCATGCTAAGTGAAATAAGCCAATCTCCAAAAACCAAAGGCCAAATGTTTTCTCTGATTAGTAGATACTGATACATAATGGGGCTGGGGGTGGGAAGCATGGGAGAAATGGAGCAACTTTAGATAGAGCAAAGGGGAGGTAGAGGAAGGGAGTGGGTATGAGGGTAGCAATGATGGTGGAATAAGATGGACATCACTACCCTACGTACAAGTACAAAGACATGAATGGTGTGACCCTATCTTGTTTACAAGCAGAGAAATGGAAAATTGTGCTCCATATGTGTACTATGAATTGAAATGTATTCTTTTGTTTTAAAAAATAAAAATCTTTTTTTAAAAAAGAAGAAAATTATCTCAATTTCTTTATGCTACTTATTTGAAGATTTCTACATTTTCATAAAAGGGCAATTCTTAATGTTAAGTTGATAAGTATTCATTTTTGAATGTGAAATTGACAAATAGGAAATTTCTTGTGGAGGGGAGGAGAAAAGGATGAAACTGCTCAAGATGAGATTTCAAAGTTTTCCTGACATTAATATTTGAATTAGAAAATACTTATCAAGCATCTTTGAATTAGTATGACATTTCTGTGGTTTCTAATAATAAAGTAGTAGATAATCTGTTAAAAAAGAAAGAAAGAAAGAAATCTGATTTCTACTTCTAACTTCCATGTGCCAGGCAAGTTGCTACCTATTGGAAGTCTATTGATGCACTATGAGTCCTACCTTAAAAAGACTGCAGAGGGTAATTAATGAATAGGAGCAAATATTTATGATATTGTATATTGAATTAATACATGAACCATCTAAACAGGACAAGAGAAGAGAAAAATTAATTTTATTTAGGGCAAGTAGAAAAGGGTCTTCTGAGGAGAAAATTTATGAGCTGTGTTTTGAAGTATGGATAGAAGTTTCTTGTGCAGATATTTGATAAACCATGATGTCTGAGCCCAGAGTCTGTCTATGTTAAGTGGTGGGGAGTGACAATCATTGGACTAGAGAAGGTCAAGGGTTAGGAATGAGTCCAATAAACATTGAAATTGCTAGAATGACAGGTTTGGCATAATGTGGTGCTTAACAATTCTAAGCAAGAAAATTGATGCAAGAAGCATCACAATACCAGCTATCACATTATACTATAGGGTTATAGTAGCAAAACAGCATGGTAATGGCATCAAAATAGACATGAAGACCAATGGAATAGAACAGAAGACAGAAGGACACACCAGATGCTTATGGCCAACAATATATGTTGGAGAAAAGACAGCCTTTTAAATAAATGGTGCTGGGAAAACTGGATATCTATATGTAGAAGAATGAAATTCACTCCCTATCTTTAACTGTACAAAAGTCAAGTCAAAATGGATCGAAAACTTAGGAATGAGACTAGAAACCTTGCAACTGCTAGAAGAAAACATAAGGTCAACACTCCATCACATAGGTGCAGGTACTGACTTCCTCTACAAGACCCCTAAAGCTAAAAAAAAAACAAACCCAAGAATCAATAAGTGGGATGGTATCAAACTAAAAGCTTCTGCACAGCAAAGAAAACAATTAAGAGAGTGAAGAAAGAGCCTACAGAATGGGAGATGATCTTTGCCAGCCACTTCTCTGACAGGGGACTGATACCCAGAATATATGAACACCAAAAACTCAATGCCAAAAAAACCCAAATAGCCCAATCAATAAATGGGCAAATAACTAATCAGAAACTTTTCAAAATAAGAAGCACAAATGGTCAATAAATATACGAAAAAAATGTTCAGCATCATTAGCAATCAGTGAAATGCAAATTCAAACTACACTAATATTTAATTTCATTCCAGTCAGAAAGGCAATCATCAAGAACATAAACAATAATAAATGCTGGTGAGGATGTGGGGGATAAAGGTACACTATTACATCGTGTGTAGGACTGCAAGTTAGTACAATCACTCTGGAAAGCAGTGTGGAGATTCCTCAAAGAACTAGGAATGGAACCACCATATGACCCAGCTATTCTACTCTTCAGTATTTACCCAAAAGATCTGAAATCAGCATGCTATGGCCATACAGTCACATTAATGTTTATAGCAATAGAACTCACAGTAGCCAAACTATAAAATCAACCTAGATGCCTATTAATGGATGAATGGATCAAGAAAATGTGAACTAAATATATATGTACATATATAAACACACACAATATATATATATATATATATATACACACACAATGGAGTTTTGCTCACCTACAAAGAAGAATGAAATAATGGCATATGCTGGTAAATGAGTGGAAATGGAGAAAATCATGCTAAGTGAAATAACCAGTCATAAAATCAAAGATCAACAATGGAACAGAGCAGAAGACATAAAGACAAAGTCACATATATACAGTTATCTCACACTAGACAAAGATGTCATAAACATACATTGGAGGAAAGATAACCTCTTTAATATATGGTGCTGGGAAAACTGGAAATCCATATGCAACAGAATGAAATTGAACCTCTATCTCTCACCCTGCACCACTCAAAGTGGATCAAGGACCTAGGAATTAGACCAGAGACTCTGCACCTACTAGAAGAAAAGGTAGGCCCAACTTTCCATCATGTTACCTTAGGAATCGACTTTCTCAACAAGACTTCTAAAGTGTAAGAAGTAAAATAAAAAAATCAATAAATGAGATGGTATTAAACTGAAAAGATTTTTTACAGCAAAGTAAAGAATCAAGTACATGAAGAGAGAGCCTACAAAATGGGAGAAAATCTTTGCCACTTGTACCTCAGATAAGGCATTAATCTCCAGGATATACAAGGAACTAAAAAAACTTAACACCAAAATTACAAATAATCCAAATGATAAATGGGCAAAGGAACCGAACAGGCACTTCACAGAAGAAGAAATACAAATGGTCAACAAATATATGAAAAAATGTTCAACTTCTCTAGCAATTAGAGAAATGAAAATTAAAACTATACTCAGATTCCATCTCACTCCAGTCAAATGTCAATTATAAAGAATACAAGTAACAATAAATGTTAGTGAGGATGTGGGGGAAAAGGTACACTCTCATATATTACTGGTGGACTGCTAATTGGTACACGCTGGAAAGCAGTATGGAGATTCCTCAGAAAATCTGGAATGAAGCAACCATTTGACCCAGTTATCCCACTCCTCAGTATATACTCAAAGGACTAAAAATCAGCATACTACAGTGATGCAGCCACATCAAGGTTCATGGCAGCTCAATTAGCAATAGCTAATTTATGGAACCAACCTAGATGCCCTTCAACAGATGAATGGATAAAGAAAATCTGGTATATATACACTATGGAATATTACTCAGCCATAAAAAGGAATGACTTTATGATTTTGCTGGTAAATAGATGTATCTGGAGTCTATCATTCTAAGTGAAATAAGCCAATTCCAAAAAACCAAAGGCTGAATCTTCTGATATGAGGATATTGGCAGACAATAAGGGGAGCAAGGGGAAAAATAGAAGTTCACTGGATTAGACAAAGGGGAATAAAGGGAAGGGAGGAGGGATGGGGATAGGAAAGACAGTAGAATGAATTAGACATAGCCTTCCTATATTCATATATGAATACATCACCAGTGAAACTCCACATTCTTGTACAACTACAGGAATGGGGTCCTAATTAGAATAAGTTATATTCCAGGTATGCATAATATGTCAAAATACACTACACTCTCATGTATACTTAAAAAGAACGAATGCAAGTAAATAAAATCCAAGGTTGAATGTTTCCTCTCATATGTGGAAGCTAGAACAAATAAGGGAAAGAAGGCAGTAGAAGAGGGGATTTGATATCATAAAGTTATAGGGAAGTTCAGTGGAGTAGAAGGAGAACGTGAGGAAGGGAGGATTCTAGGAAGAGAAAGGGGAAGAAATATGTAATTAAATTACCAATGTCATGTTATATTCTTATGTAAAGATACCAAAGGGAATTTCACTTTTATGTATATATAGAAGAAAGGAAGTTTAATAGAAAAATACAGGAGAATATGAGGAGGGAGGGAGGGAAAAGGGAGAATGGGCTTCAAATCAAATTCCTTGCATGCATGATTTTTGGTTATTACTAAACTATGTTATAAATAAGTAAAATAAGCTAAGACCTCAGATGCTACTCCCACAATAATGCTTTTAATAGTTAACACACTTTTCTCTACAAGTTTAAAACTTCTTATAAACACATTATTCTTAAACAATATTCTTTAAAACCATATTGGCACTTAGTAGAACTTCTGCTAAATTAAAAAGGATAAAATTGGTAAACACATCGTGTAAACACCCACAATGATGAAGGCTGGCTATCAAGCAAATATCAAAAGCCCCATTATGGAATAAAGAAAATATGGAATATATACACAAGAGTTTTATTCAGCCAGAAAGAATGGAATTATGTCATCTGCAGGAAAATAGATTATCTTGAGAACATTATGTTGAGCAAAATAAGCCAAAATCTGAAAGTCATGGGTCATGTGTTTTCTCCTATGTGGAAATAAGAGAGGAAAAAGAAAAAGAAAAAGAAAGGTGTGACATATCATGAAAATAGAAGGGAGATCAATAAAGTAGAGAAAATGGGCCAGCAGGAGGGAGGAGAAGAGGGAAAGAGGAAATACTGGGGAATAATATCAGCCAAATTATGTCATTATATTTTATGCACAAATTAATATGTAACAATCCCAGTATTATGTATAATTATAATGCACTGATAAAAAAATATGGAAAAAAGACAAAAAATTAAACTCAATTACTATGTATAATTATGATGTTCTAATAAAAGTGTATAATAACTAAATAACTAAATAAACCACATAAAAGTATTGCTTAAAAATTCACCATCTTGTTGATCCCAAACCATTCAATTTCCAATATAAATCAATAATGGAAAAATAAGAATGTAAAATCTTTGTCATTTACAGCTCAAATTTAACAAGTAAATTTTTCATCTTGTACTGACCCCTAAGTTAATATAAGTATAAACTGAGTTTATGCTAATAATAATGACACTAATAATTATAGAAATGGATTTTTTAATGACAGGGACATGGCTGAGAATGGCAGCATTGGGTGATTTTGTTGTACAAATGTCACCAACACAAGGACGGTGGTCCTCACAGGGTCCTAGGTTCAGGTTCTTGGCAATTTGAGCAAAGAATTGAGCAAATTGAGAGAGATTGGCAGGCAAGGCATAGGTGTATTGAAAGAGAAAGTAACAGTCTGAGAGAGCAGAGTGAACTGAAATGAGAAGGAGCTTAGGACCGCATTTACACGGTGGAGGCTGTGCTAGTTTGCCAAATTCACCCCTGAATGGGCTTGGTTTGATTGACACCTTGATTGACAGCCAGGTCATATCTAATTTCTTTTCTACTGTACATACATAAGTCCACTTTGGTACACCTCTATCCCCAGAAAATGCACACAGAGAGAAGCAAACCACAATGCTAATGATATGTAAAATAGTAACAAGCTAACTTTAGGTCAATCCCTTGGCTATTGCTCATGCCCAAAAGTAGGGGCTTTCCTTCATGGTCTTGAATTCCCCTTGTGGTGGTCTAGCTTTCTCACTTTAACTGCAAGGTGGCCCAGTTTCCCCTCATAGGAAGGGTCTTCAGATGGAGTATTGTGAGGGCCCTGGTGGCACTGAATATCGTACAGAGTGGTCCCTTCCGCATTTCCTCTCTCTTACTTAATAGAAATATCAGAGTATATTCACATGAACTAAGATGGCTGTGATGTTACTAAGTAATATAACCTTATGGAATCACTGTGGCATATGAAGTCCATTGTTGACTGAAATGTTCTTACGTGGTGTATGACTGTATTCTGTTTTTCTTGAGATTGGGAAAACATGTAAATGTATCATTCTCTTAATTTAGAGGAGCTAGAATATTGATAGTAATTCAGTAAGTCTCATCCTAAAAGATTGATGAGTCTTTGTATGTTTTCCCATTAACCTCTATAAATTGCTTGGCTACCATTTTTAGAATTGATGTTCTACCATTTTTAGAATTTTGTTTCTTATGAAGAAAAATACCTCCAAGAGAAGCATTATTTTTCTTCTCTTTTCATATATCCTTCTTATGATATGGTTAAATGGTTACCCAGTTTGGGTTTTCTTTTGTACCTTTTGCCTGCTTGTTCTTAACTACTAAGACCTAAAATCAATTCCAAATCATTCTCTGTGTTCCTATGAACTCATGCAGACCCAATGATGAGTACTTAGAGGCTGTAATAATTGATGGAGCTTCTAGTTCTTCTTTTAGATATACAGCCTGCCTTCCTCCCCTAGCTATCATGTGTCATCTCATTTAGTTATGTGTGTCCCAACAGCTGACAAGCAATGATATGCTTAGCAGAACTTTAAACAGAGCATGGAAGCTTTTGAAAACTCTGTATATCATTGACAGCAGTGGTACCTAAAATTCCTAAGTACCTCTCATAGCAGTGGAATTGAGGGTGCGCAACTGAGACTCAGGGTACCTGAGTTCTGAACCTGGCAGCTTCCTCACCAGCTCTGCCAATTTACTCAGGCTCTCTGAACTTTAGCTTCTCAATCTGTAAAAAGTTCCTAAAGACTTCAAACATAATAGAATTATCTGAATTGTGCTGGTGTTGCATTTTAAGTAGTTAAGGGAAATCGATACATATTCAATGCATGCAAAAATATTCAAAACCTGCCAAAAAGGGGAGTGAAAGGCAAATTTTAAATGAATTGATGCACTAAATGTTACTCATTTACTTGGCCTTCCTAATTTGCTTGTTCTTTAATTACAGGTGGGTGCTTTCAGAGTTGAAGCAGTGCCTCCTGGCAGGCTGAAGTAGTTCATGTCACCTCCTAGAATTTTTAAAAATATGCAGTGTTTTGAAATCCAAAAAAACTACCTGTAGGCTGACCACACCATTTTGTGATATATTAAGTACAGTCATGTGCCACATAATGTTTTGTTCAATGATGCTTTGGTTAGTGATGGATCACATATATGATGATGGTTTCAAAATATTTATCTCCTCATAATATTATAGCCATTTTATTTCAGGTGAATGCTTTTTATGATGTTATCATAAGGAAGAAATCATATAATGTGCATTTCTCAGAATTTGTGTCATCAGGACACTCATGACTGCATACTAGGAACATTTATTAAGAAGATACTATTTTATCTTCCTAAATAATTTTAAATTGATTCCATATAGTTCTTGTTATAGTAAGGACCTTGACTCTCCCAAAGGCCCATATGCTATAGGTTTGTTGCCAGCCTGTGGTATTGTTAGGAGGTGGGGCCTTGTGGAAGGAAGTTAGGTCATTGGGGGTGTGCCCTTGAAGAGGATTTTTGGACAGTGGCCTCTTCCTCTCTCTTTGCTTTCTGGCCACCATGAGGTAAATAGGTCTCTTCTGCCATACACTACCACCATGATGTTCCACAACAGGTCCAAAGCAACAGGATCAAGTGACCATGGACTGAAACCTCTGAAATTGTAAGCCAAAATAAACCTTTCATCCTTATAAGTTGATTTATCTCAGGTATTTGTTATAGTAATGGAAGCTGACTAACATAGTTCTTAACTAACAAAAAGCAGGATTTTAATTATTCCTTATTTAAAATAATGAAACTAAAACAATATATTACAATAGAACTGCATTCACTTATCTGATAAAATCTAATTATTATTTTAATCAGCATACTACAGTGATGCAGCCACATCAATGTTTATAGCAGCTCAATTCACAAAAGTCAAGCTATGGAACCAACCTAGGTGCCCTTCAACAGATGAATGGATAAAAAAAATGTGGTATATATACACAATGGAATATTATTCAGCTATAAAGAAGACTGAAATTATGGCATTTGCTGGTAAATGGATGGAACTGAAGAATATCAAGCCAATTGAAATAAGCCAGTCCCAAAGATCCAAAAGTCAAATGTTCTCCCTGATATGTGGAAGCTAACCCATAACAAGGGATGATAAGGAACAGAAGTATAGAAGATCATTGGATTAGACAAAGGGGAATGAAGGGAAGAGAAGGGGGATGAGGATAGGAAAGAGAGTCAAATGAATCAAACATAAATTTCCTACAATCATAAATGAATACACAACCAGTGTTACTCCACATCATTTTCAGCCAAAAGAATGGAATCAAAATTTCAGTGGGTTGCACCCCATGTATGTATAATGTGTCAAAATACACTATACTGTCATGTATACCTAAAAGCAACAAATTTTTTTAGGTTAAAAAAAAAGAAATGTGATGTTAGCGTAATAATGCCCAGTAGTAGCAATTAAGACAAACTAGTCTGGGAAAAAAATAAAAAAAGAAAATCCTAGCCTTCACCCCTTTGAGAAAGTGAAAAATGATAGGTTTACTAGTAGGCTTTCATGTAGTATTATTAAAATACAATTATTTAGGCTAGTTTCAATTTACCTCTATTTTGCAACAGAGAAACAAGTAATGGAAGGAGGGCTGATTTCCAAAGACCTGCATAGATTCCAGGGATCTTATAAATTAGGAGGTCTGGGGTGATAGTCTTAGTTACTTGGTGATGGATTTCCAAACATTGTATTTTCCAGTGGCTTTCCTTATCAGAAGATTTTAGTGAACACTGAAGAAAGAATAATGTATATTTTTGGGGTTTGTGTTTGAATGATAATCCAGGAAGGAAGAAATATGATGAAATTCCTGCAATTTTCAAATTGCTTGCTACACTTTCCAGAATCTTACATTTGAGACTGCTTACATTTTGAGATATGAAATAATGAAGCCCCAAAGAAAATATCATTTCCATGCATTAGTTTTTATTTCAATTTAAAAGTGGTTTAGAATGCTAGGATTGGAGCCCAAATGTAGACTGGTTTATAATCTCAACACATGACACTGCTAGAAGACATTTGCTATGTATGACATCAGATGCACACCTTGCCTCATTCCACCTGATAAATGTATGTCATAAATCAGAACAAAAATCATGTTTTATCATAAAATACTTGTTGGACATACTTGATAGTAGTTAAACAACTTATCTGTAAGGAAAAATTCAACAATTATTGGGAAAAAATATCAGGAAGAAACACTTTGTATCTCTCACTAGTGTCTTAATTCTGCTCAGTAGTCTGAGAAATTTATTCTATGAATGAATCTTTACCTTCTATTTATTATTATGTATCCAAACAGGAGGGTTACAGGGGACATATAATTTTACCTCCCTTTGGGAATTACATTTTAATTACTTGCCTCTAAGAGCTAAATAAAACACTCAGAGATTTTGTGACTATGACCTGTAAAACTCTCCCCTCCTCTGCCCTTAACTGTAACTTCCATTTTGTTCCTCTGCTTTGATTATGGTTAGAATTTGGAGTATCAAGAAGGTGTTTAGGAGAAGGATTCAATCTATTGTCAAAAGAACTTTGAGACATTGTCATATTAATGCATGGGTCCAGGAGCATGGCCAAGGAAAACGTGTGGCAGGGATCATCCAGCGATGCTTCCAGTGTCATCCAAGTGCACCTTGCTATTTGCTCATCCACATTAGAGGATTTCAGTCAGTTTCTGTCTCCTAGGAATGTTCTTTCTTCCTAATTAAACAATAAATAGTAAGCCTGTTTGTAGACTTTGGTTACCCTGGGGAGGGAAATATCCCATGTGGGCAAAATGCATCACTATTAATCCAGGCTAAAATAGGGATATGATCAGGCCTATCCATTCCCACAGTCAAGCTTTATATTTTAAGTACTCTTTATGACTCTTGGCTTTAATAATATATTCATGCACTCAGGGATCAACAAACTGTGAGGGTATATCATAAGCATTTTTTCAAAGAATGTGATTAATTTCAAAACTTGTGCATTTATTTTTGCCAGCAATTTTTTTGACTCATCTAGTTCTTGGCATTTGCATCCAGGATTTTGGCAGATAATGTCATCTTCTATCCAGAGAAGAGATAGTTCTTTTTTCTGGTTGTATATAATTTGAAAATCAAAGACTCAACTATTTACCATCTAATGTAAGGAATCCTTATCCCTCTTAGAATTTTAATCAAACAAGGGCAACTATAGTAGCCATTGATGTCCATTTGCTTTTGTTGTAACCACGTTGATTTTTTAATAAGGCTACATAAAATTACCACTTACATTGTTATTAATTATGTTTGTTTGCTGTGTCTTCATTCAAATTTGTCATAGTGCACTTTTTTGTGATATGATACCATGTTATATTAAAAAATGGAAAGGCTTTAAAATCATGTTTTTCATTTTTAATTTCCTGTCTTAAGTTGCTAAATGTAGTAGTGAATTCAGTACAGTTGCTTGGAATTGAGTTTGGCTTCATCAAAGAAGGAATTTATTTTTTTCTCACAAAGTATAACAAAGTATAACCCTCAAATGGGATGACCAAATATCTGTGTAGTAGTTCCATGATAGTATTGGATCCCCAACCTCTGTTTAGTTCTTGGTTCTGCCACCATCAGGATGAGAACTACAATCTCTTGTTACAATGAAAGATGGTGGTGTCCCACACCATCAAGTGCAAGCTGGGAGAAACAAGAAAAATTTTCTTCTCTTGTTAAGGAGTTTCACTAGAGAAACCCAGTGGCTTGGATTATATCTTTTCAGCCTGAACTCTTGTCTTCTGACAACCAATTTGCTTCCAAAAGGGCCAGGGGATATCTAGCTGTGTATATTGCCACCCTAAGCAGAATCAAGAAATACAGGACAATTACAGTAGGGAGGCAACTAGCAGTCTTAGAGACATCCAGAAACAATAAATAAATGTAGAATTAACAATCAATAGAGTATAGCAGTGGATGTATCTTCATACATCTTTTATTCTTTGGAATAAAGAGGACCTAAGCAGAGAATGATGATATATACAGTGCAGCCATGTAATTCTTCCTTGTTGATAGGAAGTGTCCAGTGGGAAAGTGATTCAACTCTATCTGACTATATGTCCTATTCTGGACTCTTGGCACATTCTAGTCAGAAATATTGATCTGTACACTTTTGTTATGGGTGTGTGATGTCAAACCCATCTGTTTACATGTGACATTTAATATTTCAAGTAATTTAGACCAAACTAATAATTTCAACACATTAAACTACTTGAGTTTAATTTTCATTTGTTGGATTATTTTTATAACCTATTTGACATGTTAATTCCATTAGAATGTTTGGGTTGTATTTCTTTTAAGAAATGTCATAATGTTTCCAGTAAGTAAATGCATCCTCTTTTTTTTTTTTTTTTTGCATTTAAACTGGATGATTGCTTTCTGGTGAGACTGTTATAAAGGAAGCACAAATATCTACCTTCTCTCACTGAAAATAACATTAGTCTTATTGTTTGAACTCTCAGTTTTGAGGGAGATTAGTTAAAAAAAAATAATCCCTGTTTTTGACCAAAAAAAAAAAAAAGCCAATTTCCAACTATAACCTAAATTTACCTAATTGCCTAGTAATGCCAAAGCTTCAAAACATATTAGATTCAACTCAGAAGCAAAAATTATATGTGGCTCCTTTTTACATCATTGTTATCCTTATTTGCACATATTAGTTTAAATGTATTTGTCAAATTCTAACATGAAATACAAATTTTAATATATATACTTCATCTTATAAAAATATTTCTATCTTCTAACACAAATGAATTTATAATCAAAATAAAAAAATTGTCATATTTATTTTAAAATGTCTGAGACCAAGACCCAAGATGGTGGGCTAGGGGGAGGATGCATTCCTTGTCACCTTGTGACCTGGGATTCAAGCAGTGGGAATACTGTTTCTCTGGGAGTTATTAGAGGACCCCCAAAAGCTGCTTCCATGCAGGACCTTGCCACTGTGCTCAAGCAGGACCCCTCAGCATCAGCAGCCATGCAGGACCCCTGGCTACTCACCTGCACAGGACCCCCAGCCACTGCTCCTTTGTTGAACCACATCTGCCAGAGTGGGACTCACTCAGTTGCTTCATCTTGGGACACTACAACCTCTGCCATAGTCCCCTCCACGCAGTAGCCTGCACCTGGGACACCAGGCAGGGTCTAGACACAGCTGCCTGCTGCAACACTGCATGCCACAGAGCTGCATCTCTGAACATGCCACCTAACACCACTGCCCGGCCCACCTCCTCACCCCATCTCTGAAAGCAGCTGCCTCCATCTTGGTACACCTTTGTCACCATCTTGGGTTATCCTCTCTACCGCCATTGCCATCTTTAGTTGGGGCAACTCCCAGCTTAGGACACCGGCTGAGGCCTAGAAGCAATATCAAGGTACCTATATTCCCCAAACTCTCCCCTCTCCCCCACAGCCACTAACCTGGCACAGTGCTTACAGCTACATAGCTGGCCCATAGCTTGCAAAACGTGGTCCTGATCTGCCCGATACAAAACAGCTCTCTGCAACAGGTATGCAGGCCCCAGAATGCGGCCCACAAGACTTCCAGAGAGAAAGACTCCTGATTGGGAAGTAGAAAGGGAGGGGATAAGTAAGATACAGTTTAGAGACTAAGCTACAGACCAGAAATTATGAGGTCTACAGGTGATATAAGGACATAAGACCAGGTGCTCATATCACTAGTGGGGGCCCAAAGAAGATCCTTGGGGATCTTCCAATGGGGACTAGCAAGTGCTACACCCCACTTCCAGGAGTTCTGCCTCCAAGACCAACTCTCCCACCCTAATAACTTTCACCATCCTGAGGGTGGAGATGCCAGCAAACAATGGACAACCCTACCTACTGGATGAGAAGGGAAGCAGGAAGATACTGAATTCCAACAGAAATAATCCTTTAATTTTCCTTCGAGATTTTTTTTTCTTTTCTTTTCTTTTTTTCTTTTAACTCTCTCTCTCTCTCTTTTCCTGCTCTCACATCCCCAACATTTGTGAACCCAATTACTTTTCATGCATGAGGTTACTGAGGACTGGGATGTGATTGGTATATTACAGTTGTGTCATATATTCTTTTATCTTCTATTTTTACATTTTTCCTTTTTCTTAATTTTTATGTTTGTTTGTTTCTTGTACTCTCTCTATTGTCTTCCACTTACTTGTCTCCCCAAAATATCTTTCTCTCTTTTCTCCTTATATTAGCCAATTTTTTATTCCTCTTTCACACTTCCTAAGATCTAATAACTCTATATCCTCACATCCTACCTCCTTAACATCTCATCTTACACCACTCTGGTCTCTTGTTGTTCACCATTAGAAACTGTAGACCCTTTTGAAAGCCTGCTGTTCATATTGAAGATAATAATTGAGTTCACCATTTCTGTGTATTGTGATAAAACCATAAACATCTTAATAGGAGCTATTTGGTTTAAGGTTGTATATTGTTTGTATTGGGATCTGTTAATATTGATCTTCCCCTAAAAAGAGAAGTATTGGAACCCTGCAGGGAATCTATAAGCCTATAGGGTAAAAACTGTAACACCTTGGATCTGCACTGCTAGAAGGGAAGACATATGACCAACATGAAAAAACAAGGGAAGAAAGTACTCCAAGCAAACCAAGATACTACCTTATTAGAATCCATGGTCAACACAGCAGAAGGAATGTCAGAGAAGGAGTTCAGGATGTACATAATTAAAATGTTCTGTGAATTAAAGGATGATATAAGAGAGCAAACACAGTTAGCAAAAGATCATTTCGATAAAGAGCTACATAAGCAAATACAGGAAGCAAAAGATTATTTCTACAAGGAGATAGAGATTCTGAGGGAAAAAAACAAACAGAAATCCTTGAAATAAAGAAAACAATAAACCAAATTAAAACCTCAATAGAAAGCATCACTGCCAGATTAGATCACTTGGAAGACATAACTTCAGACAATGAAGACAAAAATATACAATCTTGAAAATAAAGTTAACCACACAGTGAAGATGGTAAGAAACCACAAGCAGAACATCCAAGAATTATGGGATAACATGGAAAGGCTAAATTTAGAAATTACTGAGAGAGAGGAAGGCATAGAGTTACAAACCGAAGGAATGCACAATCTATTCAATGAAATGATATCAGAAATGTTTCCAAAACTGAAGAATAAATTGCAAAATTAAATACAAGAGGCTTACAGGACACCAAATGTACAAAATCACAACAGATCTACACCAAGGCACATTATAATGTAAATGCCTATATACAGAATAGGGAGAGAATTTGAAAAGCCACAAGAGAAAGGAATCAGATTACAGGGGGGAAACCAATTACAATCTCTGCAGATTTTTCCACCCAAACTTTCAAAGCTAGAAGATGCTGAAATAACATATACCAAGCTCTGAAAGAAAGTGGATGCCAACCCAAACAAACAAATAGGCTAAGGAACTGAACAGATACTTCTCAGAAGAAGATATACAATTGATCAAAAGACATATGAAAAAATGTTCAACATGTCTAGTAATTAGAGAAATGCAAATCAAAACTAAGATTTCATCTCATGGCAGTAGAATGGCAGTTATCAAGAACACAAGCAACAATAACTGTTGGTAAGGGTATGGGGGAAAAGGCACACTCTTACATTGCTGATGGGACTGCAAATTAGTGCAACCAATCTGGAAAGCAGTATGGAGATTCCTTAGAAAACTTGGAATGGAACCACCATTTGACTGAGCTATCCCACTTCTCAGTTTATACCCAAAGGACATGAAAACAGCATACTACAGTGACATAGCCACTTTGATGTTTATAGCAGCACAATTCAAAATAGCTAAATTGTGGAATCAACCTAGATGCCCTTCAATAGATGAATGGATAAAGAAACTGTAGTATATATGCACAATGGAATATTACTCAGCATTAAAAGAGAATAAAATCATGGCACTTGTAGGTAAATGAATGGAATTGGAGAATATCATGCTAAGTGAAGTAAGCCCCCCAAAACCAAAGGTTGAACATTTTCTCTCATACGTGGAGGCTGATCCATAATGTTGGTTGGGGAGAGCATCGAGGAATGGAGGAACTTTGGATAGGGCAAAGGGGAGGGAGGAAAGGGAGGGGGTATGGGGTTAGCAAAGGTGGTGTAATGAGATGGACATCATTAACCTTGGTACATACATGAAGACACATATGTTGTGACTCTGTTTTGTGTACAACCAGAGTAATGCTCCATATGTGTACTATGAATTGAAATGCATTCTGCTGTCATGTATAACAAATTAGAACAAATAAATAAATTGCTTTAAAAAATAAAAATGTCTGAGAAACACTTTTTTAAACAATTATTTTAGTGATATGGAGAGGGAAAACTGAACTGTAGAATGCCAGGCATTGTCTACATCAATTTCCTTATCTATCATGCCTTTCTTTTAAGAGTGGGAGGAGAAGAAACATATCTAGCATGTCCAAAAGAGAGACTGGCACTAGAAAGGACCTAACAACTGGCGGCTTCTTTATTCACCTGAGCCTGCCCTTTGCAGCCCTCCAGAATGTGCCCTGTGTTTCGGACCCACCCCACTATCTTTTCCCACACAATTCTTCTCTCCAATTCTGGTCCACTTCCATATGCATTCTTGCTACACTAGGTTCTTTGTCAATACTGCTTTCTATTTTCAAGGTCTATTCTTCTGTTTTTCTATAATCCACATGCCTTGAGACATCTACAAGACACACTCCTTCTAAAAGCTCCTTCCATGACCCTGTGGAAATGCTCATTTCAACCTTCCCTGAATCCTATGTCTTTGCCATGCATTTTTGAACTTCAGTGTTTGTTGTGAATTATAACATGCATCTAACCCAGCAAATACATGATGCAATATGGAGGGGGAAAACATGTTACATAACATAATATGTTCTGTATTGCCTACTATTTATAGGATTTAGACATGCACAATTATTATTTCAAAGTTTAGAAGTAAACATGTACCCTGCTGTGATAAATGTGGAGAGGAACAAATGACATCTACACAACCAAGTGATGTTCTCCACGGTTGTGACTGTATTAAAATGAAAGGAGGATCTACTGTACAAAAATTAAAGATGTGAAAAATGGCCCACATTTGGTAAGTTTACTGTAAAAATATTAATTTAAATCATATTAGTCTTAAGATGATTTGAAAGAGTCCACTGACACAGAATTAAAAAGCCAGTGTTAGATTTAGTCCCAAACTGGTGTGATTTGCCATTTAACCCAGGCACATAAAAAGTAACATAATCAAATCATGTGGAGGTAAACTTGTGGTCAAGAACATTTGGAATTACTTCTTAGACATTTGGGTTTGTAGCAAAACCAGAATTGTCTAAGCAAACTTATTTTGCAACATTCTGCCAAATCCCAAATGCCAGAGAATCTTGGCAGACTCCTTGATAATTCAGTCTAGCTGCTGGAAATCATTTTCCAGAGACTGAGTTTTGTGATGCTACACACAAGAGGGTTGAAAGGAAGCAAAACTGCTCAGATACCATCCTTTTTTTTTAGAGAAATGTCAATAACTAAGTATGCTTTAAATTTGACTATGGAAAGATTCATGCTCATGATGCTTCCATTCACTTTGGTTTTGTGTCATTGTACAGTTGCATGTCAGGACTATAAAGTTTCTTTTCTATTATCTGTTATAGGTTTGAAAAGAGGAATTAAGTTCCCCAAGGTACTGTTCAGTTATTGCATTTGAATTTGTTACATTGACATGAACACAGGTAACATCATTAACAGATCTAAGCCTTTGAGAATACTATGTATTGCACTCCTAGGAAATTTTTTGACAGTGAAATGAAGATAATTTCTTGAGTCAATGTAACAGAATATTTTCCTGTAGCTGAAACATCATTTCATAGGTAAGAGGTCAAAAATCTAAAGTGTAGCAAGTTATAATTTTAATATTGAAATAAAATCTCTCAAAAATTATTCGGTAATGTTAGAGTTAATTTGTAAATGTATGAAGTATGGTCCAATTTTTAAAAAAGAATAAAAACTTTTCTGGCCCTCACTCAAATGGTCTAGTCTTTTAACTAGTAGCTATACTCACATGAAACCACAGGAGACATCCTTTTGTAGGTTTCTTTCCGGATGAAGGAGCCCAGACTTCTTCAAGAGTAGCTTAATCCATTATAGGGAACAGGAAAGATCCCAAAGGATGCTGGACTATTTTATGTTATAAGTAAGAAAAGATACTTTAAAAAAAAAAAAAAAACAACTCTAGGGGAATATGGAAAGGAAGAGGAGCCAGCTAAAATTTTTTCCACTAGCCAACGTGTGCATCTTTGAGCATTAGTAAGAGAAAGTTGTCATTAAGTGTAGCAAGTCAAGCCCAAGTCAAAATTCATTTATTTTAATGAATTTTAAAACTCATTTATTTTAATTCATTTATTTTAATGAACTTTAGTTGGATATTGACACATTTTAGTATTTCATTTTTCTATTAAGCATGTATCTATCTGTTCATAAAATAATCATACATATAGTTATATATGTATATAATCTCTCTACAAGTGGAGATGGGAAGACGAAAATTTTTAGCAATCTCTCTAGTTCTATAGAAATAAGGACTTCCTTAAAAAATAAAAGGACAAGTGACCCACCATAATAGTGTGGAAGAAGTACCAAAGTCTGTGAGAAATTGAGAGATGAGTCTCATGTCATAAAGAACTACAAATAAATCACTCTACATATAATCTCTATCAATCTACCTACCTATCTATCTAGCTCTCTATCTCATTTCCTGAGAGATAAAATCTCAGGATTTTGTAATGATATTTTTGTTATCCCACTAATTAAGACCCTAATAGACATACAAAATTTGCAATGTTGTTGACAGATCATGTTGATATAAGATATTGACTGGGACAATGAAAGCACATAATTTGGGGAAAGGCTGCATTTAAAAGAAACTCTAACCTTTGGGAGCTTTCAGATTTCCACAAAGGTGTTAAAGGAAAAAAATCCTTAAACCAATTAAGTTTAGAAAGATTTATCTGAGCAAAGGAAAACACAATAAAACAAAAATGGTTCACAAATTAGGAAGCTCCTCAAACCAGAACATGTTCAAAGAACTCCCTCCAACAATAGGATCTGACAACATTTATTAAAAAATGAAGTGTGATATAGAAAATAGTTAGATTGTTACACTTAATTGGCGTAAGTCTCCCGTAATTAACTAACAAACAGCTGTTGTGAGTACACTCTGTGTATTGGTTTGGTCTGTTGAACCCAGGACAGGAGCCTAGTCCAAGCCAAGGCTTCCTAGAGAATATCATTATGCAGTTTGACTGACCTACACAAGAGTGTAACCAAAGCTTATAACATTAGCACTACTCTCGGTCGCCATCATTCTGAATTTTCAGTCTCAACTTGTTATTCATAGATAACAATACTCTCATGATCACATGTGATTTCTTATTATTCCAGCAAAAGAGACACTACTTAGCATTCAGCAGATGGCTGCTCATAGACATTTAAGACTATTGCGAGAATCCAGGGCACCAGAGAGACTACTTTTAGGACTATTAGGAGGATAATACCAAGAGTTTGAAGCATGTCCTTCAGCCAATGTCTCTATAAACCAAATCAACCAAAATAAAATGATCTTTAAAGAATCCATATGAAAGCCGGGCTCGGTGGCGCAAGCCTGTAATCCCAGCACTTAGGGAAATTGAGACAGGAGAATCGCAAGTTCAAAGCAAGCCTCAGCAATGGCGAGGCGCTAAGCAACTCAGTGAGACCCTGTCTCTACATAAAGCACAAAATAGGGCTGGGGATGTGGCTCAGTGGTCCAGTGCCCCTGAGTTCAATCTCCAGTACCAAAAAAAAAAAAAAAAAAAAAAGAATCCAGGTGAGGAGTCTATACATTTTAACCAAATAGGCAAATTTTCTTATAACTGATTCTCTGCAATACCCAATATAAATATCCATATGCAACAAAAAGTACTAGCAACTACACAGACTCCTCCCTGCTCAGCTAATAGGTAATTAGCATCCTATAGCAACATTAAATTAGGGCAGAGCAAGAGCACATACCTCTAGAAATCTGGTTTTAGCATTATCTTACCAAGTGAAAGGAGCAGGCAAAAGGGAGGAAAAATCCAGAGAGATAAGAGCCTCGTTATGATGGAAAGTCTTGCTCCAACATCTTGGGAGAAGCTGCCCACATCTTAGATATTGTCTATTCTAGGGAACTATGTCTTGGTTGGTTTTACCTTGATGACTTGAACAGGTATACAGCTGCAGGAGCCCAAAGGATATCCTTAGGGTTGTGAGATATGGACCCAAGATTTGAAGCACCAAAGCTCTATTGCAGTGTGGGTGGTGAGAAGAACTTGGTTCAATTCCTTCCGTTGGGGTTCAAGAGAAGTATTTATTTAAAAGACCCAGTCTTTAGGCTCCAGATGATGAAAGGTTTGGTTTTCATCAGTTGACGGGTCACAAAGCACTTTCTTTACCTGGTGAAAAATGTACCTTGACACATGCATTAAACCCCTCCAGTATTTAATCAGATCAGAAGTTGGTCAAATAAGAGATGTACAAGTTTCTATTATCAAGGACATAGGCCTTATAGTGACTATTTTATCTACTGAAATTAGTTACAGTATCCTTGACTAAGACCATCGAAATGAGTTTGTCAATTTCAATTAAAAAATACCATTTATTCTTTTAACCTTTCCAGAAGACTGAGGATGATAAACACAAGGGCAATAGCACTATGCTTGCAACACCTTGTTTAGCTCTTCACCAAAGGAAAGTTTTCTCTGTCAGTGGAGATCTCCACGAAGATACTCTGTAAAGAAAACACATTTTCCAATAAACTTTCAATTGCTATTATAACATGTCTTCTGGTGAGAAGAGAACACAAACTATTTCAAGAACATATTCACATCCCATTGAAAGTGGTTATCAAATGAAATCTCTTTGTAAATGTTCAAAGGGTTCATCACATAGCAGAAATGTATTACCTAACATTTTGATTGTCTTCCCATATTTGACAAATCAAATACTGGTCATAAACTACTTTAACAATTTTAGAACAGGTATCACACCAATATTTCCCCGTAGTTTGTATCATTTTATCTACTCCATGATGAGTTACAGAGTGCAAAACTTTCAACAATGGAAGCTTTACAGATTCAGGAAAAACAGAGATGTACAGGCCCTCCATGAGTCCATGCTTAATACTTAATTTATGTCTTTTTAAATACTGGTTTTGTTTCTATAGCTCAGGTGCATAGCATTGTCCATTAAACAAGCAACCATATGCAATTTTACTTAAATCAATCCCATGGAATTCTTTGAAGTCGCACATTCCAACATTTCCCTTGTATTTAATCAAATCTTATTATGCCTGATGTTGGATTAGTACTCATATGAACCAATAAGTTTCTTCATAGAAATTCTGGGATTTTTTTTTTTTTTTTTTTTTTGGTAATGGGAGTGAACCCAAGGGCACTTAACCACTGAGCCATAACCTCAACTTTTTTTGTTTTTGTTTTGTATGTCAAGACAAGGTCTTACTAAGTTGCTTAGAGCCTCACTAAGTTGCTGAGACAGGCTTCAAACTTGTGCTCCTTGTGCCTCAGCCTCCCGAATCACTGGGAATACAGGTGTATACCACCACACTTGGCTATTGGGAATTCTTATCCAGTCTAAAGCTGTGACCTCAAAGTTATACTTGTCAGAGTTCTTTCCATGAGTTCCCCTGAAGACTGAACACTTTAGGCATTCACTACAATAATAATGCAGTTGACAAGTAAATATGGTTATTTTTGTCACATCTTAAGAGACCTAGAATTATGAATGATAGCATTACCATCATCTGAATGACTATTGTTAGGATGGTCTTCTATAAGTTTTGTACAATTTTTGAAACAATTAACACATTTGCACAAATACAACTCAAAGATGTAGCATTATTTATTGTTAGACAATGCCTTCTATACAAATTAGCATATCAAAGAAGCTAAAATAGTTTAATATGACTCTTTCAGATGTTCTGAAGTCACTTCAATGTTGAAAGACATAATCTAAAATTTTATACTGGGAAGTTTGTCAAAGCATTAAAGATTCAGAATAAATTCACAGACCATCCTAACAATAGTCATTCAGATGATGATAAAGACTTCAAAAGCAATTACAGAAAGCCACTTGTCCATAGGAAAAAATCCTAACTCTTCAATAGAGAGCACTCAGTTTTCTTAAGTAGGCAAAACACTCAATTAAGATGTTTTCTGTTAAAAGCAGGTTAATTTCTCAAGAAACTTTATTGTATTAAGATAGGGAGCATAATTCTAATTTTACGTATTTATAATCTTGATATTAATACTTGATTTTTGTACAGATATATAAACAATTCCATTTTAATTTTATCCAGCTCAATCACATATAAAATTAACTTCACAAAATTCATCTCCTATGAACCATGTACACATTTAGGTTTTATCTTTTGCTTTTTTCTCTCATTTTTGGACCACCCAGGATTCTACTTAAGACCAAGCAATTACTCAATTACTCTCTTTTTCCTTAAGATAATGTATCTTTCATACCCTATAGGTTCACCCAAAAAACACATCTTACTTCCCATGCATAAGGAATCATTATTATTTCTAGTTTTAAGTACCATATATTAGAATTTAAAAAAACCTCTTAGTTACCTTAATTTCTAGTGACACTCTAGGAAGCAAGACATTTTGAGCTGTTTTATGTCAGTATTTTGTAGATTAAGCACCATTTCATAATTTTCAGAAATGTGTCCTCATATAATGCAAACTTTTTTATGTCTATTCACAGATTCAAACACATCTAGCTTTTCTATACTGCATGAAAACAAGATTTACTGTTAGTAAAGTATATTTAATTATTGAAGATTAAAATGTGAGACCACTGTTTGGTATTAAATAGATGGCCTCCAAAACAGTTGGTGTGAGAAGTTTAATTCAACCATTCATTTATTCACAGAAATTCAGACAACACTGAAGGGACAATCCTGTTTTTCTTCATAGCACTGAACACAATTGGTAATGCTCTGTATTCTGTATTTTCTTACTTACACTGTATGTGTGCATCTGTTTCTTCTAAAACATTCTATGAGAGGAGGAACCACTTCTAAACTTGTTTGCTTATCTCTCTGGCATTTGTGGAATGCGTTACATGTATATGGTCAAATATCTGTTAAATTAATGCATCTTTTTATTTAGTGTTTTTCAAGTAGTCAAGATACATTTCACATTTTCTCAGTGAAAGGAGTGAACAGCTGTTTGTAGAACAGTTTCTAGTGGCCTAACCTGCTCAGTAAAGGTGATCAGGAGGTCTCCCTTTGGCTAGAATTACATTTTTCCTGTGTTTATCAGACTGACGTCATCCAACACCCAACAGAATCAGAATGGATAAGAATCAGATGAAAAAGTTTAGTATATTAACTTACTTAAAAATAACTCAGCCATTTCATAAATATCTATCTAGATATTGTTACATTACTGTTATATAATCCAATGTATTTTAAGTTACTGGAAAAAATCCTAAAATTACTACAGTTCATTTATAAACTTCTATCACATTTACATTCACCCAACTTGTTTTTAATAATCATGCTTGAATTACTCGTTCAACAAGCTAGCCATTGAAGGAGGTCAGGAAATATCACCCCAAATTATATTGCTTTAGTATATTGATTCAGTTCAAGGCACTTGGAAAATAGTAAAATGCAAGGATTTTAAGTGCCTCTCCATTTGATTAAAGACATTGCCTCTAAAAAGACTCAGCTATTACCAATCCTCTGAGGATTAACTCTTGTCGTCACAAAATAATTTTCACCCAGAAAAACTATCATCTATGTTTCTAAGGGCTCATCATCTTTCCCCAAAACCATTCACTCAGAGCCTATTTTCTTCTCCCCCTGACCATTTCCCTCATTTCAGTAAGGGGGTAAAGAAACTCTGCCCTTTCCTTGATTGACCTGCCTGCTTATTACCCCAAATGAAGGTTAGCTGGGTTGCTCATTATAATCAGATTTCAGGCCTACATACTGTCATCTGCCAAGAGGAAGAAGAGCAGAAGCAGGAACCTTCATTAAGACAAAATGGTCTAAGATTTGTCATGTCAGTCCATGCCTTCTCCTTTGTAACAGCCTTTAATGACCCAGTCCTTTCTCTTATTAGGGTGCAGATAGATACTCTCATCAATGAAAATTTCTTTCACAGATGTAAATGTTCTTCACTAAAAGTAGGTGTAAAAGTAACAAAAAATAAGCAGCTTCCCAGCACAGCCTATGTTCTAAATTACTGAGTTCAGGGCAGGGCCATTAGGGCAGACAAAGCCAATTTCATGCTAGGATTCCTTACATCATTGCTTCAGATTTTTAACCAAGGCATAAAGGTGCTTAAGGAAGCATATCCCAGTGATCTAAGGGCTCAGCTTCTACCAAGAATTCTCTCTCTCCCCTTTAGTCTTTTAAAAGCCTGCGGGTGCTAATTTAAAACCATATTCAATTGCTTCCATGGAGTTTTTGATTCTTCCTTTTCTTATGTACCCCACAAATAAACAATTATACCCAAATTAAAATTTATTTTGGGTATTATAAATCTAAATTATTCTTGGTAAAGTTCACATGTTTTTCTAAAATGGATATAGGTTGTGGGAATTCTTACATGCAGTTGGCTGGATTTTCAAATGGAAGAGTTCCAGCCCTGGCCCCAGTTCAGCTTTTGTCTGCCCCAGGCAAATACCACAAAGACCTAGAAGGTCACCTTCCCTCTTACAACAAAGTGATAGTTGGTGCCCACCCCAAATTTATGTGCTTGGATAGAGTTCCAGAATGTGGCATTCTAGACTCCCTAGATTCAGATGAACCCATGACTTGTGGCCTTTTAGTAACGTTATGATCAACTGAACCTAGTTCAGTTTCTTTTTCTTTCTGTCCCAGTCAGACACCCAAGGCTTCTGCACAGGACTCCAGTGCTATTTCTATACTGACTCCTAAATCCAGTCCAGGCAAAAATTGCCAAAACCAACTAAGATACCTTAAAGCATAAATTAATGACGTTTGGGATCTGAAAAAGAACTTACCCATGACTCTCAGATACAGCAAGAAAAGAGGGAGTACAAAGGGCTCTACTGGTACCCGTGCATGATTTCTCAAAATTCTCCACATCTCTGGACCTCTGATTTGGATCTTACCAACTAATCAAATTTGTTAAAACAAACAAACAAACAAACAAACAAACAAAAAACACCTTAGACCAATTTAATTTGGTATAATTTATTTGAGCAAAGAAAAATACAACAAAAGTGATCCACAAATCAAGAAATTCCCGGAACCTAAACAGGTACAGAGAACTTCCAACATGATCAGACAGAATAAAAATGGAAATGAGGTATAGCAATAACTTAATTGGTTAAATCTTAATTGAGTACTCTTCCTGCAGTTAACTAATGCTCAGCTACTATGATTAACCTCTATATAGGTTTGGTCTGTTGGGCCCAGTGCAGGAGTGAAGTCTACAAAATTTGATTTAACAAAGGTAACAATCAAAAAACTTGACTATGAAATCAGAGTCCAGTTGCCGACAGAGAGCACAGAGCATGCATGTGCAGGTTGATTGGTAAGCTTGGCGTAGGAACACATATTGCATCAAATGATTGGAAGGGCAGTGTTGCAGCAGTTTCCTGCTGGGTGAGGCAGCATCGGTTGCTTTGCTCACTTCACTCCCACGAGTTTCCCACCCTCTCTCGTCTTCACTGAGAAGACTTTCTGAGTTAAGGGACACAGATTTTCTTGCTCCTGCTTCCAGGTAGTCTTCTTGCAGAATAGGTAGCCTCATCTATTTTGGAATTTAGAAAAACGGGCAAAACAGAGCTCTTTGTGCTTGGAGGAATCATGCTACCCACCTAACTGCAAACTAACTCTGACTGGCTGGCTCATGCCATTCCAGAAATGTAAGTAAGCATGATCTTACAATTCTGGGATCTGCCATTGTGTACTATTTCCACTTTGTCTGTAGGCAGTGACTCAATTTCTTGGAGACTTACTTTCCTATAGGGTAAATGGTTGTGCTTATGCATTTTATACAATCAAGATTAGGGAGATAATTAAGGAGAGAACATAGTGGGACTACATTCTAGAAGAGATAGAATCTGAACAGAAATTGATTCCTACCACAGTGATGGGGCCAAACTATCAGTAGGACCTGAAAGGCTAGGTTAGGGGATTAGAATCAGAATTTGTACCTGCATTTCTGTCTCATCCTATCTTCCCTCTAGTCTTAAGTTCTTATTTCCGTTTATGGCTTCTCTTTGCCCAGACATCTTTCTTATTATAAATCCAGGAATGTTATTATTACAGTACTATTATTAGCAATGAGTACCTACTATGTGCCAGGAGGTAGACTAGGAATTTTATATACTGTGTTTTATTTTATTTTCATGACCACCACAAGGTTAGTATAATTCTTATTTTGCATTTTAGGCAATTAAGAAGAGGAAATTTTGAATATGTTGCACAGTATCTAAAGGTTAGCTAATGACTGAACTGGATGACTGACACTAGTCCAACTCCATAATTCTTGTTTTTGCTGCTTCACTACCCAGCTTTCCTGAGAGATCATGGTACACAGAATACAATGGCAAGTCTTTCTCAAACTTTAGGTCAAAGCCAGTTTATTTCTAAAATGACACTGTGATGAAATAAAACAATAAAAATATCAGAATGCCTTACACATAGTAATATTTTATTAAAAATTTGTTTATTTATAGGTGATCTGTAGTTAGGATATGGCTTGAGTGACCCCAAGGACATGTGTTGAAATTTGATGTCCATTGTGAGATATTAGGAGGGTGAAAACTTAATTTGATTATGGTATTTAGAGGAGGGTCCCAGAGGTGACTAGGGTTAGATTAGGTCATTAGAGTGGAGCTGCCATGATTGAATTCTGGTGACTTTATAGGAGAGAGAGAGAGAGAGAGAGAAGAGCATATAGATGTACAAATGTGTGCTCTGTGTCTCTTGCCTTTATCGCCTTAGGACTCTGCCAGCAAAAACGAAATCACCAGATGCTGGCTTTTGAACCTCCAGAACCAAATGAAGTTCTTTTGTTTATAGTCATCCAGCCTAACATATTTTGTTATAGCAGTGGAAAATGCACTAATGCAAAGTGTGTGTATATGAATAGGGTTATAATATAAAGTGAATTATTCTCGTCACAGCAAAAAATATTTGAAAGTCCTTGCTATTGTATTTGCCAGAAGTGCCAATGGTATTCAAAGAGGAATATGTACAATTGAGGGGTTGTGACATGATTCAACAGGTTGTGGGAAGACAATATTAGAATTTCTACTTTTTCTATTTGTTTGTAGTGTAACAAGTAATAAATTAAGTTTAATAAATATGCAACAATGGGCATTTTCTGAATCTGAACTATTTGTGTTTTAACCCATTTTATAAAATATGCAAGGTTAAGAGTAATTAGGATTTCTATTACCTACTTTCAATTAAATGAGTTAACACAAAGTGGACAGGTAGCTAAAAGGAATTCTGTAAAGAAACTGCAGTTAAAGGTAGACAATGTCACGCACAGTAAGAAATAACAGTATGGACAGACACTCTTCTGTGTAGTGTTTGTGGGCCACACTACTAGGTAAAACAAATGGAAATTTGACACAAAGTCATGCAAGAAACAAAACAAAAACCAAAATCCTAAATTATGCGGAAGACTGTTCAGAAAACAAATCTATACCTCCTATCCTAACCAATATATTTTAAAGTACATATGATAAATTCTGATACTAGTTAAAGGTATTGTGAAGCCATGCCATCAAAATGTGCAACGCACGTGAAGATGAGGACATAGATTATGAAAACAAAGACTTAGAGATTGTTACCAAGTTTTGAAGATACAATACACAATTTGTAATTAATTTATAAAACTTTAGCAACCTTTATGACAAACATTTAAGTTTATTTTTAGATTCATTTATTCCTTCTCCTCCCTCCCTTCTTTTTTTTCCTTTTTTCTTCTTCTTTTTTTTCTAATAGCAGAAGACATGAAGCCAATACTGTTGAAGAAAATTTGTTCTTCCTTCTGTACCAATAAAAGTGGTTAAAGTAACAAATATATAGCAAAGTGAAGTCAAACAGATGCATATTCTTTTGTGAATAAATTCACATAGAAAATATAACTTAAAATGTAAAAGCATCTATTTGAATAAATTATGCAATTTTAGATAAGTGTTAACTCTATGGGGGCAAATAAATATTTCTGATGTTATAGTTGTAGTATTCAGCAGCTAATGAAAAAAATATGAAATGTCAAAAACCAAAACAAAACAAAAACACTTTTGTGTGCATGGTTTGCTAAAGAAAAGAGATAACAGGAAAGATAAGAATGTTTTCTGGAAAAGATATATATGTGCAATCACTAATGTAGCAGTTGCTTTGACCGGAATAATAAAAAAAAAGAATAATAGAATAAGGTTATAGAGCCAGAAACTTTCATAATATTTATTCACTGAATTATTCATAAGCAGTTTATTGCAGCAAAGAAGCTGAAACTAAGAGTATGTGAAGTTGTACAGGACATACACATCTATTATGCTACCAAGCATACAGTTTTGAAAAATTAAATATACTTAATCACTTTCTTAAAATTTAGGTGATTTTTAACGGTAGAAAATTTTACTACTTTTTAAAAGAAACTCATACCATAGGAAGAGAACTTTTTCAAATGATTATTTTAAATTATAAATATTTAAATTATAAATGATTATTTTAAAACATTTCCTGTTTTATGATATTACTTGCTGAAAACAATATATGTGTTACCTATAAAATTATGTGTGATTATAGACTTTGAGAATTTGGAAATAATTTTGTGACCTCTATAAAAATTTTCAAATGAAGAGTTTCTATGGATATTAATTCTGTTTGTTAAAAATATAAAATTGAACACCTTCTGTGTTTGTTTTTAAGAATAATTGATGACCTATTTATTAGCTGAATTTCAATGAAAACAGCTTTTTAGTAGATGAATGGTACTGAAAAAAATCAATACGAAAATCCGGTTAGTAAAAACTGATGAATTTATTCCCTTTCAATTTAAATATACTTGATTAAGTATCTTCCTCAGCTATGATTGTCATTAAACATAAGTATAAAGTAAATAGAAATTAAAATACTGATATAGCAAAAAATCATTAAAAAGTGTTGCACTATTACTTAGAAAAATGTGAGTTGCACTTTCAAATAGACCAAAAACACTAGAGTCTTGCCAATGGAGAGATTTATTTCCTTTGCATTGTCTTAGCAGTTGTTCTGGGTGAGCAGTTGACCTTCCTCCATACAGGGATTTAAGGAGGCTCAATGTATTAACCCATTTTCTGTGGCTCCAACACAATACCTGAGTCTGAGTCATATATAAAAAAGAGGCTTATTTAACTCATAGTTCTGAAGGTTTCTGAGCATGGCTTGGGCTTCTGTTTATTTCTGATGAGAGCTTCATGAGAGGTGGCATTACAATGGTGGGGTGCATGTGGGAGAGGTCACGTGGTGAGACTGGAAGCCAGAGAGTGGGAGGGTTGGTCTTGCTCTTTTTATAACAACTCACTGTGGTGAGAGTTCACTCCCTCAGACCAATAGTAATGCCTTCAGAGGACAATGCCCCTTAATCACATGGCATTAATCCCCAACTTTTCAAGATTTCGCCACCTCTTACATCACCACACTGGGAATCAATTTTCTAACACATAAATCTTTGGGGGCCATACCACATCCAAACCATAACATTACCCTTCTTTAGGCTCATGTTCCAATATCTTCTATGATTATGCATCATTTGTATCTAGCCTGTGGAAACAGAGAATAGGGAAACATACTGGTTTCCTAAAAGCTTTGCCCCGGAAGTAGCACATCCATTGGATGAAGAGTTACTATAGAGCAGGACTCTTGATTTTTACAAATATCACTCCACAGTTGATTTATTAGTTGTAGTGCTTTACAATAGAGAGATCTCGTGGACTCACCTTAACCAAGTGATCAAACTTGATATTACTAATCATTGGACAAAGGACGTATGTGTCTTCTGATGAGTGACAGTGAGAAGCACATGTCACCTTTGTGGTACTCTTGACAAAAATAAAATTCTAACCTGAATTCTAACCTGAACGAGGGGAGAAATCAATCAGACAAATCCAGATTGTTGGGCCTTCTACAAGACAACTGGACTGAATTCCAAAATGTCAATAACATCATAAAAGAGAGAAAATGGTGGAAGAGAGAATTTCAGATTACAAAGAGCTATAAAGGGTATTTTGGGATAACTGGAATATTTAAATATTCATTATGTATTAGATAATATTATAAAAATGTCAAATGTCTGCGCTGTGAAATATATATCTAGCTGCAAGAACACAAAGATAAAATGTAAAATTTACAATTGGTAAACTATATAAAAGATGTGGACTGGTGTTGGACTATAGTATTTTGAGTTTTATGTAGGTTGGAGGTTTTTTAAAATAAAATATCAAAGAAGAAAGCATATTAGAATATTTTGCTATTGTAACTTCTCACTTGATTAATTCATTTACATAGTGGTTAATTTCATTATTACCCTTGGCCTTCACAAAGTCATACTTGTACTTCAGTTCATTTTTTGTTTACATATATAAATTAATTTAAAAGGTCATAGGCAAGGAAGCTGTCAGATTAGAGTGGGAAGTCCTAGAAAAACTAGTGTCTTCGAGATAGATATGAAAATCTTTGAGAGAAAACAAAATATAAGTAGCATAAAATATCATTTCTATGGTGTTTTAAATCTTGACATACAACAGATTGGCTGTAACTTCAAAATGACTTTGCATTTTTTGACTGATGACTATGGGAAGCAGCCCAAAAGCAAGCAGTGTCTGCCACAAGAAGCCAGACGCCCTCATAAGATTTAGGCACAGATAATCTAGAGTTGATAGGGGAAAAGCCTTGGTAATCATCAAAAATAATAGTAAATGAGTTTCCCCAGATTGATTCTATTGCATTGAAAAGGAATGTGTGTGTAGTCCAGCCATGATTTTCTTTTCCTTGCAGTTTTGACTCATAGCCATAGGCATGGAGGGAGAACTTGTCTTTTTAGTCACAAACACTATATGCATGTGTGGCCAGAGGTAACATCCTAAGGGGGATATGCCCCCAAGACTTCAATAAGTCCTCAAGACTCTCCTTCATCCTTGCTTTATTTCATTCATTTAACTTGTACATATTATGGGATGCAGTGTGCTATTTATTTAGAATGTTCATTTTATGGGGTATAGTGTGACAATTTGATACAGGAATACAGTGTGTAATGATCAAATCAAGACAATCAGCCTTTTCATCTACTTAAATGCATATCATTTCTTTGTGTTAGGAAACTTCAAACTCCTCTTTTCTGCGTTTTCAAAATATATTAAAAAATTGTTGTGAACTATGCTCACCCTGTTATGCTATAGAACATCAGAACTTGTTCCTCCTATGTAACTGTATTTTGGTAACAGTTATCCGGCCTCCTTCTATCCTTCTCTTCCCTGCCCTTCCCACCTCTAGTGACATATTATCTTTCCACAAAAATCAACTTTTTTAGTTTCCATGTATGGGTGAGAACATGTGGTAAAGTGAGTGAAATAAATGACTTATTTCAGGTGTAATTCTCCAATTCCTTCTCATGTCACAGGCCTCGTGTTAGGTGAACAGAGCCATTTGCAGAAGGCTCTCAACGGGACACTTTAGTTCAAGCGCCCTTTGTCATGTCGTGATTTCGGGGGTTGGAAGTTTCCATTTTACTTCTCTGTCCACTATTTTCAATGAATAGCATTTTGCATTTAACACACTTTAAAATTTTCTAATTTTTTTTAACACTGGTGTCTTAGTATATTATTAGTAGATTATTTTTGTTTTTGATTTCAGTTCCATAGTAAAGGCAGGAGAGGTATTTAAAAGAAATGGAGAGAATCTTGACAACCTAATTTGCAGTACTTCAGATGAGATTCTTGCGTGCACATACCAGTTTGTGTACTATAGTCACAAAGAAGGGTCTTTGAAGCCTGCAGGAGACCCATGCTTTTGTGTGTCTCCATGGGAGGATGTTGATCAATAATAATACTACCCATTGCCTGGCCAATGTACTTCAGAGCCATGACATCAGTGACATTGCATACAGGGGGCTTTGTGGCATTTAATTCATTGATAAAATATTTCCAACATGAGGCTTAAGGAGCAAGTCCTATATAACTAAATGTCAACTAGAAAATATGCTAAATGATTACTACTGCTCTGCACGAAAAATGTTAATACATCATGATTGGAAGGGAGGCACCCCCGAACAACCACATGGATTGGAGGTGACAGTGATACCTCCATGACCATCTATACTAAATGCCTCTAAATTAAAAGAGTAGAAAGTCTTCATGGTGACTTTTCCTGTTTTAATTCATAAAATTTTAAATGAGTACATAAACCATAATTAGACAAATCGAGGGGGTATGTTTTATGCTATATACAGAAACCCGAATAAAAATATTAATATGGATTTTGGGTCTTGGGAAATAAAATGACTGTGCATAAAATCATAAGAAAATACTTGATATGGTAACTCACTGTAGAAGTCCTCTCAATAAATGTTCTAACATCTGTGTGGAAGCTTTAGGGGAAGTAGCCATGACTGCACTCATTATCATATTTCAAGGGAAAATAGCATTTACAACTATTTTCCAATATTATTTCTGGATCCAGGAAATAATAAATATCTGCTAATGAGGCTTCCTTCTTAGTATTTGCATTAGAAATGCCCTTAAGGTTGTCTCTCATGAAATTTTTTATCTCACTAAGTTTTTTTTTTTTTAACAGATGTGCTTATCTTGGCCAGTGTCCACACAGAGGTACAATCTGTTTCTGGAACAGATAAAGAAATCTTCATCATCTATCTGAGGAACATGATCATTCCTGCAAAATAAAACTGAAGTTTTCAGCAAAAGGGCACAATTTGGAAAAGTAAAAGTTACTAGAAACTTGAAAAGATAATTGCTGTGAATGTAAACTATATTCCAGCCTAGTTAGCTTTTGTTTCTTATTTTAAAAAAAGTTAAAATAATTTACAAGAAACTATATTTTAATATATACAGAAGAATTATCTTAAAAATGAATCTATTTTAAAATATCTTTGCTAAATTACATATACGTGTGTGTGTGTGTGAGTGTTTGTGTTTGTGTTTCTGTGCTCAGTATTGAACGCAGGGTTTCACATAAGCTAGGCAAGTACTCTATATATCTGGAGTTATATATTTCTCCAGACTTTGCTAATAATATTTTAAATCAACATTCCATAAATTGGTAGTTTTTTCCCACTTCTTTGCTGATGGTTCCTAAATGTTAGTATTTATTGTAAACCAATACAGTATATGTTTCTCCCCTGAAATGTGAGATCTTGAAAAATTAAAAATTTCATATAGATCCTGTGAAGACACACAAATTTTTCTTTGAAAAATTAAAACATCTTAAAATAGCATTGATGCTGTATTTGCAAGGCAATGCACAATCCAAAGGAATAAAGAGAAAAAACAAATTCTGCTGTTATCAAAGTAAAACCAAATTTTTTCAAAAAGCATAAATAAGAAAAATTGAAAACTCAGTAAAACCTGATATGGAGATAACAGAAAAAATTAGAAAGAAAATCTAAGAAATACTTTACTACTAACACTAAAATAATACTATCACATTTGTCCCCTAAATTTGGATTAATTTGCTCCTAGTCTAATAGAATCTCTGTCAACTTTTCTTGTTTTTTAGAATGTGTCCTATTCAATTAGGAACATCTATCTCTCAGTTCCTGTTTTTCAAGAGAAAAGAAGTTAGAGCTAACCATTAGTTTCAAAGTACAACAATATATTCAGAGCCAGGCGCGGTGGCTCACGCTTGTAATCCCAGCACTTAGGGAGGCTGAGACAGGAGAATCGCGAGTTCAAAGCCAGCCTCAGCAATGGCGAGGCACTAAGCAACTCAGTGAGACCCTGTCTCTACATAAAACACAAAATAGGGCTGGGGATGTGGCTCAGGGGTCGAGTGCCCCTGAGTTCAATCCCCGGTACCAAA
>CM053400.1:113198105-113212083 GCA_028644305.1 Xerus rutilus
AAATGTGTAAAAAGTCTCAATTCTCAAAAACAATTGTTAATGAAAGTTGATATTGTCTCCACAGGTAGATTTTTCAACAAACATTTAGATTGAATAAATCAAGATGACTGAAATCTATAATTAAAACGAAAACTATAGCAAATCCTAATCAATGAAATACAATATTGACAATCTCCTGTTTTCTCCCCAAAATATATTGACAATCTACTACATTTATATGCTGTGATCACGCAAATGAACTTCTACAGGCCATTAAATATGTCTACCTTTTCACCCAAGCTATCATTTGTGTTTATGAATAATTACATATGGAATGTAATTTTCTTATGGTCATTGAGTTTTTACAGTATAATATAAGCATATAGAAGAAGCCAATCGAAAGAGAAAAATATAGGAGACATGAACTTTCAGTTGTACTGCTTTAGTTCAGGTCCCATGGGAGGCAGATTCTAAGATGGAATCCTAAGTGCTGGAGAATTTTTATGGAAGGGAGAAGAAGGTAAGGAAGGCTTTCATACTCTAATGTAGGAAGGAGGGAAGGAAGAAAGGATTAAATAGAAAGAGAATTGAACTTCATTAGAATTCTGGGAAAGATCCCACCAGGCTAATAGATAATCTTCAATCAAAAATTACCATTTCAGATAGTCCAACACTATAGCAGAATGGTATGGCCTTACTGCCCCACCATCACCAGAAGTGGCCCATGGGAAGTGTGACCACAGTGGTGGATCCAGAGGACAGCAGTTGAGGCCATCAGGCAACTGTGCCCCCACAGCAGGAAAACCTGTGTTGCATTATTATGCTCACTACAGTACACCCCTTGAACTCCACGAATCAGCTTCTCCAAGAAGGTTTCGAAGTAGTTTTTCAATGGTTCTGACAGGTCTTTCTCCTGAGAGGAAACTTAGAAGAGAAAACTTACTAGCAGGAACTACAACCTTTGCTATTGAAATTGGTCTGGGAGCAAAACCATTCTTTCTCATCTAATCATTCTAAATTTTCCTCACCCTCAGCTATCACCTTGGAAAGTCTTGGTGGCTTATCTCATGATGTAACCTAAAGCTTGAGGGTCTGAGTCCTTGGCCATCATGCCTTTCTCAGGTTGTAGTTTATTATCCATGTACATTCACAGTTATTATGGAGCAAGAGAGTACAGAAGTGCCTAAGTAGATCATCTGGGTTCCATATGTATTCTCCCCTTTCACCATGTATAAAAGCATCAATACCTCTGCAGATTAGGATTGGTAACTCCTGACACAATGACTTGCTTCCTAGCCTACTGGATCCTTTAGGAAGGAGAACATGGAGCCACTTGAGCAAATCAACTGTATTGGGCCCTTTCTGTCCTGGCAGAGGAGCAATTAATCCCCGCTGATAGCGGCCTATTCAGATATGGGTTTGGCTTTTTGCCTGGAGACATTCAGTCTGTTCTCCTCGGATAATTATTTGGTATCAGGTACACAGCATTAGTCTCCATTGCTTACAGTCAATCATTCAGAGGCAGCAGTAGACAGATCACCCTTGATAAGGATATGGTTGGGCCCATATGCAACCTCCATCTCTGCCTCTATAGCTAGCTTGTTTATATGATCATTGCGTTATTTCTGCAAGTTCCAGAGTACCCAGGATGAAGGGTAACTTCATCCAAATGGCTGTATCATTTTGTCTACTTTATTGTTCAGTGATTTGTCTGGAGGATCAGAGATTATGAACATCCTTACTCCAGTGCCCACTCTCCTATGTCTGTTAACTTGCTTCCACTTTATCACTAATCCCTTTCCTTTTCCTCCAGGCCAGGCCATTGGTCACTACCTAGTCATCTGGATATGTGTTTTCCCTTAGATCATTTATCCTTCAACTCAAGTAGATGACAAGGAGTTCCCTCAAAGCATGTCAATTCAGAAGAATTTTTCCTCTCCGCTGTCTTTTAAAGTTACTTTTCTATATGGTGATGATAAAGTCTCCTTCTTTTCAAGCTTGTGCCCAGATGTGCAGTGGATCAATCCATAAGCCAAGGTTGGCACCCTTTTACTCTTCTGCGTTTGGTTATTTGGGGATTGCCACATCCCCTATAACTACCAGTTATAGGGAGCTGGGGAAACAGGCACTGAGTAAATCATAATGGGTAACATGGGTGTCTAGGCTACTTGCTCAGAAAGTGTACTCATACCTTTCTATCCTGCTTGGGATCAGCTATACATGCACCACCTTCATCTAACAATCAAGTGCTGCTGGGCATATATGACTTTATGATATGAGAAACTCTCTTCATATTGGGCATGTTTATATGATAGTTATTTGATCCTCATGGTCAAACACTCTACCTCTAGCAGAAACCAATAATGATCCAGTTTCTCAAAAACTATGTAGTTCTCTGCTGCAAATGACATGGCCTTTCTCTAGAATCTTGGAGGCCTGCACTAGGATTCTTGCACTGAGGTTTCCTGCTAGCTCCGTACTACATCTTTTGCTACACTTGAAATGGACCATGTCATAATACTGCTTTCACCACAGCCTGGACTTATTGCACAGTCCTTTCCTACTCTGAGTTCCACTCAAATATGGCAGTAATTTATATCACCTATATATGGTCTGGAGAAGTATTTGCCGGTGTTGAATATGTTGTGTTCAAAATTCTGAGGCCAATGAGGTACTAGGCTTCCTCCTTTGTGGTAGGAGATGCAGGATGTAGAAATTTATCTTTTGCTTTGCACCCGATATTACTCCTTATCTCAAACCCTGAATGCTTAAATGTTTACTAAGTTGGTAAGTCTCTGAATCTTTGTAGTTTATTTTCTACCCTGAGGAAAATATATGTCTTTCCAAGGCCTCTAGCAATCTATAGTACATTATAACAGGGAGCAAAAGAGTTAATAAAATTCAGAAGCAAATTGTCATGACATTTTTTGTTCAATCCATGTGAATCTGAACAATTTCTTGAATAATTTCTGATCTTACTTACTAATCAGGATGCAAAAGAATGCATCCACCAAATCAATGGCAGCATGCCATTTACCTAAGACCTCATTAACTTGATCTGACAATGGCACCGTGTCCAGTCCAGCAACTGCAATAAAAGATGCTACTTTGTTGAGCTTCTGATAGTCAAAATTCATTCTCTGAGAGCCATCAAAATTCTGCAGGAGCCAGACTGGCAAATTAAATGAAGATATAATAGAGAAAGCCCACAATAAACTGCCATAACAAATTACCATAAACTTAAAACAATACAAGTTTATTATTTCACATATATGGATGCTGGAAGCCCAAAATCAATGTTTTCCTTGAGACTGTATTTCCTCTGGAGGCTGGAGTGGAGAATTATCTCTCAGCCTTTTCCAGCTTCTGATGGTTGTTGTTCTCCTTCAAGGTGTGTTGATGCATTTCTATCTTCACATCACCTACACCTTTACTCTGAGTCTTCTCTTTGTGTGACTGCAATAAAGACATTTGTCATTAAATTAGGATCCATATGGATAACTCAGATAAATCTCATCTCAAGGTCCTAAAGTAGATCTTCAAGGACCCTCTTTCCAAACAAGATCAAATTTACAGAGGCCAGGGATTTTGATGCAGACATACCTTTTGGTAACCACCATTTAACCCATTTTACCACTCCTTCTGCTTCTTTGAAATCCTAAAGAAAGGAATTAATTTCTGTCATTCCTTTCAGAACACAATATTTTCTATGATTTATCTATCTTATTAGGATCTGGGATGTGGCAATTTCAGAGTATTTCACTTGGATTTTCTCACTATAGGAGTTCTTACTTCACTGGCCAACGATCCAAGGTAAAGATTGCTGCAACTGTCAATTATATCAATTCCAATTGTACATTTGGGAATTTGGGAAACAACCATTGGGCATATGTGGCTTAGACTTTACTGAGGAATTTATTTGGGATTTCACTGGAGAATTTCTCCCCCAAGAAAACTTCTACTTTAAAGAAAAACATGATGACACATGGAGTTTCCAGTTATAACATCACTTAGTATCCTTTGTTAGGTAGTACTCCAAATGTTAGGGATTCACCTTTCCTCAGTACACATCACCCATGTAAATGACCATGATGAATTGAGAAAATCATGGTAGTATATATCTTTGCTGGTGTCTCAAGATCCTTCCTCCTGGGAACCTGATCACTTCTTTATTGTTATTTTTATTGGTGCATTGTAATTATATACAACAGTGGGATTCATTTTGCCATATTCATGTATGCATATAGCATAATTTGATTAACCTCCTTTCCTATTACCTTTCCTTTTCTTCCCTTCTCCCTTTCCCTGATATAGTTGCTCTACTGTATTGATCTTCCTTCAGTTGTTGTTGTTGTTGTTATTATTATTATATTATAATTATTTAATGGGATTTATTGTGGCATATTTGTACATGGACATCACATAATTTAGTAGATTTCATTCGCAGTACTTCCCTATGTTCTCTCCTCCTTCCTTCCTCTCCATCCCTTTCCTCTACTTTAATTGTCTCCCTTCTATTTCCATTAGATCCCCATTTAAATATCCTTTCTATTTTTTCTCTAGCTTCCACATGTGAGAAAACACATTTGACCCTTGACTTTCTGAGTCTGGTTTATTTCCTTCAACATGATGTTCTTCAGTTCTATACATTTACTAGCAAATGACATAATTTCATTCTTTATGAATAAGCAAAATTTTATTGTGTATATATATATAACACATTTGCATTATCCGTTCATCTGTTGATGGACAGCTAGGCCAGAACCTGATCACTTCTTCAGTTAACAGATTTAAAATCGGAAAGCCCACTCAGGTCTGAGAACTGAATTGGGATTGGGACTTTTTATTGGAACAACTGTCCTCAGCCTTTTCTTCAGTTTTTGTCTGTTTTGGTTGTAATTACCAAATAATATGCTTGTTGGTGGCCCTTCCATTTTACCTCTGGAAATATCATCCTTTATTAACCAGATTTACAAACCCTCATGGGCCAAGCTTCATGCGGGGCACCTCTCTGTTCTTGTCAGTCATGATAATTGAGGACTCCTGGCTCCTTGCAGTTAGTTATATGCTACCACCAGACCTTTATGACTTGGGAGGTGCCATTATGCTTATAACGAGCCTGGTCTGGAACTGCCTCTTCTATCATTATTCCTAGTGCAGAGGAGCTACCACTGAACTTCTTAGTGATATTGGCTTGTCTCTCACAAGTAAATTTCTGGTAGCCATGGTGAATAAAGTGTACTTTGGGTCCTATTCTGGGACATAATCCTTTGGTGGGACATAATCCTCTGGTGGGTCTTATGGTCTCACATAAAATATACGTTTCAGCATGTCCACCTCCCTTAGCTTTTGATCTCTTCCTCTCCTACCTGGTAAGAGTGCCTCAGGCATTTCTGCCTTGTTCAGCATTGGCCATCTACTGGGCTTCTAAGAATCATTCTAGCAGTGAATTTGCCTATTCCCTTGATCTTTCCTAGGGTATTATATTTCATTCCCCTCAAAACTGCCCCTGTACCTATAAATTCTTGTTTATTCAACTTCAACCTTCTTTATCAATAATTTTCCCAGTAATTAGCAAGCTAAGGTGGCTTTGTGGCATTTTGCTAAAATATTTGAATCATTTAACCTACAGGTGATTTCTCTGCACCAGGATATTTTTTCCTTATCCCAATCAGTGACATTTGTAATAAGGCTTTACCTTCTGCTAGGAACTATCTGCATCCCACCTACCCATCACGATGGCAATTTCTTGACGTAATGGTCTGCTAATTTATCCCCATCCTCATTTTGTTTACTGTTTTACTAGACAAATCCAAGTACACTTTCTGGTCATATGTGTCTTCCAGAAAGTATCCACCAAGACAGGATTATTTATACAAGAATTTAGTGAAAGAAGGAATGGAAAAAGGTGAGTTTGTTTTCAGACCCTGCTGTAGGTCTGACATCTATGGAAGGAAAGAGGTAAGGTTGAAGTGCAGTGTTAAACACATTTTTGCCAAGCTCAGAGAGAGTTCATGAGCTCCACTGTTGCTCCTTGGATGTGACCTTAGTGATTATGGGGATGGATTCCAAAAGTCCAGTAATGAGGCCAGCAGGTAAATATGCTAAGTCTTGCAGAGTGAGCAGCACATTTTCCTGGCTGCAGCATCAATTATTAAAATAAGGATGGATGAGAAACATAATTTTGTAGTGGAACAAAACTGAATTCAAAACCTTGCTTTTTAGCCTTGAGCAGCTTCTTAATTTTTTTTTTGAGTCCTGAGTCTCAATTTTTTAGCTATAAAAGTAAGCATATTATTACCTATTTCTATAGCAAGTATATAAATTGTAATGATTTATGTAGAGTTCCTAGTATGGTTTCAGTATGTAAAGGTTAGTTCCTTTAAGCATAGGAATTTGAAAGCTCTTTAATAAACAGGGTACACTGTACAATTTGGAGCTTCTTAATAGCTTCTTAATAGCTCTTGAAAATTATAACCCATCTCTCTGAATTCCCAAAATAATGTCCAATGGAAGGAACAACTTTTTGTGATAGATCCATTCTCATTTAGTGGTTCATTTCAGAGACTTCAGAGTTTCATACTTCTTACTGTAAATTTAATATAATATTATAGATTCTTTTAAAAATCATTCACCTAGTTGATTGTATTGCTATAAATGTGAATTCCAATATTTACTTGAAAATGTTTCATTTAAATGAAGTTGACCATTTTACAACTATTCAAACTTGAAAAATCTTATGTTGTCAACAATTATACTATAGAAATTGATTATTTCATACTGAGAAAAAATTTAAACCAAGAAGATAAACATGATGCATAAAACACTCTATTTTAAATAAAATGATCTAATGTAAAATATTATAATTCACTCAAAACAATGACTGATTGTGTGCACTGATGTCTAATGACTAGAAATTATTTTACCCAAGTCTGAAGCTAATGAGGGGTTCCCATCTGAATGGTGATGTAGGGGAAAATGTGAATAGAATTAACATAGACTAGATTTTTCTAAGTGAAAGATGATCTAAACCAACAGGAAAAAAAACTCAATTTTTTTATTGGTTTAAAAAAGAGAAAAATAGCTTTGGGAGCAAAAAGTGAGTTATTTGTACTATTCCACCCACTGTGTCTCTCGGGGGCTCACTTGGAGATGCTAAAGTCAGGCAAGAAAGTATCAACTGTGGTTAAATTTTCTTCTCACCATTCCACAGTCCTCCTCTGTGTCTCTGTGAATAGGAAACTTCATACTGCACAGCAGATTGGGGTGGGTGAAGAGAAGCTGGACCGGATACCAAGTCTGTCATGGTCCTTCTGGTCTTTCCACCTGCTGAAAGAAAGTAGCCAGAAGAAAGTGTTGACTCTCCTGCTTGTCCCTTCCCCTAGTCTCTTTTATGCCACTCATGCACTCATTACATGTCCACCTATACATGTGTAAGAGGTGTGGATAGTTAGGGTGACTATCTGAATAAACACTACAACTAAAATATCCAATTTTAGTTGGAAAGTTGGAAAAACATCAATGTAATCGATTACTTAAATTTTCTTTCAGAACTTAGACTTGTGTCAATATGACATTGGAAGAATAACCCCAAAATTAAGACATTCAGTCCTCATGTCATCTTGCTATGAGTGCCTGAGAGCAATGACTGGGTTTTTCACAGTATTTCAGGAGCCTGATGAATCAGATACAACTAATTTTATAGTTGTCAATAAACATTCCACTTATCTTCTCTACCTTAAAATACATGTTTGATTACTTCTGGAATTCTTCTTATGCCCCAATAAGAAGCATAAAACATTTTATTCTTCATGACATTTCTCATCCACTCTAACCTTCTGCTCCTCACTGATGGCAAGTGCTCTCTGACTGATGGCAAGCCTGGTATAAAAAAAAATCATTCTAGGGTACTGCAACACTGATCCCCTTGGCTTTCAATAAATACAGGGCCAAAATATTTAGGCTGGGGTTATTTAGTAGGATCAACATTGCATATTTTTTTCTAAATGCTGTACAAATTCTTACATGCTCAGTATGGGAAAAATATGAGGAAGAAGTCTGGGATGGTTAGACTACTCTCTTCCCTTCCTCCTCTAGAATTTGACCCTTCCAGTTTTCATCCTATCTTGCATTTTCAGGGTTCACTTGGCACCCTCTCCCTTAGCACAGCACAATCAAGATTGCCCAGTCTAGCATCTCAATATCAAAATGGGCACAGGCAGATGCCACTGCCTCTTCTGAACCTCATGAATTACCAATAACAAAGAAAATGAGAACAGAAATAGCACTCTCATCCTCACAAGAGAGATCTATATATTTAAACTGCAATAATTAAAGAAAGATGCCCAGAAGTAGAATGGAGGATCAGCAGAGGAAGAAAGGATGATTGTGGCTGAAGATCTTGAACAAAATTCCCAAGCACAGTTCTCCACCAAATTTTCCAAAGCAGATATCACTTCTTCAAAGAAAAATTGAATGTGTAGTTAAATATGCACTTAGATGAAAAAATTAAATATGTAGATAGATGATTGACAGGTAGGTAGGTAGGTAGAGATAGAGAAACAGGTAGACAGATTCCTTTTCCAAGGCAGTGGGAACTTGTTGTACAAACTGGTCCTGTAATTAATCTGGATTCTGTTGCCTCTTTTGTCAAGGAGGACTGAAGAAGAAATGGGGTAGACAAACCATATTTGTGGAAAGCAGTCAATTGCTGAGGCAGGGGAGAAGACAAAGGCTCTGTGAGAACAGCAGCGAGGAAACTACTTGACCTTTGTGGCCCAGCAGGAAACAAAGGCCTGGGTACTACTCTCACGTAAGTCTGTCATGAGGAACTTTACTGCATACCAAGAAGGATTCCAAAAAATCCTTAAACACAACACTAGCTCCTTCCTCATCTAAACTTTCTAATGCTGGTCCAGGAAGAACTTTCCTCTTCTACTCTGAATAGAATATGCCAAATGATATTTTCCAAAAAGGAAACAAGAAGAGGAATAGGAAAAACAAATTGAAGATGAAAATCACTCAGAAAAGTGTTGGATAAGAACAGTGATAATTTTGCCCAAACATCTTTTTTTATGAATTCAAAAACTTGATGAAGCAAATCTCTTATAAAGTGGAATTCAAAGAAAAGGTTTTATTATAGTATGTTAAGTGATTTTGTAGATGTAGAGAACTGCAGTTGTTTCTAGATCAGGAAACCAGTGACTATTGGACCTACTGCCACCCACGATTAAAGTTCCCCCCCGAGAAGCAAGCCCCTTGATCAATGCTGGCCTATGCCATGGTCCCCTCTAGCAGAATGAATAACCCACGTCTATCTTCTTGACACCAAGATATTGGTCACTGGATATTGAGCTGCTGCAGAAAATCCATATAGCACTATGGCACTTGCCACCAGAAACAAGAGGAGCAAGGCTTCCTTCTCACCTCTGCTGCCCTGCACCCAGGGGAGTGTGTTTTGTTTGTCAAGTATAAATTACTCCTAAAGCCCTGGCTATAAAGGGGTCTGCAGTTGGAACCATTAGCTTTTTAATTACTGCAGTATAGGGCAGCATCTAAAAGGATGGTGGGAAGAGCCAACCTTCCATGTCAATCAGAAAATACTAAAAGAGAATGCTAAGGCAAGTAATAGCAATAACATTTGGGTAATGAAAGAGAGGAAAGAGTGGATAATGTATAAATATAGTGTTTCCTCTTTGTTCATATTAGGTAATAGATATCTAACATTGTGCTTTTTCCTATCATGAGTGACACAGAAAAGAATACAGAGCAAATGCAGCGTGTAGCGGAGCCTGACCTTCTGCCTTATTGCCCATGACACATCTTTAAATCACCATATAATGTGCCATGAAATAGCCATTGAGAAGCACTTTTCTACAGATTAAGGAAATTAAGTATGAAGTATTATTTGTCAATATTATCAAAATTATAAATTAAAATACTCTAGATAGTTATTGCACATATGTACTTGTATATATGTAAAATGACATATTTATATAGCTATTAATGGATGTATTATTTTTAATGACAAAATCTTGGAACTAACTTATATACTCATAATTGGGGACCAGTAAAATAAGTTATGCTACAATCATACAATGTGATAATATGTAGTAGTTAAACGTATGAAACAGCTGGGCGCGATGGCCCATGCCTGTAATCTCAGTGGCTTGGGAAGCTGAGGCAGGAGGATCGTGAGTTCAAAGCCAGCCTCAGCAAAAGTGAGGTGTTAAGTAACTCAGTGAGACCCTGTCTCTAAATAAGATACAGTTTATATGTACCAAACAGAATGGTTTTTGCTGTTCCCACTAAGTAAAAGTAGAAAGATGAAAATAATTTGTATTAAGAATAAGCCATGTCATAGCATATGTGTTTTAAATATTTGAAATCTGTGCTAAAGACATCCTATCTGCCCCTCCAGATCCACTCTCTTCCCTACTCTGCCATGATCTCTATTCTAGAAGGCCAACTTGTATCAGCTGTGTCAGTGAGCTCTCTTGCCCTCCATTCTCTTGTATGAGCTGTGTCAGTGAGCTCTCTTGCCCTCTTCTATTCTAGAAGGCCAACTTTTATGCGCTGTGTCAGTGAGCTCTCTTGCCCTCTGGCTTCCTGATGCCTCTACAGATAGAAAGCACTGAGAAGAGATGGGGGGTGGGGAGGACAGGGAATTCAGGGCCTTATAACCCTTACTAACAAAGCTCTTTCTCCATGTATCACAATGAAGTGATTGTAGGGATTTATAGCCTTTTATCTAGTTCACAGATCTAATCTAGTTCCTACATGCGAAGCCTTTTGATTGTAGGCCCAATTGAAATAAGACTAAATAGTGATTCTTCTCCCAAGTTTTCTCCAGGAGTACCTGGTCCATTTGTCAGGCTGACTTCCCTAGGAAAAGGGAAATACCTCAAATTTTCTAGAGTTTATTATAATTAGATTTAATTTGTTGCTAATAGCCAGAAATGAAAAACTCCTGGAGGAGACTCTTCCAAATGGAAGCTTATGGAAGTCCAGTGATAGATGGAATATTGGCTTGAGTCCATCTTGGAAGAGGCTTGGTGGAACCATCAAACCATCCTTTGGTCTTTATTTTCCCCAATATCTGGATATATGGTAGGAATATATATACTTAATACTTGGCAAAATGCTCAAGTTGGATTCCTGACTCACACAATGAAAATCAAGTGAAGGACCAATCTGTAGCTGCCTCCAGTTCCAAGATGGCAAACCAAAGATAATTCCACATTCCTAAGGCGACCACAGAGTATTTTGCTGCCTTCAGAAACTGAAGGTGCAAGCATAGCTATTCCTACCATATCCTCATTTAATTTGTCAATTTAGACTATACAAAGCCATATGGATCATGGAAAATGAGCCTATATTCCTGCAAACCTTCTCAGGTGGTGATGTGATCACAGCTGTTGTTCCAGATGTTGTATATTTATTGGAGAAATAAATACAGCTCCTGACACCTATTTATTATCAAATGCTTCGGGTTCCTCACATTTTAAGCATAGTCAAAAAAGTTTGTTAAAGATAAAAGTAAAGTTTTGTCAACATCTCTGCTTTTTGTCATCAAATAGCATAAAGTTAAGCTGACCAATTTTGGAGCATGTGGTTATGTACCACTATATGGCTGGCATGATCAGGGATGTTCTGTGAGAATAAAATATATGCCATGTTTTTAAGACAGTATGAAAAAAATAAATGAAAGATTGTAAAAATGAAAAAAAGAGCAGTATGAAAAAATGTAAAACATGTCATGAGTATTTTTATACTGATAACATATCAAAATGATAATTTGAATGTTTTGAATCAAATAAATATATTATTAACCTTACCCATTACCTTTTACTCTTTAATATATGAGTACTACAAAATTTATAATGACACTTGTGGCTTGCCACATTATGCCCCGGTCTAGAAGAAATTAGGTTGTATTGATAACCAATAGAACCCATTAAACTGACGACATTAAACAACTGAACCCATACATAAAACTTAATAGGTGCTTGGTAAATTTTATGTATACCAGGGAGTGAATACATACTTTAAAAAGCCTTGATCCATTTTTGACCCCAGTGAGTATTTCATTAGAAAGATCCCAACTTGTTCACCACTGTGAACACTGAATCCATATCTAGCACCCTGTTCCTACTGCCTTCTTGCTGAATTGCTTTAACAAGGTTCTTGCTAGTCCACATTATATCTTGGTGAGAGTTAGAAAAATGTGTCCTTTCCTCAAAGTATTTGACTTCCACCTCTCAGAAGTTGTAATACATGTTTACAAACAGTGATGACCCCAGTGTAAAAATGCTTCCCAGAATACTGCAGAGCCAACCACCAGCAGGGCCCTGCCTGATAACCCTGCACCCCATGCCTCAGGACCCTGACTCTGGATGCCTATTTTTAAGTTCTGATTTTAAAAGTCATATTTGAAACAAACAGGAAAATGGCAAAAGCATAAATAAAGAAGAAAAAAACTGTAAAGTCACTATCCAGAAAGAATCACACAGCCAAGGGATTATTCTAGTCAACTGATGGACACCCATCAAACCAGTTCAAGTAAGTAAAAAGGACTGTATTGAAAGAAAACAATGAGCAAGGTCACAAATTTTTTTTTTAAAAAAAGGAAGAAAATCAATAAATCCACGATGATCCACTGGTGCACTGTTGTTTATGGAGGGCTTTAGCTATGAGTCTGGGTTCTCATTACTTTCTTTCCCAAATGCATTTGATTGCATCATTGTCTAAATTTTCTCAATATCTTTTTGTTCAAATATTCAAGCAAGAACCCTTGAATAGCTCATTCAGCCCATGGTTGGTCATGCCTGGGTGAGGGGCTGGCTATTGCCCCAGTCTTAAAATAATTCTATTTGGATTTTTAGTTAGAATTGAATGAAACTTTTAAATTAATTTAGAGGATATGAGAAAGTTTAGAATGCTCACTTTTATGGTGGAGAAACATGGTATGGTCATTCATCTAGTCAACAGTACTTTTATATTGTAGTAGTTTGAACTTTCCACATTATTTTACTCCCTAAGCATTTGGGTGGGGGTCCTAGGGATTGAACCCAGCAGTGCTTTATCACTGAGCTACATTCCCAGGCCTTTTAATTTTTTTTTTTTATTTTGAGACATGGGCTTGCTAAATTGCCTAGGCTAACCTTGAATTTGTGATCCTCCTGCCTAACCCTCGTAGGTAGCTGGGATTGTAACTGAAAGCCCGAACCCTGTCCCAAATGACAATCAATGCCAATTTAATAATGAGGACACAGTTTTGAGTAAAAGGAGAAAGAAAGTTTATTGCTTTGCTAGCAAAGGAGAAACATGGGGGACTCCTGTCCTAAATCTGTGACTCTCCTTATCAGGAAGGACAGGGGATTTTTTTTTTTTTTTTTTTACAGCCAGGAAAATCCTTTATTCAGGGGAGTGGGCGCCCGGGCAAAGGAAAGAGGAAAAGAGAGAGAGAGGGGATGCGCGGGAGGGATTTTATAGAGCCCACTACAAAACCGCGTGGTGAGCTAGGGATTGGTCACTTTAAGATTAGTGGCAGATAAGCAGTAGCGGTCTTCTTTTGATGTGCTAACCTGGGCAGTTAGGTTTTGTTTTAGGCTTTGTTTCCCAGGTGGAAGATTCCAGAGCGGAACCCCTTGGGGCAGAACTGCCTCAGGCCTTTAGAAAGGCGATGTGAAAACTATTTGTTTTCCAGGTGGAAGATTGGGAGAGGAACCCCCTGGGGCAGGAACTGCCCTGTGCTTCTAGAGAGGGGAGGTGAAAATTAATTACAAAAGGGCTGTTTTCACCTTACATTCCCCCATTTTTTATTTTATAAGGACGGGAACGTGGGCGACGTTGGCTCTTCTGACTGCTTCGAGCGGAATTGGGGCGACGTCTGTTGAGCAGGATGGGGGGTAGGGGAAGAAGGTAGAGCACCCAGGCCCCAAAGGTTAGGGTCTCCCAAGATGAGAAGTCTGAAAGGTGCTTTGCAGCCATAGCATTG
>CM053400.1:113212583-113304850 GCA_028644305.1 Xerus rutilus
GCCTAGAGATGCAGAGAAGTTCCCTCATTTCTTGGATTCAGGCTGACTCAGAGCCAAATACTGGCTTTCTTGGCCCTTTAATTTAATTTTAGTTTTAAGTCTTGATCTTAAACATTTAGCAAGGCAATCTCAGCAGTTACAAAGTAAGGGTACTGGGCTTTAACTTTAAGATCTATATTATAGGTGGTGGCTTATTTATTTAAAATAATCTGGGTTGGTTTGTTCTCAAATTAGTATAATATAAATCACCCAAATTTTAAGATGGCTATTACACAAACTAAACTTATTAATCTTATTTTATATTTTCCTTAAACTCCATGGCTATTGCCTGTTAACATTCTACAGAGGTACTAATTTGAGGACAGGGGATTTTAAAGGAACTCTTCAAGGGTTACATTCCAGTAAGAGGTCCTAGGGTGCTCTGAGGGCATGTTAGGATTCACTTGTTAATTTGAGAGATATTTACTTCCCAGATCCTCAGCAGGCATCTCCTTCCAGTAGTGGGTGTGTTCAAGTGCAGTTAACTAGCAGAAGAAAAGATAACACTATCTCCCTAATCTTGCTAAGGCAGGGGAGAGGAGAGAAGAGAGAAAAACCATTAAAAAAAAACCAAAACCTTAGAGCAATGAGGGCTATATTCAGAAGGTGAAGGGACCACTGTTACAGGATTACAGGTGTACACCACCACACCTGCTGATCACTAAGTATTTTATATTTGTTCTTATTTTTGTGAATAGAATGGCTCCCACTATACTTTCAAACTTTATTTTTGCTAACATATTCTATAATTATAAATATTTTCATATTTATCAAGCATAATTTTAAAAATAATTATCTATTTGCCTTTGCTTGTTTATTTCTGAGTAAAATCCTTGGGAAGGTATAGCAATAACTGTGTATATAAAACAAATTAGCTGATAAACTTCTAATCCAAGAATGTTCCATTGCTAGGTGTTAGACCAATGACTGAGTCTCCACATCCATATACTACCCAGTTCCCTTGATAATCAGCTAGAATTGCTGTACTTCTTACTTGGAGACTTCTTCTTTACTGGGCCCAAAATTAAAGATACCCCTTGCTCTTTGTAATAGCTCTTTTATGCTTCCTATTTCTTTAGCTTCCAATCTTTCCATGTCTCTTGATTGCCAAAAAAAGTATTGGGCCTTTCCTTTATATCACTGAAGCTGGCTGTAACCTTGGTTGGCCTCACCAGGCAACCAAAGCACAGACATTCCGGGTCACATCTTTCTCTTATTTGGGGCTTATCTAGGCACATAATACCCTGAAAGTTGATTAGGTTTTTGTGGTCTCTATTTAACTACTTTTGGAATTTTAAAATTAACTAATTGGATACACATCACACTTGGGCGGTATTCTAAAATGTGAGGCATATTACATTGTTGATTCCTGATGTACTTCAACAAATGTCTTCATTTTTTCAAGTAATAGCAATAAAAACAATCAAGTATATTAAGAAAGACTTAATAAAATGGAATCCACATACTTTAATATTTTATGTTCCAATTTGTCGATGTTATCAATGTTATTTCTACTAGGGACAATGTGAAGTTTGAGGTAAGGTCGTGGGAAGAATCCGAGGTGTGTGAGGCAAACACATTGGACAACCCACGGCACATTCATTTCTAAAGTGAAGTGATTACTAAATGTTGCAACATGGTATTCCCCTTTAAAATATTTGCTAACCAACAGACTCATTCCTTTCATGCTAGCAATTGCCTAAATGAAAACAACTTTTTATTCACCCACATAGAAAACTAGGTTTTGGAAACAACAGGAGAGAAACCCAAAGCCACAATAGTAGTTTCAAAGGAATCAATTGTAATGTTCCTTCAAATTACCTTGTCAAGCTCTCACACTGATCTGCCTTTGAAATAACAAAAGTTAAATACTCAGCATGCTTTGAAATGGAAACAAAATCACAATATCTTGCCTACTTGTGTTTGGTGAATATGTGTACTATCTTTCTACAGCAAAACTTCAGTCAAATGCTTGCAATAAAGTCTTTTGCTTTTCATATTCAAAGTAGCAAGCTTGGTAGTTCACATAACCAAATCAACAGGCACCAAATCTGTGAATCTGGCGGTTTTTTTGGTTTTGTTTTTGGTACTGAGGATTGAACTCGGGTACTTGACCACTGAGCCACATCCCCAGCGCTATATTATGTTTTATGTAGAGACAGGGTCTCACTGAGTTGCTTAGTTTTTTGCCTTTGCTGAGGCTGGCTTTGAACTCCCGATTCGATTCTCCTGTCTCAGGCTCCCAAAGTACTGGGATTACAGGCGTGTGCCACCTTGAACTACCATTTAAGGCATTCAAGACACCTTCCCCAAAGGGTTCACGTAGATTAAGTCTACTTGCCTTAGGTCAAGTAGGAAGTGCCCAGTGTACCTATTTTCTAGCTTTACCCCTTAGCATATTCGTGACACTGGGCAAAACATTTAACCCCATGGAATAATAATGCCTTTACCTGGGACATAATGATAAAAATACCTATCATATTGGTTGATGTCTGATCACCTTCGGGGAATTGTATATAATTCAGCATGACTGGATCCTAAGGAGGATTAGAGGAGGGAGCAAAGAGGCTGGAGTACAAGTCAAAGACTGTATGGCAGAAGACACAGCAGATCATGTGGGGTACTACATAGGCTTAATTCTGCAGGATTTTTCAATAGTCAGAGGTGTGTGATTAACTGTATTTTTGTTTTCATACCTAACTCTCAATTAACAATTTTCATTTCTTAATTATGACTCCTAGCAAACAGCCTCATCAGGTATCCTTAGGGAAAGTTGCATCTTATTTTAACTAGAGTGTGCCACCTCTTACAAAGGCATTGTTCTATTACATTGCACCAAGGACATAAACCATAAAAAGTAAAATCTTTAAAAATGTAATAAAATAGAAACAATATTACTGAATGAAGAATGTCTAAAATACTTTATATCATGTGCTTTAATAGAAGAAGTTTAAAATTTCCATTTTGTAGCTGGGTGCAGTGGCGCACGCCTGTAATCCCAGCCGCTCAGGAGGCTGAGACAGTTGAATTGCAAGTTCAAAGCCAGCTTCAGCAACAGTGAGGTGCTAAGCAACTCACTGAGACCCTGTCTCTAAATAAAATACAAAATAGGGCTGGGGATGTAGCTCAGTGTTCGAGTGCCCCTGAGTTAAATCCCTGGCGCTCACACACACACACACACAAATCCAGTTTACTATTTAGACTTGCCCTGAAAAATACAGTCTTTCCTTGGTATATGCAAGAGATTGCTTCTAGGACTCCCATGGGCACCGAATTCTGCAGATGCTCAAGTCCTTTATATTAAATAGCATAGTCCTTTATATTAAATAGCATAGTATTTCCACATAACCTACACATGTCCTTCATATACTTTAAATCATTTCTAAATTACTTAAAATATTTAATACAATGTACATGCTATGTAAATAATTATTATACTGAATTGTTTACATGTTAATAACAAAGAAAAAGTCTGTATGTTCAGTACAGACACAATTTAAAAAATATATTTTCAACCTGTGTTTGGTTAAATCCACAGATACAAAAACCCTGGATGGGGAGGACTGACTGACTGACTGTAAAAGCAACTAGTCACATCTGACTGTTTCATACTTGAAACATGGCTAATCCAAGTTGAGATGTGCTCCAAGCATAACATCCATCACAGATTTCAAACATTTAAAGTGAAAAAGTGTAAAATTTCTCATTTATGATTTCATATTGATTACCAGTCAAATGAGAACATTTTAGAATACTGTATTCAATCACTGGCTTCCTGTACCTTCTAGAAAAATGTAAAATGGCATATGTAGCTCACATTCTGTTTCTATTAGAATGCATTATTCTACATCATTCTAAACAGTATTAGAAACAGACCTTTTCTCAGTACCATTATTTTCTTTTCAGATATTTGAGGAAGAAAGAGTAAAGCTACCTGAAAACAGAGGTTATATTTACATTTATAATTCCTGGAGAAAATGCAGATAGAGGGCCACATGTATAAGAATCTTTTTGTATTTGTGCTCAGAAGAAATAGACACCTGGGAAATCACCCTGGAGACCAGTAGTGCCCCCATCAATGCCTGAGCCCTGAGTTGGCTTTCGTAGTTTACTGATCAGGGTCTCCGTGGCCCCAAAAGGCTTGCTCCAGGTGCATAAGATAGCACTGTGCATAGATGAAAATAAGGGGCCATAAGAAAGTTGGCCTGCACATCAGAGGTACCAAGATCAGAGACATCAGTCATCAACATCAAAAAATAAAGAAAGAAGCTGGGCACGGTGGCACACGCCTGTAATCCCAGCACTTTGGAGGCTGAGACAGGAGAATGTCAAGTTCAAAGCCAGGCTCAGTAACCGCGAGGTGCTAAGCAACTCAGTGAGACCCTGTCTCTACATAAAACACAAAATAGGGCTGGGGGTGTGGCTCAGTGGTCGAGTACCCCTGAGTTCAATCCCTCGTACAAAAGAGAAAGGAAGGAAGGAAGGAAGGAAGGAAGGAGAAACAAAACAAAACCTCACTAAATCATTTTGCATTCTCTTATTTCTTGTATTTGTGTGTCTTCTTTACTTCTAAATGCCCAAGGGAGAGGAAACACACACTGACCGGGGATGGTGTCCTGTATAGGTGGGAATATGATTAGGTCTTTATGAAGGTAAAATTTAGTATAATCTTACTCCTTTTCAGTGGAGTTTAAGGACTTATGACCACATAAGGTTCTTTTTTTTTTTTAAAAGAGTTTAGCTGCTAAGTCTCAGCATTAAAGATTTTACATGTTATATATAATAATAATCTATTGTATATTTCAAAAAGCTAGGAGAAAGGATTTGACTGATAAATCAATAAAATTTGACTGATAAGAAATGATAAATGATTGAGAGAGATATGTTTACCCTGATTTAAGCAGAATGCAATGTATACATGTATCAAAATATTGTATGGTACCCCACAAATGTTAAGTCGGATCGGGGTCCAGGATCAGGGCAGCTACAAAACGGAGCTGCCAGCCAGATGCTGACGTCACCAGTAGACACACCTCCTGTCAATCAGCAGGTTTTTCCTGACCTATCCATGAAGGACTCTGGCTTTCTCTTCCTGCCCCCAAGCCCTCCCCTTCCTGACCGGGCCTTTTGAAATTCTCTGTACACCAGAGCCCCAGCGCCATTTCTCACCTGGACACACTCTGATGGACGGGAAAATTTGGCCCGAGAGGGTATATTCCAATAAAGCCTTGCCAAGCAGCTTTAATTCATCTCCTTCTGGTAATCTAGTCTTTACATATGGTGCACGAAACCCGGGAGAGTTCTTGAACCTCCCCCTGCACTGGGGTAGAGGCAAACTCTCTGAACAAGACCAGGAGCTGCTCTCCGTCTCCGCTCTAACTGGACTGACAAAGTGAGGTAGGCCCCGCCCCCGCCCTGCCTCCTCTGACTTCTCAGCCTCCCCACCCCCATCCGCTCCACAGGCCTACTCCTAAGTTGCACGCATAGGTCTCTGTCTGCCCGAGGCCACGTGGATTGGGAAGACGTTCCCAGCCCTTGTGTTAGCCATTTGCTGCCGTCTGGGGCCCTGGAAAGTTTGCAGGGACGCCTGAATTTTCCGCCTGCCCCCCTCCGCCCCGTTCTCCCATGGACGCGAACATTTTAAGGGATGCCTTTTTATGTTCCTGCCCATTCCCTGGAACCGCTGAGAAGTCACAGGGAACCCCAACTCTTCTCTAGACCTCAAAACTCCACTGTACTATGGCTTAGATAATGGATCAAAATGGCCTCCAGGGGGAACTTTTGATTTTCAAATCCTCACTGATTTGGCTAATTTTTGTCACCGGATGGGGAAATGGACAGAAATTCCTTTCATCAAGGCTTTGTTGGAAAGCACGCTCTCGCCCCTCCCTTCTTTCCCATCTGTTCTGTCCTCTCAAGCTCTTCTTGCTAAAAGCCCCCTTTCCCATTTGCTCCTCTATCTCCTTCCTCGTGCTGCCTCTGCTCACAGACGGCTGCTCACAGACGCTGAGCTGCCTGCCATGCGGCGGCCCCTCCCCCCAGGCTTACCGCTTTACCTTAGCTCAAGGAAAAAAAGGGGAAAGGAGGTTATTTTACATCTACCTAAGCTCTCCCGCCTCCCCTCACTCTCGGCTCCCCCGAACTGCAACACCATCTTCCCGTGAGGTGCAGCTGGCCTCAGTCCCAGCGCTGGAGGGCAGAGACAAGGCGTTCAGCGGAGCCTGACGGGCTAGCATGTCCCTGCATCTCCCGCTGCTTTTGCGCTGCTCAGACACGTGTGGCTGCCATTCTGCTCCACATCCCTGCATTTCTCCCTGCATCCGTGCGCCACTCAGACAGGCTAGCGCTTCCCTGCATCTCCCGCTGCCTCTGCGCCACTCAGATGGACTAGTGTGGCTGCCACAGACAAGAGACTTAAAGCCCACAAGCTTGCTCTCGCTTGACATCTGTGAGCTACCAAACCAACCACCCTGCATTTTTTATTTTTATCGGCTGCGTCATTTTTTTTCCCTAAGATTCTTGCTTTTCTTAAGTTCTGTGTTTTTGAGCTCATGACCTTAATCCTTCACATCTAGGATAATGTTTTCTGATCAGTTCTATTTTATTCAACCATGGAGTTTTTTTTGAAGGGCATCTGACATTGCCTGCAGGCCTTGACTGTTGTGTGAATGTGTATGTATATGTGTACCATGTACATGGTATCAAAATTGGCACAGATAATGAGCGCTCATCAATTAAACAAAAAAAATGGATCCAAATACTTTAATTCACATGATGTAAAAGGTTCAACTTAAATTGAATAAACACAAAGGTTTATAAATTCCTATATGAAGTTTTAAAGGTTTCTACTGTTGCCTAAATTCAAAAAATTTACAAGGATTGCTTTGGGGTATGAACAGAAGGAATTAAAGATTCTAAATATGGTATTTATTGGAAGGAAAGAAAATATTTCTGATCAAAAGGTTTACAACTGTAATTATTGGTAATAGTTGGGCTTTCCTTGGCCCCCGTTCACTGCCTCTGGGCTAGGGCAAGAGGACTTGATTATGCAGTAACCGTTACTTAAAACTTGAACAAATTTCATTACAGAATAGACCAGCCTTGGACTCCCATCATGCTGGACTCCCACCAAACTCAAAATCTCTCGGCAGCCCCCTTCTTTTTCTGCTAATCAGTAATCTCTCCCAAGCCTCTGTTCCTACCCACAGGTGATGCTTCTACATTCAAGCAATGTGACTGACAACCAGAGGCTCCCACACCCCTGCATCTGCCCCCCTGCCTGACCAACACCCGAGCCATCTCCCCCTCTTGGTGCCCCCCAATCCCGCACGAAGTAGCCAGACCGAATCTGCTGTCCTATATCATGAAAAAGGCCAGGATGTTAGGTCAGATTAGGGTCCAGGATCAGGGCAGCTACAAAATGGAGCTGCCAGCCAGACGCTGACATCACCAGTAGACACGCCTCCTGTCAATCAGCAGGTTTTTCCTGACCTATCCAGGAAGGACTCTGGCCTTCTCTTCCTGCCCCCAAGCCCTCCCCTTCCTGACCGGGCCTTTTGAAATTCTCTGTACACCAGAGCCCCAGTGCCATTTCTCCTGGACACACTCTGATGGACGGGAGAATTTGGCCTGAGAGCATATATTCCAATAAAGCCTTGCCGAGCAGCTTTAATTCATCTCCTTCTGGTAATCTAGTCTTTACAACAAATATGTAGAATTTTTATGTATCTGTTGAAAAAAAATTTAAATAAACCTATAAAGTATGGAACATGAAAAAGATTTTAAATGTGATGGGAAAATATCTATTCTGAATTTATATTAGTTGATGTATGAATTGTAAAATCAATCCTCACTAGAAGAAAGCAGGAGGAGGTTGCCTGTGTAAAACTAACTTCAACATTGTCCCAATTCAATCCATTATCACAGCATGCAGAAGATTATTACCATAATTCCAAATTGGCTGTTATATGTTCCAGACATGTAATCCCAAAGAAGCAATGGACTTAGATTCTGGAAATATCTTTCAACAAAAATATCTGCCACTTTGGTTGACACACTAAAAATGAAATGAACAGTTCAAGTGTCTAGATGATGAAGATAATCCTTTGATTACATCAAAATCTCTGTGCAAATATGGTGATAATAAGCAGATTAGATCCTGATCCATTTGTGCTGGCAATAAAGAAAAGAGACAGGAAAAACCAACAAATGAGAAAACCTCTCTCCTTTGAAAGTTTACAAACCTTATAGAAGTATATCATGTGGGCTGGGGTCGTGGCTCAGTGGTAGAGCGCTTGCCTCGCATACGTGAGGCACTGGGTTCGATCCTCAGCACCACATACAAAATACATACATACATAAATAAAATAAAGGTTGTTTAAAAAAAAAAGTATATCATGTTGTTTTTCTTTGTAAGAATAGAAAGAAAACCTCCTTATCAGTGAAGTGCTGAGCTGGGAGGATGAAAAAACAAATAGCAAAGTTTAATCTAAGGCCACCTGCCAATTTCACCTCATCCTTCCATTTAAAAAAAAATGCATTTAGGCCAATTGTGAAATCTGAAAGTAAGTTTAAAGACTTGCACAGGCTGGTAGTTCTCAGTGGCAGGCTCATGCTAAAGGCAGGAACTTTGTAATTAATTGCAGGAACGAGACTGTCAGTGGAAGAGATGATTCAAAGCCATGTTAAAAGAAGAGAATTATGGGAATAATAATAATAACTCAGTGCCAAGGTTTGCACAGCTGGCGTGTCAATTTGGCATTGCTGCTCCCTTGAGCTGTTAAGTATGTCAGATTTTCTCATGACAAACACAAAGGGTCTGAAGAGCTTAATGATAATCACATTCATCAGGTTCTATGCCTACCTCAAAGGAGCAATTAGCTAATTGTCCGTAAAACCCTTTGAAATGAATACACTCAGAGTCAGAATTTGGACATACATCCTTCAATTTGAAGGGATGTCAGGAATATTTGATATTAGTTTAATAGTATCAGTCACAAAATAATGTATGTTTATTCATTATATATTTTGATACGTGATCATCCTTTCTACCCACAAAAGTTTTTTTTCCCCTGTAGCATTTTTTCCTCTTCGTTTAACCTTCACAAGGAACTGTAGTGTTTATGGTGCCTCCACTATTTTTGCAATTTCCTACAAAATATGTATTGTTTCACAGGCTTTAATTTTGTAATTTTGTAATTACTGACTTGTTTTTCTTCTGATATTAAGAAATAGTTAAAATAATCTTGATGTTTTGATTAAAAACATACAAGGAGACATCTGAATAAATAATAACAGTGTCACCATAGATATTATTTAGTTATTTATAATTTAATTTATTTTGGGTAGAAGCATAGAACCACAGAATTTTTAACCTGAACAAATGTTTGGTGATCTATCACTGAAATCCTTTCTTTCTTTCTTTCTTTCTTTCTTTCTTTCTTTCTTTCTTTCTTTCTTTCTTTCTTTCTTTCTTTCTTTCTTTCTTTCTTTTTCTTTCTCTCTCTCCCTCTCTTTCTTTCTTTCTTTCTCACTAACCACTGAGCCACATCCCCAGCCCATATTTTAGTTTCTATTTTGAGGCAGTTTCTCACCAAGTTGCCTAGGGCCTCGCTAAGTTGCTGAGGCTGTCTTTGGAACTTGCGATCCTCCTGCCTCGGCCTCCTGGGCTGCTGGGGTTACAGGTATACACCACCATGCCCAGCAAATCTTTCTCTTTTATTCAAGTCAATTCTCTGTCTCCTGGATGCCTCCAAGTTTTCTGAAAATCTGAGCTGCACCCTGGGAGGCAGTATTTAGAAAGTGGGTGGATCCTGCCCTGGGAATATGGTTCCTGCAGAGACTGCCCTCTGTACACACAGCTTTGCTCCACAGGGGTACACTATATTTTCTTCATTCTAAACCCTCTGAATAAAAAAGGCTGGATATGGCAATTTGAGATGATGGAGGATAATCAGATCATGCCCAATGTGGTAATCTGCTTTAAACTGAGTGTTAGGGCTCCCAGTCCTTAAATCCCTAGACCATTTCCAACAAACCTAGTTTTTCTATTGCTTTATTAAGCTTAATGGTACACAACCTTTAAAATAATTTTCTTGCGTGGAAGAAATCACAGAGATCATCCCCCTATGAGTACCTATAACTTCCTCCAAGGCCACTCAGTCCTAAATTTATCCAGGCTTAAAAATATAAGAACAGCTGGACATCTTTCTACCTTTGACTTTCTGAGGAGTTTTCTGCAGTCTGAAGATGTCCAGGGACTTGCCCAACTGCACAGAGCCAAGAAATGTGCCATCATTTTGCAACAGCATTTCTTGACTCTCAAACTCATGTGCATTTTACATTATAGCAGAGACATATGAAACAAGAACACATTCACTAAGGGAGAGAATCAGAATGTTCACCAAGAGGGCAACATTAAACCAGGAGTGTTGAGAAGTCCAGTTGTAACCTTGCCTAATACTAACTTGCAGCCTGTCTAGAGACTGTATCCTAATGTTTTTGTGTTGCCCTAGTGACATTCTAATATGGTATACTTCAGCTACAGAATTTCATTGCTTCCAAAATAGCATATGGCCATCTGGGAGCACCTGATGTTATAAAGAATAAAGGGACAAGCATAGAATAATAATAAAGCTACAATGTTCTTGCCAGAAGCAGGCCAATGCTTCAAGGCTTAGCATGTGGACAATTGTAAAGATAATTGATACCTTACCTACTTTGCAATGACTTCATTACCTTTTTTTGTCTTATTCTTTTTTAGAGCAAAAATTGTATAATTGCAACAGTGGATATTTTATCACAGCCCTTGGGTCATAATTTGAATAAGAGATCTTCATCATAAGGATTATTTCACCCTGTCAACTTCTGGGACTTGATATCACAAAATATAATAGTGACAATCGAAGTGACATGACTCTCGTCGCATGCTCCACAATTCCAATTCACGTGGCAACTGTGCGGGGAAAACTTACTGCCTTAGGCATCCAGGGCTGGACTTGAGGTCTGTACTCATTGGCTTTGGGAAGCCAATCCCACAGAACATGAATTTCCATATCTGTAAATAAGGTTTGGCATAACTAATACTTACAGTATTACTGTAAGGATTTTGTGAGCTGAGAGATATAATCATGTTGTATAAACTGGAAAATATCCTTCAAATATTAGCTACCACTAACCTCTTCAGTCTCAAACTCAGGAAATATAGACTCAAATAGGAGAAAGAGACTTTGGATAAGTATTCCCCAAAGATCCATGGGTTAATGGCTTAGACCCCAGCCCATGGCTCCATTAGGAAGTTGTTATGGTTTTGATATTAGGTATCCCCCAAAAGCTCATGTGTGAGATAATGCAGGAAGGTTTAAAAGTGAAATGATTGAGGTATGAGAACCTTAACCCAGTCCGCAAATTAATCCCCTGATAAGGATTAACTGAGTGGTAATGGAAAGCAGGTAGAATGTGACTGAAAGAAGCGGGTCATTGGGAGCATGCGTTTGGGATTTATATTTTGTGTTTGTTGATCAGAGCAGTCCCCCACCCTCTCCTTCCTGGTGCCATGTTCCCAGCTGCTTTCCTCTGGCACACTCTTCTATGATGTTCAACCTCATCTCAGGCCCACCACAACCACATGGTGCTGTTTCTGCAGAATTTCAGGATGCTGGAGTTAGGGGGTCATGGAGGTTTCCACTGAGACTTCAGAGGAAGACACGGGAGACCAGGCAATGTGAAGCAGGGTTGAAGTGCTGCAGGCAGCTCCTGAGAGGACCATGATGTGTGGAGAGGTGAGAAGGAAGCTGAAACTGCAGTGGAGACCCCTGAGATTAAGAAATGTCAGTACCGTGGGACGTCTGCAAATCAAAGCTGCAGGTATTGAGGAGAGATAAGCCAAAAGAAAGGCCATGTGGCCAGCAACCAACAGGGCCATAGGAGTGGAGCTACACAAGTCCTTTGGAGAGAATATCAGGGTGCCATGTTTTCCAGATACCAGACGTAGAACTACAGAACTTGTTTGCCCAGCAGGATTTCAGTCTTGGTCTCATACCTTCTTCCTATGCTCCTATTTGTCCCTTTTGGAATGGAAATGTTTACATTGAACATATGTAACTTCCTCTTAATTTTTATAGGGACTTGTGCTGAAGAGTTTGCCTTGAGTCTCAGAGGAGACTTTGAACTTGGACTTTTGATCCATCTTGCTGCAATTAAGAGTATGGGACTATTAGCCAGGTGTGGTGGCGCAAGCCTGTAATCCCAGCACTTAGGGAGGCTGAGACAGAAGAATTGCGAGTTCAAAGCCAGCCTCAGCAATGGCGAGGTGCTAAGCAACTCAGTGAGACCCAGTCTCTGCATAAAGCACAAAATAGGGCTGGGGATGTGGCTCAGTGGTTGAGTGCCCCTGAGTTCAATCTCCAGTACCAAAAAAAAAAAAAAAAAGGAGTATAGGACTATTGAAGTTAACTAAATATATTTTGCATTGTGAGATGGAAATGAGCTTTGAGGGGTCAAGTGTGTAATGCTATGATATATAGGTAAGTGGTGAGACAATGAAAGTTTAGAGGTGAAATGACGGGGTTATGAGAGACTTTACCCAATCAGTGAATTAATCCACTGATAGGGATTAACTGAGTGGTAACTGAAAGCAGGTAGAGTGTGGCTGAAGGAGGTGAGTCATTGGGGGTATGCCTTTGGGTTTGGGGTTAATTGTTCTTGTCAGGTCTTTTGGTGCACCAGTAAAAAAAAAAATGCTGGCTAAAACAGGTGGTGGAACCTTTAAGAGGTGGAACTTAGAAAGAGGTTTTCTGGTCCTTGAGGGTGTGTCCTTGAAGGGCATAGTGGGACCCCAGCCCCTTCCTGTTCTTTTTGGTGTCCCAGGTATGAGATGAATGTGCTTTGCTATGCCAGGCACTCCTGCCACGATATGCTTTCCTTTCATCAGAGGCTTACAAGCAATGGGTCCACCTGATTGTGGACTGGAAATTTCAAAACTGTGAGCCAAAAATAACCCTTTCTTTTTATAAGTTGATTATATCGGGTACTATTAACAGTGACGATGCTGTCTACCACAGGCTACAATCTGATTGGTTACATCCAAAATTAGAATGAGGGGCTAGAGCTGTAACTCTGATACAGTGTGTATGTAGCATGCATAAGAACCCGAGGTTGAATGCCCAGCAACACAAAAAGGAAGGAAGGAAGGGAGAGAGGGAGGGAGGAAGGAAGGAAGGAGAAGAAAAAAGGAAAATTAGAAATGGCACACACCTGTAATCCCAGCTACTGGGGAGGCTGAGTTGAGAAGACCACTTGAGCCCAGGAGTTGGAGACCAGCCTAGACAACATAACAAGATCTCATTTGAATAAACAAAACAAATTTATAATGAGAGCAGATACATGGAAGGTTTATTATCTATTGATACATATTTGCAAAGATGATTGTTAAGGAAATTCTCAGTTCTTTGACATAGGCTACCAAAGAAAATATATTTTCCAGCAATTTAGTTTTTTCAGTACAAACTCTTAGATGTACTTAAACTTCTTAAAGGAAGAAGTGGTGCAGTCACCTGAAACTAAGGCAGATACTTTTTGCTTGTACTCAATAGGCATTTCAGGATGGTGAGCAAAATCTAAATCTATCTTTAGCCTACAATATGATTTTATACCTCTATTTTTGGTGTTTACTTTCATTTCACAAATCATTTCATTTTACAATTCAAAGAACACAGATGTCCTATGCATTCATTGAATTGTTTTCCAAAGATTGATTAATATTACAGGCTTATTTAATAGCATATTAAGCTGTTTATTAATCTGCCTTCATCAAGTATATAAAATCCAGTATCCAGGACACTGAAGCTGCTTAGAAAAGATAATCACATCACAGTGACAAGTAGGTGATGAACCATGAACTTTGAGTACTGAGTTTACATTGTATAGATGTTCCACATTTTACTTATCCATTCACCAGCTGAATGAATTCTGAAGGGGTGGGTGGAGGAAGAAGGAGAAAAAAGAGAAGACAGAGGGAGGAGAGAGATAGGAAGGAGAAAAGAAACTCTCCTTGTATTTTCAAGCTGTCTGTGTTGGTGTACTCCGGTGCTTTTCAGGCTGTTTATAACTCTCAGCCTTTATTTCTGCTTCAACTGAGCTTCAGCATCAGCCAGGGAAAACTAAGGGTCTGCTCTGGTCTTTAAATTTTTTCTAATTAGTCATACATGACAGTAGAATGCATGTTGACACATTGTACACAAATGGAGCACAACTTCTCATTCCTCTGGCTGTACATGGTGCAGTCATATCATTAGTGTAATCATACATGTATATAGGGTAATAATGTCCATCTCATTCTATCCTCCTTCCCATCCCCACAGCCCTACTGCTCCTCTAACTTCCCACTGCACAAACCAAATTTTCTTAGTTCTTCCCTACCCACCCATCCCCAGACTATGGGTCAGCATCTACTTATCAGAGAAAATATTTGGTCTTTTATTTTCTGGGATTGGCTTATTTCACTTAGCGTGATATTCTCTAGTTCCATCCATTGACCTACAAATGCCATAATTTCATTTTTCCTTAAGGCTGAGTAATATTCCACTGTGTATATGTACCACATTTTCTTTATTCACTCATCTGTTGAAGGGCATCTAGGTTGGTTCCATAGTTTAGCTATTATGAATTGAGCTGCTAAAAATATTGATGTGGCTGTGTCCCTGTAGTATGCTGATTTTAAGTCCTTTGGGTATAAACCTAGGAGTGAGATACCCGGGCCAAATGGTGGTTCCATTCTAAGTTTTCTGAGGAATCTCCATACTGCTTTCCAGAGTGGTTGCACCAATTTGCAGTCCCACCAGCAATGTATGAGTATACCTTTTCCCCTACATCTTCACCAACACTTATTATTGCTTATATTCTTGATAATTGGCCATATCACCCTGAATGTGCCCTATCTCGTCTGGTCTTCTTTCATTAGCATGAGTCCTGCCTGAGACATGTACATAGCTTTCTGCACTCCTCTGTGTATGTGGGTTCTTTTGACTGCCCTACTTTATCAAAATAAACTATCTCCAGGTTTTATTCTCAGGCTTTTGACATGCTATTATTTCCCTCAACTGTAATCTTTTGCTCTTGTTGGCAGTAGTTGTTTATTTTTCTAAAAATGTTTTCAAGTGATGTCCACTCCATTCTTCCCTGAGTGAATTTTGAGTTAGGCAAAGCAAGGGAAAACATTTTCCATCATTTTCATATGACTCTCAGACAGATTGAAGGGAACATACACTTAGTCCATAGGTATGTGATTTTTGGCCTTTATTCTGTTGATGTGGTATACTGCATTAAATGATTTTCAAACGTTAAGCCAAATTTGCATTCCTGTAATAAATTTTAAATTCCTGGTCATGGTATGTAGTTCTTTTTGTATACTGAAGAGTTTGTTTTCCTGGTATTTTATGAGGATTTTGCATCTGTATTTATACAGGAAATTGATCTGTAGTTTATTTGTTGGGCTATCTGTCTGGCTTTGGCATCTGGGTAATACTGGCTTCATAGAATAGGCTAAGAAATGATCCTTCCTCTTGTAATATTTTTGGAACATTTTGGGAAGAGTAGGTGTTAATTTTTATTGAAATGGGCGATAGAGTCCATTACTGAGGCCATCTGAACCTGGCATTTTCTTTGTGGGTAGCTTGATGTGTTTGTTCAGTCTCTTATTATAGGACTGTTCAAATTCTCTATTTCTTCTTAGGTCAGTTAAGTAGTTTGTGTCTTTCTAGAGATTTGTCAATTTTATCGGAACAATCTAATCTATTGACATAAGTTGTTCTTAAGAATTCCTTATAATCCTTTCTGTAAAGTCAATTCTCTTTTATTTCTGACTTTAGTAATTTGAGAGCCCTCTTTTTTGCTTGGTGCCTTTGTCTGTTCATGCTGACATAATAACATACCACAGAGTAAATACTTGAATAACAGAATTACTTTGCTTCTAGTTCTGGAGGCTGAGAAGTCCAAGATGAAGTTTCCAGCTGATCTGGTTCCTTGTGAGGGCTTTCTGACTCATAGATGGCTGTCTTCTACCTGTGTCTTCGTGTGTCCTTCCTTTGGTGTGTGCTTTCAAGAAGAGAGAAACAGAGAGGGAGGGAGGGAGGGAAAGAGAAGCACAAGCTTTCTGATGTCTATTCTTCTTATAAGGACACTAATTCTATTGGAGCAGGCTCTACACTACGACTTCATTTAACTTCAGTTACCTCCTGATAGTCCTTATCTCCAACTATAGTCACATCAGCAATCAGGGCTTCCACATATGAGTTTTGAGGGGTATACAATGCAGTATAGCACAACTAGCTAAAGTTGTGGTCAATTTTGTTGATCTTTTAATGAACTGATTTTTAGTTTTGCTGATTTTATGCATTGTTTTGACACATATACTTTTACATCCATTTATTCCATGTACATATTTTTTTTTATTTTTAGTTGTAGGTGGACAGAATATCTTTATTTTATTTTTTATGTGGTGCTGAGGATCAAACCCAGTGCCTCACGCGTGCTAGGCAAGCACGCTATCACTGCGCCACAACCCCAGCCCTCCATGTACATCTTTTGAGTGCACCACCATGCTAAGGTTGTAAGAATATAGATGAAGACATATTTCTTGTCCTCTTGATGGAATGTGTTGCCTTCTGTATTGTTCTCAAATTTAATGTGGGTAATTATCTTCTCAAAACTGTTTACTAAACTGCAATTCAATCTACTCAAAACTAAATACTTCTAGATCATGTATGCATAGACAACATTTCCTATTTTGGGTTGTTGACTCTTTGTCATTTACTGACCTCTAGTATATAGATGTACCCATGTCCTCCTAAGGATAATTAGGTTATTAGGATGCACTTGTTTATGGACAATATGCTGAAATTCATAAGCCTAGTGACTGGATCAAACATATAAAGACCAACTTATGATACAGAAAAGAGGAGTTCTCACCAGGGTTTATAGAAAAATGTGGGTATTAAGGAAGCACTGAGAAAAACTAGTAGGGTTTAGAGGTAAAGTTGAGTGAGAGCAGGGAAATCCATCAGAAGTAAATGATAAGTGAACTGAATTTTAAAAGTATGAGTGAGTCTTAACTACCTAAAAAGATTGGCAGAGGAAGAATTTTTTCAGAGGGGAGGAGGCAAGGATCAGCGAAGCCATGGAGACTTTTCACCCTCACCTGTGCAGGAAACTCTAGGCAGCCAAGTGTTGCTAGAGAACAGAGGCACCCTATATGAACAACTGGTTTACCTGTACTTTTCTCTGTGGACCTCCCTTCTAAAAAGTCCTGATCTAGGTTTACTTGAGTTGTCATTTCAAAGAAAAACTGTGCATTTATTTTTCTAAGTTCTTCTTCATGGGACCATACTACAATCACCAAGGCACTGTCATACTGATAGAGTCTACTTGCCAAGGGACTCAACTGGTTCATTAAATCAATAGACCTGGAACATTGGTGACTGGATTTTCACGGTATAAGAGCAGTCAGATAGTGATGATTATATTAGACTTGACATTTATGCCGGTTAATTAATGACAAAAAGTGCTTTGAGATAAAGAATAATATATTGTTTGTCCCCTTAACTGAAGAATATTCTATGCACAGGTGGCTAATAAATAGAAAATGAGTTGACAACCAAAAATATGCATACATAAAACCAAAATGTAAAAAAAAATATATAGGAGTGATTTTATAGCCCTTGTTATGTATATCAGAGAATGAAAGTAATTTCTGGTGCATGTAAAATATTTTTCTGAAAATATTTTAATTCTATATATTTAAATTTATAGTAGACATATATTAAAACCAGATATACTTACTTTATTACTCATCTTTTCAACTGCTCATATTCTGCTACTTCAATTGTGAAGCTTTCTTCTCAAATTTTTGTTAAGCATGTAAAACTAATTAATTATTGCTGCATATTATCAAGGATCAGTAAATTCATATCAATAGATCATTTCTACAAATTGAATATGAATTTTGCAATTTTTCTTACCATGTATTCATGTCCCCAAAACAACTCAAAATTGTTTCCTCCATCGTATATGAGGGTTGTTTTTAATAGTAAATGGTGGCCAGGGAAAAAGTTATTACAAAAAAGAAAATACTATTCCAAAGCTAGATTAATTTCAGAGCAAGATATTTTATCCCCCTGAGCCATAGTATGATCTCCTCATAGAATGATACATTACTACTGGCATGTCAGTGATGGAAAAAATCCTTACATGATCCTTCAATCTGAGCATTTTGTTTCTTTGTTTTCTCATTTGAGTTGGCTTTAGTTTTAAAATAATAGGTAATATTTAGGACAGCATGACCTAATATGACTACTTGTGACTAAAATTATTATTTGCATCTCCTCTATTAGGAACAATGAGGCAGTTTAAGAGATCTTCAGTTTTTCTCTTCCTCTTCTTTTTCTTAACAAATTCAGAAATATGTGTAGTGCCCAAAATATAGATCTTAAAAACAATTCCTTCTCTCCCTCACATTTTGTATTGTTTTTGAGACAAAATACTTAAATGCCAAACAATGTTTTTCCATGATATTTTCAGTAACATAAAATAGATGCCTGTCACCCATGAGATCTTGCTGAGGAGTGCACTGTTATTATTTTCAGAACTTTTCCTCAAGCATGAAATACAAAGTCTATCCTGTGGGGCATCAGACCTTTCTAGGCTTCTATTCCTTATTTGTAGAAGAATCAAGTTGGACTAGATGGTTTCTTTCAGTTCTAAAATTCTGTAATTTATAACAATAACAAAAAATTGCTCTAGTAAAGATAACAATTATTTATATTATATAACTTATTGATCACTTATAAATATTCTTTTTGAGTAGTGGGAGCTGGAAGATGCCATATAGTTCCCAAAGTTGAGACTGTATTGACCACCAGGTGAGATGGAATGTATCATGTAGGAGATTTTTTAAAATTTGTTCTAATTAGTTATCATTACAGTAGAATGCATTTTGACACATCATACATAAATGGAGTATAAATTCTCATTCTTCTGGTTGTACGTGATGTAGAATCATACCAGTCATGTAATCACATATGTAATTCGGATAATAATATTCGATTCATTCTACTATCCTTCCTACCCATAAATAACTCCATTCCCTTCACTCCTCTCTGCCTAACACAAAGTACCTCTATTTTTCTCTAGCCTCCCCCACACCAATCTTATTGTGAATTAGCATCCACATATCAGAGAAAACATTCAGCCTTTGGTTTTGGGGACTGGCTTATTTCTCTTAGCATGATATTCTCTAGCTCCATCCATTTACCTGAAAATATGACAATTTCATTCTTCTTTAAGGTTGAGTAGTATTCCATTGTGTATATATATCACATTTTCTTTATCTATTCAGCTGTTGAAGAGCATCTAGTTTGGTTCCATAGTTTGGCTATTGTGAATTGAGCTGCTATACACATTGATTTGGCTGTGTCACTGTAGTATGCTGATTTTAAGCATAAGAAGTAAAATCAAGAATCAATAAATGGGATGGATTCTAACTAAAAAGTTTCTCCTCAGCAAAAGGAATAATCAATAATATGAAGAGAGAGCCTACAGAATGGGAGAAAATCTTTACCACATGCACTTCAGATAGAGCATTAATCTCCAGGATATATAAAGAACTCAAAAAACTCAACACCAAACTAAACCAAACCAAACCAAACCAAACAAAAAAACCAAATCATCCAATTAATAAATGGGCTAAGGAATTGAACAGACACTTCTCAGAAGAAATACAATTGATCAACAAATATATAAAAAAAGTTCAACATCTCTAGCAACTAGATAAATGCAAATCAAAACTAAGATTCCATCTCACTCCAGTCAGAATGGCAATTATAAAGAATACAAGCAATAATAAATGTTGGCAAGAATGTGGGGGAAAAAGTACACTCATACATTGCTGGTGGGACCACAAATTGGTGTAATCATTATGGACAGCATTATGAAGATTCCTCAGAAAACTTGGAATGGAACCACAAATTGATCCAGCTATCCCACTCCTTGGTTTATACCCAAAGGACTTAAAATCGGATTTTAATTTAATACATTTTCAACAAAAGTGATTTCTGAAATTTGCTTTAATTCTCTGTCTTGGAAAGCCGTGAGCAATGCTCTTTATTGTTCTCTAATTTTAGACCTTTCAAATGGACTGTTAGTTGTCACTTGTCCATTGGACACAATTGACACAGATAGAGATATTCAAGAAGTGAGCTATGGAAGATTAAACTTGTTATAGTTGATCAGTCAACAGGATTATGGGAGCATGGGCAGTCACCTAATGTGCAAATTTCAGATTCATCATCTTTTAAAAAATAAGCTTCAATTGCAAATAATGTACAAGTGATTCTCAAATCCCTGATGTTAAGAAGCCTTAGTTTGGATGGGCACGTGCTCTAACTTACTGTCTAATGTAATCATTTTACTTTTTAAAAGTTTTTCAGTGAAAGAGATAGAAATCATGACAAGGGGAGAATACCTCAGGCTTCCACAAGTGGAATCAAGTTTTAGAAAAATGAATGTTGATCTTAATAAAATTCAGTTTTATTAAGAACTGAAATGCAGTGGGTAATACTGAACTTTCTAGTACCTGTGCAGAGCCAGAAATCCCAGATGAAGTGAACAATTATAGCAGCACGGGTGCCAGCACTTCCTTGGGCTTTGTCAGTGCTCTGCATATGTCTACTCTTGTCCCCATCCCAATGACACCCAAAGGCAGGCACCATTCCTATTTCTTTTTATCTAGGACATGACCGAGGCTGGAACTCATTAGGAAACTTCCATGGGTTTCCAAAGGCAGCCAGTGGTGGGGAGGAAAAGGAATCTTTCCTATAGCTAGGTGGGTAATCTCAGCTCAATCATCTTAGAGTCTGGCTCTTTACTGGAAATAACCCATAATCCTCTCATCATACTTCACTGCCCATACTTAACTCCACTCAAAAGAGCCATTTCCTTCATTCTGCACATGTGGTTCCATAAAGTAAGGCTCTGAAAAATATACACTCACCATGTCTGGAAGTTGCATGCACACATACACATATACACACGCAGCCACAGCTGGAAACACAAACCCCGACCGCGTCCCAGCATAGGTAACCTCCATTTCCAGTGTTGCAACTAATGTGAATGTTTGAATCTTGGATAAGATTTTAATCTACCAGTCATGGACCAAGAAGTTTACATGTCATCAAATAATCTCATAAAATTTATGATGTGAACCTCTTGATTTTTTTGTAGTTCAATCTCTTACTGAAAGTGACAACTAATTAGGTCAAGGGGTCACACAAGACACATTGTAAATGCATTATTGTGGGTGCATTATGGTGGCAAGGACAATCACCTAATTTGTGAATTAATTAGTGGTGTATTTATTTTGTGATCACTACAGTTGTTCCTTGGTATCTGTGGAGGATTTGTTTGAGGAACCTCTGCAGATACCAAAATCTACAGATGCTCAAGTTCCTTGTAAAAAATGATGTAAGATTCGCAAGTAATCTATGAACACTTCCTGTACATTTTAAATCATATCTAGATGACATAATACCTAACACAATGTAAATACTCTACAAATAGTTGTTATCCTGTATTGTTCAGGGAATAAAGACAAAAACAAAATGTCTGTATGTGTTCAGTATAGATATAATTTTTTCCCTGGAATTTTCTGTCTGTGGTTGGTTGAATGCTTGGCTTTCGCATCTGTGCATGCAGAAAGCTGACTGCATTGCCTTCTACCTCCGGGAAAGAAGCCATTGCACCACTGCTGCTGAGCAGTCCAGGGTCAGTGAGGTTGTCTGAATCACATGGCACACTGCACAGTACTCACAGGCTACCATGCAAAGAAAGCTCTACAGAAAGGAAGAGGCTAGGGGAAAAGTTAAATGGCACATATTCAGATTCACTAATTTTAGCTGTACTTCTTTCTTTCTGAATTATGGTCATTTCTGTTCTTTTCCTTCTCTTTTTATTGGGGGTGGGGTATGGACATTAAAGTGTCTTATTTTAGGCAACTTTGTCAAGGAATGGCATAATTGTTCTTCCACTGATAGTCTTATTCAGCACTTGTCTTCAATTTCTTAGTGGCTGTGACATGGAGAAGGTGACCTGGTTCTGATCTTGGAGGGACAGTGCTCTTTCCAGATATTTTCCTCCATCCTCTTCAGCACAATGCTCCGCGTGAACCTATATTTTTTGTTGATTCTTCCTCCCCTGGCCCTACTTCCTTTGCCCTGTTCTTATGTTCCTCCAATCTCTTTCCTCACCTTCCCACTCACTCCCTAAAGATTAGTCCTTAGAGTACTGGGTCTCTTTTCTTGTGAGCAGGACAGAAGCAGTTAGGAACAGAGACTTATCAGAGTGCCTCACTTCAAATCCTAGCTCCACCACTCTGAGCCACTCCATGCTGCATTCTTTTTTTAATTCATAGAGAAAAGATGTAAGTAATACCAACCTCCTACAGATTGTGTGTGTGTGTGTGTGTGTGAATACACACCCTATAAAACACTTAGAATAATATCCAACACAAGCCCAGCACACAGTCAATGCTAGTTCTCATTCTTTCTCTTCATCCTATCCGTGCTCTATCTAGGAGGCACAGATATAATCCTGAACATTTACACAAAATCATTTAAGATAGGTGTAAGATAGGTGCCTCATTTTCTCCATTTGAAAACAAATGCTGCAAATCCCATCCATATGTACAACTGTAATGCACCAATATAAAACGTGGGGAAAAAAAGAAAATAAACGATGATAATCCCTATCTCCATCAGGAGATATTTCAAGGGCTTAAACTGCACCAACTTACAATTCCTTCACCTTCTGAAGGTGAATGATTCTTCAAAATTGTTGCCATGTTCTTTAGGAAATAGCTCACTGTTTCATTAATCAAACTAGAACTTTACTGGCCTAAATGAGGCTCTGCTCCTTCAAGAGGCAAGTATCTTCCTCCCCAATTTCTTTGGATATTTGAAAATGACCTTGAGCTCTGGAGAATGTAACAGTCCCAAACAGATATTTCTTCTTGGGTTAAGTAGTTACCTTGCCCTGAGGCCACAGGTACTGCAAATTCAAAAAGGAATTCCCCTCTTGAATATAATATGTAACATCTAAGAAAGATTGCACATATGGGCACAATTGCTTTCATGGTGTGATGTAGCTGATTAGAATTAGGTAACTTCAAGGGCAGTGAAGAAATCAGTGAAGCAACCCATAGTTGCCAATTCATTAGAAGAAAATGTACAGGGCACAAATGTTATTTTCTTCCCCATTTTTGATCTTGACAGACAACTTTGTGTCCTTCTCCAGAAGTGTTAGTTCATTTGGAGAGTCTTAGTTTCCAGTCTAAGAATTACAGATATAAATAATAATTACAAGTGTATTCATCAACTTTTTAGTGCTGTAATGGAATACCTGAGGCAGGCTAACTTTATAAGAAAAGAGGTTTATATAGGCTCACAATTTTGGAGTTTCAAAGTCCCAAGAGTATAGCACAGGATCTGGAATGGGCCTGATAACAAACAGAGGATGGTGGAACATACCTAAAGGAAAGGTCTCACCTCCAACCAGAAAGAGAGGAGGGGCCAGATACACTCCTTTCATAACAACCCTCTGGTGAGAAGTACCAAGAGATCACTTGAGAGCTATCTTAATCCTTGGAAAGAGCATAACCCAAGTGACTCAAGGACATCCCACCAGGCCCCCAACTGTTGAAGGATTCATGAACCCCCCAAACCACCACCCTAGGGACCAGGCCTCCAACACACAGACCCTCATGGGATACTCAAATTGTATCAAAATATAGCAACAAGTCAGCCCAAACTTGAGAAAAGCGATTTCATTAACAACTACAGGACTCAGGAAAGCACTGTGAGGCTAGAGATCCTGTAGCTAGGAAAGTTTTGAGAAGAATATTCCTATGATGTTTCTCTATTTTCCTGTTTTGTGTGTGTGTGTGTGTGTGTGTGTGTGTGTGTGTGTGTGTTTGCTTAGCCTTCAGTTTCTATGTTCCTTTGGGCTCTCTGGCTGATTTGAAATGATGGGTACTTATTTCTAGAGACATCATTGGGACCTCAGGGCATTGCAGTAGCCTAGGGACACATTTCCAAATCTCTGTCCTACCTGACATATCAACCTGGCTGGTGATTTCTGATGAAAGAAATGACTGAAATTTGAAGACAGGTTTTAGTTCAAATCCTGTCATACTTCAGAGTGATGGAGTTCAGGGAAAAAAAAAAAAAAAAAAAAAACCCTTTGACTTCTAAGCTGTCTGAGCTGATGGGCTTTTAAATCGCACTTGGTAGGCTTTAAATTGTAATCTCCTGCTACTGAGAAGAATCTCAAGTCACTTAAATGACTGTGTGTGTGTGAGTGAGGGGCCTCTGGATATCAGAGCTGCCCTTCCAAACCTGGGAAACTGAAGGAACAGAGCACAGTGAAGTCTGAAGAAGGATGGACAGGGAGCCAGGAGACAAGGGTGCCATGAATGACTAGGTGCTCTTCTTTCTCAGCCATTACCGAGACTTTAGAACAAGCACTTATGACAAAAAAACTGACTAAGCCTAGCATTGTTGTCAGAAGAAAAACTAATTAATTGAGTTCTTCCATTGTGCCAAGCACTCTGTTAAATACTTAGTATGTGTTAAGCATTTAAATTTTCAAATAATTTTATAATTTAAGCATGATTACTTCCCTTTTATAATAGATAGGCCCAGGTACAATTAAGTTAAAGACTCTGCTCTTAGTGACAAAGTATGGCTATAAGATATGTTACCAAGGTTTGAACCCTAATCTTTAACCTAATCCTAAACTAAATCCTCACTCTAAACCTCAGTTGAAAATATACCCTAACCCGAACCTCACCCTAAATCTGAACTCTAAGCCTTAAACTAAATCTAAATACAATCCTAACCTTAACCTTAACCAAAATCCATTATCTTCAGAAACCACACTCTTTACCACTATGTTATAATAAACTATTACAGGGTGATCAATATTATTTGGGTGCTAGTAAAATTGTTTGATACAAAACAAACTGCACAGATAAACATGATAAAACAATTTCATTAAATAGATTGATGGATTCAGCGAATGGCCATATACTCTGGCTCTGGGCTAGTAAGTTGAACAATATATTTAAAAGATATATTTGACATTTATGCCTAAGTTCCATTTAGCTTTCAAGTAGAAAAAAAATGCTCTAAGACTGGAAGGTGAAGCATTTGTAAGGGCAACAGAAATGGAATTTTCATTTTGAAACCTGCATTGGCATTCTTTTTTTTTGGTACTGGAGATTGAACTCAGGGGCACTCGACCACTGCACCACATCCCCAGCCCTATTTTATGTAGAGAGAGGGTTTCACTGAGTTGCTTAGTGCCTCGCCTTTGCTGAGCCTGGCTTTGAACTCGCGATTCTCCTGTCTCAGCCTCCCTAAGTGTTGGGATTACAGGCTTGCACCATGGTGCCTGGCTGCATTGGCATTCTTAAAAGAAAGTTTTCTTTCTTTTATGACACTTCATCCTGTCTCAGAGATACTAGTAAGCAGAAGTTATGTTTTACCATTGAAGTAAAGTGTTGTCAATGTATTAAATTAGTTCTATAACAATCTGGCTACTGGGAACACAAATATCAAGGCTTTTGTACTCCAAAGCCTAGAAAGTTACAAAGCAGAATAGAAAACATCAAAATTCAAATGGATTTTCTATGGATGGAAAGATCATTTAGAAAATGATAGATTCTTCCCCTTGGTGAACCAAACACCAGCTATAGGAACAATGGAAATTAAATTTAACATTCAGTTTTATATCCAAAGACAGTAACAATGAAAACCAAATTCAAGTTCTACAAATAAGCCGGGTAAATACGACACAGAGATAACAGAAGAATGGCATTTTTGTGAGGTGGTCCATCCTCAGGAATTAGTTCCCAAGTCAAAATGGTCCTCAGGCATCATGTTGATGCTTAGTTGGTAGTTGTGGATTGAATGAAGAAAGTAAGTCATCATGGCAATGTATGTGTGTGAGTGGATTGACATATAGGGACACCAATTAACTATATCATATCATTTTAGCTCTGCTGCCTCTTCCAAGAGCATGTGGAGAGGATAAGCCACTGTTTATGTGTTTAGGTTATTTTTTTTTTAACTGAAAGAGACATAGGTAGATTCAACTCATTAAAGAGCATAAAGGAGTTAAAAATCACTCTGATAAAAATATTTCTTTCAAAGGAAATTTTAGGAATAGTGACTGAACTCTAAATTTGTTAACTTGTAGTCATCTTTGGAAATTGACTAGATAATTTAAATTGGTAAGATGTTCTACCAGAAAGCAGAGAAAGGAATTCAGAACAGCAACTCCAGACCTTTTTACCTTTCCCCATGTAATGGTAGAGGGTTACTACCAAGCATGTCCTTCTAAAGATACTCAGCGCTGATCAATGCCATCCATTATCAGTTCTCTTAAAAAACAAAAACAAACAAACAAAAAAAACCCAAAAAACATTCACAGGCACTAAAGAGTAAACTTCCCTGTCTTAAGCTGTGTTGTGTGTTTCACTGAAATATATCAAAGAATATAGAAAATATTATGTCACTCTCTTATTTCAATCTTTCATTGGCCTCCTTTGTCCTCAGAATGAAGTTTTAGGCTCTTGAAAATTACTTCCAGGATCTTCCATGAATGTTCCCCTGACTATGCTTTGATCAATATCCTTCCTGATTACAGTTTCAGTCAATATTTTTGTTCATTTGACTTGTTCTTTTTCTTTTTGCTTATCAAAATTTATAATCATATATCCATAGATATGTTTGTTTATTCAGTGGGGGTGTGTGCTTGTTAAATGGATGAAGGAATGACCCCTGACTTCAAGGACACTTGGAATGCTATATGGAGACAAAACTACAAACATAAAGCAGATAATTTTCTAAGAGAAAGTTAAGGCAAATGAGTGATGAGCAGTGGCCTTTGGGAAAGTTTGAATGGGAATTAAACCTGAATTAGTGTGACAAGACTGGTGGGGGGAGGTCATTGACGTGGGAAATGGCATGGGCAATGGCTCAGAAGAAGGAATAAAAATCTTCCTGAGGCATCTGGTGAGTTGACCAAAACAGAAAATGGATTTGGCCTGATCAACCTTTGGGCTTACAGAACACTTGGATACTCCAATCCTTTAACTTTTTAGGGAATGTAGACCACAGCACAAGTAGGATGGTATAGATAGGAGTTGCACACAATTAACAGAAAGTCATTGCCTTTTCTTCTGCATATGATATTCAAGAGACCATAACAAAATACCAACAAGAGAGCAGCTGAGGTTAGGGTCTCCCAAAGAGATCTTTAAAAACAAAACAAAACAAAACAAAAAAACACTCCACAGTTTGTTTACCTTTTCATTCTTCCAAAGTTGAAAATATCAAGTCCTACTGCTAATGAAAAACAAAAAAACAAAAAACAAAAAAAAAAACTCCATAGAATCTGAAACTCCTTCCCCCACTTCTTTTGGTCACAAAACACAGAAGGAGGTGCAGTGGGACAGGAGGGTGCAGAGAATGAGGGGAGAATGGCAAGATAAACTCCTCCAGTACTTAAAAAACTGTTCTTGAACAGCAACTGTGATAAACACAGGACAATGCAGGATAAGTGAGAATCAGGACCAGCAGTGATGAGAGGCTATGTTGTAGATAATTGCCTCCCTTTCTCTTCACTTTTCTTGTCAGGGCATTCTAGGCCCAAGGCATGAGTTGCCTTCCTGATCTAAAGGTTGACTCCTCTGAGCCTCCCTCTAGGTTTCACTTGAAGCAGTATGTGAAGCACCACCATTCTTCCGTCAATACATCAGAAAAGAGACTGTGCTAGCTTTGCCTTCTATCATCGTACCATGTGTGAATTTTAAGGAGAAAACCTAGGCCAGCATATGTCTCTGCTTCTTCCATTATCCAAGGCAGCAGAGACCTCAGAACCTGCACGAAGCCAGAAACCAGGAAAACTGACTAAGGCCCCATCCCAAACTGCTTCACTAGCTCAAATTGCACCACAATCATTAGCAAATTCCAAGAACCTTTTCTTGAGTATTGCAGAAATGGAACTTAGATGTGAAGAAGGTCATGGCAGTGGGGTAGGCTGGAGGGCTGAATCTCCTGGTCAAGAACCATGGTACAGGTAGTTAAGGAGCTCTTCATACCACTGTCTTGGAAAGACAACTTTGAGCCATCAAAGATAAGATGTCAGAAGCCATCAATGTCCTGGTAGAAGGAGATAGGAAGAGAGGGAGGAACGATGTTTATCAATAGCTGAAGCCTCTGCCCTTCTTCAAAAACATCCTCCCTTGCCATCTGAATTGAGGCCTTGGCATGTGTCCTGGTGGGCCTGGATTTCCCTGAGTAGATTGGGCCCCCTAAACCCATAAACACAAATGGCAAAACTTTAAAGAAAACCGAAGGAAAAATACAGTTTCTATGTCATGTAAAATTTTCAGGAGTTGGCTAGAGGAAGAATGGATCTCAGGGTCGAAGTTCAGATGTTACTTCCTCTTTTTTGGGGGAGGTGCAGAGCTGTGTCTGGAACCATGGTTAGAGCCACCACCTGAACTGTGTATAAATACCTTCTTCTTCCAACTCATAATTCCAACTCTGTTCTTCTTCCTCTTTGTAACAACTTTTTTCTTTTTTGGTACTGGAGATTGAACCCAGGGGCACTCAACCACTGAGCCACACCTCCAGCCCTATTTTGTGTTTTATATAGAGACAGGGTCTCACTGAGTTGCTTAGCGCCTCGCCGTTGCTGAGGCTGGCTTTGAACTCGCTATTCTCCTGTCTCAGCCTCCCTAAGTGCTGGGATTACAGACTTGCGCCACCGTGCCCAGCTTGTAACGGCTTTTAAGGTCCACTTTTCGGGCTTCTTCTTCTAGTTCATCCCAATCCTTCCCACTCTTGGAAGAGATCTTTGTTAGGAACATCTTCCTTCTCATTCTCCTCCTCCTCCTCACCCCTGTCCCCATCACCACTCTTTTTTCTCCTCTTTGTTTTTCTTCTGCACCTCCTCCTCCTCTTCATTTTTGAGATTCACAATGCAAAAAAAAAAAAAAAAAGTGCCAGGTGCAGTGACACTCCCATAATCTCAGCAGTTTGGGAAGCTGAGGTAGGAGGATCACAAGTTCAAGGCCAGCCTCAACAACTTAGTGAGACTCTGTCTCAAAACAAACAAACAAAAGAGCTGGGGATATAAATCAGTGGCAAAATGTCTCTCTGTATTCAATTCCCAGTACCAAAATAAATAAAAGAAATCCCAATAAAAAAGTTAATATGATCTTATAAAAATTATTATATATTGTAATATGTTCTTTTACCATAACACATTTAGAACCAAAAAATTACAATACAGTATAATTGTATTAGACAATAGAAGAGTTTGGGGGGTAAAAACTATAACTATTAGAGATGCATTCAACAATGTTATAAAATCTTAAATTTGTATGTTGAACCTCTTCTGCATGTGGAGATTACTTCAAAAGTCCAAATTGGAGGCCATAAGACCCGCATGTGCTCATTCATTCAGTAAACATCACACATCTACTATGTGCCAATTGCATCTATGGTTCTGAGCAGGGAGCAATAAACAGGATCCTCATGAAAACTACAGGCTGGACTGGAAGAGACATGAAATCCGTTTTGGGATTCATAAAGACATTTCAGGGAAAATGACAGTAAACTAGAAAGAAAACAGCCAAGTTATGATAAAATTTGAAGGGAAAAATATTTTAAATGTAAATCAAAGTGACTCTATGGTAGGATTAATATTGTTGATAAAAATGGCAATATTAAGTAGGCTAAGAATTATAGGTAGGTTTTATGCTCACTTGACTTTAGGATAATGGTAAGGTAGAGAAGTAGAAAACCATTTAAGACCTGTATTAGCTTTCCACCACTATAACAAATACTTGAGATAAACAATTTATATAGAAGAGAGGTTATTTTTGTTCTTTGTAAGCAAAAATAACCGAAAATGGGAGCAGATCTCAGATCAACAAGTGGTCTGTATTAAGCAGTGGTGGAATGGCACATTTTCAGGGGATAAAATAGCAACTGGTTACAAGTGGTGTCTTTTTTTTATAGGTCTTAAGGAGAATGAATTATAGCAGAATGTTTAGTATGACATAATCATTAGAGACTTAGAACATGCCGGTTGGGTAGTCAGGAAACTAGTTGTGCATGTTTGAAGCCTAAAATCAGAAAAACAGTTGTAAAAGCTTGAAACCCATTGATACTAAGATTAAAGTCCAGAACCTAGAGCCCAGTGTTTGCCTTTTCCAACCAGGACTCAGTGTTATTGGGAAAGGATGAAAGTCCAGAGCCCAGAGGCCATTGTTTGCCTTCCCCTCCTCCCCTCCTGGATCACACTGTCTTTCTTTTCTCCCTGGGAACTGTCATTTACCTTATCCTGAGGGATGTTATTTTCCATATCCTTCATTCATGGTCTCAGAAGTCCCAGTGTGTGATCAATTTGCCCCATTGCTTATTTAGGGGTGTGATAAAGCAGTTCGTCATGGCAGAAGTAAGTGGCAGTGCAAAACTATTTGCCTTGTGGTCAGGAAATGAAAAGGGAAAGAGGAGGGATAGGGCACACCCTCATTGACCTAAACACCTTCCACTAGCTCTCACCTCCTGAAGGTTCTACCATTTCCTAATGATACCTCCCTGGGCAGTAAACTCCAACACATGAGCCATTTAAGATTCAAACTATAGCAAGGCCTATAAAATATAAAATAAGAGAATAATGGAGAGGCCAGGGCTGGAGTTACCAAGTGAATGAATTTAATGAGGAAATAATCATAGTTGCCAAAAAAAGGGGCCAGGGATCGATTTGGCAGAGGGATTTCAAAAGAATTCAACATATCATTCAAATATATCTTCCTTCTTCTCCTCCTCCCCTCAAAGAAACAGAAACTCAGTCTATGATATGCTAAATCATAAATTGGTATTTATGTAACATTGGGATTCACAGAAAGAAAAACTAACAAAAATGGAGTCAAGGATGGTGATCTTTGCAATATCCCCCTAAAACTTTCAGTTGCAGTCTTAACCAAGTCTAATGACACCACTCTTCTTCCTTTACCTAACTTTCCTCTGGCCAAATCAATATGGCTTCACTCGCCCTATTCAAATTTCTTAGTTTAATATCCATGTGGATATGCCGAACAGCAGCTACAGAGGGAATTAATTAGTGATTTAAGTCTTTGGATTAAAATTGCCCTATTTTCTGTTATCTTTTCAAAAGTACATACTCCTTGATGTTGAAATCTACCAAGTGATCAACATCTTAATGGAAGCTGACTTTTCAGAGTTTTAAATTTTAAACTATGTGATTGACAAGGATTTATGTATTCATGATACACAACATGGTGACTTCATCAACATATACATTGTGCAGTGATTACTACAATCAAGTTAATTAGCACATCCATCAACACTCATGCTCTATGTTACATTCTCAGAACTTGTTCTTGTTATATCTGATCAGATTTTTTTCATTGGTAGAAACTTTGATGTTACAGGGTACTGAATTTTGGTTGATATGAGGGAAATGAGAAGGACCTCATGAAAAAGATGAATTGGATAAGAAAAATAAACACAGAAAATTCATAGAAACATTCATGGAAACACCATGCCCACCCAACTCATCTCTGAAGAGAGAGACGCATTAAATAGGATGTTGTCTAATTAGTATCAGAAGGATGGTATTTGATGCATTAAACACAAAGGTTACTCTGTGAATAGCACCCCGTCCTGACTCTGTAACCACTGTGGACAGGGATATTGGTCCTGGGCATGATGGTTCACATAGGAAGAAGCTTCATCTCAGGACCTTACACATCTGCCCTGTTAGTGGGTCTTGCTCATGATTCCCATTCCAGTATGGTAGAATTGGGATCCCCAGGGAATGCAGTCTGAATGAACTATTCCTTACGTGTAGAGCTCACTAATGTTCATGCTGCTCAATTCTGAGATAGTGTTGACCAAACTCCACTTCATAGTCAGGGGAGATACCTCAGATGAACAATTGTCCAGATTCTTTCAACATTCACCAAGGCACTTTCACCTGACCACAGGCCCATTGTACATGCCAGGCTCTGGAAAGCCTAGAAACAACAGAGAAGCAGACGAAGCTCACAAAGTCTGATGCTAAAGGGTCTTGACCCCAAACCCAGAGCTCCTGCAGAAACCACTGCAGCTCCACAGTTGGACTGGAAGGATTTTTCCAAGATAAATAGACAAATTGTTTGTGGTCTTACTCAAGGGGGCTGTTTTTAAATAATCCACTTTACATGAACAAACCATGTGTGCTTTCAGGGTCTAACTGGTACTTAATTTCATCATGTAGCACACTACCTTTTCACACTGAATGTTTCATATTTTGTGAATCTTCTCAAAGTTCAACTTATTGTTCAGCATTCTGGAAAAAGGAAAGAAGCAAATTCTTTTATTGCATCCAAGGGCTTCTTCCTGGCTGCCCCTGGACTGCAGTATTCTATAACACATACAAGATTTTTCTGTGGCCATGAAGCAATGCTATGTCTCCTTTATCTTTGGATTGTGGCTTTGGATGGCAAAGCCCTGATTTGTTTTGTTTTCTTCCTCTTAATGTCTACTTTTTTCCATCATTCTAAAGTGTTTTGGACTATATCGTAGAGTGTTTCTCCCAGGTTATTTCCACATATGTCAATTACTTAAGAAGTCTTTATTCTCCCCCCAAAGATGCCTATGATCTTTTAAAAATATCTTTAATATAATATCAAGATGATAATACAACAAATAACCCCTTAAATCTAAATAAAAATAAAAACCACTGTTCTTTACATCAGAAAGCAAATAGATTAAAATGTATCTTTCTGTCCTTTCCCCCCAAAAATAATGCCATGAGAACACTTTTTTTTCTTTTACTCCTCAAATTTGTCTTTTAGTAGTTGAGAGCAGATGAAATCTTTTATCACTATATTTAGACGTCAACCAGGCAGGTTGGCGCCATGGTAACTGCTGCATGAAGAAATGTTAGCAAGGGAGGGGTACATGTGCTCCAGGGAGGGGCTTACTTTGTGTCAACTGAGTACCAATAAAGGTACATCCTGGCCAAGGCTGTGTGTGCCATTTGCTCCTTCCCCAGCATAGCACAGGTGGGCCATCTAAACACCACTGCCATCCATCCCTGCATCCTTGATGTCCATAAAATAAGGAAGGATGATACAAATAAGTCCCTGAGCTTCAGATCCCTCCCCTAAATCCAGACTGGTCCTTGATTCCCAACAATGCTTCCTTGGTCTCACCATGAGTCTCCTGACTATTCCACATGCTCACTTTATAATATGCTATGGATCAAATAAGTTTATTTCCTGGTGTTCCTATCCCATGTTCTTTTAGCACAACCATTCATGATAAGAATTCAAATGGTCAACAAGTTTTTAGTGAGTGTTTGTCTTTTGTCTGGGACTGTTTTAGGCATTGGAGATTGAAAAGTGGAAAGACAGCGGGGTCTTTGCTTTCTCCAGGCTTCATATCACTGCCATAGAGAGATGCAAGATAAAATACAATATGAATAACAATAATAAATATATGAGACCTACAACTTTTAAATGCCATATTTAGAAGAGATGTGAAGAGTGTCGAGCAAGGCGGTTTTTGTGTGAAGGAGTAGGTGTTGGCAGGGTTGCTTCCTTCGGAAGGAGAACTGGGAGGAAGTCCTGAAAGGCAAATTAGCCACCTAGGAGATGGAAAGGTGCTTTAAGGGGAGGAGAACAAGTGGAGAAAATGATCTACCATATTCCACAAATACAATTCTAGTGTGGCAGGAGAGTAACAATTATCAGACAAGGGTAAAGTCGCCCTGGTCTCATCTGTCACACACGTGCTGTTTAGGAGTGCTTGCGTCTCCATGCAGCCCTCCAACAGGTCTGGGAGTGCCTAGAAGTCCCCCATGAAATCTAGAAGGAAGAGCTCATGTCTCCCAACAAAGTGAAACATTTTCCTTCTCTTCTCAGAGCTCCCACTCACTGCAGCTAGAATGAAATCCAGCGAGGCTTTTGTCCTTGTGACTGTCGTCAAAGCTGCAGCTGATGTCCCCAAGGCTCCCCCTGAGTAACCAGGGAGCTGCTATTGGATCAAAGGCTGCATTCTGGTCTTACAGCCAACTCATGGGTCCAGAATTCAGGTGGTTTCATGGGCCTTTATTTCCTGCCCACAGGCACTGGGCTGCCTCAGCTCTCTTGCTGGGGCTGCCGCAGTGAGGGCTTATACAAATGCTAGGTGATTATGGAAAAATTCTTCACTCCCATTGTGCTTTTATGGCGAACTAAGTGTTTGGTGGCCACACACAGAGAAAACCTGAGCAATAGGCAAAATACCCGCTTAAAATCCTCCTGCACTCTGGACCTTTTGAATTAGCATGGGGTACCTCAACTTTTTCTTCCTTTAGGGTAAATTATTTTTTCCTTTTCCATGAGCCTCCTTGGTTTCTCATGTGGTAGTAACTACCCTTGCCAACCATCCACAGGTAGAGATCAGCCTACATCTGAGAAGGAATCTAGCTTGGGTACAAGCTGGTTCTTCCAAAGAGTTTTCACATGTTAATCTGTCACGAAGTCCACTCTCTCAGCAATATTCAGAAATGCCCTTTATTTGGGTGAGCCATACATATAAGACCCAAGTTTCATAATGCTTCTCAGAAAGAAACAGAAAGTTGGTGATTTTCCTTTTCTGGATGTGAGGGCTTTCTCTTTTTGTTGGATTAAAACAGTTCACAATGATCTGGGTAGCACAATGTTACCATTCCATCCAGTGAATTGGGCTTCAGAAGAATGGAGGAGTCTTAGAAAATACTTGACTGTGTCCAGGCATGGTGGTGCACGCCTGAAATCCCAGCAGCTAAAGAGGCTGAGGCAGGAGGATTGTGAGTTCAAAGCCAGCTTCAGCAACAGTGAGGCGCTAAGCAACCCAGTGAGACCCTGTCTCTAAACAAAATACAAAACAGGGCTAGGGATGTGGCTCAGTGGTGCCCCTAAATTCAATCCTTGGTACCTTCCTCCCTCAAAAAAATACTTGACTGTCAAAAGATAGGATCTCTTTTAATCCTCACTCAATTTCTACCTAGCTTAGTCACAATAATGAGAAATGCATAGGAGAGTAAGGAATTGTACCAAAGACAAGCGTTTTCTTTGATGTCTCATTCAACCCTAGTCTCTATCCAAATGGGAAATATAAAAGAGAAACCAAAAACAATTTTCTTTGTAGAAAGGATGAGGCACATAGGCAGTGTGCATATGGAGCTGATAAGCGGTGGAAATGTTTTTCAATAAATATAAATTGTTTTGTTTCATATGACAGTTAAAAAGGAGGAAGTGCATCTTCATCGTTGAGATACTGATCTCAAAATAATGGGAATTTTTTCTTCTTCACATTTTGATGGTAAAAATGGAGAGAGTTGGGACATTTGACAACCTGCTCAAGAGATATTATGACATATCTACCAAGTGGATAATGCTGGGCTAAGGTTTTGGAGTGGTATAACTCAGTAAGGGTTAAGTATCTTAACTTGTTCATTCATTCTGTGCACGCTGATTGAGCACCACTGAATAAATTTGTTTTGATAGCAGGTACTCCAGTTAATATCTGTGTTGGTAACAATCTCACCTGGATTTTTTGTGAGACATAAATGGGATAAAGTTATTTACTTATTAATGTCCAGGAGACTGGTAAATATTATTTTACTGCCCCTTTTTATACTTTTCAGGATAAAATACTAAATTCTTTGTGATATATATATGTATATTCCCACATACCTATTATAATGTGTGTGTGTGTGTGTGTGTGTGTGTGTATTTTCCCACATAACTTCCTTAGGACCTTTTTGTCTGGAATTCCTACTATAGAAGTGCAGAGTTTCCCAGGGCTACATAAGAGAATACCTGGCATCAACAGCAAGAGTTCTCGAAACTAGAAGTCCAAAAACAAGGTACTGACAGGTTTGGTTTCTTCTGAAGGCAGAAGGAAGGATGTGTTCTGGGTCCATCTTTCTGGCTTGTGGATGAACATTTTTATGTTCTCATGGTATTCTCCCTATATGAATTTTTCTGTGTTCACACTGACTTTTTCAAAATAAAAATATCAGATATATTGAATTAGGGCCCACCTTAATGACATTATTTTAACTTAAATAATCACATCTGCAACAACATTATTTCCAAATAAGTTTACTTTCTGAGGTAGTGAAAGTTAGGATATTACATTAGTCATCTTCTTGTCACTGTGACCAAAAATACCCAACAAGAACAATTTAGAGGTAAAGTTTATTTGAGGCTCATGGTTTCAGAGGTCTCAGTTTATAGATGGCCCACTCTGTTGCTTTGGGCCCAAAGTGAGGAGAACATCATGGTGAAAAAGCACAGCAGAGGAAAAGGAAGCCAGGAGGCAGAGAGAGGAAGAGAGAAGGAGCTGCAGGGAAGAATAACCCTGCCAGGGCATGCCCCCAGTGGCCCACCTTCTCCATCCCCATCCCACCTACCTACAGTTACCACCCCGTCAGTCTATTCAAACTCAGATGAACTAATCAGGCTAGCTACAGTTCTCATAAACCATCATTTCCCTCTGAATATTCCTGCATTAACACAAGAGTTTCCAGGGATGTTTTATATCCAAATTATAACAGACTTAAACCCATAAATCTGAGAAACAATTCAACCTACAACAAAAGGTATTTTTCACTTGCAGTATCCAAACACACCCTGTCTTCCTTCCTGTCCTCTTGTTCTTTCAGTTCTAAAATCTCTTCTTTTTGGAATCTCTCTCATCTCATCTAACTAATTTAAGCAATCTCATCAAATCTGACTCAATGCTCATTTCCTCCATGTGACTCTCCCAATTTCTCTGTCTGGAATTGACAATTTTTTAAATTTATTTTTACTCCTAAATACAGTTGTTTTCTCTTTATTTAAAAAAGATTTGATTTATTTTAGTAATTATTTTCTCTTGAAATACTATTCAGTCAAAAATATCTGAATGAACAAAAGTATTTGTAAAATTGTTTCTTTTTCCTAATTGGGCTGTAACCTTTAAAAATAAGAGATCCTGTTTAATTTTTTTTTTTTTTACAATTTTTAAAGACACATATCTTTGAGCCTAGGATGGAAGAACAGAGAAAACCCTCAAGTGGGAGAGAGGAGGATCATATGGGAGAGACCCCATTCAGACAGAACCCCAAAGTACAGTTCTCCTTGGAAGACGTTTCATGGTCCAAAGGTTTCTCTTCACCTTAGTAATTTTGGAAATCCATTCCTATTGCAAAGGAATAGTGGTTCCATTTAAAGAGAAATTCATGTATGAGGTCAATGGATAAAATCCGTACACTGATTTATTAATTCACAATGAGAAATGAACTGTCATAAACACTGAAGGGCATTATCCCCTGGTTAGTCCTATGTGGAAGCTTGATACAGTCAGAAGTTTCCTAGGAGAGTGGTGTTAGATCAGGGAAAATCAATAAGTGATTTGAATATTTAATATCATCAGACAAAGCTGATCTGATGCATTCATCCCCATCATCATGATTATCTTGCCAATTGAATAATGTTCTTGAACTTATTTGGCTAAGTGAATGGGCATTAGCAATGTTGGAGCCTTGGGTTATTCCTTCTCATTGTATAACATGATTATCACGAGTTTTATAGTCTTCTGGGATCATATCTTCATTTTAATAAGCAAATAAAATACTTTATGGTTCACATATGCATGACTATAAACAATTCAGCCACCTTTCAAATATTTCTGTGTTTCCTGTCCTGCTTGTGATATACTGTCTCCCACTCTAAGCTAGTTCTTGCAGGTGTCCGGGCTATCCTGGGCTGTCTCTGTATGTTGTTTTTGTTCTCACTATCCATTTCATCTCTTCACTTGTATATAACCTTGTCCTTTTCCTCAGAACAAAAGGATCACTTGACAATACTAGTCGACTGCTGTGCCAGGAATCAGTGTCATAAGGGGATTTCAAAACAGGAAAGGAAAACCAAAAGGTCAACCAATCTTCCTGAGATTATTAATCATAGCCTATGATAGACCACCCCTCAGTTGCAATTTCTTTCTCCTCTCCACTTTTTCTTTTCCTTTTTCTTTTCTTTTCTTTCTTCCTTTCTCTCTCTCTCTCTCTCTTTCTTTCTTTCTTTCTTTCTTTCTTTCTTTTGTACTGGGGATTGAACCCATGGGCACTTAACCACTGAGCCACATCCCTGGCCCTTTTTTGTATTTTATTTAGAGACACAGTCTCACTGAGTTGCTTAGGGCCTTGCTAAGTTGTGGAAGTTGGCTTAGAACTCACAACCCTCCTGCCTCAGCCTTCCAAGCCACTGGAATTATAGGCTGCACCACCACGCCTGGCTCCACCACCATGTTTTTATAATTCTTTAGATTAAAGATATCTTTTATATCTTCTTTCCTGCTCTCTTCAGCCCCAAAGCTCTCAAGCTAACTTCTCCATCTCACATAGAAAGACAATAGGAAAATTTCCTACCTAAAATAATTACAGCCACATCCATACATGAGCACATTATTATTTCCATAAAATTTTTATTGATGCCACCACTTTGATAGACCTCAGGGTATAAAGGAGAAAAAATTGGGTCCATGTTCTCAGGAAGTGTTAATCAAAATAATTGCACAAATGAGTATATGATTATAAAGTGTGGTAGGTGTCTGAGAAATAAACATGGCAATGTGGGAATATTTAAAAATTGCATCTGGCCTCAGATTGAGCCTGAGTCAGGGAATCATGCAAACACCAATCAATGAACAAGTAGATAAGAAGTTAGAAAGAGGAGGTGGGCAAAAAGCCACAGCCTTCCAGGCAGAGAGAGCACCACACAAGGAAGTTGCCTGGGCTACACAGGAGGTTAAATGAGTCCAGTGTGAACGAGGAGGACAATGGTATGAGACTAGAGAGAGAGGTTAATCATGCGGGTATTCAGAGGATTCTTAGGACTCAGATTTAAGTTATTTTTTTAAAAAATCACCAGCAGCATGGAGAAAGAATTGGATGTGAACCAAAGTCTGCACAGAAAGATAGTTCTATACAGAGATGATGGATGTTGGAAGTAGGAGCACATTTCAAACAAAGCGGAAACAGGAGGAAGAATTTGAGATTTATTATGAGGAATATCACTAAGCATGAGTGATGGACTAGATATTAGTAGTAAATAAAAGCAAAAAAAGAAGTCACAAGTGTGACCCAAAGACTTGAGATTGTACATCTGAAAAGATGGAAATCTCATAAATTGAAATAGAAAACCTTAGAAGGATAACAGAATTTGGAGGCTAAAGCCATGAGTTCAATCTGGTTGAGTTTGAGGTGGCTTTAAGTCAAGTTTTTGACTGGATTGGCTGGACAACAGTTAGAGAAGAGATCTGGAATATAATTATTTAAGTAACATTTGGTTTGAAGATGTAGTTAAGGACTAGTAAGATCGTCTAGGAAGAGAGTACATGCATAGACATGTCTATAACAGCACAATTCACAATAGCCAAACTATGGAACCAGCCTGGGTGTTCATCAATGGATGAATGGATAAAGCAAATGTGGTATATATACACAATAGAGTTTTATTAAGCTGTAAAGAAAAATGAAATTGTGTAACTTGCAGGAAAATGGATAGAACTTGAAAACATATGTCAAGTGAAATAAGTCAAACTCAGAAGGTCAAGGGTCATTTTTTTTCCTCAGGTGTGAGAGTTTGAAGGGAAATAGGAAAAGAAAGGTGGGGGGCAGAGATCTCATGAAAAATCAAAGGGAGATTAGTAGAGAAAAGGAATGGGGAGGGGGCGGAGGGAATGATATTGGCCAAATTATATTGTGTGCATGTACAAATATATAATAACAAATTTCTTCATGTGTACAACTATAATATACCAATAAAAAATGTTGATAGAGAAAAAGAGTATAAAGTGAGAAGGGCAAAGGATCTACACATGATCTTTAAATACCAGTATTTCATGGGCAACTTTTTCACAGGAAATTTTCCACAAAGGATGAGAAAAACAGAAGATCAGTGTGTATTCAAGGATGTGTGATAAAGAGATTTTTGTTTGTCATTTGTGATTTGGTTGGGAAAATTGAAATGAAAGAAGGCAATATTGAGGTTGATAAAGGTGGATGACTGCAACAGAGAGAGGAGAACTGAGAACTTGAGGTTCCTGAGGCTCAAAATTCTGGTATAGGAATTCTCCATGGCTAGGTAGGTCACTGTTGAAATAGAAGAGGAAGAATATTGGTATTTCTAGACACAGACATGGTGACAGTTTTGAAAATTGAAGAACATAGAAAACCATGACCTCTAATTTTTAGTTAAATAGATGGATCAATCTTTCTTTGCTGAGGGGAAAGTTGGGTGGAATTGTAGATTGGAGGAAAGTAGAGAAATTTCAAAGTGATCATTAGAGATGATAGAGAGATTCTATATGTCAGATCCATTTAGCTGGTGGTCCTGATCCTATGGTGATGCCACAATCTGCCTTGTGGTGTTGCAGGTATGGAGAGGTTATAAAGTAGGCATGAAGACAACAGGTGGAAGGGTTTAAGTGTTTTCCAGATGGGTACAAGAAAAAGAGAAAAAAGAACAATTTAAGATATTGGCAACTCTACCTATAAAATGGAAAGGTATGGAAAAAAGTCAAGAAAAGAAACAAACTGAAGGGAAGACTAGATGATTGGGGTACAGTAGAAATGCTCTCTATGGCCTTATGGAGGCTGAATGCCATAAAGTAGAAATAAGTGAAAGGGGTGGGGAGGTGAAGACTCTGTGGCAAGAATGTAGATTCTTGGGGGTGGATTGTGTTCTAAAGGTGGTAAGTCCAGGGTGTGATTTGGAGCATATATAGCTGAAGTAGAGAGAAGAAAGTCCTTCTGGTCAACGAACTGAAAGACTGAAGTATTGGATGGGTCATCATAACAGGAGCTGAAAGAACAATTAAGCTTCTCATTATATCACTCTAATTCTGGACCATGAACTCACAAACCAGAATGGTCCATAGGTATGCTTCCTTTTCCCAAAGATAATTTTAGTTTACATCTTGAGTGGTTTTTTCTCTGACATCCAATATATGGCATCTTTTCCAATACTTATTCTCCAGTTCTTACACACTAACCATTATGGACTTCTCTTCCCTTTCCCCCAAATTCATATGTTGACACTCTAACCCCCAGTAGTCTGTTGTGTTCATATCTACTTTACAACCCCTCCATACCTATAACACCACAAGGCAGATTGTGGAGTCACCATTGGATCAGGACCACCAGCTGAATGGACCTGTCTTAGGAGTAAGGAAATAATTCAGATTAAATGAGGTCATACAAGTGGAATCCTGATTTAATAGGGTTGCTCTCCTTCACCCTCCACCCCCATCTCTCTCTTTCTCCATGCATACACCAAGGAAAGGCCATGTAAAGACATAGCAAGAAGGTGGTGATCTGCAAGCAAGGAAGAAACCTCTCACTAGAAATCACACATGCTGATATTTTGATCTTGAACTTCAAGAACGATAAGAAAATAAATTTCTTTTGTTTGAGTCAACAAGTCTACAGTATTTTCTTATGGCAGCCTAAGTAGATTAATATGCTAACTATGCAAAGTTTGTGTGAACCACAGGTTAACAGGCTGTGTTCAAAACTGCCCTTACTTTTTAAAAAAAAAAAAATATATATATATATATATATATTTAGTTGTCAATGGACTTTGCTTTGCAGTGCTGAGAATCGAACCCAATGCCTCACACATGGAGACAAGCGCTCTACCACTGAGCCCCAGCCTCAGCCCCTGCCCTTACTTTTATATGTCTGTCACACATCCCGGATCCCCAGGGTACCCATACTTGGCATGGCTCCAAACTCAGAGCTTCCCACTGTCTCTCTTTAGTTCTATAGCTCACTAGAACAACTCACAGAATCTAGGAAAACACTTGGATTTACTAATTTATTTTGAAAGAAACAAGACAAGGAATAGCTGAATGGAAGAGATGCATAGGCAAGGTGGCAGGAGAGGAGGGGGAGGGAGAGTCCAAAGATTTCTCACCCTTTCCTGTAGTGCCCTCTTAGCATCTCAGTGTGTTCACAAAGCCTGTACCTCATCATTTATGAGGTTTATGGAGGTTGCATTACATTACATAAACATGATTCAGTAAGTCATTGTCCACTGGTGATTAATTCAGCCTCCAGCCTCCACACTACCTCAGAGATCAGATAGTGTTATTGAAAGTCCCAATTCTTCAATCATACTTTGGTCTTTCTGGTGGCTAGTCCCCACCCCAAAGCTACCTATAGGCCCACTAAATGTCACTTCATTTAGCAAAAACTCCAGTATGGTAGTATGGTTGGAAAAGGACTTGCTATGAATAAGATAGGATGATATTATGACCTTTGTCTTTCAAGTAAGTCCAATTGATTCAAAAGTTCTCTACCAGAAGCTAAGAGCAAAGACCACATATGTAATGTCCCTTATTTCCTATTATGCCTCACACCCCTTGGATTGTGAACATAGCTGCAGACAAACTTGGAAAAGCAATCCTAGCTTCCTGGGGCTGTCTTCATTGGTGAACAAGCCATCTTCCTGTTGACAGTGCATACATTCTCTCCTTCAGTCAGTTACAGTCAAGCCATGATTGTATACCAGCTGTCATCTCACCCTAAGGTGACTTAGTGGATTTCTTGTCCAATTGATCATATTTTGGTTTTATACTTCAACTGTTAGAAGATATTCAGAATTTTTTTATTGCCAGGTTCTTCAGGGAGACCTCAAGGTAGTCTTCATGTGCTTAATAAATATTATATTGAATAAAAAAGTCCCACAAGAGAATAAAAATAAATAAAAAGATCAAATGCCTATCATTTTTCCTATTACTTTCTAAAATGTTCTCTATTATGATGTCATAAATTAATGTGTAGAGAGCAAGTTCATTAATATTTATTTTATGTTGCTTAAATAATTATATGTGATAGCTACATGGGCATGAACATCTAGTTGTACATTATTTCTAATGTCTACTGCTTAATTTTCTGTGCTCAAGGATAAACTGCTATTAAGACTCATTGTCACCTGGCATCAGTCTCTGGGTAGCAACAGATGAGAACCTTGAGATAAAACAAGGTTACTCAATAGCACATACTTAACCTTGAAATTCTTTAAATGGAATGGCAAATCACCCCAGTAAAAATGTTTCAAGTGGATAAAATGTCTTTGGTCACCCAGCCCAAAGCTTTTAGGAAATAAGTCAAGTGATAGTATCCCTTTGCATTAGGCTTATAATATTCATTTGTGTTTTTTTCCATTTTTTATTTGTTCTTTTTAGATACACTTGACAGAAGAAGTATAATTTGACATATTATACATACATGGAACATAACTTATTCTAATTAGGATCCCATTTCTGTGGTTGTATATGATATGGAGTTTCATTGGTGGAGTATTCATACATGAGCATAGGAAAGTTATGTCATATTAATTCTGCTGTCTTTCCTATTCCCATATTTCCTCCCTCACCCTCATTCCTTTTTGTCTAATCCAATGAACTTCTATTCTTCCCTCTTCCCCCACTTTATTGTGTGTTAGCCTCCACATATCAGAGAGAACATTTGGCCTTTGGTTTTGGGGTATTGACTTAATTTGTTTAGCATGATAGTCTCCAGATCCATCCATTTACTGGCAAAATCATAAAGTCAATCTTTTTATAGTTGAGTAATATTCTATTGTGTATATATACCATATTTTATTTATCCATTCATCTGCTGAAGGGCACCTAGATCAGTTCCATAGCTTAGCTATTGTGAATTTAGCTGCCATAAACATTGATGTGGCTGCCTCACTGTAGTATGCTGATTTTAAGTCCTTTGAGTATAAACTGAGGAGTGGGAAAACTGGGTCAAATGGTGGTTCCATTCCAAGTTTTCTGAGGAATATCTATACTGCTTTCCAGAGTGTTTGTACCAATTTGCAGTCCCACCAGCAATATATGAGTGTACCTTTGACCCCATATCCTCGCCAACATTTTTTGTTGCTTATATTCTTGATAACTGCCATTCTGACTGGTGTAAGACGGAATCTCAGTAGAGTTTTGATTTGCATTTCTCTAATTGCTAGAGATGTTGAACATTTTTTTCATATATTTGTTGACTACTCATATTTCTTCTTCTGTGAAGTGTTTACTCAGTTCCTTTGTCCATTTATTGATTGGGTTATTTGGTTTTTTTTGGTGTTTTTTGAGTTCTTTATATGTCTTAGAGATTAATGCTCTATCTGAGGTGCAAGTGGCAATGATTTTCTCCCATTCTGTAGGCTCTCATCACATTCTTGATTATTTTTTTTTTCTGTGAAGAAGCTTTTCAGTTTGATACTATCCTATTTATTGATTCTTGATTTTACTTCTTGCACTGTAGAAGTCTTATTGAGGAAGTTGGTTCCTAAAGCAACATGATGGAAAGTTGGGTCTACATTTTCTTCTTGTAGGTGCAAGGTCTCTGGTGTAATGCCTACGTCCTTGATCCACTTTGAGTTTTGTGCAGGATGAGAGATAGAGGTTCAATTTTATTCTGTTACATAGTATTTCCAGGTTTCTCAGACCCATTTTTAAAGAGCCCCTCTTTTCTCCAATTTATGTTTATGGCAACTTTGTTCATTTTTTTTATGAATAATGACACCTCCCCTAAAACGCACACACACACACAAACCCCCAGCCTTCCCATAATTTTCTTAAGGTGCTTTAAAATTTATACGAGAATTCAGATTTTTCTTTTCTTTTTTTTTATTTTGACAAGAGTGGTAAATTTATTTGTTAAGGAATTGTAGAGTTATTATACTTTATATATTTCAGAAAGAAACCTATTATAAATGGTATAATAATAGTCTTGCATCATTAGCTATTATACACAGCCTTTTAAAAATTTTAGGATGTTTAGTTTGTTGTTAATTGAATCATATCATTTTATGTTTTCTTTCTTTTCTTTCTTTTTGTTGAGAACAGAGTAACAGAATTTATTAGAGTAATAGAAAGCAGAATTCTCAAAGTGAGGGGGTCCCATGAGAGTGATCCCTGAATCATATAATTTTAAATGAAAAGGTAAACCCCTTGAGATCAGTCCAGATAAGGGTTTAGCTTAAGCCATTCCAAACCTGCAACTTCATCCTCTTTCCAAATGGCCTTGGAAGCAACAAAGCACAATGCCCAGCCATCTCTACACAGTCCTCTTCCCATCCTCTCCTCTTTGAATTTACCGGCAAACTGCTCAAAATTCTTTCGTGGGTGATGTATAGCTTCTAAATTAAGATGTGTGGTTTTAGAGAACACAGAAGTTCCACATTTTGATATTTCTGATTATAGGCATTTTCTTCCAGAAGCCTCTGTGACATAATGGTAAGCATATGCTTTGAGTCCATACAGACAGAAAGCAAGTGAAACCCATGCAACAAAAATGAGCATGGAGTCAGGTAGAGCAACCCTTAGGGTCCTGACTGGAGGCCATGTGACCCTGCACAAACCACCTAATTTCTGTGAGGCTTCACTCAGTGATCTGTCACATGAGAAACAACTTATACGGTATGTAAAGACTATCTTGCACAGTAGTACATGCTTAATAATTAGAAACTTTTAGTGTTATTGTTATATTTTTTAATTCACTTATTTACTTTCAGTTGACACAGCTGCACATATTTATGGGGTACAATGGGGTTTTCAATACATGTATACATTATATAATGGTAAAATCAAGTAATGAGCATATTTGTCACCTCAAATATGCATCACTTCTTGGTGATAACATTCAAAATCTTCTCTTCCAGCTATCTAAGCTGTTCTCAGCAGAATGTTGTCTCATCTACTAAGCAACACAACATGCAGGTGAATTATTTCATCTCTCTGAGTCTGTATACTCCTTGGCGAGTCAATAAAATAATACAAGCCTCACAGGATTGTTGTGAGGACGAAGTGATAAAAACACATGGGATGAAGCCAGGCACAGTGTCCCACACCTGTAATCCCAGGGGCTAGGGAGGCTGAGACAGGAGGATCGTGAGTTCAAAGCCAGCCTCAGCAACGGTGAGGTGCTAAACAACTCAGTGAGACCCCTGTCTCTAAATAAAACACAAAATGGAACTGGAGATGTGGCTCAGTGGTTGAGTATTCCTGAGTTCAATCCCTGTACCCTCCCCCACAAAAAAATACATACGATGACATTCCATACGTGTTTGTTCATTTTCCTCTCACTGCTTTCTCCTGCCAATAAATTGTCTGGCTAATTGAAATCAGTGACCAGTTTAGATTGAACTTCAGATGGGAAAACTTGCTGGCAAGGGTGTTCACGTTTTATTTCAGGGATAAGTCATTGACCTGTACCCTCTAAAAGTTAGAACCACTAATGGATTGACTTGTGGTTTTCTTGATTCTGGAAGTATCTCTTCCAAAGAGTTCTGATGAGAGATTCTTGCATTAATCATAAAACCTTTAACTCTGGGGAGAGCTGGATAAGTATGGCCTGGAAAGGCTTACAGATCTAGGCTATGTAAATGGTATAAGTTCTCAAGTTGATCTCACAGGAGGCTAGAGTTGATGATTCAGCCCCAGTTAGGAGTCAGCTGTATTCCTAAAGTAAAAGTTTTATTATGCTTTTCTCTGAGTATAGATGAGGATTTCACCCTTGCTAATCATGAGATAACCCTTGGTAGGTGGAAGCTGGTTTTTGTTCTTCTGCAGACACTGGATGTGAAAAAAGAAGCAAAGTCTTGACTGACTGCTGTGAGGGAAGATTACTGTGAGAGAAGCACTAATGAACACCAAAGAACTGTTATTTCTAGCCTGGACCTGCTCATGAACTCAGTAGAACATTTACTGGAGACATTAAAAATCACAAATGATTTGTTTCTTCTGTTGTTTTTCTTCTTTAAATCATTCTTATAATAATTATCAATTTATTTATTATTTTTTAAAATAGTGTTTTAGTTAGCTTTTATGTCACTAAAATTCCCAACCAGAACAACTTAGAGGAGGAAAAGTTTATCTGGTGCTCAAAGTATCAGAGGTCTCAGTCCATAGATGGCCAACTCCACTGCTCTGGGCCTGAGGTGAGGCAGCACATCTTAGGGGAATGGCTCAATGGTGGAAAGCTGCTCAGCTCATGGTAGGATCAGGAAGCAGAGAGAGAAAGAGAGAGGGAGCGAAGGGGAGAGAAGCAGGTCAGGAAGAGGAAAGGACCCCAGGAGGGCACAACCCCAGGAATCCAGCCCCTCCAGCTACACCCTATGTACCTTCAGTAACCACCCAGTCAGTCCATTCAAACTAGGATGGACTCATTAGGTTATACCTCTCACAATCCAATCATTTCATCTCCTAATATTCTTCATTAACACAGGAGTTTGGGGGGGACACCTCATATCCAAACCAAAGCAAGTAGTTTTGCAAGAGACATGATATAGTCAAGCATTTTTCTTGCTGCTCTTAGTAGAAAGCACCACGACTGTTTTCAGTTTCTAGCAAATATCAGAGCTTGACCTAGTCCAGCATAACAGGCAAAGCTGGAGTGAGCAGAACTTGATTTAATTTCCAATTTTGGAGTTTACTTATTGGAAGGATTTGGAAAAAGAAAAAAGAAAAAAAAAAGCAGTCTCTTCATCAGCACCAAAACTTAACACTCTCTGATCTACGTTAACTGAGAAAGATCATGAAGTTCAATTGGAGGAGGATCCATGCATGTAACACTTACAAAACTCAGCATCATGCACAGTACAGACCATTCCTGTATTTCATCTTGTTTAATTAGGAAACACAATCAGAAGGTGAAATAAGTCTAGGAATTTATTAGATCAGTTTGACATTCGTCTCAAAATACTCAGTGTGACCCAGTTACAAACTCTAGAATGCTTACCTCTTACAGGTTTTATGATTTATTTATATTATATCAAAAAAGAAAAAGGAAATTCTTTTGATGCTCCCTTTGCATTATTTCCAGGAGACTACAATCTGGTGTAAGTGTGTTTACTAATATGTGCATTGACATCTAATTTTAATTATTTAGTCTTAATTTTATTTCTTTTCTAAAAGACAATGAATCATTTTCATCTGCTTATAACAAATTAAATTATATACTATGTGCCATTAAAAACCTTGAAGGAGGGGGGTTGGGAAGAGGGAGCAACTACAGAATGAAATTGACCAAATAATGCTATGTACATATATGAATAAACCATAGTGAACTTTATGTATATATATATAAAGCACAATCAAAAACAACAAACTACTATGTATAAGTATAAAGATCTTATAAAAAAGAGAAAAACAATAAGTAAAAGAATCTTGAATAAATCTTAATTGTTTAACAATTGTTTAAGAACTGTAACTACTGTAAACTCTGATGCAAGGTGCTTTGTGAACTTCAAGAATACAAAGGACTTTCTCTGACTTTACCACAAAATCATAAGAGAAAAAGTTGTTTTATCGCCTACAATTATACCTTGTTGTAAGTAATTAGTTTGATATTAAAAGTATGTGATTCATCCAGACATATCCAAACCAATGAGAGTAGTAATGATGCGAATAAAGCAATTAGTAATTAAAAATGAAAAATTGTAAAGGTCGAGATCTAAAACTTTTCAAACAAGTGCATTTTGTTCTAGAACTAGCTCATTATGCACAGCAGAGTCCAGGAGGGCAGAGCTAAGTAGAAAAATCACATTGCAGGCTTCTCAGCTTAATCTTAATCTAAATGGTACTCAACTGCTTAACCACAAATGAATACATATGCTCATTATCATTTAGATACTGTTTTGCCAGAATGTTAGTTTGGATTTCAATCTCCTTTTCAGTTGAGGAAAGCAACAGAGGTAATGTCTTGTCACTGAGACATGAACACTGGATATCAGGTGAGACCTACACCGTTGCTGCCTCTATTGCATCGGGTCACATGTTAGCTGTTAATATCATGTGAAAATTGCCTTTTGCAAGAAAGTCCTGCTGTATTTTCCTTGTGCTACTCAAAACTGAAACTAACTGTAGAGTGTATCAGCCAGCCAAAATACAACCTTCTATTTGATAAAATCATGTCTTTTTGGTCCTTAAGTTACTGTCTGGTATAACTTTGATCCCCAAAGAGACACATTGATTTTTTCCAAAATGGTTCAATTATCCTAAATGCCTGATTTTCTGCTTTAAAGTAGAAGCATGGAAACATTGGCAAGAGCACCTTATTGTCTACTGTACCACAGAACTTTGTGGAATGGAGTTATGCATCCCGGTTGCACGATCCCTCTGCAGTGATTGCAGAATCCATGCATGTGATAACATGACATAGAACTAGGCACATACTTTATATTAATATCAGTTTCCTAGTGTTGCTATGGTCCTCTCCATAAGAGGCAACTAGTGACAGAAATTGGGTGAAGGATACACAGTGCCAATCTGTATGATTATCTATAATTATTTCAAAACAATTTGTGGGAGGAGGGATGATGATACTAGGATCAAACCCAGGGCCTTGAGATACACCCTGATCCCAACCTGGTTTTTTAAATGCAAATTTGGCCATCATTTGCAATCTATAGTGATGTCCTGCACTTAAATTATGTTTGCTTGTTTGTTTATTGAGATGCTTACCCCATAAGGTGATAATTTGGGTCATTGCCTTCTAGATTCCTATTCTTTTCACTTGGGGATGATCAATAAAGTGCCACTTGGACTGAAGAGTTTGGAAAGCCACAGAGCTGTTTTTTCATTATTTTAAAATGCAGAATAAAGCAACAATGGATACTTTTAGTCATTCTATAAATAAAACACTTCCTCTTCCTTTTAATGGAGACAGATGGATTGAGTCTCCGCTGAGTAGCCATTAAGGAAACACTGTCTGGTAGGTATATATCTAGCTGCACTAAAGATGATAAATGATTCTGGAGGCTACTATCATCTAACAGACATTTTGTCAAATTACTATATTTTTTATATGTTTAAAATTCCTGGAAAGTCATTTATTACTCCTCAATTTAATTCTAATTAAACTCAAATTCATTTAGTTTTTGTTTTACAGCTGGTATAACTAAAACAAGGATATTTTTTCTACATCTCAAGCTTTTCTTATAATGCATAACTAAATGTTACTTGGCAGGTCACTCTCATGTCATTCATTATACCTCAGTGCTACTTTATGGTGCCCAAGTTATAGAACTGGGAAAGATCCTACACATTATCTGGTCCACAGGTCCAGAACTGGCAGGTAATCCATGCTCCCTTTCTTGGTGAAACAGGATAGAAGAAATAAAAGTTAGGTAGAAAGGAAGGAAGGATAAGGAAGTATAATTTTAATGTAAAATTCTGCATACTTTGCCAGACTTGTAACACCCCAAGCTAGTCTCTCTCCCAGGCTTTGGGAAGTCTATAAATATCTGGGAAATCTATGAATCTGCTGTGTGCACTGTAAAGTAACACACCAATGGATAGATTAAGTAAAGAGAGATTTGAAATTTTAAGAAAGCTATTGTTTAGGAGACTTCCAGCATTGTCTATTGATCAGGTATTGCAGGCCACATCAGTTTAAGGACACCAAGAAAAACCAGACCACCATAAACTGTCCAGAGATCACCAGACCCATGTCATCCTTATATACCTTCCCACACCTACCCCTCACCAGGTTTCCTTTAAAAGAAGAGTCACAAACTCCCAAAGTTCATCTTTTGAAATAACCCCCATTCTCCCTTGAATGTGTACCTGCCTCCCTAAATGAATATCTGTTTTTGCCTCTAATTGGTTCATGCTGAACTTCTTTTTCACCACGTATGCTAATGACCCTGCTGGGAACTCCTAAGGACCCTCTTCCAGAGATATTTATTCTTTGGCATCACTGGAGCATTGATTGGTATAGTTCTCCTATTAGCCACAGCCCAAGCCAGACTCTCTTGGAATTTGAGGGTAAAATTCTTCCTCCTTTTCCAGTACCTTCACAGGTAGAAAAGCAAAGTTTATTTTATCAAGGTCACATAGATAATTCATCACAAAACTGGGTCTATGCTCATGTCTCAGACTTCTTATTCCCACTTACTCTACTGCACTGTATATTCCAGCTGACATGAAAACAAAAAACAAACAAAAAAACTGTGTCCTGAAGAGACAGCCAGAAGCCCAACATGTACAGAAGGATGTCTTTGTGTGTCCAAAACTGCTCAAAAAGAGCAGCCCAGCAGGAGACCCAAGGCGGGCAGAGAGTGGTCTCTGTTGCTTAATGTTGATCAGACCCCACCCACAGAAACAGCTGCCTCTCCAGCAGCTCTCTCCCATTCCCAGCTCCACTCCAAATTGATTTTGTGCTTCCTGTTTTTCTGTGCTTGACAAAGAAAGCAAAAGTAACATGCTGTCAGTGGACAGTTGCCAAAAAGCAGAGTGGTCTTTTTTTTTTTTTTTAATTTAAAAAAAAAAAAAGAATCACCCACTTTAAATTTCCTTCCAACCGCAGTTCAAAGTCGCTTTGCAAGCAGCCACTGCATTATGCTAATAATATGCTAAATCATTAAGGTCTTCCTATTTGTCTATTGATTGTTTAAGTAGAATGTTATGACAGGGAAGTATGGGTGCTAGGAGTATCGACCAGCCCACAGCGTATTCTTAAGCAGGCCACTCTCCCGCTTGCATTACACTAACTTTGATATATTGCCTGCCATGAGTCATTTCATCAAGACCCCTGACAAGGCACAATGATAGTCTTTTGGGAGGAATTTTAATTTTCTGGAAAAATTGAGAAAATATAGACCTTTATATACAAATAAATTTAATAATTATGTATTAGGTGGTTTTCATGAGCCAGACACAGTGCCAGGAATTGGACTTGTATCATTTTGAATATAGCAATGCTACACAAAGAAATTATTATTTCTTTGTATACTTGTTGAAACTGTGAAGTCACTCTACTCAACTTGTGCCTGGTGGTGGTTATTAAAAATATTTCAACTTCGATTCTTCTAAGTTGAAGCTGTTGTTCTTAGATATGTCAATACATTACTGAAGGAGTAACTCTAGCTTACTGGATGATATTTCTGGAGTGAGTTTCAGAGAGTGAGTGAATGAATAATTGAGTTCCATCTTTTTATAAAGTCAGTTCTCTTCCCATTAGTGACAAGGTGAGGGACATTGGGAATGAATGGGTCCAGCAACCAGTCTCCCTTGGTGAAGTAGTAACAAATGTATATAATCGAAACATATCCTTGGCACCCAGAACCCAGAACACACTTATTAGTGGTCTACGTTTATTCACTGACCCCACTGATCCACGCCTCCAGGGAAGCTGGACAGAGATGAGGTTCCTGAGATGAGGAGGGCTTCTTTGACACACAGTAAACCAAATTGAGTATTCAAAGATAATGCTCATTTTTAAAAGGTTAAAGCAAATTTCAGAATGGTCTTCAAGCTGAGATTTGTGGAGATGTCTTCATAGAGGCTGGAGAAAGGGACAAAGAGGAGGGAGAATTGAAATTTCAGCACCCTGGGTGTCAGCCGGCTTTGAGCAAAGCAGCTCTTCTCATCTCTCATTTGACATTATCAATTATGTATAAGCTTTATCCCTTAAAGAGAATTCTTCGTGGGAAACAAAAGCCCTGAAATAGGAGTTGAAGTGACGTGAAATATTTGTAAACCAATCACAGAGTGTAGAAATACCCATTCCCCATTTTTTTTTTTATTTTACTCTAACTATAGAAATGGACTTTAGAAAATGTTATATTCCTTGACTATTCAGGTCCCCACCTCATTACTATTTACTCAGAAAATTAAAATCTTTGACCCTAACACTCATCCTGACCCTGGGCCTTTTTCAACTTTTTTCCTTGTCAGCTAAGCACAGAATACTGTGACCAATTGCTAATTCTCCATTCACACACTGCATGGATTAGCTTTCTGTCAAGCAAAGGTTTAGCTATTCTATTGCCCCAGACAATTACAAACAACATTCTTTCTGCCAATACAAGGTAATAGTTTTCTCTGAGCTTCAAAATGCCTTTCTCATTTTTGACATTTTTTTTGGTCTGTTCACATCTTTATTCATTAATCCTTCTTCTGTACCCCAAAATTTCTCTTTCCTGCTTTTACTCCAAATTATTCTTTTGTTAAACTTTGGGCTCTGTTCAGTATTTTTAAATTTCTTTAGGAAACTGGTGTGTTTCTTTTCTATAACCTTATTTCCGGTTTGCTTAAATGTCTGCAGAAAAGTGACTCAAGACCACACAGTGGTTATTCCTACCCACTCAGTGGCCCGAGCAGTGGGAACTGTAGACCAGTTTTCAGTGGCCAGCTGGGTGCTCCAGTCTTTAGTAGGGAACTGCAGGATAGGCGCAGTTGGCACCTGCATGCCTGCAGGACAGTCTGCAACCTCAGGTTGAGTAACAGTGAACTCAGGAACTGGTGCAGTCCATTCATCATGAAATTCCCCTTTGATCATAGTTTTTTCAGCAGCAGCCTCCTCTGCCTTTTCAATCTCTTTGGCATCTCTGTAGAAGTAGAAATCAGGCATAACCTACCTTGGGTGTTTACAAGAAATAGTGCCACATATGTGTAGAACTTCTCAGGCTAGCATCTACTATTCAGACCCACAGAGCAGGCTCCTGTTGTTGCACCTAATGGCGATGTCCCCATAGAATGGAGGAGAATCTGTTACACAGAGCAATGATAGGAAGGTTGATATAAGACGTCTCTGTGAGAGGCTGGTGGTCAGCCCTGGGATCAGTAGCCACCAGAAGACACAGCTCAGGGAAGGCTACCTGGATCTGGTTAGTGATGGTTGCAGGAGAGAAGTGGCCAGCAAGCAACAGGAGTGGCTCCCATGGCAGCCACAAAATTCAGCACAGCCTGATGGCCAGTATTCCTAAAGGATGTGACGCTGACTTTAGTAGGGTTTTCAGTGGCAATACTGGCAAGAACTGTCAGCAGAAGCTTCTCCCCAGCCCTCTTCAGATTTATGATGTAGAAATCATTGTTTTTCCTTTTGTAGATATATTGTTTCATTTGCAAATCAGGGTTGGTGCCACCCAAGTGAGTTCCTGCTACAAGGAATTTTTTTTTTTTTAAATATCAGGGTTTTGAACCCAGAGGTTCTTAACCACTGAGCCACATCCTCAGCCCTTTTTATTGTTTTATTTTGAGACAGGGTCTTGCCAAGTTGCTTAAGGTCTTGCTAAGTTGCTAAGGCTAGCTTTGAACCCCCATTCTCCTGCCTCCGCCATTTGAGGACATCCTTCTCCTTCATTTATGGGACTTCAAGGGCTCCAGATATTGTGAGAGTTTCAACTTAAATTATGACAGGAATCAAGAACAACACCATTTGGAGCTCTCCCTGGGTGCAAAGGCTGTACAAAGTCTTTGTAAAGATCAATTTCCCTTCTTTCTTTCTTCCTGTTTTTATAACATTATTTTCTTAAAGCAATTAAAATTGAAATTTTAAATCTTTTCCCTGGAATAGACTCCTATCAGTTATGTTCCCAGAGAAGAACAAGGCACTGTCAAAAATTTGATGGAAAAGTCTAACTTTTTTATTTTTATTGAAGAAACATTTGTTGCATGCCTCCTACTCAAGTCATGTGCACAGAACATGCAGTCGCGTGATTCAAACAAATGCTCAGTGCCAGAAACTCTCCGTTTGACTTTATCAGGGTCATTCTTTTGATTTTTCTCCTGACCCTCTGTCCTCAGCACATGAACATCATTCTCCCATTTTAAAAGAAAAACAAATGCACAAATATGTCCTGAGTCATACCTACATACAATACTTGCTGTGATGTTCTCAGCTTCTCAGCCAAGCTTTAAAGAACTTCAAAAAATGATATATTAAGCTGGGCGTAGTGGCGCATGCCTGTAATCCCAGCACTTTGGGAGGCTAAGACAGGAGAATTGAGAGTTCAAAGCCAGCCTCAGCAATGGCGAGGCGCTAAGCAACTCAGTGAGACCCTGTCTCTACATAAAACACAAAATAGGGCTAGAGATGTGGCTCAGTGATCGAGTACCCCTGAGTTTAATCCTCAATACCAAAACAACAACAACAAAAACAAAAAAAACCCAGTATATTACATTTGCTATTTCTACTCCTTCAACTCATATTAACTATTCTGGTTCATTGCAACCTACTCCTTCTGTTAGCATGCCATCCATTCTGCTCCTAATTTTTGAAATATATAACATACCATTAAAATAATACCTCTAATTATTCATCCTGCCCTTGAATATATTTGTGTATAAGTTTGTCTATAAGACTAAAGCCCACAAGAAAAATGATTGTGTTTAAGTTAAGTTTGCATCATGTTAAACTGCTGTTTAAGTTGCTATTGTTTATATTTCATGAAAACAACATTTTAGGTTCAACTTTTTCTCTCTGTATCTTGAGCATCAAATACAGAATGTAGCATAAATTTTAGGTTTACAAAATGCTCAATAACTGAATTAAAATATCCTTTTTTTTTTTTTTTGGTACTGGGGATTGAACTCAGGGGCATTCGACCACTGAGCCACATCCCCAGCCCTATTTTGTGTTTTATGTAGAGACAGGTTCTCACTGAGTTGCTTAGCGCCTCGCCCTTGCTGAGGCTGGCTTTGAACTCGCAATTCTCCTGTCTCAGCCTCCCTAAGTGCTGGGATTACAAGCGTGAGCCACCACGCCCGGCTTAAAATATCCTTAATTTTTAACTTGTTGAATAGCTGTTGCAAACTTTTAAACTTATACTTACTTCTCTGAATTTGTCTCAAATGTTTTGTTCTTCAAAGCCTCAAGAACCAATATACAGGGGCTGGGGATGTGGCTCAGTGGTAAAGTGCTTGCCTTGCATTCATGAGGTACTGGGTTCGATCTTCAGCACCACATAAAAATAAATAAATAAAATAAAGATATTGTGTCCATCTACTGCTAAAAATTAAAAAAAAAAAGAACCAATATACATTATCTTACCAAAAGGAAGAGTTTGCATATTATGAAAACTAATAACATTTAAATATTATTATACAATTGTGTTTGAAGCCCCATTACAGGTCTTTGAAATAAAAGATGACTTTCATTTAAGTCATCATTACTATATTATAATCAACAAAGTTGTACTAAAGACTTGGAACTCATGTGACTTCTATATAAAATTTTTTTTCAACTTTCATTTGCTTGTGTTACTGTATTTCATTTTATTTGTATATTTATTTATTTTGTTGTGGGATTGAATGGCCTTGCACATTCTAGGCAAGAGCTCTTCCACTGATCAGTATCCTCAGCCCCTTGCTGTTACTTTAAAATTAAACGATGATACTGTCATGTTTGTTAAAATTTTTTTACCTGTTCTTTTTAGATATACATGAAAGTAGAGTATATTTTGATGTATTACACATACATCCTTATCTTAATTAGATCCCATTCTTTTTGTTGTACATAATGTGGAGTTTCACTGGTAGTGTGTTCATATATGAACATAGGAAAGTTATGTTTGATTCCTTCTACTGTTCTTCCTAATCCCATCCCTCCTCCCTTCCCTTCATTTCCCTTTGTCAGAAAAAAATTTCTATATTATATTTAGAACAGTAACCTATATGAGTTTTTCTTATCATGGGGCAGTGGTAAAGTTCAGGTGATATTGATTTCTAACCTTTTTCCTGACTAGGAGAATTTAGTTAGTTCATGCTAAAACTTTCGTCTTTGAAAGCAGCAGAGGCACAGGGTCTTCTCTCTAATCAGAAGTTGCATCCAGAAGAAGGCAGAAAGATATTCTACCTTTCGTTTTTTCTAGGAAATGCAACTCACTTTTCCTTTATTCGAGTTAATCATGTTTTCTCAATTCTTTTTTCAATAGCTTGGTCACGATCCTGGGTGTTTCTGTTATTACTCTTGTACTTTTTTCCTAGAGGTGGCTCAAATGGAAGAATTGCATTACATTCTCTTCTATATTAACAAATTAAATGTATTCTTAAAGTAAGCTAAAAGAGTTGAAGGAAAATGTGTGGAATACAGATTGCTGGAGACATGGGAAGGCTTAACGTCAGGGGAAGATCTTGGCCTAGACATTCACTGTAGCTATGGAAGCTAAGTCTATGCCTGGGACTCCACTCTTGGCTCCCCAGGGAGAGCATAGTAAGTGAAATGGGAACAGAAGTCCCTATTGTGAGTCCCCATGAAGAGAAGGACATACTTACATGGATTTTCTTGTCCACCATCTGGGAAAGCCTGTATGGAAGAAGAATGTATAGCATTCTTAGCAAAAGGAGAATTCCAATAAGTGAGGGAGAGGAACAGAGTATTATTATGCAGATAATGTGTTTTATTCACCTTTACATATAACCTAGTGTATACTATTGGATATACTGTGATAATCCATGTAAGGGATGAAGTTCTGCTTTGGCAAGAAAGTCCAAATAACAGTGCTAAAGGTAGAATGTTCATAATGCAAATATCACATTCCCACATGCACAAAAGCTACAATAACCTTTTGAATTCATTTCAAAGACAAGAAAGGATTCTGCTTTTTAAGAGGGAAATGCTAATGTAGAATAGTGTGCTAGAAAACCCAAAGAGCATGAAGTCAGATGAGGTAGATTAGAGTTGAATCCCATGACTTTGGACAAATCATCTGAGGCATTGGCCATGGAAATGGAAATGAAAGTAAGAATTCATGCTTTTAATGACAGATCCACCAGATAGAAAACTAATATGACAATATTGGACTTGAATTGGACTTTTTTAAAAAATATTTTTTTAGTTGTCAATGGACCTTTATTTTATTTGTTTACATGCAGAGCTGAGAATCAAACCTAGTGCCTCACACATGTCAGGCAAGTGCTCTACCACTGAGCCACAACACTAAACCTCTGAATTGCACTTTTGACTAAACAGACCTAACAGATGAAAGTAGAACATTCCATCCACAGCAGCATATTTTTCTCTGGCACACATGGAGCATTCTTCAGGATAGACCATATGTTAGGCCACAAAACAAATTTTAACACATTTAAGAACATTGACATAGTATCTAGTATCATTTCAGATTACAGTAATAGGAAACTAACAATCAATAACAGGAGGAATCTGGGAAAACTCACAAATATGTGGAAATTAAACAGCATGCTACTAAACAGCCAGTAAGCCAAAGAATAAATGAAAGAGGGGTTCAAAAATATCTCGAGACAAATGACAATGAAAATATCAAAACCTGTGGGATGCAACAAAAGCAGTTCTAAGAAAGAAGTTTATAGCAATGAACGTCTATATCAAAAGAGAAAAAAAAATCCCTAAGGAAACAGGGCAACATTATTCCACAAAGAACTATAAATGCAGACCTAAGACGTTCACAATAAAATCTATTTTTAGAAATAAGCAAAATGTTTGCATATTATTGTTACATCCAGTAGTATTTTTTTTAAACTTTTTTTGGTTATAGATGGACACAATATCTATTTATTTTTATGTGGTATTGAGGATTGAACCCAGTGCCTCACGCATGTGAGGCAAGCACTCTACCACTGAGCCACCATCCCAGCCCCCATCCAGTAGTATTTGATGTAACCAATTGTACTCTCCAAAGTTTAGAAAAATCATAAACCATTTGAAACATGAAAAAAATTCATGCTTCTACGAGTTATTGTGAGTATTGAAAGCACTAACATGTGTAAGTGTTTTGTACGTGTAAAAAGTGAACCAAATGTTAGAGATGTCAGTTTCCAGGAAGGAGTTAGCATAGTTATCTGTTTCATGTCTTCTGGAGGCTCCTTTTCTTCTTCTCAATGGCCTTGAAAGAAGGTCAGACAAAGGCTAAAGGATAGGCTGGAGCCAAGAAGATCTTAGTTGGAATCCTGGCCTCATGACTGACCAGTAACCCTGGGAAAGTTACTTGTAGGGAGGCAGTGTGTTTAATGGTTTCGGGTATTGACCCTGTGTTTTGAATTTCATCTCTATCACTTAGCAGTCTTGTAACCTTGGGGACATTGTTTAACTATTAATAATAGTTATTAACATAGCTATCAAATGGAGTAAATAAAGTATATTTTCATAATATTGAGAAGAAGAAGAAGATAGCTGATATTTATTAGTTTGTTTGGGGGGTGTAAGATAGAATATGAACAAATGGATCCTACATTGTGCTGGGATGGCCTGGGAATATGAGGGACATCCAATTAAAGCCAACGTTCAAAGAAGAAGTTTTTATGCTTTTTAAGTAAATGCTACTTTACTTTCTTTCCTTTTGTTGGCTATGAATTAGATATTAAAACACTACATCTGGAGACTCATAGAAGAAAGCTCATTTGTGCTTTTGAAATGAATAAATAAGTTTGAACCTTAAAACTTACCAGACAATCTGGTGTGTAGGGAGCTTGAGAAAATTTTTAACAAATATACAGAGTTCTAATTCTCCCCCATATGTGAGAAAATCAAATTGTTGAACAAAGGGTCAAATATGTGCACAAACCTCACCATGCTAACTCCCACATATATTGCCTCACTGCATGCACTGTGTTATGGTTTGGATATAGTTTTGTTCCCCAAAGGTTAATGTATTGAAAGCCTGAACCCCAGGGTAGTGATAGGGGGCTTTAAGAAGTGGAGCCTGGTGGGAGCTGCTTAGGTTATTGAAGGTACTGCTTTCAGAAGGAATTGATGTAGTTCTCAAGGGACCCTGGTTAGTCCTCATGGGGCATCTGATATAAAAGAGCAAGGCTGGCCTCTTCATGGTCTCTCTCTGTCTTTCTCTCTAGCCTTTGATCTCTCACTCTCTCTTGCATTCCCACCATGATGCCATTCACCAGGCAGTTGCAGAAAAGAGGATCCCCAGAGCTAAGCAGAGGTCAGTGATGTGTTCCTCCAAAAGTATGAACTAAATAAACCTCTTTTCTTTACAAGTTACTCACTCAGCCCATAGTATTTTGTTATAGCAATGGAAAATGGACTAATACAGAAAATATGTATCAAGGAATGGGGTTATTGGTATAAATATACCTAAAAATTTGGAATCAGCTTTGGAATTAAGTAATGGGTAGAAGTTGGAAAAACTTGGAGGAACAGACTAGAAAAGGTCTAGAATGCTACAAGTGGATCATTAGGAGTGATTCTTGTGAGGGCTCTTGAGAAGAAATTGTCTCAGATGGCAATGAGCATTTGATTGGAATTTGAGGTAAAAACTACTTTTATGCCATTGCAAAGAATTTGGATGGACTTTATCCATGCACTAGAACTTTATGAAAGACCAAATTTAGTTAATATTTGGTAGAAGAAATTTCTAAATAACAAAGCATTCAGGCTACCGCCTGGATTTTATTCAATGCTTTTAGTTGGCTATATGGTGAGACTAGGAAAAAAAAGAAGTGGAAAAATTTGGACAGTTTGCAACCTGACCAAGGAAGGAATGAAAAAGCATATTTTGGAGAAGACAATGAGGGTGCAGCTGAACAATTGCTTGTTAAAGAGATTAATTAGTAGGATAAAAGGGAGTGCTAGTCAGAAAAAGAATAGCAAAAATATCTCAAGGGAATCTCAGAGATACTTGAGGCTCCTTCTCCAAACCCAGTCCCAGGGGACCTTCAGGAAAAGGGAACGTCAGGTCACTCTCCATGTTCACCACTCAGGATTGCCTTGGATTCTTCTCCCTGCTCTATGGTCACTCTAGCCATGGGTCAAGCAGGCCAGGTGCAGCTTGTGCCAGGAACAAACCTTGGTAATTTCTACATGGTTCTGGCTTTGCAGGCATACAGGATGCACAAGTTATGGCTTCTACCAAGATTTCACAAGTCTAAGAGGCTGGGCAGAAGTCTGCTGCAGGGTTGGAGCCCATGAAACCATTCTAGAGATTATCCACTAGAATGCCCAGCAGAATCATGATATAACTGGATTCCATGTCATGTTTTGAATATAATCCTTTCTGTCCCACCACTGGTGGCTTATTTTAAAACTGAGTTTATTTTTCTTTTCTCTTCTGTCTCTCCTCTTCTCAATTGTGGGGGAAGCAAGATTAACATTCTTCCTGTCCTAAATCAAGTTATCTGCCCTTTCACTCACTGTCTGTAAGAGTAATGAATCTCCAGATGAGGAAACTGGACCAAAAGCTCCTTTAAAGATTCAAGTTAAACATTATTGATCTACTGATAATGATACTTGCAAAGAGCATTTGCATATGTTCTTTGTTCCCTCTGGCAGTTAGAATAGCAGTCAATGATGTGAGTCTACCACCTTTCTCCTTTACTACCAAAGGAATAAAACTTCTCTTTGCCATTTCTCAAAACTTTGTCCTTGTTAGTGGGAAGAAGGACCAAGTTTTTGGTATCAGTGGGAGGGAACCCAGGAAGGTCGAATAGAGTGCAGTGCTGACCTGGACAAGCTGTGGGCATCAGCATGCATCCTGAGAGAGCAGCCATGCGACCTGTCACCAGCAAAGGCATAAGAATGAGGTTGCCTGTGGTCTTGCAGGCTCACTGCCTTTCCCACGGCTGCATGCACAGGATGCTGGACCTAGAGTTTTAAGACTTATTGTCTTCTCTGCAGGGTTTCAGTCTTGCTTTGGGCCAGTTACTCCTCTCTATTTGGTCGTTTCTCCCTTTTGAAATAGGAATCTTATCTTACTCCTGTCCTGTCATTTATCTTGGAACTTCTTTTTTGATTTTGTAGGGATTTACAGCTGAATGTTTGCTTTGAGTCTCAGATATGACTTTGGACTTGGGCTGTTGAGTGATGCTGGAATGAATTAAAAATTTGGGACTGTTGAGGATAGAACGAAAGTATTTTGCATTGTGAGACAGACATGAGCCTTGGGAGCCAGGTTCATTTAACTCCAAATCTGAGCTAAATTAGCCACTTTTCTTTACAAATTACCCAGTCTTAAGCATGTTGCAATCGCAGTAGAAAACAGACTAATACAGACCACTTACAAAATGAGCCTGAAAAAGGAATAAAGCTTTTAAAAATTGTCACTTCTATATTCATTAATATGGGTTGTCTACAGAGACCCCAGCAGCTGCCTTCATAGAGCACATTCATATTATCAAGATATAAGGGAGAGGTTCCAGGAATTGCAAACCCTGCAGATCCTTCTTGACCTCCAGGAAAATGGCAAGAAATGATATTTCATTCACACGTAGTGGAATTAGAATCTATTGTCATCAGAAAGCTCAAAATTCTTCCATTTGTGGTGTATTTAATATCTTCATGGTGAAAAGATGCCTCCAACCCCAAGTCCAGACAAGGCTCACATAATGATAGGGCCAATCACCAACTCTGACTGGTAAGGACAGTGTAGCCTAAGAAGAGACATGGTTTGTGGCAGAAAGATTGGAGCTGCAAGTCCTCTCCTGCCTGGAGATTCCATTCTATTTTTCCATATCTCTTAGTAGCCAAACCCCAAGAAAGATGTTGGATGCCCAGATAAAATTTACTATGACAAGAAGTGCACACTATTAGGGAAGCATCCTGTCCCTTTATCAGAGAGTACCAGCAAACTCCAATGGGTGTGACCCATCCAATTCCCTACGTTACAGAAATATAGGTTATAATACTAATAAATATAAATAACAGTTACTGTTCTTAGATGACTTTATAGTTCAAAAAGTCCTCTTGTGTATATTAGCTGATCCACTTTTCACAGACAACCCCAGGGAATAAATGTTATGGGTTATAGGAGAGAAACATTTGGCTGAAATTCCAAAACAAGGAATTTTGGTCAGCTTTCTCCAGTCATCACATATGTTTAAGGAGAATATCTCACAATTCTCCAGGCAAAAGAGACTCTACTACTATGCAAGGATTTGGTTCCCAATTCTATGAATCTAGATAAAAAAGAGTAAGACCAAAGATGAGCCTCTGACTTTTTTCTTTTTAAGATTGAAAGGAAAGAAATAAAGTTGTCCTTATTTACATACAGATGACATAATTGTGCTATACAGAAAACTCTGAGAAATCTATCTAAAAACTAAACAAACCTATAATAATTAATTTAAATTTATGGGATCATGAGCTATCAGATCAATAAACAAGCTCACTATATTTTTTAATTAATTTATTTATTTTACAGTAGAATGCATTTTGACCTATAGTACACACATGGAGCTCATCTTCTCATTCCTCTGGCTGTACATGGCTCAGAGTAAATCCAGTAGTTTAATCATACATGTATATAGGGCCATGTCTGTCTCTTTCTACCATCTTTCCAATCCCCACAGCCCCACTCCTCTCCAAACTCCCCTCTAAACAAACCAAATTTCCTTCATTCTTCCCTATCCCCTTGTCCGACTATGGATCATCATCCACTTATCAGAGAAAACATTCAGTTTCTGGTTTTGAGGGATTGGCTTATTTCACTTAGCATGATATTCTCTAATTCCATCCATTTACCTGCAAACTCACTATATTTTATATTAGCAGCAAGCAAATGTGAATGAGATTCAAGTAAAACAATTTATAACAGCATCAAAAACAAAATAGGAAAAATTGAGTCAAATATGTGTAAAACCTCTGCTGAAAATTATAAAGCATTTGTGAGAGAAATTAAGGAAGACATAAATAAATGGAAAGACATTGCATGTTTATTGATTAAAATATTTAATACTATTGAGATGTCAGTTATCCTCAAATTGACTTATAATTTCAATACAATTTCTTTCAAAAAAGCAAGCTATTATTATTTTTTGTAGAAATTTATAATCAGTCTATCAAATTTATATGGAAAGCACAGAAACAGTAACAGTTAAAACAAACTTGTGAAAATAACAAAGTTGGAGGCCCTCTACTACTTGATTTCAAGATTTACCATAAAGCTATATTAATCAATACACATATTGGTGTAACAAGAAGCAAAATATAAGTGGAACAGAAGAGATTCCATAATCTCACTTATATTTAAGTTATTTTCACAAAAACATCAAAGCAATTCAGAGAGGAATTTTTTAACCCCTAAACACAAGTGTTAGAACAACTGATTAAATACATGAGTACAAATGAACTTTGATACCTGTATCACACCTTAATAAAAAATTATTCAATAAGAATCATAAGAATTTGTTCAATAAGATTCAAATATAAATGCAAAAGGTATATAGTCTCAAGAAATAAATACATTTTCATGACTGTTGAGTAGGCAAGATATTTTTAGAATGCTGAAAGAAAAAACACACACATATGTATATGTATATGTGTTTGTGTGTGTGTTAGACTTTATCAAAATCAAAACATTTGCTCTTCAAAAGATACCATTAAAAAATTAAAGGCAAATAATAGAATGGAGAAAATATTTACAATTCTGTTACCTGACAAAGGACTGGAATACAAAAACATAAAGAACTTTAAATAAAGAACATAAAGTTCTTTAAAGAAACATAAAGAACTTTAAAAAGCACAAGAAAAGCAAATCAATAAAAAATGGTAAGAGTTAGATTTCAGAGAAGATCTGTAAATGGTCTATAAGCATACTGAAAAGTGTTCATGTCATTGTTCATTAGAGAAAGCAAATTAATATTGCAAGGGAGTGCTCCTGCACCTCTTTAGAATGACTAATTAAAAAGGCTAATGCTAATAAATGTAGAGTAATTGGAACTCAGGTATTGCTAGTGTACAATGATATAACCATTTCAGAAAACAATTTGCCACTCACAAATTTAAACAGTACTCTTCTGTGTTTAACAAGACCACATGCTCCTGTCTGCAAGTGTCTTACATAATGTTCATACTGCCTTTCTTATCATAGTTTTCCAAGTTGAAAACAACACAGGTGTCCATCAACAGGAGTATGGAGAAATATGTTATGATAAATTCACACAATGGAATACTTCTCAGTAATAAAAAGAAGCAACAACATGGATACATCTCAAAAACACCATACTATTCAGATAAAAAATATAGAAATAAAAGTTCCCATCCCAGTGAAGTTCATAGAAGAGGTAATACTAATTTATAGTGATAAAATTAGAATGGTGGTTGCTTCTTTAGGAGATTTAGTGGGGGTGAGGGGAATAAAGGAACTGTCTAGGTTGCTATTCTGTATCTCAATTACATAGGCATGTATTTCCAATACTCACAGAACTGTAAAATTAAGTACAATTACTACATTTAGTTCTGTAGGAAATTAAATTGATAAGAGAAGTGACAAAAATATCCTCTCATATACTAGGTGAGAGAACCATGTTCTCTATTATCTTGAGTTATGTTAACTTGCACCAACAAACAAACTCCAGCAAATAGAATTAAATAATATGAACTGGATTTCAATTAACACTGTCCACAGAGTAGAAGAACATTAATGTTAGTGGTTTTAATTCTCTGTCATCTGATACATATTTAGTTTTATTTGTTAACTCATTCTTTGGATTCTTTGATTAATTTAGAAAAATGAAAGTCACAAGTCACACACTGAGCTTCTTCCTTTGCCTATGTTTGCCTTTTGCTCAGTCTTGGCAGAGGGGTTCCATTCTGAAGCCTGGTGTGAGATGGGATCTCTGTCCAGTTGCAGAATTTTGGGTTAGCTTCCACTGGAGTTCATCCAGCTCTTTTAGAGCCTTCAAATGGGAAATAAGCCAGTGCTGATACCAGCATGTCTTCATTGTTTCAGTATCAGGAGCCAACTTAACACAGCAGTGGATTGCAGCCACATCTACAAGATGTCAAAAACACCAAATCCCAGATCCTAATGGCACATCTGCAGTAGCCAATATCCCCAATGCATAAAAAAGCCTTTTACAGTAATGTCTCCCCAGCAAAAGGGTTATTCCCAGAAGTCAAGCCATGCTGTCATCTAGATCTATATGCCATTATTAGCTGCACAAGAGAACAGAGGCAATGACTGTCTCCAGAAGTAAGAAGGAAATAGAGAAAAAGGAGGAGAACAAAAGGTAAAGGTATTTTATACTGCATTTCTGTTTATACAATTTATCAGGATTCCATCACCAGTGCTTTTAAACATGCATTTTGGGGAAGTTAACCATAAATAGGTTAACTGCAGAACTAGGATTTCCACATCTATATAAATCATATTATTTTCCAGAGAATGCCTCCAGAAACACTACTTTACTAACTTTAGAAACTCTACATACTTCCAACACTAGTCTTTGGGTCTTCCCCAAGGCTTTCTTATTCTTTTTAACATTCTTAGTGCATATTTAAATAATGCTTTTTCCCCCTTCTCTTTAGACTGTACATTTCTGATACCTTAATCCTGAATCAAATAAGAATTCTGGTCTAGGAAAACTTTTCTGCCTGTGAGAATTGATAACAGCAAGTTCTCCAAGTAATACCCAGGCTTTTGCATCCTCTGAGGAAGGGTTGGAAAAGGAAGAGCAGTCATTGTTTCATCCATCAGTGTCCAAAAGACCCAACTGAAGCTTCAGGAGAACTTGCTCTCAGAAAAAGCCTAGTTGGTCCTATTACAGATCCTTCTCCTGCTGATAGCAAGGTGGGATATATACAGATTTCAGGGGCCACCAGCCCTGCAGTTGCTTTTGCAGCTTAACTAACTCCTGCAGCTTAACTAACTCCTTAAGTTAAGGAGTCTGCTTTGACCCCATCTGTAAGCAAAATTCTTTCCCAATCTTTGTTCTCTTGAACAAAAATGTGCAGCTGCTCTGTAGCATGAGACTCTTGAGAGACCTAGCCTCAAGACCCAGTCTCCAGCAAACCCATCCAACTTCAGTTTGCTGAGTAGTGCAGAGATTCAATTTTTTAAGAAAAAGAGACTTGGGCAGGATCCCAAACCCTTGGCTGATGTATATAGTCACAGACCCAAAACTTTTAGAAAGAAAGAATGAAAGGAAGGAAAGAAGGAAGGAAGAAAGGGAGGAAGGAAGGAAGAAAGGGAGGGAGGGAGGAAGGAAGGAAAGAAGGAAGGAAGGAAGGAAGGAAGGAAGGAAGGAAGGAAGGAAGGAAGGAAGGAAGGAAGGAAGAAATTCAATAGGACATGTATTAGCTTCTCATCAGTAAAACAAATACCTAACACAGGCTGCTTATGAAGAAACAGAGGTTTATATAGCTCACAGATTCTGAAGGTTCCAGTTCAAAAGGCATAGTTCAGGCCCTCATCATCTCATGATGGCAGCAATGGCAGGAGCAAACAAATAATTATATCTAGAGACAGGAGCAGAGAGAGAATTGGGTGGGGTCAATTTTTTTTTAAATAATAACATTCTCATGAGTGAGAACTCAAGGGATTGCAAGAGAAGTACTTTCTGAGATCATGTCTACAATGATCTGAGGATCTCCCATTAGATCTCACTTCTCCAAGTCTCCACCATTTCCTATCACTACAATTCTGGGACCAAATCTCCAATCATATGCACTTTGCGGGGTGGGGGGGACACAATTAAACATATCCAAACTATAGAAGGACAAAAATAGGAAAAGTGTGTTCTATACTATCATGCTCTACCTTTGGCCTCAATTTTCTACCTAATCTCTTAACCTTGTGAGTTTGACTGACTTATAACCAAATCAGGGAGGGGACAACCATGACCTACCTGCTCTGGGTCCTCCTGAAACCCCCATAGCAGACACTAATAACCCTTCATGACCTAGATGTGGCTTCAGAATCCTCCTAATTCCATAATTTTTGGCATAGAAGAGGAAACTTATTTACAATATGGCACTAACTTTAAGAGTAGACCTAAGAAAACTGTTCCCTGGCCTCTTTTTCTCGACTTTTTGTTCTTTCTCATCATTTAAGGTGGGCAAGTTGTGTAGGAACGTCCTTCTCTTTCCCAATGAGAAGCATTATATTCCCCTTTTTAAGTATAGAAGAAAATCACTAAAATGTTTTAAAACCGGGGATACGAAAGGGCTGAGATCCACCAAATAATCCTCTAGGCAGAAATATGCATTAATGCTTTACTGTGGTCTTGAACTATATCAGATTTCTTCTTCTCTGGGGTAGAATAGATAGGAAAGGTCACATTGGGATAGGGAGGGGATTGGAACTTCCACTGGCATTAGAATGTGTAACTAGTTGCATGAATTTGCCTTGTCATCATTACATCAAAAAGTATTATCTTTACAGTTCCAGAAACTAAATCAGGGAGAAAAATTGCTCTCTTGAGGTCACAGAGCCAGTAAGAGTAAGAGCTGGATTGGAAAATGCCCATAATACCAAACCCTTGTTTCATCCCCTTTCTAGATAAATCCCTTGACAGGAAAACTAGAAATGAATTAGCTTTGTGAGTCTCTAGAGGGTTGGACTTAATAATAAACTGAGGCAATGTGATTTATGGCTAAAGGGAAACCCCCAAACCTATTCACCACCATATTATCCATGCGATCCTCTATTCCCATGCACCCTACTCAACCTTATCACCTTGTGCTTGAAACTCCAAATAAAAGATGTACAGTCTCCAAGTAATCATTTGTTTCACTGAGCATTATTTTTTCATCAAGATACCCCTGAAAAGAATGAACTTTCTCCATCACCCCTACCTTAGCATATACGAGTCTGAACACAGATGCTGACTCTAGTTTTAGAGGGATATTAGCCACTGCTTGAAAAGGAAAGAGTATCTCTTACAGAGACAGAAGGGAGTCTGCATTTGACAGCTGAGCAGAAACAGCTATGCCTCCTTCTACCCACATGCCAAGAGCCAGTCCTTTCCTTAGACAAACTGGCCAAGAAAGGTGACTGACAAACTCTACCAAAGTCTAGAAATGTAAGTTCTCTTTCTCTTTCTCATGATGAATGAATGGGTAATCCTAGAAAAAAAAGGGACTTGCAGAACACGAACTTTCAGTCTTGTTATCTGGGTTAAACCTGTTTTTCTAAAGTACTGACAAAACTTATTTTTATATTGTTTTACTTGGCAGAAAGTTCATTATGAATGTCGATAAGCCTGAAAGTAAAGACAGAAGTCTCAGCTCTTCCATTATTGATTAAAAACTCCAAACAGCAAAAACAAACAAATCAAAACAAAACAAACAAAAACCAGAGCTGACTCTCGTGCTGAAATCATTGTCAACTCCCAAGTGACAGAGGCCTGGATGCAGTATGACTGAGCATTAAATGAAAGGGGTGTGTAGGTGATTCTCAGGTGCAGGAAGCAATGCTGATACCCACCCAAGCCTCTGCAGTTCCCCATCTCAGGACCGCTCAGACCTTCTGGAACAAGAAAGGTGCATTTTGACAAACCTGTTGTATTAAATATTTCAGCATAATTCACAAAGACACTGTCTCTTCTAATGGAAAGAAAATCTTTGTAATACTTGATATTTACGTCAGCTACTTTTCCCTCTCGTAAAGACTCAGAGTTTGTTCCACATCATTACCTACCTGGGAGTAGGTGAAGGGCTAGCCTGGGGGGAAAGTGGGACACTTTGACTATTGAGTTTATTATATTGTGGTGATTAGTTTCTCAGACACAAACTAAAATCTTTTCATATCTTCTCTCTTCCTGCTACTTCCATTCTGTTACTGTGCCTAGGAAAGGCACAATTGTCACTCCAGGTGACAATCTCCTGGAGTCATTTTCTTGGTCTCCCTCTCCTATTTCATTACCATTACATTACTAATCATGTCCACAATCCTTCAAGATAGTCTTCATTAAAAAGAGATGTTTACCTTGACATGTATATTTGCAGGCACGGCTCCCCACATTGACTCAGGAAGAAAGAAGACAGAAATAGAGGCTGTGAAGCGTTTCCTACCCTGTTGAAGTTCTTTAAGATGTCAAAAGTCCAGTGGAAAAACTACCATAAAATGAGTCCAGGAAAGAACATAAAAGAGCACTGGGAAGTTTAAATAGAGAATGTGGAAGTTAGCAAAAGGCAGAGGGCCAGGCCTGAGGTTGAACATCTGAAGTCTAAACTTGAGTTTCCTATTCTGGAATATCAACAATAACCTTCCCCACTTTTTTCACAATTTTTTATATTAATTGTTATTATTGACATGCCCCAAGGAATCATACTTTTTTTCCTGCCCATATGTTTATAGTGCTGTAAAATAAAGGTATTATTTTGAAGGTATTGTCTTTTTCACCAAGAGATTATGAAAAATAATCTCACATTTCAAAGCTAAAAAGAAGGAGTTCATGAGTACCATAATAAAATCCAAAGCACTTGTTCTATTTTATCCTTCCCTAATTCTGGTCATCCTAGATACAGAGGGCATCACTAACAGAAAGTGAACTGTGTATATCAGATAATTTCTAAAACTACAGTTTCAATCAAATCAATTTCTTGCATAGATCTCTTCAAACTGAACTGCAGATCCCTTCTTACATTGTTTACTCTGCTGTTTCGGCTTTTTCCTTCGTATCCAAAGTGGATGGCATAGTTTCCCAAGTTACTCATGCTCTGCTCCAAAGTCTTATCCTATAAAAACTCTGGAAATTCTTCAAGATCCATCTGCATCTCATTTCTTGAGTCCTCCTTGATATAAGTTCTTCTTCTTCCTAGAAACTTAGGATATTTATGTGTTTGTGTGAGTGTGTGTGTGCATCTAATCCACTATGCCTTGTATAAATTGTTTGTGTACCAGCTCTGTGTGTGTCTGAGTGTTGCTACCTTCTTAGTTGAAAAATGGATATCTCCAATATCTGGTATCCCCTGCAAACTCTAATCTTATAAGTTGCACAGCTTTTTGACATTAAATTGCTACTTACTTATATCACATACAACCAGAGAAATGAAAAGTTGTGCTTCATCTGTGTACAATGAATCAAAATGCATTCTGCTATCATGTATACCTAAGTAGAACAATTATAAATAAATAAATAAATAAATAAATAAAATTGCTACTTACTGAGTCTATTTGTCAAATTATAACGGGATGGGGATTTCATCCCTCTATCTATCCCACTTAAAAGTTAAGAGTATGGTCAGTTGATATGTCCCAGAAAGAACATTCAGGAATGTCTTGGAAAGAACATTCCTCATGTTTAAAGAATAGAATGTTAACTACGAACCAATACACAAAACATCCTGTCACCCATTTAATTGGTACAGTCACAAACCTGACCCAGCCAAGATCTTGACTTTTAATGCTCTGACTTCTATATTTTATTAGCAGCCCCTTCTTTCTATTTTAAAGGCTGACATTCCATATTAAAACAAAGAATTTGGGACAACTAAAGAGAGTTGAATGTGAGCTTAATAGAAAAGGACTTGGTAAGTTCTCTTTGTGCAAGATGTAACTGAATTGGAGTTATCCCAGATATCTATCAGTGTCTTTTATACTCAAAGAAACTGCCACTGACTATGTTACTAAATATGTGCACGAGGAAGGCTGAAAAGACCAATGTGACCAGCTGTCCTTTCTGCATTGCATTTGAATGAAGGCTGTTCTTTCCTTAGCAGCTGTAGATGCTGTTTGCTGAGCTTGTTGCTATTTTTGATATGGCCTTCTTCAAAAAAGAAGAAATAGAAAAGAAAGAAAGGAAAAGTCACACTCTCTCTGATAGCCATGCCATGTCCAGCTGCTATCTGTCCACCTTCCTCAGACTTAGAACTACAACAGATATTCATTCCTATGTTTTTAGTTCACTTTATAGCAATGGCTACTGAGTGAATCCACAGTCTTAAATTACCTTCACATCTGGATTAGCAGAGAAGTGCCAAGCAATGTTTCTATAGAACTGGTTCTGTGGCTACATCCCAAGGCTTCAGGTTTTCCTCCCATCCAGCAGTTTATTAACAGGTATTAGCTCCCAAATGACTAGTGAAATTGCCCAGAAAGATTCATATGAAGTCTGAGGCAAATCTAAGTTGACTGTAGCTCCCAGCATTCCGTTGGCATTTAAATCTTCTACATCTTGACATCTTTAGACCTTGCATATCTTAGACATTCAGCTGACCAGGCAGTGCCTCTGTGGGCAGGACCACCATCTTGGTACAGCTCTCTGCACCATGATCTGCTTACTGGATACCCTGTCCCTTGGGAAGCAGTGTGCATTAACTATTTCCAGATATTTTTTAGTGAAGGAAATTTTGGCTTTATGTAGATGAATATGTGACATCTATTCCCCTTTGACTTACTCTTTATCATTGACTGGCCAATATAGCACAATTTCTCACAGAATGCTCCACCTCTAGACATTTATACCTTTGACTCACATAAACTGACATTTAAAACATGCACTACTACCCACCAGAGTCCTCCTGTGTCACTAGGATACTTTGTTTACTAATCTACTACCTTTTAGCTGAGCAGCACAAATGTTCCTGCGAGTACAGGAACCTCTTCATACAGATTCTATGTACTCATCCATCAAGGACTTCTTGTGAGAAAACAAGAGCTCTCACATTATTTCATTGTTAACAGCACTCAATGGAAACATTCTAAACTATTCATATAAGACTTATAAAGTAATGTGTTAATCAGCTTTTTATTGCTGTGACCAAAACACCTGATTAGAACAACTTAGAGAAGGAAAAGTTCATTTTGTCTCGTGGTTTGAGAGATCTTAGTCCATGGTCTGCTGATTCCATTGCTCTGGGCTTGAGGTGAGGCAAATCATCATGGTGGAAGCACACAGTGAAGGAAAGCTACTTACCTAATGGCATCCAGGAAGCAGAGAGGGACTGAGACACAGAAAGGGAAAAGATAGAGTCCTCAAGGACACGGCCCCAATGAGTTATCTACTCCAGCCATGCCCATCTGCCTATACTTATGATCCAGAAGTTCACTCAAATTATTAATGCATCAAGTAGATTAATCTATTGATGAGGTTATAGCTCTCATAATAAAATATTTTCATCTCCGAACATTGCTGCATTGCTTATGTGGACATTTGTAGGTCCAATCCATAACAAGCGACTATTAGCTAACTGAAATAAAAGTATAAGATATGAAAGTAAATCTTAGTCCTTGTCCTTTTCATAGTAAGAGGCACCATGCAGAGTTACCTGTATGACTCGGGAGCTGCCCATCTAGGCTTCATCATTGGGTTTTATCCCTTGTGAACTCATGACCTTTAAAATCTACTCATCATTTCTCACCTTCAGTTAAATGATCTGTACCATGAGAATAATAATAATATCTGCATCATAGAGTTGCTTTAAGAAACACATGATTTCATATATGTTCAAATAAAAATAAATATAAACTAATTAAGCTATAGATAATTCTTACTTATGAAAACAATTTTGCATGTAGCTCATTTTAAAATCTCCAAAATATACTAAATCTATGGTTTTCAGAATGGTTTTGATTGACCAGGAACTTGGCCAGCACTGAGGAGATGAATTACTCAAATTCATTTCTTGTGATTCACCTTCCCCTTCCTGGACGTGATCATGATAAAAATTTCTTTGAAATCCTTATATTTCCTCAGCTCAAAGGTCAAAGGAAAAAAAGATGTAGAATATTTTATCATCCCCTTCTACCTATGATTTTAAAATACCAACTATAGACTGTCTTTCTTTGGGAACAACAAGGGTCACTACTAAATAATTGGCACGAAGAAAGCCATCCATGCCAATGAGATTTTAGTGAGCTTCTGTAAATGTACTTAAATATGCTCAAGTCTACTATTTTCTTCATGTGTTTTGCCATCAGTCAAATCAATGAATCAATGTCAGCATTTCTCCTCACAATGACTCTAGAAAAAGTATATTTCATTTTATAAACACAAATCTATGCTGAAATATTAATAAAGAGTGAGCAACTTCTACCCAAGCAAGAATACACAACATATTCTTTGGGATTAATGGTAGTGTTTGTACCTGTAGCAAGTTACAGTTTAATGGGACTATACAGACAATATACAATGTTGTTATAATCTTATCAATGAAATACCTGAAGCTGTAATAGGTGAAGTTCACAAAGCGAATTTGTTTCTCTCTCTCTCTCTTCCTCCCTCCCTTCCTCTCCCCCTCCCTCCCTCTTTTCTTCTTTTCTTTCTTTCTTTCTCTCTCTCTCTTTCTCCTTCCTTCCTTCCTTCCTTCCTTCCTTCCTTCATTCCTTCCTCCCTTTCTTTCTTTCTTTCTTTCTTTCTTTCTTTCTTTCTTTCTTTCTTTCTTTCTTGGAAAAAGAAGTTTTGCTGCTTTGCTAGCAAAGGAGAAATACAGGGAACTCCTGGCCCAAAGGCTGTGATTCTGCCCATCAGGAAGAACAGGGTGTTTTTTAAGAGATGATTCAAAGGTGTTCCCCATTACAGTTGTAATTTATTTGTTAAGTTGGGAGATAGTCATTTCTGAGATCTGGTGGCATCCCCAAGTCTGAATTACTTTCTTCCTGTGGTAAGTACCGGCCCATATGCTGGAGGACAAACAACTCTGCCTAGGATGGGGAAGAAAGATAATCCTGTTTCCCAAGATTAGGGAGGAGAGATTAGGGAGGAGTAGGGAGAGATAAAGAGAAAGAAACATGTCTATTTTGAAAGTAAGTTGCCTGCCGAGCACGGTGATGCATGCCTGTTATCCCAGTGACTCTGGAAGCTGAGACAGGATTGAGATTTTAAAGCCTACCTCAGCAACTTAGTGAAGTCCCAAGCAACTCAGCAAGACCCTATTTCTAAATAAAAAAGGGCTGGAGATGTAGCTCAGTGGTTAAGCGGCCCTGGGTTCAATCCCTAGTACTAAAACAAATAAATCAATAAGAAATAAGTTGCAGTGGCAAAGCAACAAAGTCTCTATTCAAAACATAAAGTGAACCACTGTTACACTTCCCCACTGTCAATATCTACATTCCATTTCTATGGAAAAATAGGCAACATCTCCAAGTTGCTTCCTGCTAAAAGAGAGAGAGAGGGCAAAGTTGCAAAGTCCTTATTCTCTGTCACGTAGGGCATGGGCAGTTAAGGGTATTTAGCTTCAGGGAAGTCCAGAGGTCCATGGTAGCAGTTGGCAAGTGACTGGACAAGGAATAAGTAGGGTAAGGATCATGCTAAGACAATAATAAACAAGACAGTAAAGCATTACTTTTTTTTTTTTTGGTAAACAATTAGCACAAAAGACTAGTATTTCAGCCAGTCTCTGAAAACCATGAATATAGTAACTCATAATCATACCACGTAAAACAGATCAAGTTTATCTATGTAGGAGGTTAGAAAGATTTGCAGGTCTATAAGATAAGGCTCAAATGGACTCAAAACAAACTTGTGACTTGAGTTCTTTGTGATTGTTATTATTATTAAGCAATTCCATAAAGGAACTTTTTCTTTGTAGCTTCCAGCTTTACTTACTTTTGGTAGTAAGTATAGTATGTAATTTGCTAGTAAGTAAGTATGACACAAGTATACCTCTTAAGTTACATCTAAAACAATTGTCTTTACTTTTAAACATCTATGTATGACTGTGCTTTGGTTATGTACTTCTGCCAGGTGTTTAAGACCAAGTTGGTCAAAATTGACCTAAAGCAACTTATTTTTGACCAAGTTTATTGACCTTTGCATTGTACTACCCAAGTCATAAAAGTAGCCTTCCAATGGAAATATTCAAAATGGAAATCTGGAATCCTTGCTATGTGCCTACCAAAACCTCAAACATATTAGTTAAGTAACAGCTGTGCAAAAGTCTGGAGATCATAAAAGAACTTTTCTTTTTGGGGTCTGATCTATTCAAAAAGCTACCTTTTACAGAAAATAAAAACGTAAACTCTCCCCTGACTGATATTGTTATCTGGTTATAGGATTGAGTTCTACATCAGTAGGTGCTACCAAACCTAAATAGCATTTTTATAGTGGGAAAAGAAACACAAATTAAAATGTAGACATTGGTCCTGTATCACCTGTATTAAATTGCCTTTTAATTTGATGTGATTCACCAAGCCGTTGTTCTGGCTGTATTTTAAATGGGATCCAAACTCACCTTCAGAGTTTTGAGTTTTGTCCTTATAACCCTCACTACTAAATCATTTTCTAAAATAATCTGAATGTTTTATGCTATGCCTTTTGATGTGGGGTATGGGGATGATAATAAATCTCTCTCAGGCAGTCCTTCTCTACAGACCTCAGGCTAGTAGTAAGAATAAAAACAGAATCTTTATCTGTCTTAATGTACAGCATTTTAAAATATTTTGACACTTTGTCATTTTCCTCCTATAGATTGTTGCTATTTTTTTATTTGTTATTTGTTTCTTTGTCTTGGTTTGGTTTTTAACTAGAAATTATAGAAATATCCAGGGAGAAAATGTAGTTCCTCCTTGGCAATAAATAGGTATACAATTTTTCATTTTGTCTTGAATGGAACCATCTTATAATTTATAAAGTTTTAATCTATTGATATGCTTTTATTTACCTCTGGACTTTCTAGTTTTTTTTCACTTTATTAAATCATCTGAGTCAATATTTTTTTTTGATGGCAAGAGATAGACTCTTGAATGAGCTCAACCCCCTAAAAGGAAATTCTTTGGTTTGGGTCCCTAGGAAGCCCAAAAGTGAACCTTAGCTTCAAGCAAGGTTCTAGATCTATGAACTCAAATAACGTATTCAGCTCTTCTGTTGCTCCCTTTTCACATAATTTCTCCTGTATATTGGCCTGATTCTCTCTTCCTGAAGATATGCTTACTTTTTTGTGGCAGAATTTAAGCCAGTATAAAACCTCAGACTCAAAATATCCCAACTTGGCATTGTCTGTATAAAGGGACTTCCTTTCTTCCTCTTGTCCCTGTCTAAATATCAGCCTAGAAAATGAATGCTGATTATTCTTTGGGGTCAGATTCTCAGTCATGGAATAATTATTGCCAAAGGGCAATTACTGTTATAGGATCCAGGGCCTGGATCACATGCCCACACACCACGTGGAAGGTAGGGGTGGGACACCAGATCTGATGTCTCCATCAGAGCTTCAGGGAAGAGGAAAAAGTTCTGCAAACAGAAAAGGGTTCTGTTATCAGAAGAAAGAGAATGCAAAATGTGCTAGGCTGTGTTAGGGTTCTCTAGAGGAACAGAACCAATAGCATGTTCTAATATATATATATGTATATTATATACATGTATATATAATATATAGTGTGTATACATACACATACATACACATAATTTGTATAAAGAGAGTTTTATTAGATTGGCTTATACCATCAGAAGCTGGATAATACAACAATGACCAGGTGGTCAGCCAGAGAAACCAGTAGCTGCTCAAAAAAGCCAGAAGTCCCAGAACAAGAAAGATCAGTGATACAGCCAGCCCCAGTCTGAGGCTGAAGGCCTAGAAGCCTCCTGAGGAATTGCTCATGAAAGTTCATATTGAAAAATGGAAGAAGCTGGAGTTCAATGTCCACAGGCAATGGCAGCAGCAATAGACAAACCTGCTCAAGAAGAATGGAGCTTCTGCTTTTGTTCCATCAGGGCCTCCAGCCTATTGGATGGTTAGATGGTGTTGCTCACATTCAGGGTATGTCTACCCCCTCAGTTTGCTATTCCATAGGCCAATTGTCTCTGGAAACACTCTCACAGACACACCCAGAAGTATGCTTTATTCATTTCCTAGGCATGTCTCAATCCAATATAAATGGTAATCAAAGATTAACTATCACACAAATGAGCCAAAAATGGTGTCCACTGGGGTTCTGCACTTGGCCTTAGGGTTTTTAGCAGGATTCACCTAAAGATAGGAAACAAGACTTTGAGATGCACAAGAATCTGCTGCAAATGACTGACCACTGGTTGAGGAACTAGTACCACTTCTTCAGCACTTGGAGTGTTCTTTAGTCATGGCTCTTATATGCGCCCCCTATTCTTGTCTCTTCCATGCATGAGGGTGGGGCAACTTTCCTGACAAAGGGAAGAAGTAGGTGCTGATGGAAGAAGATGGGCTAGTTGGAGGGAAACATGTTACACAGGTATTGGCGCACAGGCTTTGAAATCAGAGTGACAGGTCAGTATCTTCAGGACCCTAACCTTTTTGATCCTTAATTTATAGCTCATTGGGTTATTGTGAGAACTGATTGATTAGAACACCAATAAACTCTTGATAGGCGATAGTCATTATCATTATCCAGAATATTATTAATATGCCTCCCTTCCCTCTGCTTCTTGAGTTGAGAATGAAGAGTAGCAAATTGGTATACACGACACTCTTGGATTAAGAGTCAGATAGCACAATGGTATCTACAATTGGATATAGGTGCACAATGCTCTTTCCCAAGAGTTTTGTATCCTCTCATTTAGTCTTCAAAGCCCCCACTGAGTTCCATGTCATTAAGATCTAGGTTTCAGAGGAGGAAGATACTGCCTGATGGGACTGTGATTTTATAAGGTCACATAACTGGAAAGTTACAGAGGCAGAATTCAAACATAGTTTTTCTGACTTCACACATTTTGTGCTCTCTTAATTATACCACAATGTAGAGACCTATTTTTCTCAGGGACCAGCATGTGCTGAACATGGCCCTGTTAATCAGACTGCATCATGGTAAGAACAGTGGCCTCAGAAGACCCTGAGAATTCTCATTAGGTCACCAAGGTTTTGAACATTTCTGCCAGAGATTGTCCCAGAAGGTGATAATAGGTGACAAGCTGTGACCTGTTTGAAAGAAAAGAGGAGAGAAATGTTAAGAAGAAGAAAGAGAGGCTGAGTGGAAGAAAAGGATGAAGGATAGGGTGAGGAAAATTAAAGTCTGCCTGATTAGAACTAGTAGGAGGCCAAAGTTATCTTTTTTAACTTTATTGCACTTTTTCATAAAAGAAAATTACTTACCTTGGTCAATGGCAACAGGTATTATATGAGAGCTTAAAACAGGGAAAAATGAGAATGGCAATTTTAGGAACAATTTTAGGAACTAAGTTTTCTCTTGAGAATCTGTACATTTAACCTTTGGAACAGGATATTCTTAGGAATTTCTACATTGGCAAAATTTATTTGGCTTAAATACTTTATTCCTATTTCCATACAAAATCATCAGTTTTTAGCTTACATCTTATTGCTTAAAATATCACCCTGCAAAACACTCTCTACCCAATATTGACAGAGGATTTAACTTTTAATTATTAGCCTATACCTTATTTTCAACTTCCTCCAGTTTTCTCTGATACTGCCACCTTCCTTTAGGGAAGAGTCTCAAAGCTCCCTTAAAGACATTGGTGCACACATACAGCCAAGACATACAAGACAAGCTTGAGCTTTGAAAAATGCCAAAAGATGCATCCATGAGACGAAATCACAAACCTGTCATCTGGGCTCTTTATTTTTATTTATTTAATTTTTATCTTTTGATTCTCAGCCTGCATGTGCAGGAAAAAGTCAGGAAATTTGCTTGTGTGAACTACAGAAATGTTAGTTTTCCATTCAATCATTCTTTCCAGCAAGACTATACTGAGAAGGGGAAGGTGAGGTAAATGCACAGGTTCCCACCAGAGAGGCATATCCCCTTCAGTATGGGCAGCATGTGCAACCTTAAAGGTAATGAAAGTTGAAAAATGAGCTGGGTGCAGTGGTGCACACCAGTAATTCCAGCTACTCAGGAGGCTGAGGATGGTCTGGGCAACTTAGAAAGACCCTATCTCAAAATAAAATTTGAAAGAGGGCTGGGGATGTAGCTCAGAGATAGAGTGCCCTTGGGTTTGTTTTTTTTCCCCCAGTACCCCACCACACACACATACACACAAAGAAAACCCTGAAAAATGATCTTTCAGTTTCCAATCCAGCATATTGAAATTTGCTAAGGACTAGAGACACCCAGACATAAATTGCTTAAATAACACAGTGTCCTTAGGTTGTTTTTCAGGAAAAGTCAAGAGAATCCACTCAAGAATGGTTTGAAATAGGCTTTTCAAGAATGGACATGTGCAGGCTGGGGCTGTAGCTCAGTGGCAGAGCACTTGCCTAGCATGTGTGAGGCACTGGGTTCGATCCTCAACAACACCACATAAAAATAAGTAAATAATAGTACTCTGTCCATGTACAACAATAACAACAAAATTTAATTTAAAAAAGTGGACATGTGCAGAAATAGCAGCGTCTCCAGTCAATGACCTTTTGATGTCACAATCCCCAAATCCACCAGCAAAACATGAAAATTCCTCCCAAGAAGAAGAAAGTAGCCTGTTAAATGGTATAATGACCATTTATGCCTGAAAAACTAAAAGTATGAACTCCCCCTTCTCACCTTTCCACTCCCTTTCTACAAATCCCCCCCACCTACCAACTGATCAGGGAGGCATATTTGAGCTTTCCCCCCAACCCCCAACTTGTGGCCTTCTTGTCAGTTAACTGCTCAATAAAGTGTTTTCTTTTGGCAAAAACCCAGTTTCATAGTATTGGTGTCTGTGCACCACTGGAAACAAAAAAGCCCAATAACAATATAAGAAGCTTGGGAGTTGTCTCTCCACATAACAATAAAAAACTGAACAAAGTGAGAATCAACAGCTTTTCCTAGATCCACCAGACAACTAAGATTACTGAGTAAAATGGCTGCTCCTCACATGAGAGAGGCAGAAAGATAGAGTAGCACAACTAAGTGGAACAGGAGTCCAAGAGAAGAAAACTCCAGAGAATGGTACAGAGGCAGGGGTTGACAAATTGCTGGGGGATCATTGTGGACAAATCCAAGAGTTAAAAACTCCGGGAAGATCCAGTCGTGGGAGGCTCCATACTTTTATGAGACTTGTCTCTCTCCACAAACTCTACAGGTTTTCAAATAGAAGAGAGGAGAAAAACTCCCTTGTGTCTCCAACACAAGGAGTATGGGGTGGGGGATGGTTTAGAATATACCAGACCTTTCTGTTCATAACAGGACCTAACCCACTAGGGTCTTATCAGAGCTTAACTGGCCTGAGAGAAAGGAAATACTCAATTTTGGCCCCCTCTAACTTACTGTCTCATCCAAGGGAAAACAATAGGAGAAAACCAAGAAGCACTTGTAAAGATCTTAGCCCAAGGACAGAGGCTCAGTGAAAGACTGAGACCTAATCACAGGGCTAAAATGTTAGAAGAAATGTATATTTTAATAAAAATTTCTTTTGTTTAAGGATCCAAAATTCATTCAGAGTTGCTCAAATAAAATTAGACATGTTTCTTTTGAAGGAAGTAGAGAAGTGTTCTATGAACCAAGAGAAAAAATAAAACTTCAAGGCCTTATAAAGCTCTACGAGGACCTACCTAACTTGAGCCCTCCATCCCCTCTCTGACTCTGCCCTTGCCACTATCTCCTTATTCACTCTGTCCCATCCTCACTGGCTTTCTGGCTACAATGTGAATGTGCTAAGAGTTCCCTACCTCAGAGAGTTTGCAAAGATTCCCCTTTACCTGGACTGCTTCTCCTTGGCTCTTAACAGGTCACTACTGCTCTAGTCAGACCTTTGTTCAAATGTCACCAACACAGAAATCTTCCCTAATGACTTAATGTTGCTTCTTACTTCTATTTCTCTTACCTGGATCTGTCCTTATAGCACTCAACACTTCAACTTGTGTATGCCTTTTTGTTTATTTATTTTCTCTTTTCCACTGAACTGGCTCATGGTAGGCTCTTAGTATTTGTGGAATATATGGAAAAATAAAAGAATTAATCAGAAACAGGTCCTGATGGATACCAGAATCTGCCACCTCAAAATATATCTCTTGGACATATGGATTATTTTGAGTAAAAAGCTGTTAAGAACCAGCAGAGGAAGGAACATCTCTAAAATCAGGGTTTTCCACAAAGGAGACTTACAGTTATAAAGGAAAGTCCCATGGCTGGAGACGTCTTACTCTCTGTACCAGGAAGAAGAGGACTCTTAACAACTCTTATTAATGGAGGAAACAGAGACTTATAGCTGTATAACTTTACTATATATTTCCTAGTCACCTTCCCATAAATTGCTTCTCTCTTACCCAGAAGCCTCAGACCCTTTTTCCTTTAGCCTAGGACAGTATCTAAGCCTAAATTCTAAATACACCTTAAGCTTACTCAGAGTTCTCATGTCTGGGTACTGCCATGAGTTACATACACAATTCACTTAACACAATTCACAATTCACACAATTCAATAAACTTAGTTGTTCTTTTTTGTTACTCTGTCTTTGTGCAGTCTGATGTATGGGGCCCTGGTTAGCAAACCTAAGATGGGTAAAGGAAGAGATTCTTCCTGCCTTTTAGAGCCAAGTAGACTTTAGAGAGTATAGCTTCTACCTCACTCTTGCCTTTCATTTTGCTTCTATGTGTTTGCTTCATTAGTCTTCTTCTTCAACCAGCTTCTGACTCTCTGTCCTCATGACATTAGGAAACGCATAACAGGCGGTTAGCCTCAATAGTGTTCATAGATCCACTCTAGTGCTTGTTTCCAATTTCTATTTCACTCTGTCTCTTGGATCAGAGTCACTATCTGTCCAGCAGGAGTTTTCACAAATTTTGTTTTTGTTGGTGGGGTGGACAAATTGCATATACAGACTGATACCTACTCCTTGAAGACTGAGATTCTTCTAGAAAGGAGCATGGAAGGAGAAGCAAGTACTTGAAATGTGCCTTGTTGAGGTAAAATGTCAGCTGGAGGAAGCCAAGAAAGGAACTAATATTTATTAGTAGAGCCCCTGCTCACTGCCAAGTACTGTGCTCAATACTTGAGAAGTACATCACTCAAACTTCCTTTCAAGTTTCCAAGCTAGATATCCTATCACCATTTTCCTGTAGAGATTAACCTATTGTCATAGGTGTTATAATAGAAGAGGTATATGGAGACTCAGCCCCAAAGACTGACTCCAAAATTGATGTTCTTTGCTTTTTAATATGCTGTTTGGACAGTTTAGTTTAGGTTGGAAACAGATGCATTGAAGGGCTTCATGAAGGAGCATTTGAAGGAGTTAGAATTGGCATCATCAAACATGGGAGAAAGGCATGGCTGATGAAGAGAACAGAAAATTAACACAAAATTGTACCACACAAGCACAAGTTATGGGAAGAGGGAAATGTCCTCCTTGCTTAGGTACAGGGATGAAGAGGAAGAAATAGGATTGAAAAGTTATTTGAAGCCAGATATGGTGGTACACATTTGTAAACCCAGCTACTTGGGAGGCTGAGGCAGGAGGATCAAAATTTCAAGGCCACCCTGGATAACTTTGCAAGATCCTTTCTCAAAATAAAAAGGAATAGGAGTGTAACTCAGTGGTAGAGCACTTGCCCTCATAAGGCCCTGAGTTCAATACCTATATGTTGGTCTGTAACCAAAATTCCTGACAAGAATAACTTAGAAGAGAAAGAGTTTATTTAGGGGCCCTTGGTTTCAGAAATTTAGTCCATGGTTGGCCAAATCCATTGCTTTGGGCCTAAGATGAGGCAGAACCTCATGGCAGAAGAGTGTGGCAGAGGTAAGCTGCTCAGCTCAAGGCAGTAAGGAAGCAGAGAGAGAACCAGGGACATATAGTTCAACGCACACCCCTAGTGACCTACCTTCTCCAGCCACACCCCATGTATATGTACTTCATGTAAATTTTTAATCCACCAAATTGATTAATTGACCAATGAGGTTACAGGTCTCGTAATCTAATCATCTTGTGTGTGAATACTGCTGAGGGGGACACTAAAGATCTAAGCCATAATACAATAGTACCACAAAAATTAAAGGCATTGGAGATCAGATCATAAAGGGCATTTAAAGTCACTTAAAAGCTGGATCTAATGGACCTCGACAACTTTTGAGTGATGGTAAATTCCCAAGAAATAGAAAAGACCCAAATTTTATGGGATATACTTCAGCAAGGAAGATTTTCTACTACTATAATATCTAAAATATATCAGCTATAATTCATCTGTATTGGCTTCTGTAACAAAAGACCACAAACTGGATGGTTTAAATAAATAGAAATGTATTTCTCATAGTTCTAGAAGCTGGGAAACATGAGATCAGGGTGCTGGCTCATTCAGTTCCTGGTGAAGACTCCTTTTCTGGTTTATAAAAGATCACCTTCTTGCTCTGCCCTCACATGGCCTTTCTTTGGCTCATAAAAGGGGGAGGAAAAAGGAGGAAGAGAAAAAGAGGAAGAAAGAGACAGCACTCTGGTATCTTCTTAAAAGGACACTAATCCCATCAGTCCAGAGCCCTCCCTTATGACTTCACATGATCCTACTCACTTTCCAAAGGCCTCACCTCCAATTACCATTACATTGTGAGTTAGGGATTTGACATATGAATTTGGAACTAATCCAAGTAATATAAGAAATACAAATAATATAAAGATAGCTTTCAAGCCATCACCTACCTGCAGGGAGTCTGTTTCCTGCCTGAGTCCATATAACTTCAGAAGAATCTGGTACCCAAAAAGCAGACTTGGAATTTAGATGGAGACTCCAACGTTGAAGGGGCTCTTCTTATTATGGTAATGCTCAACTGTAATTTTTCCACATGGACCCAATACAAACCACTATTCAAACCTGGAAAGTTCCTCCAGGTAATTTGGCCATCCTCTTTGCTCCACTGTGGTCCTCAAATCCTCACTGACTCTCATCTGAGAGGTTTATGAACCAGGAAGAAAGCCTATAGCTCAAGGACCATCTCATTTATAGGAAACATAAAGCAGGGATTTTTCTCTTGTCCTAAAATATCCAAATAATCCATCCCCCAAGAATGAAATAATAAATCTCTCACCCAGGCTCTTTGCTTTGCTTTTATCTTCAGCTTTACTTCAATTGTCTCATCCTGGCACAACTAGATCAGAATCAGAAAATAATCTGTCTATGAATGATATACTGCAGGAAAGGAAGAGAGTATGCATTTTCCAAACACTTTTCTCTGTGCTGTAGTTTATACATATTTCATTTTAAAACTACAAAAACTCTGCAGAGAGTCTTCATGTTTTCTCTATACAGATGAGGAAATTGAGGCATGGAGAGATTCAGTCATTTGCCTGAACCAATCCGTGAGCCTGCATTTATGTTACCTGAGCTGTTTCTGATAAGACTGTAACAATGAAATCTTGAAATTGGCAGGATTTTAGTCACTTAAAATGGTTTCTTAACAAGCCTTAGCAAAGCCTTAAGATTCCTCTTAGGTCAGAATGCCAAAACATCATTTATTAGTTCTTTTTCATACAAAGTCAGAAGGAGATTGCTGTGGGTACTTGTCAGTTGCTCATTATCACCAAGGCGACCCAATACTCAGGAGCCCATTTGGGTCCTCCAGGGATACTACAGTCCTCCAGCCAAGGGCCCTGTTCTCTCCCTTTGGCATAATGTTTCTGTGCATGTTTTTGGCATTCTACCACTTTGGAGCTCAAGTCTCTGCTTCCTTCCTCATTAGTCTGAACTACATTTACATTTTCAAAGGAAGGTATAGACTGTCTATTAGTAGCTACAGCAATATCCCTCAGTAACTGCCATTCACCTACTTAGTGAGCTCAACAGATAACTTAAAGGAGTCAGATTCCTGCTATTGAAAAAATATTGATTATTCTGGAAAAAATACTTGTGAATATAAAACAAAATAAAATTTAACAAGAATCCTAAATATTTCTCTTTCATCCTCTTATGGAAGCTAATAAACTGGGAGCACAGAGCAGATTTCCAGCAAGATCCATTGCAAGCATGGTTTAGAGAAAGTCATACATGACAACCAATTATTTTTTCCAATGTGCAGGATGAATAATAGAAATAGCAATTTAGTTCATCTTGGAGGCATGAGCAGGATGATTGGGTTTCAGATGAAGTGAGGATTAATCCTCACCATTGGTGAACTTATTTGTTAAGTACCTCTTAGATTGCAGGGGGTGCACTTGTAAAAACCCCCTCTGTACAGGAGGTTGTTCCTGTGAAAGACCCCCTCTCCACAGGTGGTTGGTAAAGTGTGATAGTAATGGACTCCTCATTAAGAAGTTTTGCCTGTGAATCTGCTTTCATTTTTTTTTTCCAGAATTTATTCGGCATGCACTTCCCCTTTTTTTCAAATACATGCTAATTCTATTCCCCATATTTCTTCACATGAAATTATAAGAGTACCATAATTATTTATAAAGAATGTCAAAACAATGCATTAATAACATTGTAGAGTTTAAAGCTCTTTAATATATAATCTATTCATGAGCAATATTAAGTAGCTTTGCTAGAATGATGTGTAAATAAAGAAAAAATAAAAATTCATGCTATGAGTTTGTTGTCTCTATATTTTGGATATACTTAAGCTATTTCACCTTCATTTTTTTTGAACCATGACATTGTCCTTCCATCTAGTACCTGATTTTCCATGGATGACTTTTAAGAAGATTACATGACAGAACAATGATCATATGTGAACACACCTTTCCTCCCTGGATTATAATACTAGGTTTGTATGGAGGAAGAACATAAATTCATTAAGCTAATAATGTTAATGGCTGGACTGGATTTTTTTAAAAGGTCTTTCCTCTCTTTCCATAAGTTCTCAGCTGTGCACTTTGAGAGAAATTAACTTCATGCCCTGCTGAAGGGGTGAGCCCTGACAGCCCAATCACTGTGTTTCATCACTCTGGGATTAGTCATGGATTGATAAGTGTTGCAGGTTAGGCCAAGATTAACATGTTTCCTGGGAGTTCCTGAAAAAGGGCCCGCCTCTTTTTTTCTTTTGGAAACTACCAGAAGAGAAATAATTTCTTTCTCTAGATAGCATGCTATGGATTTGAGATCTGAACTGATATAGCTCTGTCATTACCAAGAGGGAATCACCTAGAGATGACAACCACATTCATAGCCAGCCAATGAGAGAAATGCAGAGAAAGAAAATTGGAGCTTAAGGACCTTCAGCCTCTGGAAGCCTCTCCTGATGTTAAGTCTGCCTTTATTTAGTTACATTAACCCATGTATTACCAATATTGCTTAAACCAGTTTACCTCATGCTTTTTATTTCTGGCAACCGAAGTCTGCTGATGGATGCAACTTCCAAATACATCTACTTCATGTTGGTTGTAGCTTTCCAATGGGCTTCTCCTTTTCTCTTTGGATTTTTCTATAGCTGAAAGACCTTACCTTTTTATTTGATTCTTCAAAAATAATCCAGGTAAGATGCTCTGTAGAAGTCCTCATTTGCCTCTCAAAGTAGTTTGAGATTCCACTGTTCAATAAGTATTCATTGATCACATGCTATATGACAGTCACATTTTTTTCCAGAGGAACTCTATGTTTATCTGTTTTCATTATGTTGATATCCACACAATTTATTGAAGAAACTACTAGGCAGTTAAATATGTGAATGACAGCTCAGTCAAACTTCCTCATTTTAAAGATTGCAAAATTGAGCCTAAAAAAGGTTAAGTAATTTATCTAAGGCCTCATAGTAAATTCCAGACTTAGACATTTCTGGCTGCTTGATCTGTGGTCCAGTGGCCTTTTATTACACTCTATAGCCTGCTTGCATTGATCATCACTATCTTCAACAATAATTATGGTATTATTGTCTTTCCCAGGTTTAATTATCCAAATCAGTTTGGTCTGCAAAAATTGAATCAGAAAGCTAACAGGATCTGATTTTCCTATGAAATTTCTAGCACTTCCTATTTTCAGACAGGCTAGAAATACCCTGTGAACAGCCTTTCTCATGAGATTTTGGCATCTGCCTCTTGCTATGATCAGAAATAAAAAGTTTAGAGGTTGGAGAAAACTAGTGGGAAAAAGATACCTGCAAAGTCTTAGTTCTATGTATGCATGAGAACTTTCAAATATCAACCACAGACCTTGGCATTGCTCAAGTTCTATTGATTTTTTCCCCTCCTGACCTAATGTTTGTCCTGACCAATCTGTCCTATTTCACAGCAGTCAATTGGTGAATTCAGAGTGCTATGTGTTATGACAAGACTAATTTTGAAGTTGAGATAAAAACGCTTTTTGTTTTTATTAATCAGATTCAGGAATGATCATTGACTGATCACTGTTGCTAAGATCTTTATTCCAACAGAAAACTACAGGATTCTCATGGAAGCTGATTTTTGTTTATTTGGGTCCTGATATATAATAATTCAAGTGACTGTTGATAAGATCCAAGTAGACACATAATGACATAACATCAGCCTTTCAAAAATACAATTTCCTTTTTTACTGCTATAGGAGGAACTGGAATGGATTTTAACTCCAATCCCAGGAGTATAGTTTGGTTACTTAGTATCAGTATTCAATATACTAATACACTTTATTGTGATCTGCTCTGTGCATTGTTTCATTATTATGGTGTGTTTCATTAATTGTGTGTAATATTAATTCTCTTTGATGCCTTATTTGATTTTCATGTGTAAATAAGCTCTGCTTAATTTATTTATTTTCCATCACTGATAAAGAATACTTTCTTTTAGTGGCTGCATTGTTTATCGAAGGCGAGGGGAGTTAGCTTTTGCAACTGGTCCTTTGTCTGCTCTGTGTGCTCTTCCATTAGGAATCAACATGGGAAATGTATTTCAATCTTTTTTTTTTTTTTTTTTTTTTTTTTTTTTTTTTTAAATATTTTTTTATTTTCTTAGTTGTAGATGAACAGAATATCTTTATTTTATTTTTTTTTATGTGGTGCTGAGGATCGAACACAGTGCTTCACGCATGCTAGGCAAGCGCGCTACCACTGCGCCACAATCCCAGCCCCTGTATTTCAATCTTACAACTCACTCACAGTAGGTTGTTTCAGCGTGATCAAGTCATGGGGGTGGCCACTTCCCTCTCTAATATTAGGAATTATTCTTAGGGACTGTTGTTCCAGACTTTCATGGAGGAGAGTAATTTCCAAGTTGCTTCTATGGCTGTTGTATTGGGAAAATCAATAGCATGAATAACAAGGAGGACTGTATTTAAAAAAATAATAGGAAGCATGAATTGAAGAGTAGGGTATCCAATAGTAGTTAAGAAAAAAGACAACGTTTATCTTTCCGCTCCCTAAAATCTTCAGCATTTCATATCAACATTTTATATAGGAAATTCTACATAGGTAAGTAGGTAGGTAGATAAATACACAAATACATACATGACATACATGAGCAGGTATTTAGTTATGAAGCATTATTAATAAGTCACTGAAAAATTCATCTAAGTCAGGAAACCACAGATCTTTTAAGTTGACTAAAGAAGAATAAAAGTAGTTTTGTGCTGAAAAATATTGATTGCGTTAATCTGAATATCTTTACTTTTCTTTGTTCATCGTCTCTTTTACAAGGAAGTTAACACTTACCTAAAACATTTAGATGACAAGAAGGGAGCCACAAGGCATTGAGTTTTTCCGGTTGAGGCTTTCCCAACAATACACACTTGACTACATGCACTTTGGATATATTACAGCTGCCACTGGTATAATAAAGAATGAACACCACTCAAGGTCATGTCAATAATTTGTTCTATGGTACTGGTACCTTCAATTATCAAGGGATCATTGTGTAACACTTTGCAACATTGTGTTTTCAGTACAAAATGAGCCAACTATTGCACCTGAGCGTTTTGAAATTTTTAAAATACAGGTTCATTCCACTCATCTGTTTCACCTGACTGATGTGCTTATTTGAAAAGCACAAGCAGTGCCAAATTCTGCTTTGAGAGTTGGCATACCCTCTCCTTGGTGGCCTAAAGGGAGAGATTTGGTCCTGATCTTCTCCTCCACCCCCAGGTCTCTGATTAGTAGCTGCATGGTAGTTGCTCTTGATCAAGTACTTCTGAGTGAAGGTCATTGTCCTCTTCTACACATTCCTCATCTCACAAGTCTTTATGCCCAGCTTTCCAGCACAATTGAAATACACCTATGCCCAAGGATGACTTGGCAAGGAAACCATGGTGTGACCATGGCTTCTAGCTTACTCTGCTTACCAACAGTGACATTTTCAAGGATCAAAGACAATACAGATGGGTGTAGAGTTAATGGTTCAGGAGTCCAGAGCTTATCTGGAGTCCTCTATCTGGATCCTATAATCATAGCAATGGAGAGAAGTCTGACTCCTCTCACTCCACCCTGCTCTGATTCTCTTCATTTTCATGAGGTATCTCTTATAATTAAACCTAAAACCTATGGAATTAAGCTGTAGATCCTTACCCCACATTTTCTCGATTCAAAGAATTCACTTGACTTCCTTAATCTTACCTTAAGAAGAACCAAGTCCAATTGACCTCAGTGACCTCAGTGACATTTTAGTTTAACCAGAACCAGGTTCTCTGTGGATGAAGCACATGCCAATTTCATTTATAACTTGCTTATTCAAAAACATGTTTGTGTTAAATACATGATATGACATTTGCTCAGTAATTAACTCCAGGGACTTTCAAGTCCCTGGGGAGGCTGCTAGGTGGGCAATCCACATACTATCCATTATATACCCATGGAATGCTTAAGTAAGCAGAATTTCTCATTTGTCTCTGCCTCTGAGAGTTATTTCATGGGAGACCACATTTCTCTTTGTTCTTGTTCTTGTGTGAAGCAGACAATTACGTCTAACCTTTGTAAATTTAGAAAATAAAAATCCCATTCGAGTAGAGAAATTACTTAGCTAGACTTTTTATGCTATTTAATTTAATTATTCACATTAATCCTCTGCATATTTCTAATGTATTTATGCAATTCCTTAGATTTTTCCAGCATTACAAATAATATCTGTATATTTTGGTGGGTGCTTTACTAATACTGCTTATTATCACCTTAAAAATTATCATGATTCAATTTAATTCAATTGAATTCAAATTCTCCTGAGATTATTTATGTAAAAGATTATCACATATTTTATCCTTCCTGACAGTGGTGTATTATATTTCCACAATTAATCTGCAACATACACTAGAGCATCTTGGAAGCAGCAGAAATATTAAAACATGAAATACCTATTATAATTCTGTCTGGATGCTTAGTGTCTTTGTTTATTTAGGTTTGGGTTTTTATGTTTTTGAAAGTCCAATATAATTTTGAGTGTGAGAGAATTATGAGGAAAATTATTTCAGCATTGTACATTTTAATTTGTACATTTAACCCTATCTCTTGTCAGAAGAATTAAAAACAATTTAAATCTACTTTATTTATTTATTTATTTATTTATTTATTTATTTATTTGGTACCAGGCATTGAACTCAGGGGTACTTGACCACTGAGCCACATCCTCAGCCCTATTTTGTGTTTTATGTAGAGACAGGGTCTCACTGAGTTGCTTAGCACCTTGCCGTTGCTGAGGCTGGCTTTGAACTTGCAATTCTCCTGTCTTAGCCTCTCAAAGTGCTGGGATTATAGGTGTGCACCATCGTGCATGGCTTATATCTACTTTTAATATATGATGTGGAGTCGAACTGTAAAGCCATTGGGTTTTTCCATTTCTCTCAGTTTTATTAGACAAACAATAGGGAGTTTCCATTTCACTGCCATCCACACCTTTATCTTTCCAGGCATGCATGATTCACCTCAAGTTCTTATAATACTCTTCCTCATGGAACTTGGAAACTTAATTAGGAAAAAAGAGTTTGACAGCCACTGGAGCAGGACTCGGTTCTCTCTTCAAAGGGAGATTTCAAAGGGAGCTCCTGCTGTGGAAGTGATTCGAGGGAGGGGACAGGAGGTGAGCATGGGGTCTCTGGGCACCTCTGAACCTACTCTGTCTGCTTCCTTTGAACAAAAGAAGCCCCAGAAGTCAATCTAGTGGAAAATTATGTGTAGCAAGGATCAAGTGCTGTGGACCAGAATTTGCTCACCTCAATATCACAAACATTTATATTAGAACAATTCAGATTTCCATGGACCACTTTTCACTAGAACCTTTGGATACCTTGAGTATATCTCAGATTCATGGTTTTGAAAATCCTCTTGTCTTTATGTACTTACCTTCTTGAAAATTTGAATATAGTTTAGCAAATGTGCCATGCTGTTTCATATTCCTTTACTTTAAGAAATTCTAGCCTGGCACTGTGGTGCACATCTGTAATTCCATAGCTCAGGAGGCTATTGAAGAAGGATCACAAGTTCAAAGCCAGCCTCAGCAACTTAGTGAGCCCTATCTCAAAATAAAAGGACTGGAGATGTAGCTCAATGGTTAAGTGTCTCTGGATTAAATCCCCAGCACACCCCCCCCTAAAAAAAAGAATGAAAAAAGAAAAGAAAGAAATTCTAGTAGATCTTCATGGAATGCACTTCTCCACTCTAATCAATGCACTACTTATTCTTTAGGAACTTTTGTCCTATGCTATCTCCTCTACAAAGCCATCCCTTACTTCATTTGAATCTTTATTTCATGTATAAGTGTTGTCAATATACTTTTTGTATGGTTATAAAGATAGAGCATCCATAAAATGCTTCAAAATGCTTCAGAATTTGAAATTTTTGAGTGCTGACATGATACCACAAGTAGAAAATTCCATTCTTGACCTCATGGGATGGGTTGCAATTAAAAGGCATATGGAAAAACCCAATGGCTTTACAGTTTGACTTTACATCATATATTAAAAGTAGATATAAGCCA
>CM053400.1:113305350-113332964 GCA_028644305.1 Xerus rutilus
GGTGTTAAAGTACGTGAGGCACAGTGTAATTTAAGGATTGCATATTTCTCTCCCTTACATTTGTAAAAGTGAAGTGGGACAACTCAAAGCCTACGATTTTTAATTATTATTTAAAAAGTCGAAGATTCTATATTGTATTGGGGTTTTCATAATGTTTAAATACTGTCACATGTTATTCCAATACCTAATTTGGTGTACCTCTCAGATCACAGATTACATTTATTTGAGTCATTTCTGGAATTGTGAGACCACACAGCTAGTCTGCACCTTTCTAGCTTTAAGACAAGGTAATTCTAGTTTTGGAGTAGTGGAGGTGGCGCCAGCTTCCTGCTCCGCCACTCCCAGGCCTGCGGGCCAGGGGCGGGGCTGACACTGGGTTTCCCTCTGTTGCCTGCCGCGCCCCTTCGCCCAGCCACACTCAAAGCTTCCGCCAGGGGTGCGCATTTCCCACCTGCCTGGCGGTGGCTCCTCACTGCTCCGCTGCTTCCCAGCGGCATGAATCCGGCAGCGTGGGTCTGGGCTGAGGATTGCCTGAGCGCTTTCTCACTTCCCAAAGCCTGCGCGCCCCACTGGCGGGAGAAGCCCAGACCCCTCAGCTGCCGGCTCCTTCCCCCGAGGGTGCGGGCTTGGGGTTTCCTTCGGTCTCACCCGCCTCCTGTCGCTCAGGCGAACCCCAGTTCTTTCCGAAGTCCCTGCACGCCTTTCCCCTCCCCCGAACTGCAAAGCCTGGCGTGCCAACTACCGCTGCCAGCGTTTGGGGACCTAGCGTTCGAGTTAAGCCCGTTCTCTTAACCCTCGCTAGCTCCAGTACTACATCTAGCCCTTCTCCAAGTGCCAGGGCTCCGAACGGAATACAAAGAGGCCTGCATCTCCTTGCCCCTCGTCACTGCCACGCCCGTCTGTGCCCACTCTTCGTCCTCAGCACTGGCTGGACGAGAGGACCCCTCCATTCTGCACACTCCTACCCCTCCCTCGGTGTCGGTCAAATCTACCCACCGTTCTCGAAAATCCCGCGAGCCGGGCCTTCGACTTTCTCTCTCTACACCTCGCCGTTGCTCCGAGCCCCCGGGACCAACCAGGCCCGTCCCTTCGCCCGCCACCCGCTACTCTTGGTCCCGGCCCCTCCTCTGGGGCCCTCCTCCTCCCTCGCCCCTCCCGAGTTGGGGTGGGAGCGGCGGCAGCTGGAAGGGAAGGGATGAGGTCATCCTCTCCCTCGGAGTCAGCTGGTGGAGGAGAGGAAGCGGGAGGAGGGAACGCGCGTGAGGGGAGGAGAGGAATGTGCAGGTCCGAGGAGCGCCGCGGCGGCCGCTGCTGCTCCTGCTGCTGGCGGCGGTGGCGGCTCGGGCGGCAGCCACGGGGCCAGGACGGCGAGGAGCGCAGGCGGGCAGGGGCGCGCGCGGGGCGCCGTGAGCAGCTTGGCTCCGCGCAGGCAGCCAGGCGGCGCTCCTGCGGGCTCCAGGCGCGTCGCTAGCCCGGCCCAGAGCCCAGCCAGGCGGGCGGCGGCGGGCGGCAGGCGAGCCGGCGCAGGAGCAGGAGGAGGGATAGCCGCGCCGCCTGGGAGGGAAGCCGGGGTGAGGAGAGGAGGTGGCGGGAGGAGGAGACAGCGGGGAAAGGTGTCAGATAAAGGAGGGCTCTCCTCCGGTTTGGAGGCATCATGGCCGCTAAATCAGACGGGAGGCTGAAAATGAAGAAGAGCAGCGACGTGGCATTCACCCCGCTGCAGAACTCGGACCATTCGGGCTCTGTGCAGGGATTGGCTCCAGGCTTGCCGTCGGGGTCGGGAGCCGAGGACGAGGAGGCGACCGGGGGAGGTTGCTGCCCGGACGGCAGCGGCTGCTCGCGCTGCTGCTGCTGCTGCTCCGGGAGCGGCGGCTCTGGGGGCTCAGGCGGCTCGGGCGGCGGCTCTGGCGGCCCAGGTGGCGGCAGCGGGGCGGGTTCGGCGGCGCTGTGCCTGCGCCTGGGCAGGGAGCAGCGGCGCTACTCGCTGTGGGACTGCCTCTGGATCCTGGCCGCGGTAGCCGTGTACTTTGCGGACGTGGGCACGGACATCTGGCTCGCCGTTGACTACTACCTGCGCGGCCAGCGCTGGTGGTTCGGGCTCACGCTCTTCTTCGTGGTGCTCGGCTCTCTCTCAGTGCAAGTGTTCAGCTTCCGCTGGTTTGTACACGATTTCAGCACCGAGGACAGCGCCACTACCGCTGCCTCCAGCTGCCCGCAGTCTGGAGCGGATTGCAAGACGGTGGTCAGCGGTGGGTCTGCAGCTGGGGAAGGCGAGGCTCGTCCTTCCACGCCGCAAAGACAAGCATCCAACGCCAGCAAAAGCAACATCACCGCCGCCAACAGCGGCAGCAATAGCAGCGGGGCCACCCGGGCCAGCGGCAAACACAGGTCTGCGTCCTGCTCCTTCTGCATCTGGCTCCTGCAGTCACTCATCCACATCTTGCAGCTCGGGCAAATCTGGAGGTACCGTATCAGGGGTGGGGGACAAGGGAGATTCGCTGCTGCTTCTACATCCCCACTGCTTTGCTTTTGCACGAAAATCGTTCAGGATTGTTGTGGTGGTAACCCTAGTCACACTCTTTCAGTTGCTGGTGTGTGTGTGTGTGTGTGTGTGTGTGTGTGTGTGTGTGTGTTTAAATGGGATTTTCAGTTTAATTTTTTTTATTTCAGCCTAGAGTGGGAGGGAAGTGAGAAACCAGGGAAGGGCAGCAAAGTGGTTTTAATCACCTCATCCCTAATGTCTTCCCACTGTCTCACTTGGTTCTCTCTCTTTATTTGCCACAAACCTCCCCCTTCCCATTTTCAGTGAGCAGCAGAGGATTCTGGTCAGATCTTATGAAGTATTTTTATTATGTTAAATTTGAGGTGTATGTTGCTCTTAGGATGGTTTCTTTTGTTCCCTTAGAAAAATTACCAATTCTGGTTAAATGGGAGTTGTCACCACTCAGAAGTACTCACATTTTAATAACTGCTAGAGAAGTACTATACTTGAAGTAAAGCACAAAGTAGGCACTTAACTTGTCATATAGAAACATACATATCTTCAAGCAGGAGTAAGTATACTTTACAGGCCCAGACTTACTTATATGTTGCACTTTCTGATTAGCTTGCAATATGCCCACATCTGTTTTTTCATGCAACTGAGAACCCTTGGTGTGTCCTATAAACTTTAATTGTACTTGGTATCTTTACTGGCTGCTTTGCTACTGGATATCTGATCTACCAAATATTTTTACATAGATATCACTTCCAATCTCAAATTGGAATACAAGGCTAAACTTGTTAGGGGATATCATCAGTCTAACAGCCACTCCATTGATCTATGAATATTCTAATAGTATGTTTGGTAATGTTCTTTTGACTTTACATGTTTTAATAGCTTTTGCAAGCAATATTAACATCTTCAAAAGTTATGTATATGGAAGTGTATAGATGCTAACATCCAGAGCTTTTATGGTTTTGAAATGACTTAGTAAATACATAGTATAAGTAACATGTGGAAATTTCCTAGAAAGTGCACCGATATGGGACAGCACTGTGCTATACCAGTGTTGTTTTTTAATTTTATTTGTATGTGTTTTTGTGGTATAATGTAAGTCATTAACTATGCCAAAGTACCCTGCTTAAAAACAACTCAGAGTTTGTGGATGGAAACACATTTCTTTTGGTTTATGATAAACAGCAGCATTTTCATCTGAGAACAGTAAGTGTGATGGTTTCAACACCTTTTGTAGGACCAGTACTTTGTAAACCAGAATAAACATTGCCATAGAAGGTGACTTTTCAGATTGTGAAAAAAAAATTTTTTAGTTATAGATGAACACAATATCTTTATTTATTTTATGTGGTGCTGAGGATTGAACCCAGTGCCTCACACATGTGAGGCAAGCGCTCTACCACTGAGCCACAACCCCGGCCCCGTGAAAAAATTTTTAAGCAGATACTTTCTGGAACAGTGATATATGATATACAGTCAGACAAATTGATGTTGGAAACCTCTATATTTTGCACTCAAAGGACTCTTGGAATGTAAATTAAATATGATAGCTCTATTTTCCATAGATGACTGTTGGGAAGGCTTATAGCTTGATGGTCTTCTTCATGCATGATGAAGAACTAGAACCTTTGATTTAATTACTGAAACTATTTATGACTGCAATGCAGATGATTAGCATTTTAATCTGATAATGTGGTAAATGAGGCTTACCATTCCATTTGTTAACTTTTTCAAACTTTATGCAAGATTTTGAAATCACCTCCTTTTAATGGCCTTTAAAGTTTCCTGATATTTGATATTCTATCAAATTCTGCAAACTGTATAAGTTGTTTTATGTTTTATTTTCTGGCTCTTCTAAACCAAGCATTTTATTAATTGAAAAATGATGCTTAATTTTCTCAGGAAGTAATATGCAGAAAGTGAGAAATAATTAGGAAGAGATAAGGGCCTACAAACATCTTAAGGACACAATAGCCACTGGGTCAACTGTCCTTACAGAATAGCTATCTAGGGGGAAAAAGGATGGAAGGGTAGGGTTGAATGCAGAAAAAAACCCACAGTCTGCCAGCCAAAGGCATTTTAAGTGACATAACCCTTGGAGGAACATGTGGCTCCTTTTTGGTTAAGCATTTCTGTAATATTTTCCTTAGAGGCAGAAGTACTATTATTAGAAATATTATCAGATGTTTGTAAACATTTTCAGAATGATGTGTTTAGTATGAAAATCTGAATTATCATCTCCTTTAACTGTTCTTGGATTCTGGCTAACACATTTTGGAGATCCAGGTAACTTTATGGAAGCATGCTCTAAGACTAATCAGCCTCATTTTCTCTTTATAAAGAATGTTTATAAAATTTTTTAACCTAATACAAGAAATTGTAAAGGGCTAAGAAAGGTTATGAAATTTAATGTTCAGATACATTCTAATATGTTCCAATTTCTCTGAGTGTTGAACATTTGAATGGAACCTTTGGGGTAGAAGCATCTTTGATAATAAGCTGGTGAAATGTGACTCATCTCAGATTATTGTATTAGACATAGTCCAATATCTTAGACCACTATGATTCCTTAAATTAGAATTATTCCTCTACCTCTTATAGCTTTCATTTTCAATGCACTGCACACAACTATTGCAGGAACACCAAGGTACCGAGTGGTTCAAAGCTCAGAGGTCATTATTCATGTGTTAACATGCTACTTTCTGGGATCAATAAAATAGATTTTAACTAGATTGGTAACTGTTCATTGTATTTACATGAAATTCTAGTTCTTTTAGGGAGGCGTTAGATTCTAAAAGCTTTCTGTGGATAAAATCTTTTGAAATAACATCAAAGTGTTTGCTTGTACAGAAATAAGCCATTTGTAACATTGTGGGAAAGATTTGCATGTATTTATACATGTATTACAAATGCAACTGCTAAAAGCAATGATACATATTCATTTTAATTAAAGTTTACTAATGGGAAATTAATGGCAGCTTTTAAAGTCATAGGAGGTAAAACAGGGAAAGAGCCATTGGAAATAATGAAGTGAGGTTTTGCTGCCATGTAAAAAGAGCAATTATGACTTTAACTGATCCGGGCTGGCAAATGAATTAGAAAGTGTGTTTCTTTATTATTCTTTTCATATGATTCCAGAAATTACTAAGAGTGAAGTTCAGCCAATAGAGATCAGAAATGTCCAATGAGGGCAGTTTTTAGCTCTCATGTCCATGATAAATTATTTCTAAATGTCTATGTCTTTTCTTTTGAAATTTATCCAATTTACTCTCACAAATATATCCAAAGTTTTCCTATGTATATATGTACCTATTTGGGCTTTTTTCTAGAAAATATGAATGTTGCAAAGAATAAGCCCATTAATAAATGTAGAGTGAGTAAGGTCTTCACCATTTTTGATATTTTGGATTGTCTTTGTGAATCTCTATAGTGAGAGGTGATAAAGACATGACAAAAAGCTCTTACCATGCTTGCTATTTCACCCTTGCTATTAAAGGGTGTTTCATGTTCAAATAAGTAGGGAAAATGATAGGTCAGAGTTAAACAGCTTTTCTTGTAGCATGATTTCTTAGGGCTCAATAATTTTTGAGGGAACATCTATTAAATATGCTCGTAATTATGTGGAATACAACACCTCTGAGAAACACTATTCTATACCATTCTTAAACCTGGCCAAACAAGAATAATAACAACAATTTTGTTTGGCATTTCAAAAATCTATAAATGTTTTTTCACTCCTTGTTTCATCTAAGTTTTACAATAACTCAAGAGGAAATTATTAGTATCTTTACATATGAGAAAACTACCTCAGAGAGGTTAAGTAACTTGCCTAGGGTCACCCAGCTATTATGTGGTGGTATAGCTAGGATTCAGACTCAGGCTTGTCTTATCCTAAAATCTGAGTTCTTTTTGGCTCAATTGGCTGCCTCCAATTGCCAATTTGGACAATAATGATAATAATGTGTTTTTTAAAAAAAACACAATTTACCTTTACTAAGAGTGGTTAAATAGGAAAGGGAGCCACATTTTAGGTTTGTTGAGGGCTCTCTCCAATAACACACCATTAGTTAAATGGTAGAATAGGGACTGGAGCAAGTCCAGTGTTTTCCAATTGGACACACTGAGTTTGGTGCATCAAAGTTAAGCAAAGAAACATGATCTGGTAGTGGCATTAATGATTACATGGCATAGTTATTTGCAAAAGGTAGAAGTTCTAGAGCTAAGCAATAGGTAGGAAAATAGGGAAGATATAGATTTAAAGGTGCTCTATTGATTGTGAATTAGTCCTGAATTCCGATATGGGTTAGGCATGACTGGTACAATTTACTGGTTCGTCAAATGGCTATTTTCTGCATATTTGTGTTCCTTCTCTGTGAATATTACTTTATTCATTGAACATATATACAGTGCCTATATATGGAAGGCACTGTGCTAGCTACTAAGTATTTCAAGCTGAATAAGATGCACTTCTTTTCGAAAATCTATGATGAGCCTAGTGAGGAAGACAGAAAGCTAAGTAATTTCAATATAGGGATAAGTACTATGATAGAAACAGGAACACTCTGGAGAAGGCATTTTTATAGGAAGGTTTGAATGATAAGAAAAAGCTGCACCTGAATGAAGTAGGGCCTTGACTTTAGAGCCCTGTGTGTAACAGTGCGTCAAGGCAAGGGGGCAAAGGAGAACAAGGTAGGTTACCTGCAATGTGGGTGAGGGAGAGCAGTTAGCCATAAGGAAGGAGAATTCCTTGGGGAAGATAATGGAAAGAATTTAGATTTTTATTCTGAAGAGACAGAGGAAATGTTGGAGGATTATAAAGTGTAAGGATTAACAAAAGTGTTACCATATTGTTTTGTTCACAAAATAACAAAAAGTTGAAAGATGTCAAAGAGGATTAATTCCTTTCTGACTTAGTCATGTCTCTTCCACTCATAAAAGCACATTGCTCACACAGGATTTGATTTGGATGTTTTGGGAGCATATAAATAGATCCAACATGATAGAGAGTTGTTTTTTCAAAAAACAGATTGGTTGAAATGTTTATATGAAAGTAAATTCTTAGCAAGAGTTTATTTATTTATTTGTACTGAGATTGAACCCAGGGGCACTTTACCACTGACCTATATCCCCAGTGCTATTTAATTTTTGAGACAGGGTCTCGCTTAGTTGATTAGGGCCTAAGTTCAAGCTGGCCTCAAACTTGTGATCCTCCTGCCTCAGCCTCCTGAGTCACTGGGATTACAGATGTGGGCCACTACCTCCAGCTCAAAAATTTAATTCTGAAGACTTTTTCCTAGGATACAATTGTCTTTACCTTATTGCAATTTAGATTTCCTAATCCTTATATTTCTGCACTACTTTCAACTTCCCAGAGAGCTTGCTCTATCTTTTATTTGATCCCCAGAATAACCTTTGAGTTACTGCTTTCATTTTACATATCTGTAAGTTGAGACAGAATTTTAAATGCTTTATGCTTTAGGTCACATAGTTTTGGGGCAGATTCTAGGTTAGAATTCAAGACTTACATGGAAGAAGAAAAAGCAATGGGAAAAATGATTGATGGGATTGAGAATAATTAAATAGGTAGAAGAAAAGTCTGAAAATTTGAGATCACCCTGGAAAGAATTCAAGGATTGTAATGTGGAGGAGGCATTGGAGTTTTATGTAAGCCCTCTGATGCACAAAGGACAGTACTAGAATTGGAGGTGTAGCTTAGTGATCAGCTACTACTATAGTACCCAGTCCCATCCCTGGCATTGCAAACAATTAAACAAACAGAAATAAAATCCCAAACAAATAAACAAAGCTACACTAAAACAAAACAAAACAAAACAAAACAAAAATGGATGGAACCTATAGGAAGAGATTTTTGAGGTAATGTAAGAAAGAATTTTTAAGTAATCAAAGATATCACAGATCAACTAAGACTTTTTGAAACATTGAGTTCTTATCATTGGGGTATACCAGCATAGTCTGAAGAACTAGGTAATGATGTAGTAAAGGGATTTTATCATACAAAGGGTTACACTATATGATCATCTTCCAGCCCTGAGATTTTATGACAATTTTCACCATTACATGTTTCTCCACACATGGCAGACTAATTTTTTCTTTTTGAGGGTGAAAGAAATAGAAGGTATTTTTCTTGCAGTACTGCAGTTGTATCACTTTAAAATCTGTTCATTGGTTTGTGAATCCAGTGTCTCCCCTAGAGCATCGCAAATTCATACAATATCCCTGAGTGCTGGGTTTGGTGTTTAAATCTCTGAGTTAACTCATAGGCATAAATCCACACAAAATCAGATAACTCCCTGTGCATTTACTTGAATTTTCTGTATGAGTTGGAATAATTTTTCACGTAAATCTATATGGTATATATATCTATGTGGTATCTTTGCAATAATTCGCAGAAAGGTTATAAATTGTTTCCATTCACTTGAACCATGAACTGTTTGCTTCACAAAAGTGAACAAATTTATACTCACCCCCCCACACACATATAATTTCAGACTGTCTTAACAGAGCAGTTGAATATAGTATCAATACAAATATGTACTCTCAGTTTTGAAAGGTGTCCATAAATCCCTGATACAGTAGCTTTGGAAGTCTTTGCTATGGCATTTACAGAATTTTCCTTAATGATGGAATATCCAAGTATACAACTTACTATTAAATATGTTCTGTATTTCATGGCTTTAGATAGTCTTCCTCTGAATTTAATAGCACCAATGACTGGGTCACTGACTTGTGCAATGATTTCCCTTTATATGCATTCATTGGCTCATTTGATTAACTCATTTCTTTAACTTGCTTTAGTAATTTGCCTGGCACACTAACTAGATCTCTGAAAGCAGGACTAGGGATTATATTTGTATTTAAAATTTTTATGCATTATGAAATAAAAGGTACTATAGGATGATAGTTATGAGAAAGTATGTGTTAGGTGTGATCTTATAAAATATTTCTATTGTTATTGGATTTGGGGAAAATCATATTCAGCAATTCTCTGCAGCAAATATGCTCATAAATGACAATGTATGATTCTGACCACAATAGCAAGTGACTTCATTCCTTTATGTCCTTGGTTGCTGATGTCATAGCTGGTCAGGAAGTACTTCTATGGGCAGGTTGTCATAGAGTTGTTTTATTAGTTGTGAAACTTACATGTGTATGAGTACTTGCTTAGTGAATATTTGTAATTCTGTGAATAAAACTTGGGCATTCTTTTTTCTTTATGAGCATGTAGCTAAACTTCCTGTTTGGTTGCATCTTTGAGTTTCTTCTGGTATGGTGAATCAGAAAAAGTGCAATTTTATGTAGAAAGGATAGAACAAATCACCCCAGATCCTTCTCTCTTTTTTTCTCTGAACATTTTTATCGGTACATTATAGTTGTACATTGTTTTTGTCATGTTTTTCGCTGTTGTGATTAAAAGACCCGACCAGCACAATTGTAGAGGAGGAAAAGTTTTTTGAGGGCTCACAGTTGCAAAAGTCTTAGTCCATAGAAGGCTGGCTCCATTCCTCAGGGCTCCAGGTGAAGCTGAACATCATGGCAGAAAAGTGTGGCAGAGGAAAGCCACTCACATGGTGATCAGACAACAGAAAGAGATCTCCACTTGCCAGATACAAATATATACCCCAAAGCCACGCTCTCAAAGCTCCATCTACTCCAGCTACACCCTACCTGCCTTCAGTTACCACTCAGTCCCATCAGGTGATTAATTCACTGATTGGGTTAAGGCTCTTATAACCCAATCATTTCTTCTGTGAGCTTTCTTGCATTGTTTCACATGTGAGCTTTTGGGGGACACTTTACATCCAAATCATAAGATACATAATGGTGGAATTTGTTGTTACATATTCATACATGGCACATAATGTAACACAGATAATCTGGCCAATTTTATTCCCCCATATTTCCCCTTTCCCTTCTCTCCACTCTCCCCCTGGTCCCTTTCCTCTATTCTGCTGATCTCCCTTTGGTTTTCATAAAATATCTCCTGTACCACCTTTCTTTTCCTTTTTCCTCTCTAGCCTCTACATTTGAGAAAACACCTAAGACCTTCTGAGTTCAGCTTATTTCACTTAAAATAATGTTCTTAAGTTCCATCTATTTTCCTGCAAATGACACAATTTTTTCTTTATAGTTGAATAAAACTCCATTGTGTATATACACCACATTTTCTTTATCCATTTATTTATTGCTGGACATCTTGGCTGGTTCTGTAGTTTGGCTATTGTGAATTGTGCTGCTATAAACATGGGTATTGCATGTATCACTACAGTATGACTTTAATTCTTTAGATAAATACCAAGGAATGGTATACCCAGCTCTTCAAGATTACTAATATTAGGCTAAATTTCCTTTTCTTCTTTTCTTTTTGGTACCGTGGATTGCACTCAGGGGATTGCACTTAACCACTGAACCACGGAGTGACATCCCCAGCCATTTTTTTGTATTTTATTTAGAGACAGGGTTTCACTGAGTTGCTTAAGGCCTCAACACTTTGCTGAGGCTGGCTTTGAATTTGTGATTCTCCTGCCTTAGCCTCCTAAGCCACTGGGATTATAGGCATGAACCACCATACCTGGTGATATTAGACTAAATTTCATGAAGTTCTAGTCACCCTCTGAAAAAAATGCAGCTTGCTTTCCATTCCTGGTTTTGCCAACAGGGTAGTCAGACTGGAGAAGTTTTAGGATAGATATTTTTCATTTAATTCTTACCCATGTTTGATTATTTGAGAATATACTTATATCCATAATTATTAAGGGTATTTTTAATACTTCCATCCACCAACTCATAGTTTGTAGCCTTGTTATAAAACTGAATCTCACGTCTGTTGTGTGCACAGAGCCAATACTGTTTGCGACTTGCCAAAAGAAGTGTTAACATGGAAATAAACCAGGTAATCTGAAGGCACCATTAGACCTTTTCTAATCCTAAAACAGAAGAAGAGGGCTATAGTTAGATTACCAGTGAGAGAGCTTTTTTAGAGTGGCATCAGTCCCTTTCGGCACTAGATTAACTGGGTGTCAGAAGAGATGACTTGGCCACTCTGTTGCAGCAGGACCAGGCAGGTCATCCGCTCTGGGCTTTGTGTAACTGTGTGTACACATGACATAGCACAGCTTTTGTGACTCCACGAAATTCAGAGATCTGGGTTTTCTCTTTCTGGGTCTTAGTTTTCTCTTTGTAATTTGTCCAAAAACTTTATCAGGTTATTTCCAGCTCTTCAATTTCGATTCTGTTCTTATAGATTATTTCACTAGCATCATTCATGTACTAGGAAGTCCATAAGTTCCTCCAGGACAATAGAGCCTTTCTCTGTAAGTCACAAGAGATTTACAGAGGAGTTCTCAAAGATGCTATTATTAGTGTCAAAACTCCCAGGAACAGATATTATTTGTACATGGAGACTGTTAAGATTATTTCAGTAATGCAACTAACTTTATGTCATTTCTGAATTTTAGTTATGATGACATAAAACCATTTTAATGAGAACACATACTGAAACTGACCACTAATTCTAAGATATATACAGATAGACTTGGAAATCCAAAATCATCATCTACATTTTTAGTAGTGAGGTTGCCTAGCTGGAGCGCTGTGATTAGCAAATAACAACAATGCCTCACAGGCTTTAAGAGAACTATCCATTATGTCATTGAGAAGACTGTTCAGAGCTAGATTTGCTTTTAAATTAAAAGCTTGTCTTGGATTGTACTGTCTCTGATTTAATATGCTGGAGATTGAATTTAAACTCTTTACAAAGATACAACAGGGTTATGCTTGTTAAAGAATAGGGATGTGTTGCACTCTGTTAGAAAAGAGCATGGCCTTAACCCTACCTGGGAGGGAATTAGCTGGACTCCAGGATATTAAAAATCATTGTAAAGCTGAACAATTTTGAACCCCATGCCAAGACTTGATCTTTTAAAGTTTTAAACATTTTAAGCATCTCCTTTAAGATCTTCTGAACTAAGTATGTCAGAGTGTTTTCTCATCTGCATGATTCATAAGTAGCCTGTTTGAATCAGTTCCACTTCTTTTGTTTAATTTATACACATGCCATATTTCTCTGTCAGGGGAATCCTTTTGTGCAAACAGAGCAGTGGGCAGTGTGTGGGGTGAGTGAAGATTAGTCAAAAGGAGCATCATGCATGTAGAGATGAAGTAGGATCTACAGTGGCTGTGACTTGAAAAAGACTTGAACTGACTTTAGGTTGACTTCCCATCAAGCACACTATATTTAAGAAGGACAAAGTCACCTTTCTGTACACCAATTTGAGAAGTTTCATCCATATAAAAAGGAGTCAGACTTCCTCGACTACTTCCTCCTCTTCCTCTCCTTCCTTCTCCCCTCTCCTCCCTTTCCTACTCCCCCCCCCTTTTCCTCCTTCCCTCTCCTCCTCCTCCACTTGCATGCTCTCTCTTCTTCTCCTCCTCCACCTCCTCTGCCTTCCTCTTCTTCAATAATAACCATGACTAGAGATCTCAGTTTGAAGCTTAATATTTTTTCAGGTCTTTTTTTTTTAACAGCAGCAGAGAGTCAATAACCAAAGCAAAGGGGGCTGTTGAAGCCATAACTATAACAAAATGATCTCCCATAACTTCTGTCATTAGCTCATGGTATAGTCACTGTATCACTGTGACAGTAATAATGAGGAAATGATCTTTCAGAAAACAGGGGAAAGGATTTTTAAAGGCTTCTTTTCTTTTGATAGATTTTCAGCTCATTAATAAACTGCCCATTTTTTAAAAGTAAAATTAATAGCAATCATCTTTTAAAATGTAGGTCAATTCCAGAAGACTTCTCCAGAATATTTATAATACTTGGAACTGTTTTTGTAACCTAAGTTAGGAAGAGTGTCCTGTGGGGCTTTGTATTTCCAGGGGATGTACTTCTGTAAAGAGTGATAGTCACAAATACCCTGTGGGATTTTTTTTTCTTGGTGATTTGATAGTCTGGCTTGAAAAAAATGAGTTCTATATGTGAGTGGGTAGCCTAATAGTGTCTTAATCATCATGTAGATATTATTTGAAAAATTATTTGAAAAATTACAATAGTTCAAGGATATATCTGCTAACTTCAAAATATGTTTTGAAGCAAATGAGTAAGGAGGAAGGAGCCTGAAGTTTTTATCAAACAAGTATGTTCAAATATTCTAGAAAATATTGAGTTACGTTCTGTGACCTGCTATAGGAACTCAGGTTGTTATTCCTGAGGCATGCATCTATTAGTTTGAGGAAGAAAGAATTTGGCCACAAGAGAAATGAACAAAAATAGAAAATTTTGTACTATAATTAGAGAGTGAATTTTCAATCATTGCAAGTAAGAGTAGGAAAAATATACTGATTTCCACTATAAAATGTATCCCAGAAAAGCTTACAGCAGGCCTTCACTAGCCATGCCAAGGTTCTATTAAGATGGGTTTGTTCCATGGGTCAAAGAAGATAAGACCTGAGTTGTGAAAATTGTCAGGTTTATTGTATTGTGAATATCAGTGAGGTGTGCAATCTGAGGGTATTTGACCTGAAGGTTTTGTTATCAGAAGTAGGCAAGAAATCAGCATCCAAAGGGTAAAGACCAAGGCATATCATTGCAAATGGAGAATAAAAAATAGATGCCACCAACTCCTAGCAAGAGCTAGAAATAATTTTATGAATACAGGTTAGGTATCCCTTACTAAAAATGCTTAGGACCAGAAGAGTTTCAGATGTTGGATTTTTTGGGTTTCAAAATATTTTCATATACATATTAAGAAAACTTTGGATTAGGACCCAAGTCTCAATACACAATTTATTGTTGTTTTATTTATATCTCAGACACATAGCCTGAAGGTAATTTCATATTATTTTAAATAATTTTGTGCATGGAACAAAGTTTGTACTCATTGAACCATCAGAAAGCAAGGCATTACTCGTTATTGCAGCTGCCCATGTGCATAGTCTGTTTTCCGCTTGTAGCATCATGTTGGCACCCCCCAAATTTTGGATTTTGGACCATTCCAGATTTAGAATTGTTCAGATTAGGGATGGTAAGCCTATATTAGAGGTAGTGAGGATTTGAAACCAAGGACATAGAGAACATAAAGCAAGACTCTCATGTTTCAAAATGTAAAACTGAAGAGAAATTGATTTGAATTTTATTCTCAATATATAATTTCCCTCTGGTCAGATATTCATAGCAAGGCCCAGGAGTGGAATTTGAGTTGTCATCCCACTGAGGGGAGGGCAGAGAGCTGGAATGCAGGCAGGTTCACATTCAACTAGGGGGATGAAATTCAAGGTTAAAAGCAGCCCTTGACTAAATCACCACTTGGTCGGTGTTGTCAGTGGTTGAGAATAGAACGAAGAAAATAAGTGATCAATGATAACCCTTTATTCATGGGATAGACAAATATCTTCTCAAAATCATAGTAAAAATATACATATGGAAAACAATATGTTCTGAAGGTTTCCTAACTAGGACAGAAGGCAAGTCCTGTACACACTCCCTGAAATAAAGTATGTTGCACTAATGGTAAAGCTGTGGCCTTACTGCTCCAAATGAGCCTTGCAGACCCGCCGCAGCCCAGCTCTTGGGATATTCTCATAAATGCAATCTCAGACCTACCCTAGACCTAGTGAGTGGCATTTTAATAAGACCACCAGGTGATTAGTATGCATAAAGAGTTTGAAAAGCATGGAGCAGTTCCTAGTGATACAGAAAAGGGAATTTCCTGTTCAGTTGGTCAGAAAAGACTAATTCAAGCTGGACATTAATAGAAAATATGGTGATCTAGACATTGTAATTGGCTTAAACATCAAAGTTAGCTCACCTAGTATGACAGAGTTGTTGCTTAGAAATTAGTAGTGATAGAAATCCCTGCATAGACAATTGTTTCAGCACAAATAAAATCTACTGGTGGAGGAAGGGAAACATTTAAATATTTTGTAAAAATCTATGATTTTATGATTTTGTTTCAGAACTGATCTCTAGGAAAATAATTGGGTACATTAAACGCTTGCTTCTCATGGTTTTATGCCATGCTCAGGCCTTATGTCAATTCAGTGGCTAGGGATGGAATCATTAGTGGAAACTAGAGATGGTGAGAAAGAGACTGTGTCTTCATAATGGAGGCAGATGCTAAGGGAAGCACTGGCTGCTGGGAAACTAGTCACTGAGAATAGAAAGTGAAGTTAAAAGTTTTCAGCAAGACGTGATGATTGCAGTCTGTTCAGAGAAGTGGAGTGGGCTGGTTGTGGCATTCTTACTCATATTTTTCTGAATAAGAAGCAGTCATGAGGGTAAGCAAAGGCCATGCAAATTCACTGGGTAGAGCAGGTGGTGCAGAGGGCGCGAAGCTTCTGTGCCTCTCTTAACCTCCACTTTCAGTCCAGTAGACGAAGGAGTCCCTGTGGTCCACACAGGGAAGGGAGAACTGAGGAAGAGAAAGAAGGAAATAGAGCTAGATCTCTAGGTACAGAAGACTAAACTCTGACCAGGAGTTAGCTGGGTATTAATGTAGAAAAACACAGAAAGATTTCTGTCGAACAGTCTTTTTCATGGGATTCGGCTCTCCACAGCCACCCATAAGGCCTGCAAGACACAGATATATGATAAGAAAGAATAGCAAAATGGTTCAGCCTGTTTTTCTGCTTTACCACATGTCTTCTTCCCTGCAAAATATAACACTCAACACTATAACAAAATACATTAGCGTCTGTAATTTGGAATAAAGAGATTGTGAGAATGGTGTCTTATGAAATGTACATTTGTATAGACATATATTAGCAATTTCTGTATTCCGCATTGAACAGGAGAGTAAAGGGTGTCCTTTCCAGAAATGCCTCTTTTCCAAGTGCTAGCTTTCTCATTTCCCTTTCATACAACCACTGCGTGGCTCTGCTGTCACTCTGTTGCTAGGGTTCCCTGCCCCCTCTAGGTGCTAGGATGTGATTGTTAGTTCAGTGTTCTTAAGTGTTCCCATAGAGAGTTACTAAGGTAATTTTTCTCAGTCTGCTTTGTAGTCACCCTGCCAGGTTCTGGATCTGTATGGTTTTTCAATATGGAATTTACTTGTGACACATGATGACTGAGCACTTAAAATGTGGCTAGTCCCTATTGAGATGCATTCTAAGCATCAAATACCTGGGAGATTTTGAAGTCTTAGGATGGATAAAACAGATAATAGATATCTCACTAATCAGTTTACATTGATCACGTGCTAAACTGATAATGTTTTGGATTAAATAAAATATATGATTAACATTAATTATGCCTGTTATTTACTTTTCATTTATTTTTGTTTCATTGTGTTCTTTTTTAGTGCTGGGTATTGAACCCAAGGTGTTGTGCATGCCATGCACATGCTGTACTGCTGAACTACATACACCCTCAGCCCTCTGTAAACTACTCTACAGGCTAACTGAAAATTGAAATTGCATATGTGGCTTTCATTATGTTTCTACTAAGCAGTGCTGAGCTTTGTGTTAGAACTTTTTGAGGAGTGAGAAGAAGGAATTCCAAATTGAACATTTCAAAAAACTAGATGAAATTTTTCCAGAAGTTTCCAGAGTGAAGGCAATGACTTCATTTGCTGCTGAGGCAGATTGACAATGGCTTTTGTAAATGAGATCACCTGCTGGTGTAAACTGACTCTTCAGTAGAAAAACCCCTAATATAAGTAAAGCTTATTGTCATCCCTGCTTTCTGCCTTGCTTGAGATGCAGCAATATGTTGTGCTTATGTGGTGACTTAATAAGTAATATTTGATGAGGACAATAAGGACTGAACCTTCATCATTTTTGGTTTCAAATTTCATGCGTTTCTCCCTATATTGTGCTGTTCTGAGGTTAATCCAAGAGGACCAACTGGAGAAACATTTTCTCACTTTTCATACTGGGTAACTATGTTGAAAAAATCAATGATTTCAATTTACTATGTTGTCAATATGAACTGGTTAAGGCCAATTACAGACTTCCTCTGACCATGGCAAGGGGGAGATATATGTATGAAGAGAGTCAGGTTTATGTCTTTGCTCTTGTCTTCTCAACTTCAAAATGATGAGTGAGAATTCAATCATAATTTCTGAAATCCCTTGAAGCTCAAAAATTTTATGAAAACTACTGCCTAAATTGGACATGTTAATTCTTTTGATTAACCTTATTGAATATTTACTTGAGAAACAATTTTTATATTTTATTGAAGCTGGGTTAGATTTCTGATAAACTACTAATGAGATTGATATATCACACCAGACTTCAAATGAGAGACTATGGATTAAACTTATCCATAATGTGTCAGGTTGATTTGATACCTTATGGTAAAATACATGTTTATTTCCCTTGAGAAATGCATAACACAAAAGAATACTGAGTAGTTCTATTCCTATGTGAATAGTGTGTAATTAACCTATATTTATATTCTCATTTTGTACACAGTCATGCTTTGCATATACTAGTGTTCTGTCCCACATATGTTCAAAATGTTCATGGATTATGAATTCCACTACTAACACAGAAGGCAAAGCTCCTCTGTCAGTCACATTTCCCTTTCTGTCTCTGTCTCTGTCTCCCTCTCCTCTGTGATATGACTTCAGATTCATTTCCTATCCCAGAGGACCAATTCTAATCATCCAGCATATGCAAATGCTAGAAGACGTTTTCAAAAGCATACGATTCAAAATTTTGGAATCAGATATAGTTAGTTTTTATAAAAGGAATTCCAAGTGTTCATTTTTAAAAATAAGAAGTCTGATATAACTATTTAAAAGAGGCTCCCTCCCCCAAATTGGATGTGACTTGCTTTACTAGGGCTCTCCAACTGTAGTCTGATCTTATTTTAATTCTGTTCAGTAGTATTTCATGAAAAACACACAGTATCATTTTCCAGTTTAATTTAATGGCATTTTTTGCAAAATATAGTTATTCCAGAGAGACTAGGTGATTTCCAAATATTTATTGGAAGAAAGTGAGTACTATTTTCTTAATTTTTTTTGATTCCAAGTTGTGCGCACTAAGAAAAGTACATATCTATTCCACTCTAATTTTTTTCATGATATTTTTCTATGTATATACATGATCATGTGATTGTATAGGTTGGATATATTAGAAAAGAACAGACCTGATTTAATTAAGTCAGATACTCTAGAGTGAAAATGCCTTCATTAATTCATTTTATAAATGTTTATCAGGCACTCATTATATGCAGGTTCTGCGTACAAGGTTGATAATAAAATGTGCTTTTGGACCTCAAGGATTCAATGGCCTGAAAGAGTGTCTCTTATTTACAACAGTTTTTGCCTCAGAGGTGCCATGCATTATCAGCAAAGACAAAGATAGAATTGTTTGGGAGAATAGGGGAGAGAGAAGGGCTTCTGACTGGAAGGTTTTGCAGGGGTAAAACTTTTGAGTGAGACCTAAGTGCATGCTACAGAGAAAAGGAGGAATGTGTAAAGACATTTTCTGTACTGTGAAGGGCTGAAGTGGGAGATGTGAGGGAAGGAGCATCAGCAGATGTGAAATGAGTTTGAGACTCAACTAACCAGGGGCTTGAGTGCTTCCCTAAGAAATCTGAACTTGATTCTGTTTGGACAGATGGCACTGAGTATCAGAGGAGGCTCAGGGGACATGCTTGGATGTGTATTTTCAAACAATTACCTTTTTTTGGTGGGAACAATTGAATTGCAGTTTGGAAATATTGGAGAAGGAAGTCGCCTGAATTCAAAGCCAGAGAAAAGGAAATGTGGTTGAAGGGTGGACTTGAAAACTATTTGAAACTTTAAGATGCTCTATAATGACTTCTATGGTTTAGATAAGAGATATCTCCCAAAAGCTCATGTGTGAGACAATGCAAGAATGTTCAGAAGTTAAATGATTAGACTATGAGAGCTGTTGCCTGATTAGTGGATTAATCCACTGATATGAATTAACTGGGTGGTAACTGTAGGCAGGTGGGATATGGCTAGAAAAAGGAGGTTAACAGGGCGTATTTCTTTGGCTTTTATATTTTGTCCCTGGTGAGCAGAGCTCACTGGCTCGCTGGCTCTCTGCTTCCATGTCCTGAGCCGCTTTCCTCTACCACACCCTTTGGCCATGATGTTCTGCCTCATCTCAGACCTAAAGCAATGGAGTCGATTATGGACTGAGCTTCTTAAACCGTGAGCCAAAATGAACTTTTCCTCCTCTAAGTTGTTCTTGTTAGGTCTTTTGATTACACAATGACAAAACTGACTAACCAGGGCCTTGAGTGCTTCCCTAAGACAGAGTGAGTGAGATGAAAGTGATCAAGTGGGCCTGGCGGGGTTCTCCCTAAAGATTCTGATAGTACTGGTTAAGGACTCTATTTAATGAGTTATTGGAAAAGGCATAAACATAAACAGAGTTGAAAGTATGTTAAATAAAGATGCTCTGTAAATGCAGCCTGAGCAATTAAAAAAGATTTACCAGAGTACAGCTAAATACAGCATAGTGGATAATTAATGGGCCTGTGACAACTTAGTAATAACTACCCTGAACTTTTACAATGGTGAATTAACATATGCACATGTCAGAAAGAGGGTTTGCTTTCACAATTAATACCAGTTAGCTGGGAAATTTCTGCACAGAAGTTAATTAGGGATTTCTGGTAATGGAGCCTGCTGATTAACCTATCTCCTAAACCAAAGGTTCCTAACTTTGCTAACTCCATTCATGGTTTATTTTTGAATCAAAAAGGAAACTGGTTGAAAATTTCATTATCCCTTTCCCTGCTTCCATAAACTCTAGCTTCAGATGTTATTTTGGATTTCTTTTTCTTTTCTAGGAAATGAGCTTCTGCTCTATGTTCTTTCCACCTGTAAAAGAACTCTATGTGAAGTTTAGGTATCTGAATGGTCTGAGCCATTCAAATAATTAGGATGTGGTGAATTCTCTGCTTTTGATAGTTTTAGATCATGGATTAGATGCAGCTCAGTAAATCTTTTTTGGAGGAAGGTATTTATGAACACTCCCCTAGCTTATTTTAGTCCATTGTATTCTCTTTTGAGTGGTTTTAAGTTCATAGAAACATTTAATGGAAAACACAGAAAGTTCCCATATTCCTCATCCCTCCCCCAGCCCCTTTCAGTTCCCCTGTTATTAAATCTCACATTAGGGTGGTATATTTGTTTCAATTAATGGACCAATATTAATACACTGTTATTAACAATCCATAGTCTACATTAGGATTCACTCTTTGTACAGAATATCAAATATTTGGAGAAATGTTTAATGACATGTGTTCACCATTATATTATCATAGAGAGAGAGTAGTTTCACTGCTCTAAAAATCTCCTGCCTGTTTATCTATTCCCACCCAAACCTCTGATAAACACTGATGTATTGTACTATCTATAACTTTGCTTTTTCCAAACTGCCACCTTCTGTTGTCTTCTTTCACTTAGCAATATACATTTAGAGTTCCTCTATATCTTTCTGTGACTTGATAGTTCATTTCTTTTTAATATAAATAACAGTTTATTGTATGGATGCACCACAGTTTGTTCATTACTTTACCAACTAAAATAAATCTCAATTGCTCACAAGTTGTGGCAATTACAAAAAAATCTGCTATAAACATTTATATGCATGGCTTTGTGTGGACATAAGCTTTCCTCTTATTGGGTCAATACCAAGGAGCACAACTGCTAGATCATATAGAAGAGAATGTGTAGTTTTTTTAAGAAACTGCCAGATTGTTTTTCATAGTGGCTACACCATTTTGCACACCCACGCTTACTAACTTTTAAGCACTGATGGTGTGCCAAATGACTTTCTTTTGGAGTCACAAAGTTAGTGAACCAGGGCTCATGGTGTTATTCTAGAAAGAATTAAGATGGCATGAGCTTGTCCAAGTTACTCATATACTAAAATTAGAGTGTAATTTACTATTTGGAATCTATGCTTTATAGTATAAATGACATAATTAATTCTTGATAAAAAATCAATAAAATAACACAAATTTAAAATTTGTAAAATTTAAAATTTTGTAAAATGTTCATTATTTGATTCATCTAGTATATTATTCTGTTAGAAAGTTCTATGGAATTATTCTACCAGATGTCTTGACATTGAGTTCTGGTACCAATTCTGGTTTCACAGGGTGCAAGAAAATCTATTAGAAACAAATTTGTATCTTTGGGATTAATAATTTTAATGAATTTATAAATTTGCTCATTAATTATTACTTGAAAAATATAGCTGTGAGGTAAATGCTTTTTGTTTCTCAGAAGGAAAAATGTACAATGACTGCAGATATGCATGCGCACAAACATGTGGGCCTTTGAAATACTTTGAGGTTTTGCCAAAGACCTGGACAGTTGCCCAGGGTAGCCCAATTTACTCACCTCTGCTTAACTTATGCTCTGCCTCAAATGGACTTAAATGGAAATTGTGCACATATGAATAGTAGCAATTTTTCTCTACCTCTTAAAAAGCTTTGTCAGAATCTTTATTTGAATTGTAGTATTAGCTAGGATTAAGTTGAATTATTTTTGTAACTTTTAAAAGCACATACTGAATTAAAAATTGTATTCTTGTCTTTTGGATAAAACTCAACAAAAAGATGACCATGTTAATCATTTTTAACTTGAATTATTTAATCAGATGATTTTCTGGTTTACTGTATACTGTATAGAAACAACTTTGGTATCAAATATCAGTGTCCAATGTCAAAGCAGTGTCAAATGTCTTTATATTATGCATAAATATTTCTTTCATTGCATGTTCCTAAGTTTGTTTCCATGTTTGCAGTTGTTTTTTTTTTTTAATGTGGTAGGGTTAAAATTGCAGATAAATATGAAGTTGAAAGTTTTGCTATGGCACTTCTAGTAAGGCTGTCCCTCCGAGAAGGACATTACAATCTTACTAAATTCATTAAACAGGGTCAGTCATTCTATCTGGTTGAGGCCTCTAGCTTTGTAAGTGATCAAGACATTTATCACTCTATAGTGAACATAAATTGTAAATCTGTTGATAGAATGGGATAATTTGTGAATAGCAATATGTGAGCACTTCCTTTTTGTAGAATGAACAGACATGCTGAAGAATTAATTTGTTATATGCTTCAAAGGAAGAACAAAGTTTTGCCTAGTTATATATGAAAGAACAAAAATACACTGTATAAACTGGAGATATAGTAACAACAGAAAAGGAGGTACTATTCACATGAACTCTAGTCTAAATGCTGGGACTTTCAGCAAAATATCTTTTTTTCTGAATAAGAAATAATCATTAAACCCACAGTCACCTGAAGATTTACTGTGGTCCCAGATTGTGGAGACTTGATTGCTAGGGAAGTAAGATGAAGGCAAACTGAAGGAGGGGAGAGGAGAGGGAAGGCAGGCTGTGAGCCCAGCATCCTGGGGCACATGGACAAATTCCTTCATCTGCTCATGAGTACCCTATATTTATATATTGGCTTTTACTTCTTCAGTAATGTTTCTGATTTCTTGTGGAATAGAGTTATTGATTTTATCAGCCTCACATTGATTCATTTCATCTTTAAGTCCACTGCTTCCTCAAGAAGAACTCTTCACAAGAAGAGAAACTGATTTGCTTATTATGGCAGTGTCCCCAGGACATGCCCCAGTACATGGCTTATCCCCAGTACAGTGTCTGGCCCATTGCTATCATTAAATATGTATTGGTTGATTAAATTAATGAAATGAAAATCCACACGCTATTAAAGGACTTTATTTTCATTCCCAGGAAAAATGAGTATATTCCTAAATTCTATATATTCTTTTTTACTTGTGAAATTAAATTTAATACATTTAAAAAAATGATGCCCAGAACATCCTCATGTAGCATTCCTGGTGTCATCCTGTTAAATTTTGCAGCTAGCATCAGGCCAGTGGATGGAAGAAATGGATTTCCACTGTGTTAGGATACCAGCATGCAGGCTCAGGGAACCTCAGAGCCTTCTAATCCACAGTGGCACTGCATTGACTAAATCCAGCTGCCAGTTCTCTTTGAGATCTTCTCAGGAGTGGCCACCTATTGAGGAAAAGGACAACCTTACATTCCAGGGCCTGGGATCAGCCTGGTCCTTAAAAGCAGAAGCTGTGGTCCCTGCTGTTGTTACTGCCCCCCCCGAGAAGCAGCCTCAGAGCCCTGTATGTCTAACAAGCTCCCGTCTTGTGTGTCCCGCAGGGAGGACCCCCATACCTTGGAGTGACAGCCGTGATTTATTACACCAGGTGGTCCTATTCTTTTTCCCTTGTGAAGTGAGAGCGAGCAAGCAATAAAATGTGTGTGTGTGTGTGTATTATAAAATTATATTTTACATTTAACAATTCTGACTATGGGACAAAAAAAAATGGCATGGGTGAGAACCGTGTCCTATCATTTTTACTTGCTTCCATGTCACCCACACAATGTGTTTATTTATAGCAGTCCCTCTGAGTCTACACTTTTTTTTTCCTTTTTACTACTTTCTGTAAAACAAGGTGAATTCTCCAGTTATAATTATGGCACTCTCCATTCCCCAGTGCTATAATCTTAACACCATGCAGCTCACAGATGCTCCCCTTGACTTATTCCTGCCTGGCTTGTGATGCTGAGTCCAGCATCCCAAACTTGCAACCATGCTCTCTATCTCTGTGGTCTCTTTTGATATACTCCTTGGCTGTCCATCTGCTTGTTGAGATTGTCCCTCTGGTCACCACACTCTCTTCTCAGCTCTACCTGTGATATACCTTAGCTGAGAGAACCACAGTCCCTCCCCCAGCCTCCCACTTCAGTCTTCTTCCCTGTCGACAGGGAAGAGAAAACTTTAATGATTTTCATACTCCAGGGATCCTTTGAGTTTGCTTCTGAACACCATGGTTGCCATAAGATTTAAAGCCTGTTATTGTTAATATTCTTTCTACTAGTATTATGATGTGTCCTTACATTAGTTTTTATCTCTTTGAAAACATCCTCACAAAAGTTTAAGGCCAAGTGTATTTTTATTACAATTGTTCTGTAGCTTCAGAGTAAGCCTTAAGCTTCATAAGAGGTTCTAGCATTTGATCACTTAGGGAAAGCCAGCCATGGATTCACTGTTCTGTGAGACCCATGTACACTGTCCAGTTCAGTTTCAGTGGCCTCATTTTTAACGGGAAAGCTACGATGAGATGTTCAAGTATAATGCAAGATCACCATCACTTTCTTCAATAAATAATCTATCCATACTTTCTGAAATATTACATTCAGTAATTTATCCAAGTTTTTTAAAAAGTCTTGCCAAATGCTTGGTAGCTGCTCATGGCAAAACGTAGCCTCTGCTAATTCTGAAAAGGTATTTTATACTCATATATTACAAGGTTTAGCATGAAGCTATTTTCCTGGAAAATGTTATTGATAAGAAAAAATATGTACCAGAATTTACCTACTTTTAAAAAATGTAACTTAGCTGTTTTTTTTTAGGTAACTATAGATGGTAAATTCTGTTTGCCTATCAAATTTTAACTTGTTTTTTCATTTCTTTATAAGTACACTGTTGCCCATTCATATGGTAAATCCTTTACAAACCATAAAAGAAACGCCATAAGCAGACAAAAGACACATCACCAGAAAAATGTGTTTGCAACACATATTATAAAAAGCTATTTTCTATTAATAAAAATGTTCACCAGCCAACTAGAAAAAAAACAACCCATTAAAAAGTAAGCAAAGATCATGCTTAGATAGTTCACAGGAAAAATTAAAATATTTTAACATATAAAAGATGAAAACTTCATTATAAGTAAGTAAATGCATCCTTGTTTTAAGCTCTGTTTGTACTTGCATGGTACATAAAATCTGTCTCGTATTTTTTTGAAGCTAAAAGCAAAGACCCTTCTACATGCATGTGGGCCTGGGTCACTGCACAGGTTGTATGCTCTTGAAATGGGCCCGTAGTCCTTGCCTGGAGAGCTTGAGATGTTTTTATCTCTTTATTTATGTAGGAGATATTATAGACTGGTTTCCCAGGCACCCACTTTGACTCCCTTCTCCTGTGTGTTGCCTGATAGAAACTAGAAAGCTATGAAAAACAGGAAGGTGGAGGAAGAATGTTGTCTCCACATGCAGCTAGAAAACCCAGTTCTGCCAAAAAGTTGTACTTGTGGAACTAGAGATGGTAGAGAACAACTTAGGCAATGGCTTGAAAGTGCTTTGTTCCTTTTGTGAGACTGACAATGATTCTAGGGCCCTGCGACTGTTGTCCTCCTGAGGAGCAGCAGGTAGTAGCTTCTGTACAGTTGCTAGAATTGAAGCCTCAGGTGTTGTGAGTCATTGTCCGTCTGTGTGTTTGTTGCTCCTGGCCATTAAACATCTGAACTTGGTTCCTTGATCACTCCAGAAATTCTTCAAGTCATCTAATATCAGGTAATAAATCTTTCTCTACTTAAAACTTCTGGAGTGGATTCAAAAGGAAAATTGTTTTGGCATTCACAGGGTAGACATGGAGGATGGTAGGGGAGAACAGAGTCTTATTAACAATTCAACTAATCCAAATCCAGGGAAGTTCATTAGATTTTCAGTTTTAGTTACTTCACTGTAAAAAAACAAAATAAACAAATGAACAAAAAAAACCCAAAAAACAAAAAAACCCACCACTGTTGTCAATTAAATCTAAATTTGCTTTTGGGTCTTCCCATTGAAATCTCATAAAATGTTATTTTCTAGGCATCCACTCATTCATTTAGTTAAATAGCATATATCAATCAAGTGTGTTGCCAAATTAGCCACAATTACAGAATTCAGATGTACTTTGATTTATGTGATATGTCTTTTCCTTAAAATGTACAAAGTACATTTTAAGTAATAACTTGCTGTTTTAAATAAAATATTAAACAGGAATCTTTTTATAAAATAAAGAGAATTCAAAGTTGAACAGGATGTTTCTCACTCTCAAGGGAAATTTCAACCAGTTGGATAAAAAGATTGGAGAATCCACTATCACAATGCCATGTGATGAGTACGAGGTGAATGGCTTCCTAGAGCATTGTGGGAAGACAGAGACGCAAGATATTGGTTGCCAATCAGCATTTATGCAGGACCAATGCATACTGATGATACAGAATAATGAGTTATATTGTGGCATATTCATACATGCATATGATAATTTTGATCAAAATATGCATTTCTCCACTTTTAACCAATTCCATTATGAGGCAGCTCTGAAAGGAAATGGTAGAACTTATTGATGCCCATCATTTAAGCTTAACATCTGACCCTTGAACAAAGCCAGTGTTTCACAAGAACACAAACTCAGCTCTCATGCACATGCCAGTGCAAGCATATCAGGACTGGTACCTGAAGATGTACACAAGCCCTTGAACTGGCCTTCACTTTGCTTCCACCAAAAGTGTGCATTCAACCCTCTATGAATGAAGATCCAGAAAAACAGATTGCCTAGCCAAGTGGGACTTAGAGGCAAAACCTTTGAACTCAGTAGTAGCTAATTTCATCTTATAAAAGCATTATGCCTCATGGAACAAAGAGAAACAGTGATTATGTCTGTTTGGGATGACTGTATGTATTTTAAACTTGTCAAATTAAAAAGAGAAAGGAAAAGAAGAAAGCTTAGTGATATGGGCCTGGAGATTTCTTCTGGAGGACAAACCAATTATATAATGATCCCTGACATTTCAACTTTTTGTGTTTGATTTGCACAGAAAATAGATGGGTTTCTGGTTTTTACTTTCTGGAGGAAGCTATGGAAGAATGCTCTTTAAAAACCTGAATGACACAAGTAATCAAAATGCAAATAGTACCTCTTGTTATTCGTGCAGCGCTACTGTCATTTGGGATGTTGAAACAGGTACTTGATCATGAGGTATATTAAGGACTGTAACTTGGGGACCTGTACCCAACATTTCATTTATAGGACCAACTCACTACATCAACTCTTTAGCACAACTTGAAGAGAACTGAAAGCTTCTACAAATATCCTTGCATCTCAGCTGAACTCAGGAGACTTTTGAGTCAGAATTGAGAAATATTCACCTTACAGCAAGAAAAATATTTTTCAGCAAAATTCTGCGAAAGCATAAATACCTATTGAGTTTTGAAAATAGAGAAGTAACACAAAGATCTCAGTTTTAAAGGAAAACGTGTGTGTGTGTGTGTGTGTGTGTGT
>CM053400.1:113333464-113405530 GCA_028644305.1 Xerus rutilus
AAGTTCCTGGGGCTGGCCTTGAACCCACATTTCTCTTACCTCAGCCTTCCAGTGTTAGGGTTCCAGGCATGTGCCACCGTGCCTGGCTCTATGTGTTCTCTTAATAGCTATAGTAACGTATCCCTGTCACAACATAGAGATGTTTATACAGAATGCAACATTGATATGAAAATCTCACTTTTAGCTCCAGGATGACTGGCTGACCTTGCCTTCCTCAGAGTTCAAGTGCTGTCATAGGAAAAGAAAAACAAACCTTGGAAATATACTGAAGTTAATTAATATCCTAAACCTTAGCCCCCATTACAAGTCTCTCCCTTTGTCTGGGGAGTGCCTGACACTCCAGTCAGATCTGTGTCTCTGTCTCACATAGAAGCTCTGGTGAAAGCCTTGCCTTGTCTTCATGTGCCTGACTTGGTTTAATATCTGCCCTCTCCATGTCAGAGTTCTTGTGCCCAGCATCACTATTAGCATAGAACTGTACTGAGAAGAATGGAGAAGAATCTAAGGCTCAAGTGGGTTACCCAAATAAGAATACCTGGCTCCCTGAGAGCTGTGATGGTTGCTGTTGAAGAATGGGGAGGACAGTCAGAACTCGATAATAATAAATCCTGGCTGGGGTGGGATTGGGCCCGTGGATAAGAAATGACTAAGTGACCAGGATGACCCTGAAAGGTAAATAGAATTTGGACATGTTTGAAGGGGTACAATGGGAGGAAAGAGAAAAACATGTTTACTTGAGGGGGAGAAAAAAAGCCTTGTCTGTCTCTCTCCTTCCATTTCTCCAAATACATATTCATAAACATGGGAGCAATTAATGAGAAACAGCCACAGATTGATGGAAAAGGAGATAACAGAGTAGGTTGAGTACCCTTTACTGGAAATACTTGGGAAGAGAAGTGTTTTGGATTTCTGATTTTTTTTCCAGATTTGGAAATATTTGCATATACATGGTGAGGATCTTGGCAGTGGGCCCCAAGTCCAAACACAAAATTCATTTCTGTTTCATATTCACCTTTCACATAATCTAAAGGTAATTAAATACAACAATTTTAATAATTTTGTGCATAAAATACAATTTATATGCACTGAAGTGTCAGACTCGTGATGTCAGATCAGCACTCACAAAGTTTCAAACTTTGGAGTATTTTGGATTTTGGATTTTTGGATTGGGGATGATCAACAATTATATAAAAGATAATTTTTTAAAAAATATACTATGGAGCATAAGTGTAAGTGTGATTTAACTGCTGTCTGTCCAAAACCTGGAAATGACAGGGCTATGTTCTTTCTTTTACAGGAGAATGGGTGAACAAGTTTGAATGCATGAGATGTGTGTCTACTCAAGTCACACACATGCAGTTTCCTTTGAATTTGGAAAATTCTGTTCTGTTGGACATGAATGGTTACCTCTTGATTTAGTTCAGTGGTTGGTGTAATAGATTAGAATGAAATGATGGTTCGTGAAGAAGCAGCATGTGCTGAGGTATCACAAATAGGAGTTGAGTGGTGAGGTATCTCCTGTCTCCAAATAAGCAGAGAGTAACTAATTCTGATTGACACTAGAGATAACTGAATAAATTAACATGTTCAGGTCTAGGGAATCATACCAGTTTGAATCAATATGGCAGCAATATTTCACAAGGGAAAAGTGAGAACATACTTACTGGCTCAGCCAAATATGTTACAGTCTTGAATTAGGTGTTTGGGTACCTAATGAATGATGTTTGCCTACCTTAGTAACTGTTATCAATTAAAAAAGAAGAGATGGATAGGGAGAATTATGTTGTACTTAATTTTGTCTGAATATATAATCACAGATAATGAAGATGAAAATGTATAAGAGATATTTTGACATTCTGGGAGATACAGCAAAGTTAATATTGTTAGGGCCTGCTCAGCTATGGATCGCTCAGAAACTCAGGAAGTCCACATTAGCTGTGAAGACCTAAGATATATAAATTCAGCTTTGTAGATCTTTTGAAAAGTTATTCTCTTGGAAAAAAATTTTTTCTCTAAATTTGTGAGTTCCTTCAATTACTAAATTTTTTTTTTTTTTTTTTTTTTTGGTACCAGGGATTGAACTCAGGGGCACTCAACCATTGAGCCGCATTCTCAGCCCTATTTTGTGGTATTTTTTTTTTTATGTAGAGACAGGGTCTCACTGAGTTGCTTAGTGCCTCACCATTGCTGAGGCTGGCTTTGAACTCGCAATTCTTCTGTCTCAGCCTCCCTAAGTGTTGGGATTACAGGCTTAAGCCACTGTGCCAGGCTCAATTACTAAATTTGAAAGGAAAGTAAACTATGTTTTTGTAACAGCTCATTAGAAAAAAATTCTGTACCCACAGTAATAAAATATGTTTGTATCTACATATATTTAGATTTATACATGGGCACAGCCCAGATCAATGGAACTCAGAAAAAATTCTAGAAGAGAAATTAGGTGAAGGTCAGTAATGGTGGATGCAATTTAGGGTGAGAATTTTTTTTTTTTTCTTTTTTTGAAGTTAGTTGGATTTACTAAAAAAAAAAAAATCTGCAATTAAAAGAAACTACTTGTGTATGCTTATATAGATAATAGTGTGTATGTACTTTGTGAAAGTAAAGAAAGCAAAATTTAAAAAGAAAAGGTTTACACATTCATGCACAAATGCTCCTTTCATGTAAAATCTAGGAAAAGATAAGAGGAGGCAGAGACGAAGTCAAAGTAATGCTGCCGACCTTCCTTGATTCATTTGTTTATTAATTCTATGGTCACTCCCAGCCCTTGGTAGTGTGCTCCATTTTCATGGGCATCTCTTATGCAGCTGGAAGAGAGGCATAGGTGAAATGGAATGTGAGAAGAAATCAGTTCTGACTTCATCACTGCTATGCATTAGTTAGTTAGATGATTTGAGGAAGTTACAATCTCTGAACTGGAGTGTCTTCATTTCTATGTGAAGTCATCATATCTGTAATGCTGCCTTGGTAGACTCTTGTACCAAATGAAACTAGTTTTATGAAATTAGCTCATACCTTTTAAATAATGCACACATAAATGGAGTGTTATGCACCACAGTGAGCACGTTTGGTGGATTATCTCATGTAATCCTCACAATCCAAGTTCTAATTAGCAAAAATATGATGTACAGAGAACTTTGAGGGCACAGAGCTGTTAAGTGGAGAAGCAGAGATTTGAATTCTAATCATAGGAATCTATGGCAATGTGATTCTGTCCTACTTTTTAGAGAACACACATAGTAAATAAATTTTGCATTGGGAATCAGTAATGACAAGCATGATAAATATATATACATACTTACTTATATGTATCTACACATGGATGTATGAATGTAAATTTAAAACAAAAATGTCATGCAACAATGACTATACTTTTTATCATGCACATCCATATGTGTGTATGTACACATACACCTATGTGAGTAATAAAATATTTTCTCAAGTTTCTTTTTTATTATGGTATTAACATACTAAGTTGATGATATAGATAAATTATGAAGTATAGTTTTTAAAACACTAGTCCAAACCCTACCTTCTTTAACCATTGTATTATAATGTCCCTTTAATCACAGTTGTTTGCATACAGTAGGTATGTAATAAATCTTTGTTGAATGTTTTATGAATAGGGATAAGAATAATGAAATCTGCAGTCTCCAAAAGCCATATCTAAATCAATAGCTTCCCTCTTTGTCTGTGATGTTAAACTTTTCCCCTCAACTTGCTAATAAGAAACACAGTTTGGTAAACCCACTGCTTTCTGTGGCCACCAAACTATTAGTCACCTGCTGAGGGGAATCCAAGGGCAGTTGCATTTGCTGGATTGGAAGGATTTTCAAAGAACAGGGGGAGGAAAGTCAAAACTGAGATCTTTCCACTTAGGTTCATTATGGCCAATAATATCAGCTTTAGATTCTTTTGGTGATTCTTCTTTGCAACCTCAGGTGAAAGTTAGGGGAACTGAGTGGTTGAGGCAGAGAAAGGAAGCTGATCTTAGGCCCCTTTTCTGGAAGCCTCCTTGACCCTAGTCCCCTTGGCAGGTGCCTTCTTGTACTTCTTGTATGTTGGCCATTCATTCTCACCTGTCTTTGGAAGTTGGGCAGCTCTTCAAAGAAAACATTACATATAAATCCTTTTTATGTTCTCCTAGATTTTCTGTCAACATGCTCAAGAACTGGTCTTTACTGCAAACAATGACAATATAGGAACTTAGTGTCTTTTATATTTGAGACATAACTGTTGTATATGCCTGAGGTGAACAGAGAGTTGTATTGGGAGTAGCAGAGGTGTCTTCCTTTCTCCAGAGAGAATAATCTAAAGCTTCTCAATATTCACTTTCTGATCGCTTATGAATTAGAGCTGGATGAATTACCCCTCCTTTCCTCCATTTAACTGCCACTTTGTAGCTCTTTCTGTAAATGTATACATTTTAAACAAAAAAAATTCTTTAATCTTCTTTTCCACACCAGAAGGATGTTACTCATGAGTTTTAAGTAGCAATATGTAGATAATAGCATATTTAATGAAGTAATATACATACCCTCTGGAATAGTGAAAAGCTTTTAATGATTATACTATCAAAAGGGATGATCAATAGTCAAATAATAATAATTGGAATAATTCAGATAAATTGATGTGGATAATTTTTGTTTCCTGATAACAAAAATGTTGTACATTCTCCTTTTACTGTGGATAAATCTGATGTGTTCTAACAAATTGGTTACATTTTTTTAATGAGTGATAGAGAATGTAAAACAGTGTAATGTAAAGGAATGAGGAAACCTGTTAAATAATTTCAGGTTAAGTTTAAACAACTTTAGCTATTAAAATGGTACCTCCCCAAATATTCTTGGACTTCCCACTTATATTTTAGTTTTAAATTCAGAGCAACTGGCATATCTAGTCAGTTTTTTTGCCACTGTGACCAAAAAACCAGACAAAAGAACAACTTAGAGAAGGAAAAGTTTATTTGGACTCATGGCTTCAGAGGTTTAGTCTGTGGTCTACTGACTCCATAGGTCTGGGCCCAAGGTGAGGCAGAACATCATAGCAGAAGTGCAAGGCCGAAGGAAGTAGCTCAGAACATAGCAATAAGGAAGCAGAGAGAAAGAGCTCTGCTCACCAGGGACAAAATAAATATCCCAAAGGCACAGCTCCAGCAACCCTTCTCCTCTAGCCACTCCACACCTGCCTACTGTTACCATCCAGTTAATCCCATACCAGTGGATGAATCCACTAGTTAGGTTACGACTCACAGTCCAACCATTCCACCTCCAAACATTCTTGCACAGTCTCACACATGAGCTTTTGGGGGATACTTCATATCCAAACCATAATACAAGGAAAGAAAAAATAAAGAAGAAAGCTTTAAAAGCATCCACCTTTGAGCAGTAGAGAACTAAAAACAAGTGTCTCTTGTTCCTGCTGAGGTGAGAACTGGAATATGTAGCCTTAACCACAGAAAAAATAATACTATTTCTGAGAACAACAGTTTTTAATCCTGGAGTTGAACTTACTGTGTGAGTCTTTTATTTTTAATGGTCTTTAAGACTGAACTCCTCTGTCAACTCGGAAGATTCTGCTATATCGAAAGAAAAGAAAGAAAAAGAAAGGAAGGAAAAAAGGAAGGAAGGAAATGCTCAGAAATACCTACATAAAGTCAAAAGAAAAGTAGGGGCTAGGTGGTAAGAAGAGTGGATTAGACAAAAGGGAATGAGGGAAGGGGACATGAATAGGAAAGACAGTGAAATAAATCTGACATTACTTTCCTATGTACATATATGAATACACCACAGTGAATCTCACCATTCGGTACATACAGAAAACTGGTATCTTCATTAGAATGAGATATTCCATGCTTGTATAATTATATCAAAATGGATTCTATCATATATAAGTAAAAAGAACTAATAAAATTAAAGAAAAAATTAGGGGGTAGGTGGTGAGAAGAGGGAGATTCACAGGAAAATTGCTTGAGATTTCCTTAGGCCTCTCCAAGATCCTAAAATTTCCCTTAAAGGGATTATTTTCATTGTCTATTATTTCCCAATATTTTATATTCTGAGAACCAACTCTGATTAAGGCACTTCAGTTCAATTAAATAGGAATTTAAAGAATAAAAGGTTTTCTGAAGATTTTAAGGGATTATTAATATAATTGGAGAAACAAACTAAAAATATGCAAAACTAATGACCTGAATGACTAGTAATCCAAAATTAAAAATGATAACATCTGTCAAATGAAATCATAGGAAAAGACTCAACCGTGAAAGAATAATTTGAATAACAATGATAATTTTAATACCTAGTATAGAGGGTACCCATAATGGTATTATTTGTATTAACAAGGATGTTTCTGGATGTTCTAAAGGAGTGGTGTTTTTTGCATGTCTAATTTATAATCTCATGTAGAGAAGGGACTGGCTTGTCACTTCTTTAAAGTCCTGCATTACTTCAGTGTCCTGCAATGGATACATAGGAAGGACAACTGATTTCAAAGCAAAATTCTATATATGGCTGCTCAATCCAAAGAATGCCATTTTTGGTTTTCAGTCTGTCTCATTATACAGGCACATCTACCAGCTGTTGGTAATTTAGTTTAAAAGACATGATGGGTGAGGAGGCGATTTAGTTCAGTGGATGCAACACAACTTTTTATCTTCTGTGGTTTTCAGAATCCCCGTCCAATGACACGTAACTAAAAGTGAATACACAGGGAGCAGGAAGTGAGAGGGAAGGCAGCTCAACAGAATAGAGAGATGAGAAAAGCTTTTAAAATGTATTCACAGGAGATTGTTCAGAGAATCTTCTGGGAAAAGGATATAATAGATTAACACAAAGTGTTAGGTGCTCTGGAAATATGTTAAAATAACAATGGTTGCTGAAAGTACTTAATTCTAAAACATAATGTCTAAAAGTTGATACTAAGCTCCACCAATTACCTGCTTTCCATTGCAGATTACTGCCCATTAGTATTTTATTTTGTAAAATGAGGTATGCATGCAGTTCATTCATTTATGCAGCAAGTATTATTGAGAGTCTACCATATGCCAGGCACTATGCTAAGGGGAGTTGATAGGAAAGTTTCTAAATAGTGATACAGAGTTGAAGGAGCTGATTCTAGTTTTAGCTATTTCCTTTTTTTTTTTTTTTTTTTTTTTTTTTGAGATGGAAGAGAATTGATGTTGACTCAAGAAGCCATGCAAGAAGATAAGATGAATATGTGGGAAAGAGAAAATAACTGTTATGGTTTGGAGATGAGATGTGGCCTTATCTCCTGAGCTCATGATTAGATTATGAATGTTCTAACCTAATCAACCATTTAATGGATTAATGATTTGAAAGAGCTAATATATTGGGTGATAACTGCAGTCAGGTAGGGTGTGGCTGGAGGAAGTAGGTCACTAAGGGCATATATTTGGTTTTTATATTTTGTCCCAGGAACCATGTTCTCTCTCTCTGCTTCCTGGATTCCATGAGCTGACGTCGTACCTCTACCATGCGCTTCCTTCATAATGTTCTGCCTCACCTCATGTCCAGAGCAATGGAATTGGCCTCTGAAACCATGAGTCCCAAATAAACTTTTCCTTCTCTAAGTTGTTCTTGTCAAGTGTTTTGGTCACAGTAACAAAAATGTAACTAACACAAACCGTTGAAACAAATCCTAGAGGAGAGTAGAGGGAATAAAATACTTATAGTAAGTGATTGCAATAGAATAAAAAACAATGAAGGGACTTTTCTATCTGAAATCTTTAAATGTGGTACTTAATCTATGAATAGAGCAAGAAGGTTGGGAGTATAGCTCAGTATTAAGCCTAGCACATGGAAGGACCAGGCTTCCATTCCTAACACTGCAAAAAAATAAATAAATAAAAAATTAATCAATAAAATAAAAAATAAATAAAATAATCTGTGAATAGTAGAGTGAAAGTGAAAATCAAAACCATGTATATATGTTTGTGCATTGGGGCAGGATTCTGAACAGCTAAGTTCTAATTGCTCCACAGCTCTCTGACTTTAAGCCATGTTCTGTCTTCAGTTCAAACGAAGCAGTAGTATTAGTCCTATCCTTCTCCCAGGAGGGTCCAACTTTCCCATGAGAAAAGACTTTTAGAAAGGAAAAGTAAGAAGTAGTGGTTAAATAATTTTTATTTAATTAAAAAAGTAACTGATACATAAAGGTATAAAAATTATACATATTGATGGAGTACCATGTGATGTTTTGATATAGTATCATTTAATGTCTAAATCAGTTTATTAAACATATTTATCTTCTCAAACATTTATCATTTCTTAATGGTGAAAACTTTCAAAATCCTTTCCTCTACTGTTTTGAAATATACAGTTAATTATTGTTATCTATAGTCACCCTGACATGCAGTAACATACCATAACTTCTTGCTCCTGATTGTGTCTCCGTACACACTGATCAGTTTTCCCCCATTCCTTCTGCTCCTTTATTCCCCCCAGCCGCTGGTAACCACCATCCTGCTCTCAACTTCTATGAGATCAACTTTTTTTAGATTCTGCATGTGAATAAGATTCTTCAGTTCTTGTCTTTCTGTTTTTGGCTTATTTCATTTAACATAATGATCTTCAGTTCCATGTTATAGCAAATGACAGGATTTTATTCATTCTATGACTAAGTAATATTCCATTATGAATATGTACCTGTACCACATCTCCTTTATCTGTTTGTTGGTTGATGGACACTTGGATTGTTTTTATTTCTTGCTTACTGCAAGTAAAGCTGCAATGAACATAGGAGTACCAATGTCTCTTTGACATACTCATTTCTTTTGGATATACACCAAGGAGTGGGATTTCATATGGTAGTTACATATTTAATATTTTGAAGAACCTCCATGTTGCTCCTACTTAGCAGGAGGCCCTGGGTTTGATCACTAGCAACATGCATAGGTACACGTGTGCACACACACAATGGTTAAAAGTTTGAGCCCTAACTGAAACAGGGTTTAACTAAAACAGATTCTTAGCCAGGAGTGGTGGCGCACGCCTGTAATCCCAGCACTAAGGGAGGATGAGACAGGAGAATCGTGAGTTCAAAGCCAGCCTCAGCAACGGCGAGGCACTAAGCAACTCAGTGAGACCCTGTCTCTACATAAAACACAAAATAGGGCTGGGGATGTGGCTTAGTGGTCGAGTGACCCTGAGTTCAATCCCCAGTACCAAAATAAGTAAGTAAATAAATAAATAAATAAAACCGATTTTTTACAGAATATATTTTAAATCAATGCTGTATTTCAAAATGAAAATCTTCCAAAAGTTCTGTTAAAAAGACAATAGTCTTTTACTTTTACAGGATACTGAACTCCTAAAATTTCCAGTTCCTTATTTGCAAAATGAGAATGATATTTGCTGCCTCAAAAGATTTTTATGAATATTTCATTAATATTTCAAGTGCACTTGACATACAGTGCTCAGGAATGGTTAGCTAATATTTCTGTCATCTTGATCAATAAAAAACAATGATTAGAATCTTTTGCTTAATTGAATATGTACACCATTAAGCATATATCCTTAATTTACCAAATCATGTGTAAAGTTAATGTATTTACAAATCATTGATTCTTTTCCACTTCGATTAGCTGGCAGTTGATTTTTAAGCTACAAAAAATTGAATCTTACTGAAAAAGTTTATTTATTTAAGTTAGAGAAAGACTTTTATTTATTAAATTAGAAAAATATTACTTTCTAGGTTTTACAAGGTGAACTCTTTCTTCAAGATGAGAATTCTCCCTCAGTTATCCTAGGTTGGGACCATCTTCACAGGGTACCTTTTTCTACTCTTAAAAGTGAGTTCCATATTCAGATTCCTATAAACAATGACTAGTTCCAAATCCAAGAGTCCCTTTAAACTCTCATATGAGAAATGTAACGGTTTAGGGATGCGGTGTTAGAGGAAGTAGGGATATGAACACTTTGGGTACACTGGTTCACAGATGGTATGAATACTGGTGATGTCATGGGTGTCAGGTAAACTGTCATTTTGTTTAGGATAAGATGTTACCATTGCTGGGGTTCCATAGGTGTTTCAGTGCTTGAAGATCTTGGTTCAGAGAATGGCTTCATCCCAAGGACTTGAGCAGAGTCTCCCAAGGCCTCCACCTAACACCTCCACATGCTTCTTCTCCTCAGTCTCTTTGCACCAAGTCATTGAGGAATAAACTCATCTTGGGAAAGTGTAGGAAGGCTAGAAAATGCATTGCTCTGAGGATTCTCTACTTTTCAGTTGTTCATATTGAAATGCATGCACATAGATTTATGGGATTATGGTATCATGTTTCACTTGCTGCAAACCAGCAGATGCTTGTCCCTTGCCTGACTGTGGGTTTGTGCACCCTCCTGAGTTATGCTCTAGGTAGGACCTCAAATGGCATCACAAAGGATGCTCCGCCCTTGAAATATGGCCTATTTTTACAGGAATAATCTCCATTCACTAGAAAAATAGAACTGAGATCTTAAGGCTGTTGAGGAAGGACAATTCAGGTGAACCGTAGTTGTTCAGTTGTCCATTCTTATTCTATGCTGTGACAAACTTTATTATTTTTAATAACAGCTTTATAGAAATATAATTCATACGCCATATAATTCATCCAATTAAAGTGTACCAAGTGATGTTTTTTAGTGTATTTACAATGTGTGAAAACATGACCACAATCCATTTTGTAAATTTTGTACCCTGCAGAAGAAACTGTATCCATTAGCAATGAATCTTATTCCCTTTCTACCTATTCCCTTCTGGTCCTAAGCAACTACTAATCTACTTTTTATCTCTGTGAATTTGGTGGCAAATAGTGCATTTCTAACCCTGTTGTCAGAGCACCCTGGCAGCCTGGCTGGGAGAGGGTTGCACTTCCTCCTCACTTTGCCTCCTGCTTTCTTACCATCTCCCATAGTGGGGTTCTCCCTTCCCTTTTATTCTGTGTCCATGCCACTGTCTGTGCATTGCTATTGCTGTAGCTCCCACTTGCCACAGTGGGGATTCTGATTTCTCTCCTACCCTCCTTCTCCTCACTCATACACTGGAGCCCTGAATCCCATCTGCCTTAAGGATTATTGGATCACACAAATCAGAGCACAACAGAAACCTAAAGCCTATTTATCAAAGAAGAGAAGACTGCGGGACGCCTAGGGAATCCTAATTGGGCACTTGGGCAGCTATGGGTGACATTTATCAGTTTTTGTCATTCCCTGCACCTGTCTAGACCCAGGCTCTCCTTTTTGCTTTTCTTGGTGCTTCTGCTTTTGCCTGTCCCTGTATCTCTGTCCCTCAGTGGACTGGCACCTTCTGGTCCACTTCCTCCTAGTCCATCATCTTGTCAAATATTCAAATCCCTGAGTTTCATTTACAAGATCCTAGAAAAGAATGCAAATTGGATTAAATTTGGCTCCAAGTCAGGGAGCTCTAATAGGAGGTTGAGAGGGGTTCCACAACCACTGCACACTTGATAGGAGCTGAGCCCCAAGGGTGGAGCCATGAGGGCCACCTGCAGGCTACAGCACCCTCTTCAGCCATGAAACTTCCCCAGGCTTCCTCTCTCCATCTCTAGTGGTGATAAGACAATCTTGGGCTGTCTTGAAAGCCTGAAGGCTGAACTCACATTTCTGTCTTCCTCTGTCCCTGGCCTTGGAGCCTCTGTGTGACCCTTCCAGCTGCTGGGGACTGTAAACTCTTCTCTCCTCCTTGCTTCCATTCTCCCCACCTCAGGATCCCAGGGCACTGATACAGTCCCTTTTCTGAGCATTTATCCTGCTGGGAGAACTAGAGAGTGTTGTGTTAGTGAAACTTGCTCTCAGCTCTCTCCTTTCTCTCTCCATTTTTCTCAAAAGTAGGAGGATAGTCTCCATTCCTCTGGATATGGAAGGGATGAGAAACATTAGGGTCTCTTGAGACTTCTGGTTGATAGCCCTCTTTCCTCCCTCCTTTCCCTTATTCAGGATCCTTCTCTGTCCTTCATACCTCCCTCTGCTTGGTCCCACTTGGTGCTTCTGAAGTTTTTGGTGGTCCCATTGGGTTGTCCTGGACCTTCCCTATGGACAGGCCTCAGGGTCACAGAGTCACACACAGGCCAAGAATTTGTTCAAAATGAGATTTCTGTATTTTGAAATATTAATTTAATTTTTTGCTCAATTTTATTTAAAATAATTTAAGTATATTCTAAGTGCATATTTGTTTTCACAACTTTGATTTGAAAAGTTGACCTTCAGAAATCTAAATTTAAAGAAATAAAAATGTGGGACCTATCCTTGTATTAATTCTCAGCATTCAACAAATTCCTTTCTAGAAGTTCTCAACTTTGGCAGATAAATCCACCAATCTTCTGAACTTTGGGGTTCACATTTTCTATTGTCATTATTTTCATCAATTCTAGTAAGCTTATATAGCACTATGTGTGATTATAACATTCATAAATATAATGTCAGCTTTTATTGCATATATATGTGAAAAATAACATATACACAAAATGCACAATAAAATACAGCTCTTTGACTATGTGCAGAGTGAACCTACCTATGTAACCAGCACATGGATGAAGAAGCAGTATCCAGCATCCTCCTTCATGCCCCTGCTGGTCAGTAGATCCTGAAGGACTACTACTACTACCACTAGCATGACTTTTAACACTCTGGATTAATTGTGTTTTAAACGTCACATAAACGGAATCACACAGTAATATTCATTTGTGTCTGACTTCTTTCACTCACCATTAAACTGAAGAGATTCCTCTCTCTTGTGTGGTGTTATGGTTTGTTCATTCTCATGGTTCTGTAGAATTCCATCTCACACATGTACCACATCATTCAATTAGTGCTCAATGTTTGGAAATGGATTTCCAATTTCGGCTATTACAGACAGTGCTACTCTCATCATTCTTATGCATATCTTTGTTGAACATATGTATATATAACTATCTCCTAGGTATATAACCAAAAGTGGAATTGCTGAGTCATAAAGTGGACATAAGATCAACTTTAGCCGACACTGATCAAAAATTCTCCAGACTTGTTTTACTTAATAGCAATTTGAAAGTATAAAGAAAATGTGTGATAAAATTTTGATTTTTTTCTCCTAAAACAAATATTTGTAATGCAATAGTTATATTTTGATCACTGCTATAGTTTGTATCTAGAATGACCCCCAAAGGTCCATTAAAAGGTGGAACCTAGTAGGAGGTGTTAGGCAATTGGGACATTCCTTCAAAGGGGATTGTGGGACATTTGTTTCTTCCTCTCTTTCCCTGTCTCTTGGCTGCCCTGAAGTGAGTACTTTTTTCATGCACTGACTTCCACCATAGGCAAAGAAGTAATGGGACCAACTGACAATGGACTTAAACTCTAAAACTGTGAACCAAAATAAACTTTCCTCTTATTAAGTTGATTGTCTTAGGTATTTGTTATAGTAACAGAAAGCTGACCAACAGTCATTTCTGGAAGATCAGGGGACATTTTTCAAAGAAGGAGATAGCATCGATGAGATTAGAATTTTCAACTAAAAGGGACCTTAGAGGTTATCTAGGGTACTTTGAGATATGAAACACACATTCAGTGATATGCCCATAGTTACATCATGAAGGAGAGTCAGGGCAAGGCTGCCTCCAAGTTTCCTATTTCTATGACACTGGTTTATTTCATTGTCACTGACTCTTCAGACAAATGTAGAGTCCCATGGGAAGGTCAGTCACCAAACAATTGGGAAATTATAGTGAAGGCAAAAAGAGCATTGTGGTGGAGGAGCTCAACCTTAATGAAAAAGCAAGTCTCAATATATAGTATTTTTGCTGTGTAACTTTTGACTCTTATTGGACTTTTATGTCTAATAGCTAATATTTTAATTTACAACAAATTGGCCAATTTCTTTTCCTTCATATTCCTTCTACCCTAATTCAAATCCTAGTTGCTTCAGGGCAGAATTACTATGACAGCCTTTTGGCTGGTTTCTTCAATTCTATCTTCTGTCATCTCTAATGTTTCTCAGCACATTCACAATCAGATCAGCTTTTATAAAACAATGCATTCAGTTCACATCTCTTCTCATCAGTATTCTTCAACAGGAGTTACACACCCAAATATGTAGGGGGCCAGGTACTGCAAATGCACAAAAGCAGGTCAGATAATGACCTTTGCATATTAAACATCAAGTAAAATTTCTCATGTTTGTAGGCAGTTATGTTGTTTTTTCTGTTTCTCTCTTGATCTTGTTTTGATTTTCCTGATTTGATAGAGTCTGTGAAGAAAAAAATTACTTCCTTTTTAACCCTACAATAAGAAAACCACAAGTGTACCAAGAAGAAAATCCCCATTTAAAGACAGCTGACCAAATCTTCAGCTCTGAGCAATTGTTGCCATAATAGAGTTTTGTCTAGTGATTTTAGATCTTCAAATTTTTCTAAAAAATTTGGAGAGTCAGATTTTTTTTGTGAAATCTCATATTTTAGTTGTGACATCTAATCCACATTTTTTTGAAAAAGAAAATTCTGAATCAAAGACAAAACAGAAAAAGGAGGTTCTGTATATTAAGCAAGGTCCCTGAATTGTCTGCCTGTAAGTTTTGCCCTTAATCAAATAAGGTAAGTGTGTTTACAACATCCCAGCTGTTATAGCCCTAGGAAAGTAGTCCATCCTCCCTGCTAATGGTATTTCCGGTATTTCCTGTTCTCTCCAACAAACCTGTTTAACTTGGGCAGACCAGCCCCTCCCCTGCCTCTTCACAGAAGATTTCTATTCATTCCTGTGGCTATCCTTTATTCATTTCAAAATTCAAATCCACTCATGCTCTCTGCCACCTTCTATCTCTCTTCCTTCTCTCCTGAACACTTACTTGACATCCTGCTTTGTCCATGAAGCCAACCTTAAATATCCAGAATACTTTGACTTCTCTTTTTGCCAAATATATTTTAAATACTTGTATTTTAAATCACTGATAACACAGTTAACATTTAACATTTTCTTTTTCAAAAAATAAATGTAATTTTCCTAGCAGTATTGTTAGTTCTTACATTTTAGACCCATTTTGTAGAGCCTCTCTTTTTCCCCCAGAAATATTTGGTATAATTTGGAATATTGTAGAGAGGATACAATAGCCATTATGTTTGGATGAGTGATTTACATGAAATGTGAGATGGCATCTCAAGCTCATGCAAAGCATCAAAATATTTTAGCAAGTATTTGGTTAGTTACGGTGCATACAGAATTTAACTCAAGATGTTTTGTTTGCTATTTAAGAACCTGAAACATTTAAATAGTCTGGATTTTGAAATTGACATCTTTAATTGTATGTATGCTCATTAAAGTGCATTTCCCTTGTGAAGTCTTTAAGAACAAGAGCAATCTGTTTCTATCTTTCCATCACACATAAATTTTGTGCGCAATGGCTGCAAAGTGAGTACATGTCACTAGCCAGTAAATTCCAGTGTCTCATGAAAAGATTTGAATAGTTTAATTACTGGAAGCACATCTATTTATGAAGCAAAGACTTATCACTCATTTAGATTTGGAAAAAAATGTATTAGACTCATGTAGTAATGTAGATATCATCTTCAGTGAATTTTCATTCATAGGTGAAAGTAAAGCCTATGTTTTGGAAATGGGAATTATGAAATGACAGTGTAACCTTAGTCACCAGAAAGCAGGAAATGTGATCTAAGGCTACACTGTTGTTGCAGCTTTTATGATTTGTAAAGTGACCTGATTACTAGTTTTCTAAGAAATCTGGGAGATGCATTTTTTACCTACTCCCAAGACAAGATTGAAATTACCAAATAAAAGCAAAGACTTCCGTAGGACTCCAGCTAACCAACTGTCAGCAGATGAGCAGAGAGTACTAATAGGAAGACTACTTGAGATTTCAGATGAGAACCAGGAGCCACTGTCTGCCAAGAAAATAATGAAACGGGCTTTCAGAAAGAGTGTTAATAGCACATAATAATTGTGATGAGGATCAGATTAGCTTCCAGTATGACAAATACCATTCCATTATAAACACCACATTTTCTAGAATAGAGCTTTTCATTGCAAAACTCTTTGCAGTGGTGGAAGTGCTCTAGAACTGGGCCATCTAACACGTCAATTTGCACCCTTGAAGTGTGGCAAATGGGACTGAGAAATTGTGTTTTTAATTGTAATTAATTTAAACAAAATAGCTATGAGTAGCTAGTGGCCTTTATATTGCACAGCATGTGTTGGAGAAAAATAAGTCTCTTTCATGTATTTTAAAGGGGCTTAAAATAATATTTTGTCCTTGACTCAGATATTTTAAATGAGTTTATTTTCTATGTATGTGTGTGTACGTGTGTGTGTGTGGTATAATGGGGATTGAATTCAGAGCCTGACACAAGAGGAGTTTGCTTAATTTTAAGATGAAGTATATTTAAGGAGAGATGGCGTGTGGGCAGAGAATGAAAGGCAGGAATGACACTGAGCAGGGAGTATAGGCCAGTGTTTCAGTTATCCTCTGCACGACTGCCCTCTGCTTCTACCCTTGCCAGAGCTGCCTTTTGGAGAGCAGCACACAGCAACAGATGCTGTGATCAAGGGAAAACTACTCCACAGAGGGAGAGCCACACAATATCAAATACAAGGAGATGCTGTGTTTGAAACTCACTTGGTCACTTTATTAAAATCAAGGTCAGTATGATTTGAAAGGTCACAGTATTAAACATATGCATAATTATAGGTTCTGGAGATCTTTAAAGTTAAGCCTCTGTTTTTCAGTGTATGTATCCCAGGAACTGTAAGAAGCAGTGATATAAGAAAAATCAAGCTTCAATTAACATTTCCTTTGATTTAAACAAAAGAGAAGCTTTGTTTGGAAGAATCACTATACATAAAATAATGATAAGGTAAAGTATCAAATAATATAGCAGCCATAAGACTGGGAAAAGCCTTAGAGCAAATAGTTGGCTGGATCTACCTCAAGAATGAGTTGAGAATGCTAAAATCACACCAAAGAGAGGAAAATCTCTCCCATGTTTAGAGACATGTAGCTAATAACCTCTTTCAGTAATTATATGTCTTTTAAGTATCCTATTTTGTACTGAACTTCATGATTCAGATTCTAATTTACATGATTTTCAGATTCCTCAAACTCTTAAATGACAAATGAAGTCATTCCTCACACCTCCTGAACAGAACCTGTGGCTTCTCCAAGCTCTGGCTGCTGGAATTCAGAGTGAGAGGACTTGCCCATGTTGTGGACTCCTGTCCAGAGGAGGCAAGGGGCTCAGTGACATCTGTCCCTCTCCCATTCTTCTAATGCATATCCTGGGCTTGAAATGTAGTGTCTAATGGAGCCCTGACATCTAGATTTAGGGAGAATCTCTGTGAATGCATGCATTTGATGGTAGATCAATAAGTAACTAATGATAAGCAAGAAGTAAAAATTCCCAAGTTTTTGAAGCTTTGACATTGTGGTCCTGTTTTGTATATCTATAAGATGAAATTTTATATAAATATGATAAAATTAATATTTTATTATAAAATGTTACATTTTATTACATAATAAAATATGAAAATTTATAATCCAGTATATAATTATGTTTTATATATGAAATTTTGTATCTTATTAAAAATAAGAATTTTGCCCAAAGAGAAAAATGTAACCAAAGAACATTAATCAAAACCAAGGCCATTACATGTGTGGACCAAGACAGTTGTCCCTTTGTGGGTTGTAGGGGTCTCTAGAGGATAGGACTCAGGAATGAGTGGGGAGGAACAAAGGCTAGAACTTATGCTGGCCTTGCCCCCTCACTCCTCATTTCTCTGACCTGTCAATAAAAGGAGAAGGGATTGAATGACAGGCACATGGGCCCATGTTATCACATTAATGCATGATGTAGAATGATCAAGCAGTTCCATAAATTCTAGAACTCAGACACATGGATTTTAAGAGGGAAACATTCCACAGAGGCATATATCTTCCTTTTCTTAAGAACTGCCACACCTTATGTTGACTAGAAACCAATGAGTCCCATTTTCTTGATGAAGAATGGGTCTCATATTCAGAACCTGAATATGATATGGGCCTTTCTCTTTGAAGTCATTGCTAAATCATCAGATCAAATAATGTAAAACATAGGACAAAGCATAAAACATTAAAGTTTCATATTCTCTCATTATATTCTCAATTTAAGTGAACTGGGGTATTATAATTTATTATTTATCTTTGAAATAATTTTTTCTCTTTATTTTCTTTCACAATTAACACCCAAACCTAGACTTATGAAGTAGTTAATGAACTTAAGTGGAAACTGAAATTGTATGCAGACACTTCAAAGTTTGTGACAGTTTGGTTTCTCAGAATTGGATCATGAACTTCCTTGGCTCTGTCACAAACAGTTCTTAGCAAGGAAAGGGCTTTCTTACAAATTATTTGCTTTCCTTCTGTTAACTCCTAAATTCTCCAAAATAAAGGCAATATTTGATGCATGTACAAATAGGCCAAATCCACCATGGCTTAATTAGATGACACTCAAGAAACACTGCTCAGGGACCATGTTAATTTTTGTCTTCTTTTCTCTCTCGACCCCAACCCCTTGGTGTTTGCCTGGAAACAAGCTTGGACAGGATTTATTTAGATACAAGGCAGCATAGTTTGCCTCAGGCAGGCAGAGTTAATAGGTAAAGTCTATACAATTCAAGTGCCTATAACATCATATTGGCATATTACACTTGACCCGTCCAGGTGTTCTAATTGCCCACTGAATTTTCTAGACGCTAATTGTTCCTATCACTTATACCCATCAACTGGTTTTTCTTTCAGTTGGACTCCCTTTCTCCGGGTGCCAGTGAGAGAGAAAAATTGTGATATTGTCAGGAATAGCTGCCTGAGGCATATGAAGGAGAGGAAGAAAATGCAGGGCGGTAGAGGTGGGGCACAGGAACAGAGAGACGATGCATTTGAAAGCTTAATACACACAAGGAAGAGAGGAAAAGAAATGACAAGAAAAGAATTGGTCTGGATGGGGTCGTGGGGAGCATTTGGGTGTGAGCAAAAGTTTAAATTTAGACATTACATAATGCCCATCAGGGTTTCTCAGCAACATGGGGATCATTTTTGATAACAGGATGATCTTTCTCAGAATGGTCGTCAACTTGGAGGAACATTTCAGAAGATGCCATAAGCTCTGCTCTTTGGAGTATTTATAGCTGGCTGAACCCACAGCCAGGCAGCAGCCAGCAGGCTGGAATTAGGAAGGAACTAGCTCATGTGCTTGAGCCTGTTTCTTTGCTACCTACTGCAGAAGCAAGTGTCACTTTAGATGTTATTCACGAGCATCTTTCTTAGCTGCACGTGATGCTGGGTCTGGAGAGACTTATCTATTGAAACTCATACTGGGCACTTTGGTTAATTATTGGTAATAAGTTCCATTCAAATGGAAACCATATTGACTTATTATTTATTTTGGAAATACCTATCTTCCAACAGTACAGTAGGAAAATCCCAATGTTAAGCTTGACAATTTAGATCCAAGTACCATCCATTCTACCCCTGACTCTCTACTCCTGGACATGTTGGCTTAAAACCTCAGTTATTTCATCTGTAAAACATGGGACAGTATTACCCTGATTATGCAGTACAGATCTAAGATTATATAAACACCGTTTTATGGGTAACTTGCTAAAATTGCCTTTGGTCCTTAAATTGTTTTGAAATTAATCAGAGCAATAGTTTCAGCATCAAATACTGCTGGGTAAATGCATTTCTCTGCCATTTCTTTCTCTTCATGTTTTGGTTCAGTTTACATTCAAATCTGTGCTTATAAGTAAAACATAGCATATTTCTTGCAATCTGATGCTGGTATGTTTTAGTATACTGTAGGGGTTGCTGAAGAAGGAAGTAGGAGGAAGAAAGTTGTTAATAGAGGGTTAGATTTAGCTCTTCCAGACTATGTAGAAAAAATGTAATTTGAGCATCCAATGTGATGGAATTATCTTTATAAAGCTGTCACTCATACTAAGCAAGTCATGTATGATCCTTCATAATTCTCCTATTTTTGAGCCCAAATATCCTACCCCTCCAGCACCTCCTGCACCCTAGCCACATCACAGTGGTGACTGTTCTACCAGTGCCTTGTGTCTTCATGCCTCTGAGCGCTTTGCTCAATGTGCTTTTCTGCTTAGAAAGTGCTTTATCCCACTTCTCTTTTTCTGCTTAGCAAACTCCTTCTCATTCTGGGAAACCCAGGTCAGGTGTTATTCGAAAATTAAATGCTTTTTTTTTTCCTTCTGGGTTTGCACAAACTTTTCCAAGTATCCCTCATATAATGTTTATGGTGTGTCACAGTCATTTGTATGTTATACTCCAATGAAGTGTGAATTCCATGGAAAGACACTGGTGTCTTATTCAAAGTAGTCTCCACAATGCTGAATGCTGGTTTTGGAAAGAACAAAGGAGCTGATGGCCAAATGGAGACTAGAAGAAAGCATTTATCTACATTTATATCAGTAAATGAGTTAACCCTCCTTCCCTCCATGTTCCATCTCAACTCTCTAAAAACCCACTGTTTTAGCCAAGGTATTATTGGTTGGAAATAAATCTCTACTATAGCAATTATTAAACTTGCATTGATATTTAAAGGAAGTTTAAAAATAGCAATGTATTAGTACTTTTTCTCAGTGGAAGGCTGTCTTTTGTTTATCATGTCTCAAGCAGTAGGTAATACCCAAAAACTATCTCCAGATGGTTAAAGCAATATTAGCAACACATGAATATTTAAGGAACAACAATAGTGCTTCTATCACATATCGAGAACTTACACTTCCATGTCTGGACTCCACAGTCAATATCTCAAGGCACTGTCTGACCTTACTAATTATCTGATCTAACATCAAATCTAGAATAGAAAGAAGTTAAAAATGCAGAGGTTGAGGGAAAAGAGCAGGAATATGAGGTGAATTTCGGTCAACTTCATCTGAAGCAAAAGACATGCTTTCAACCATACTGCAAACTTGTTTCTCTTTATTGTCTCAGACATGACAGGACTATACAATGATTAGTGAATAAATCACATATAAAAATTCAGGCATTATGCTGCATTCCTAGTACAAATATTCAGCTATGTGACAAAAAATAGATCATTATAATTTAGAGTACCCTTAAAAATATATAGATATTCTTTTCATAAGTATAAAAACACATCTTATAAACATTTAAAAACTTAGGAAGAAATTGAAATCCTTCTAGGTCTTCCTCTCACTATCAATATAATTTTGCATTTTTATAGAAATGCAAAGAAACATAGATTCATTCATAGAAGTAGAGTCAAGCTGTAAATGATTTTGCACCCTAATTTTTTTTCACCTAAAAGTTCATTATAAATATTTCCTCATATCATTAAATAGTTTCCCAGACATGATTTTAATTTCTTATTTATAGTCTAATGAATGAATTTATCATGATTTATTTAACCACATGCCAAATATTGCCACTAGTTTTTACTGTCAAAATACAATGAAGAATTTTGTGAACAATTGTTTCTAGATAACTGTATTTCTTTAAATTCTCAGAAGTATAATTAGTGGGTCAACATCTGAAGATTTTTAAGGCTCCTGAGAGAGGATGGCAAATTGTTCATCTTCTCTCATATGTCTTCAAATAGCAAAATCTACTTAAATAAAAATAATTCCTACTCTTATAATTGAAAAAAAAAGTAGTTTTGAATTAACCTTACCTGGAAAATACACCAAGAAGAAAGAATATGGAAAGGATAAAGTGCTTTTAACATGGGCTATGTTTATGAAAGAGGACTCTAAATCTACAATCCACTAGAGGTTAATGAGTAGTAGCTTTCTGATAGTTTTGTTATCCTCACATTTCCATACTTTGTTTAAAGCTAGATGATAGATATTAAATAATTTTAAAGGACTCTCCAGAGAGTTTTCAGGCTTGATTTGAAATATGCTAACATGTTCATTATGTACTATTTATCTTTCACAGAAAGAAATGGCAGGTTTTATACATAACCTTTTTAATGAGGCAAAATTTAAGAAAATAGTACATAGTTTGTAAAAATTCTATTTTATCTTTAAGGAATGATGAATGATAAGTAAGTTCCCAAATTCTTAATTCTTATTAAGAGTAGAACACTTTTTAATTGATTATTTTCAACTTTTATGTAAATTCCATACTTAACCTAGTAATGGTACTCATCCAAACGAAAAAATGAAAAAAACCATTAATGCTGATGATACGTGAAGCTGAAAACAACAAGATTATTGACTAAAAAAGGAAGAAAAATAGTCTCCTGATTTGCTTTGCCGTAAATTCAGTAGAATAATAGGCGATCATATAATGTTTTGGATTGAGACACAGACTTGATTCCAGCTTATTTCTTAAGCTGATTGAAACCTGGGCAATTCATTTCATGACTACAAGCTACAATTATTCACTTCTGAAGTGTGAGCATTAAACAACGAATGCAGTGTAACTGTAGGCCCTCATGTGAATGCTGGTGCCTGTTCCTTATACTTTGTGTTGAAAGGGTTTGAGATTGGAGGGCTGAAAGACTAGAGGAAATAGCTCCTATTTCAGAGAATGCCATGCAAACCCGTATTATGCTGGAGCTCCCTTGGGAGAGTCTAGGTTCATGCTAGGTTGACCTTAGTGTTTCTTGACTGAGAATGACTAATTCTCTAGGTCTACACTGGGATTAACCTTAATTGCCCTGATTTCACTCAACTTGTAGCATCGATGTGACCTTTCAAGGGCATTCCAGTTCTAAAATCAACTGGATTATTTATTTTTATTCCACTTCCATGCAATTCTTGGTTCAAGTGTGATATAGAAAAATATTTACTGGAATAAACATTAAAGAAAACACATTTTCAGTGCTTAACCTTCTACTTTTTACCCCAAGGGAAAAGATAAGGAAGAAAGAGCCAGTTATTTCTCAAAACTCTGGACCTTTAACGGTAGAAAATATTCAAAGACTATTCCATAAGCTGTGGAAGTTCAAAGAGGCTATACCTCAATACTTCAGCCTACTAGAGAAAAGAACAGGAGGGAAATAGTATTGCTGCTTCTAGGAGAACTTTCTTCACAGATCTGTGCCCACTATAGTGGTAAAAATAAAATCAATGTGGGTCAAGTTGAATCATTTGTTTGTTCATATTTTACTGTACGTGATACACCCTGAAGACATTCCATGAGAGGTCTAGTACAAAAGCAACTTACCTGGATTAAGAAAAATTTCCTCCTCTTTGAAAGACTTATTTTGATGCCAAATCTTTAATAATGGTTAAAGGTTTTGCTCTGATACCCTTCTATATATGGAGACAGAGATCATGTCCTTGGTGCAGATCAAATATTTCCTGTGCCACTAATGGATGGGCTCAGGGTTTTCTTGATTCTGTGCAAATCCACTTGGCAAAAGGAAAGCCAGGCTTGTGAATGTGTGAACATATTAGACATATAGACAAATCAAAGATACCAAGGAATTGACAAAGCATGTTGGCTTAGAGTATACTTTTGATGAGAGCGTATTCCCAGGAAGGGTAAACACATTGATAGACTCATTGCCTTTGATCTTCCAACACAGTTTCTATTGACATTTCTTTTGGCTCCAGGCACAGATTAGAAAGTATATGGCCCATTGATTGTAGTTAGGTCTCTTAATGACAGGAAAGAAGATTGAATTCCCCTCTCTATATGCATAGAGAAGGGTAGTGGTATTTTTGTTCTGATCATAACACATTCTTGGATTTGCAACTCTGTTTTCAAATTTTGTTATTAATTCAATAATTATTGTATGAGATAGTTTACTCATAATTCTTAAAAATTAAGTCTAAAAACTAATAATATGTTATTATTTTAAATATTAATATTAGATAACATTATTTTAAATATGACAGTTCAAGTCATAGTTTTTGAGTTTATGTGTGTGTGTGTTGTGCCAAGGATTGAACACAGGGCTTTGTGAATGGTAGATAGGTATTCAACTACTAAGCTATATCCCCAGCTCTGTTTTTTTTTTTGGTACTGGAGATTGAACTCAGGGGCACTTGACCACTGAGCCACATCCCCAGCCCTATTTTGTGTTTTATTTAGAGACAGAGTCTCACTGAGTTGCTTAGCACCTAGCCATTGCTAGGGCTGGCTTTGAACTCGCAGTTCTCCTATCTCAGCCTCCCAAAGTGCTGGGATTACAGGCTTGCACCACTGCACCTGGCTCCCAGCTCTGTTTTTGAGTCTTTATACAATGAAACTTTGAGAAAGTTACCTAGAAAGCATACATATTGCCCTTTTGTTGGCATGTTTTCTATGTGTAATAACTATCATGTATTATACATAAAATCAAGTAAAAGTTGATATTTAACTGGGTGCAGTGGTGCACATCTGTAATCCCAGCTTCTCTGAGGCTGAGGCAGGAGGATCAAGAGTTCAAAGCCAACTTCAGCAAAAGCGAGGTGCTAAGCAACTCAGTGTCTAAATAAAATACAAAATAGGGCTGCAGATGTGGCTCAGTGGTCGAGTGCCCTTGGCCCCTAAATTCAATCCCCATTACCAAAAAAAAAAAAAAAGTTGATATTTCTAAATATTTGGAGAACTTTTTCTACTTAATTTTCTGTTCCTATTTAATTTTTAGAAATTAAAGAATCCTGTGGAAAATGAATATAATGTCAATGACATCAGATCCTAAGTTCCAATAAGATGTGTACAATGTTGAGAAATGCCTGTCCCATTTGCCTTGTCTTGGGCTTCAGTCCTCACAGCATCTGTTGAATAATTATATAGTATTGGGCAAAAACCTTCGAAAATGCTTTCAGGAGAGATTTACTAGGGCCAAAGCCCTATTTATCAGAACACTGCACTTTAATAGAGATAAGAAAGCAATTCCCATCATTAGGTTATTAGCAGCTGCAAATAACCTAAACTCACTTAAAATCCTTTAATAGAATATGGCTATAATTAATTAAAAAGCAGCTTGTTTATTGACGAGGGAAATAGGTCAATTAAACAGAGATTTCGGGGAATGTATTGACTGGGAAGGATCATCGTAAAATTTATATCCACACAGCTCAGAAAAATGTTTCTGATGTAAAATGCAAGAACCAAGTGAGAGAATTGTCTAAACATGGCAGATTTAGCACATGGGTCCCACCATTCAGGAGCCTCCTCCTCTAGCCCATGTAGACTTTTCTTCCTCACTGTTTTTGCAGACCTGAAATTGATTCCCTAAAGAAACTGATTCATACTCTCTGTACCTGGATCAACAGATACAAATAAGATTAGGGTTTGTGATGGAAGACCAAAACCAGACAGGGAATATAAAACCATATGCTGATCTATGTAACTCCTGACCTTTTCCCCACCCTATGCTTCCAGAGAGCCTGCAACCAGCTATATGGTCCTCAGTTTTCTCCTTGGAAGAAAGTGAATCAACCACCCCAGGGAAATCACAAATGCTTACATGTGAGCAGAGAGTTAGGGACCAACTGACAGTAGAAGAACATGCCCAATATAAAAAACAGACCAAAGCGGATTAAAAAGTAAGAAGTTCTTAGAGGAAACAATATAGGAGTAGAGGAAAAATTTCAGAATATTTATGTATGTATTTAAAAGTAAGATATTGCATACAGTATATCAATATACTGTAAAAAAGAGCACTTAGAAATTTAAAATAAGGAAGATACATAAAAACATCAAGGGTTTTGAAGACGTTGATGAATCTCCCAGAAAGCAGAACAAAAAGATAAAAGCTTTAAGGAATTTTAGGCAATCAATCCAAAAAATTTCATATGACTAATTGACTTTCCAAAAACAATCACAAGAGTAAAAACACAAGGAAAGATATTATTCAAAAAATACCACATAAAATTGTGCATATAAAATTTTAAAATTAAAAGCAGCCATCAAATGCTTAGTATAACTAACAAAAAACACATACCCAACTAATCATTATAAAATATCAGAATAACAGAAGTAAGATTTAAAGAATAAATAACAGAAGTGAGATTTAAAGAATAAATAACAGAAGTAAGATTTAAAGAATAAATCTTTTAAAGTGTTAAAGGAATGATGAGCTACCCACAGGGAATAGGAGCCAACCCTCATAACAGTAGCTAACTGGAGACACTGGAGGTATGTCCTAAAATTGTGAGGGTAATATTATTTTCAATATAAAATTCTACACTCAACCAATTTATCCGTCAAGTGCAAGAGTGGAATAAAGATACTTTCCAACATGCAAGGACTCACACACATAAGAAGCTACTGAAGAATGTGCTTCAGCCAAATGAAAAATTTAACTGAAAATGACATGAGACGTAAGAAACTGGGCTTTGCATAGTGTTGATGGCACTCAAGAGCAGACTGTTTGATTGGACCTGTGGGAGAGGAACCTCTACTGGGAAAACATAGGGTAAGAGGGCTACTGTTTCTGTGCTTTGGGGTCAAAATTTGGTAGTTATTTGGCAGATCTTAGAACACTTGTGGAAAAAGATAAATATATATATTATACTATATATAAAATTACTATATTACATGTATAAACAGATGAAAAATAAGACAATTTTAAATCCAAGTGAATGCATAAATACTTGTGATCATAGTATGCTGAATTGTAGACACTACTTATATAATTATAATGTGAAATGGTAAGGAGAGGTAAGTGGGGTGAGGTACCAGAGTTAAAACTTTACTTCCTGTTTCAGTAGTTAACTAATAGGTAGATATTTGTGTAGTCATGTCTAAAATCCATAAGGCAATAGACAGCAACATAAAGAATTTGGATAAATGCAGAAGAAATGCCAAAACTTTTGTATCTGGGATGTAGGGTTGGACATCCAGATACAGTATTATTTTCAAAAACTGAATTTAAACTCTAAGAATTCTTAAAGAAATGAAAACACAGGAAAGGAAATGTATATCATGCATGTTCAGGGAACCAAAATCTCATTACATCCCCCTATTCCAAGGTGTGGGGTTCATAGATAAGGAGGTCTATACTAACAGCATGTCTCTGTAAACTTTCTTTGTAAAATTGTCCCTAAGAAGATTGTTAACAATAGAGCTCAGCTGAAACCTAGAATCCAAATGTAGTATCAGACCATAAAATATAAATCAGATTTTCACAGGGGAACATTATATCATCTTCTAAATTGGTGGTTGGTGAATATATATAATAATTTTTCATTGTATTTTAAGTTTCATGCTGCTCCTACAGATAATTTATTGTCCTGTCATCTAAAACCAACTGCATGGAAAGCTAACAGATTAAATTTTCCCTCTACTGTCTAGCCACGTGACCTGTTAACTCATGCACTACCCTTGGAATAGAAGCTTCTAAGTTGCTCTCTGGCTCCATTTGAACCTTTAGTATGTAAGAATATGGTGCAAGATCCATTTTTTTAAGTTCTTTCATCCCACTTTGACTTTGCCCTAATGATTTTTCCTAGTAAGACCTCAGCTGCATGTTTGTTCAGGGTCAGGATTCTGCCAAATTTACAGACAAGTAGAATAAGGTAAGTTACTACCTCATCCACTGAGGACAAATTGATATTTACTCATTTATCACTCCACTTGATGCTATATTGGCATCTTTTGATGGTAATGTACAGATTCATGCTGGTTTGCCTGAATCCTGAGTTACCTTGCCCATTGTACATAGTCTGAGGAACCTGTTGCACTCTATCTGCAGTTATCCATTTAGTCAGAGTTGATGCTCAGCCTCACCACATTTCATGTTCATCATTTTATCATTGATCATTTCATCCCCATTGTACTCTGGATATCGGTGTTGTTGCCATAGCTTCTATGACAACTTTCCATGGCCCAATCATCCTATGGAATTTTAAAACAAACCACTACCTACATTGTGTGATTTGGGCAAGTCATGAACTTACTGATTTTTTTTCTCTGTTGACCGAACATTTAACAATGTCCTATATTATTCATAGAAATATTTATGGATAGGTTTAAAAGCAGTAGTAGGAGCGAAGAAGTGAAACGTATGCAGTCATTAAGAAAGTTAGATGACATAGAAAATTAGTATGATCTAGGAAAAGGAGAGTGAACATAATTAGATAATTTGGAAATTCTTAATGTGTTTTGATTTCATTCACCTGGGCTTATGCAATTTCAGACAGCCTGGTGTAGAATGGGGATTTGCCAACTCATAGTTGCTATCATTTTTAAAATTTCCTTATGGCTAACAATATGTCTAAAGCTGTTGCTCTGATGATTTTCCTGGTACTGTGCCAAGGAAAGCCAGCAGTCATCATTAGAATGGCCACCACCTGAATCAGACTACTGAGGGCGTGGTGTTGTGTTAGAGACACAGAGGCAAGACTCACAAAGTTGAGAGTTACAAGTCACTCAAGAATGTCTTCTGGGCATCACTGTTCTATGTAATATCACATATTGAATAATAGCCAATTAAATCCAGGTTGTTAGAAGGAAAACTCCATAGATGATTAAAGGTAGTAAGAGTTTATTTGATCAAAGAGAAACAAGACAAGATAAAAAATGTCTTGCAAATTTGGCAGATCCTAGAATCAGAACAGGTTCTGAGATAGGACTCTAGTCAACAGGTGATTTGATACCATTTATAGAAAACAAGTGAAGTGTAGAGGAAGTTTAATTGATTACAGAGCTTCATCAATTAACCAAGGCTCAGGCACCATGATTAAATGATATATTAGTTTGGTCTGTTGGGCCCAGTGCAGACGTCTAGTTCAAGTCAATGGCCTCCTACAAGATTTTATTTCACAAGATCACCTTGCTCTTGATATGATTAATTTAAGGGGAAGAGTGAGGAGATAGCCTGGAAGCATGCAAAAGAGAACATGAGGTAAGAAATGGCTTGGTAACATCACATACTGATGACTCTTTATAGCAATCTTGATGCAAAGTTGAGCATCAAGTGGAGGCAAGACAAGAATTGATTTGTCTGTTTAAAATTGGGAGACTGTCATGTTAAGTGAAATAAGATAGACTCATAAAGACAAGTATTGGATGTTTCTTCTCATATGTAGAAACTAGAGGGAGAAGTTAAAAAAAAAGGTTGGCATGAAAATAGAAGGAAAATCATTAGTGTAGAGGAGTGGAGGAAAGGGTAATGGGAAGTATTGGGGAGTAAAATTATATTTGGGAAAAACACCCTAATATTTATATACTTTTCCCCTTTTTTACCATTTTCATTTAACCCTACAGTTATTTTAGTTCTATCTATGAATATTCCAAATGAAACCCACTATTATGTGTAATTAATATGACTAATTATAAACAAAGATTGGAAAAAATAATAGATAATGATAATAGTTCAGAAGAGAGAAATTGATGATGTCGAGGAAGGGACTGGATGGAAGGCACAAACAGAAGGACTGGTTGAAAATATGTGCAGGGCTAGATCATCTATTGTCTGTGGTTTCTTGGCATGCCAAGTTAATTCAGGTGGCAGGACAGTTGATATGGTGGTAGATATGGTTCTTCTCTGATTACTTCTTTTTACAATATTGTTGAATTACAGTTGGAATGGGGAGGAGTTACTGTGGATTTGAGTGAAGAAGAAGTCGTGCAATAGCCATCTAGGATGAACAAAGGAAGCATGCCTGATTATCTGGAAATAGCAAGGTTGTGCTCATGAGGATAACATGACATTTTTGTGGTTGGGTTTTTTATTCCAGCCTTATTGGACTCATGAGTGTGGTCCTTGACCGGGTGGAAAATTGGAATATGGGTGGAAATTAGAATATGGTGTTTCTAAGTGAGAAAAATGGAACAGTATGTATGCAAGGAGTATTTAAATTGACATGCTTTACAAGATGGAAAGGAAAGGAGAGACAGGGAGGGACAGTGAAGAGAGGGAAGGATCAGCGGATTGGAGGTTCCAGTACGGTTGAACTTGGAACTCTTCAGAAATGAACTGGAAAGAAAGGAAGTATGGTCCATTAGGGGATGCATAGGACTGAGATTTCAGGTTGGTCCTAGACCATAACAAGTTCCAAGGCAAATTCAAAATCTAGAGGATGAAGGGTCTACACACCTCAAAAAAGCAGTTTTTGGCAGAGCTCTTCCTACCCATCTGACAAAGACTCACATACCTTACTATTTTTCCACAATTCACTAAATATATGCATTAAAATTTATTTTTATTTCCATTATTTTTGGTGAATTGCATGGAATTGCCTATATTTGACTGTTTTTGCCTGTTAAAAAGGCAATTTCATATAGTTCAACCTAATGTTTGTATTAGCCGGAGCTTCTTTTTTTTTTTTTTCCCAAAAGTTGCATTTTAATACATGTTAGCAAACATAACAGAAAAAAACAAATTATCAGAAGCTGTACACACTATTCACTGAAAACATTTGTTGAGGCAAATTAGCCGGAGCTTCTTGAGGACCATGTTACATTTCTTTATTTCTAGCACCTGTCACAATGTCGCTCATACAATTAGCATTTACTAAATGTTTGCTGAGTAAATAAGTGAAATTCCGATTTTAAAATTCACCCAAAGGTTTGAAGGGAACATCTCGTACATTCTAACAGATAGGATTTTTCAACAGTATACTGGAGAGTTAACAGAAAGACAGAGGTACTTTCTGGACAGGTCGGCAGCAAGTGGGTGGGTGCGATGTCTTCCTTCATTGAGCAGGAATTTTGTTCTGAGCTTCCATTTTTAGAGTGATTCTCTTTCCCTAGATCTTGCCCATGCCTTGAACCTGTTGCTAGTGCTTCTCATGGTGGCTCTGCACTTTGGTGGGGGATTTGGACTGCAGAACACAGCCATATGCAGAAGAAGCAACCATCTTTTTACATCATAGGCACAATGCAGATAGAATACAACAGGAAACTCTCACAGACATGTTTATGTCATTCTTAGGTATGTGCCCTGGAAGATAAGATACAGACTTAGACTTATTCATATGTGTCCATGACACTTGTCTATGCAATGAGTGAATTGGCTTCCTTCTCACATCATGGTGTACATCAAAAGTCTCAGCTTCTCCTTGAAGTTGAGCACCTGCTGGACTAGGCAGTGATGGGCTCATTACAGCCACCAACAGGAGACACAAGAGAGGGCAGGAAAAGGAATGCTTAAACTTCCCTTCATCTCTGCATACTATCTGATCTCAGAGGAGTTGTCTTCATTTGTTAGAGGCAGATGTATAGCAGCACTCACTCACTAAGGCTGCAATCACTCCAAGCAAGTGCCACCTATTGTTTGGTATATACTAATTCATTTACTCATCATTCAATCAGTCCCTCTATTTCACAGGTGACAAAACTGTGATCAGCTTAAGTTCAATATCCAAGGTCTTAAAAACCAATGTATTTCAGTTAAACTCTTCTTAAAATCATGTGGTACTGTTTTTCATAAACTCTTTCGTAATCTGACATCTCTTTCTCCAGTGTTACCTTCTACATAGTCCTTTGATCTGCAGAAAAGCTGGTGGTGCATATTATTTCAAGGCTTTATACTAGGATATTTGCATGTGGTCTTTTCTTTACTTATTGGTCATCTTTGTCTAAATAATTCCTACCTATCTTTCAAAGCTCATCTCGGACACCACTTCCTCCAGGAAGCCTTCCCTAACCTAATCTGAAGACCCACTATGAGGTTTTTTTTTCACTCTTGAAGAACTTTGTTCATTGTCTTGTGATGTTCATCACAGTCTGCTGTGGTGTTGGCCCACGTCCCTTCTTGAGACTGTAAGGACTTTAAGGATACAAACCATCTATTATCTGTCTTTGTATCTACTGCACCCAGCATTTTCAGCACCATGCAGGGAAGCAGCAACCAGGGCCTTTTAAAGTAAGTGAGTTAATGGTGAAGCCTATGATCTTTGGCATCAGGTAAACCTAATATTCACATCATTTCCATGATTTAGTGGCTGCACGAACTATGTTTCTTAAGTTCTAAAAATCACAATTTCATCTCCAAAATGAAGATAATATTCTCTTCTTTATAGAAGTGTTGTGAGGATTAAATAAGACAATGAATATAAATGCTTTACTCAAAACTTAGTCCATACTAATCACTGAAAACATAATCATGTTATGATCATTATTTTTAAAGTCAAAATTCAAACCCAAATCTGATTTCAGAATCCATGTCTTTTCCACTACTCCCAAAATCCCTTCTTGAAAACAAACTAGGATTTTTTTCATGTCTTGAGGAATGTCTACTCAGTTCCTTTGCTCATTTCTCAGATTGTTTGCTTTCCATGGAGTTGCTTGAGTTCATTTTATGTTTTGAATATTAATCCATTATCAGATGTATGACTTGAAAATATTTTCTCCCTCTTGGTAGGTCACCTCTTCACTCATTTAATTGTTTTATTTGTTGTGAAGAAGTTTCTTATTTTGATGTAATGCCACTTGTGTATTTTTTTTTTGCTTGTTGCCTATACTTTTAAAATCTTTAAAATCTTTTAAAATCTTTACCCAGTCTGTTGTGTAGTTATTTTATCTATGTTTTCTTCTATTAGTTTTATAGCTTCAGGATTTATGTTAAAATTTTTCCATTTTGGATTGATTTTTATTTTATTTTACTTTTGCTATTGGGGATTAAACTCAGGAGCATTCTACCCCTGAGGAACATCATTTTTAGTTTTTATTTTAAGAAAGGGTCTCTCTAAGTTGCTGATACTACTCTTGAATTTGTAATTCTGCTTCAGCCTCCTGAGTTACTGGCATGCATCACCATATCCAGCTTGAGTTGATTTTTTAATATGGTATGAGATAAAGGTCCAATTTCATTCTTTGGTCTATGACACCCAGTGTGCCAAGTGTAGCTAATAGTTGAGTTTTGTGCCTGTCAGTGCCATTGAGAGGGTGGGTTCTTGAGTGCTCTCATCATGGAAGATGCAAATAATTGAGATGATGAATGGGTTGATTGGTTTGATTATTCCACAGTTTTTCAAAAATTATAGCATCACTTAATCATAGTACGCTCTAACTATGTAGAGTTATGATTTGTCAATATATAATTTTAAAAGGTAATAAATTAAAAAAGCATATTCATTGTTAGGATCTTGAGAGTATAATTTAGGATATACCATATGAAAATGGACTAAGACTTGACTTCTTTCCTTCTACTATTTAAACTACTCACAGATGTGCAAAATCTACCCTAGATATTTTTCTAACAAAAAAAATTATACTACATCTGTCCATAAGAAATAGTTATTAGTTAAACTCTATTAAACTCTACAGAATATCTGAACATACAAATGGGGGATAATATTAAAAATATTATCCAATGTACTAGGGAATATATGTTATATAAATGCATAATATTGTGTTATGCTTTATGGTTTCATTAACTTCACCATGTATGAAAGTATTGAAATTCATGTACATTTCAAGTCATGGCCTTACCTGTTACCAGGTGAAAACGTGTGTTTATAATTTTATGGATTATGAGAATATCTCTCTCCCTAAAATAGGGGTTGAACCTAGAGCCTTGCACAAGGTAGGCAAGTTCTCTACCACTAAACTACATCCCTAGCCCTAGACACTCACTTTTAAGTTTGAGTGATTTTCAGATCATTACATTAAAGTAGATTCATTTAATTAGGGACTGTGGGAAGAGATGGTAAAGACTTCCTGGGCCCAAAAGAGAAAAAACACAGGAGCAAGTAAATGGCAAAAGGAGCAGGTCTGATTTTGTAGTTGACCTGCAAGATTCCAAACAGAATTTCACTTCAACATAAACTTCCCAATATTATCCCTGTGGACTCTGTCTTTTAGTTCCATAGTTCAGGTTACCATATTATATAACTTACATTGTTATGAATAATTAGAAATATTATATAAAGAATATAAATTATCACAAGTATTAATATTTATGCTTATTACTGTGAGAAAGCAAATTTACAAGTACCTATGCCAGTGTGGATGTAGTAGATGCAGGTGTGTGTGTGTGTGTGTGAGTGAGAAAATGGTTTCACTTTCCATAATTTCCATAATCTGAGGTTTCACTTTCCATAATTTCAATTACTTATGGTCAACTACAACTTGAAAATATTAAATGAAACATTTTCAGAAATTAGCAGCTCATAAGTTTTAAATTGCACACTATTCTGACACGAATCATCATCCATTTGTCCAGTGTATCTACCCTGTATTTGTTACCTACCTTTTGGTCATTTAACAACTTTCTTGGTTATCAGATAGAGTATAGTGGTATCACAGTGCTCAAGTAGCCTTCATTTTACTTAATTGCTCCAAAGCACAAGATTAATGTTTCTGGCAATTCTAATATGTCAAAAGAAGCACTTAAAAAGGCAAAAATACTTGACTTGAGGAAAGACCAAAATATAAATAAATAAATAAAATCACTTGGTGACGTTGCTGAGATCTACCATAAGAGTGAAACTTCTACCCATGGAATTGTGAAAAAGGAAAAAAAAAATCATGATGGTTCTGCTGTCACACTTAAAACTGCAAAAGTTCTGGCCACATTGCATAAGTGCTTGGTTGTAATGGAAAAGACATTAAATGTGTGGATGGAAGATATGAACATGTATGGATGTATGTATAGAAAACAACATAGTATACAGAGGGGTTGGATTGTTCACTATTTCAGGCATCCACTGGAGGTCTTGGGACATATCCCTTGAGGATAAGGGTGTACTACTGTACACACACACACACACACACACACACACACACACGATTGCTTCAGGAGGCTCCTTCAGCCTTATCTGTGATCCACACTGAGACCTCCACCCTCACTTCTGTCTAGGCAACAGCTCCAGTACAGCCTCATGTGAGCTTGCCTTGAGCATCACCATACTGGCTCATCACACAAGCTCCTCTCCATCTGTCCTCAGTCCCCTTCTTGCCTCCATAATAATTGGAACAAGTCCTTTCTTTCTCCATCTCCCTTTACCTGACCTGTGTCCACTATTCTCTTAGGCAGATGCTGTCAGCCATTGCTAGTTGGTGAAAATGACCCCTAAATAGAAATAATTCTCAAAGATTCAGAGAGTCAGTCTCTAACAAACTAACATTCCTATTTTGCTAATGAGTTCCCCCAAAGTAAAATATAAATTCATACCTTGAGGACAGAGGTCGACACTTTGTACCTGGGTATTCTCAAAACTGTGAGTACAATGTCTCGAGCATGGTGGTCTTCACTATCATGCTAAAAAATAAAATAAAATCACATGGTGAGGTTGCTGAAATAAGTGAAATAAGCCAGTCCCACAAAGTCAAATGTCAAATGTTTTCTATGGTATATAGAAACTAATCCAATAAGGATGTGGGTGAATAAAAAAATAGAAAGATAAATGGAGTAGACAAATGGGAATGAAGGGAGGAGAAGAGAGATGGGATAGGGAAAGACAGTGGAATGAATCTGACTGGCTTAACTTTCCTGTGTACATATATGAATGTACCACAGTTAATCTTACCATCATGTGTATCCACAAGACATTAATTAAATAATAAATATTTAATTATTTATTAAACTATAATTAAATAGCAGAAAGATCAGTAGAATAGAGGGAAAGGAACAGAGGGAAGGAAGAGGTTAGGAGATTGAATTACTGGGGACTGAATTAAATTATATCCCATGCTTTTATACTTATGTCAAAATGAATTCTTTCATCATGTATAATTAAAACAAACCAATAAAAAATTTTTATCTTACCATTTAGAAATCATTTGCAATATCTTAGGTTTCTCAACACACAAGATACCCATGGGGGATAATGGGGAAATTTTGAAGCAAATGGAAAATCAATGTGAGCTGGTTCTGCCCTAGGATGGCAGCACTGCTCGGTAACACTACCTTTCCTCCACTTGATGTCACAGGCTACTTTCCCCAGTCATTTGGCCCAGGTCTCTCTGGTCCACTTACACTCTACATCCATGGCAGTCCACCCCATCAAATGGGATTACATAAGCTTTTCCCATATCAAGTTCTACCATACTAGTGGTTCTCTTGACCAACAAGGCCACAGACTCAAATACCAAGGAGGGCAGTGCAGATGTTCTGTGCAAACTATCCAGGCAGGGCCTATGCCAGCATGATGAGGAGTCCTTGCTCAGCTTCAGCCAGGGTAGCCATGTTGGAATGCAGCCTTCCGTTTGCCCAGTCTTGTAATTCTTGGAAAGAAACTGGCAATCAAGAGGGTTTTTGGTAAACTCTCAATTTTTAAATAGTACTCAGGTGAAAATAATGTGTGGTCAAGTGAAACTGAACTATCAGTTCAGATTTGGCCTTTTGATTGCCAGTTTATGGACTAGATTTTACAGGAGCATTATCTAAGGAAGAGAGGAAGTCCATGGTCAAATATATCTGGAAATGCTCCATATTATACCCCTATTGATATCTGTATTAATGTCTTACAGTCGTGTAGTATTTAAAACACACAAATAGCAAATGTTTGTTTAATTCAGTGTTCCCCATGTTTGTTAAACAACCTACTTCATTCAGTGTCTTTTGGTCAGTGGTATTTTTCTTAGAACTCTGATCTGAGTTAGACAAAACAACAAAATACTAGTTGTCAATTAAATATCTGTAAGAATTTGAGTGCCCACTGGAAGATTATGGAAACAGTTCAGTATAGAATGAAACAGAAAAAAAATCAGTTAAATTTAATCCACAAATGCAATAGACTGGGTAGGAGCTATCCACATCTGTGGGGTCTGGAATAACAGAGTCCTTTCTTAGTACTTAAGTGTTTTTTTAACTTTGAGAAGATTTAACATTGAAAACAGAAGTGTTTAAGAGATTCAAACTCCACAATATTAATATTTTGATTTTGATGAACTTTCGCTAAATTGGTATTTTTATGTACTTGTTGCATAAAGAGGATTTAACATGATAAAGTAATGAAATAGTTTTTTGATTCTAAATTAAAGTGAAGATTTGAAAAATGAACTTAGGCTTGTGGATTTAAGTTCAAATTTTAAATAGAGTTGAAATTTATTTAAGAGAGCTTATAAATTACCCTGTTTATATGTTTAAATCATCATATTTATAAGAATTACTGGTATTTGGGAAGGGTTTTGTTAATCAAATAAAGTTTTTTAAAAGAAAATAAAATTTAAAAAAAAAGAAAGAAAAGAAAATTGTTTAAGAACTCTTTTAACCTAAGGGTCATGCCTATGGGCAAAACAAACGCCCATGGACAACCCTGAGCTAGTGGGATCATAAAAAAAGAAAAGGGGAGAAACATGGTAAATTTTCTACATGTTTTTATTTAAAGGTTACAAAGAAAGGGAGACCAACTGAAAAAGAGTGAGACAAGTAACGTTTTCATTATTTTGTATTTTATTCCAATTCCTCCCCAACAAAAGTTGATATTATGTTCCCCAATGCCCAGGTAGAAGGTAAGTGCTATTTTTTATACTGAAAAATTGTGTATTCTGCTTTCTAATTTTTCAGACTCACTTTTGTGTCCTTCTGGCCTGGAGTTCAAGATCAGTCCTCTGAATTAGCATGGAGGCAATGTGGTCATTTCTTGTCAAAAGGAAAAATCTGTGAAATTGTGGTCCAGTGGCAGAAAGGATGTAGGATGTCCCTGGGAGGTAGGATGGGCAGGTCCCATAGAAAATCCAACAATGAAAAATCAATATGCTTATTCTTCCAAAGAGTTTCTAAGAAGAGACAGAGCTCCTTAACTGGTCTTTATTTGAAATTAGAGTGCTGATTTGTAAGAGCCTCTCAATGTGAGACTAATGACATGTTAGAGGTGTATTAATGAACCCATGTAAAGGGAGACAAAAGAGGAATCAGGGCTAATCAAAATGCCAGCTATTTTAAGATCTTTCCTTGACCACATAATGACCTTCATACATATTATGCATCATTAGTATTCATGATGATTGTATATTTTTAATTTTTTCAGTGTTACAAAACATTAATCATCAGTACAAGAAAATAAGATATTTTTGCCTGAATAGTTTATATAAAATTTTGGCAATACTAAACTTGCAAATATTACAAAATATGTTTAAATAATGCTCTAAAGCTAAAAATAATGTAGAAAATACTCACTAAATTCTAGTAGTGGACAATTAATTTTGGTATTGTAATCAAAATCAGTGAAGAGGCATTTCATAATCTAAGTGACCTAAATCTGTATCTAGAATCTCATAAAATAAACAAGTTGAGAGTTAAGAAGTTTGTAGAAAATTTGGATGTTAATGTTTTATAGTCACATGCCACATATTGACGTTTTAGTCGGTGATGTGTATATAATGATGGCCCGGTAAGATTAGATGATGATATAATCATCGTAATGACATCATAGCCTCTTAGTTTGTGTAAGTACAATCTATGATGCACAATGACAAATTTGCCTAACAACACATTTCTCAAGACATACCTCCATCATTAAATGACACATGACTATATAGCCTAAGAGAAAGTCAGCACTTGACTATACATAAAATGAGTCCTTATACTGTCTACATTTGACCTTTGCTCTTTGTATATTTTTTCAACTCAGGGGCAAGGGCAATGAATCCAGAAGTAACTTTTGGCATTACCTTGAACAAAATTAATGGAAATAGGGAAACATGCATGTTCCAAAGTCCCTGGATTTGGCTGTTTCTTATGCAAACAAGTTGGGGAAGGGAGGAAGTAAGGGTGCTGGGGCTGCCCCCAACTGGCCTAAAAATGTTATACATCATTAATAAACAATCAATCAATCCAGTGGTCTTTGCCATGTTTGGCCATAGAAGGTATCTTCTTTTCTTTTATTGTGACTCATGGTAACTGTGGTAATCCCAAAAGATAATTGAACCCCAAATCTCCAGAGAAACTCCAGTACCCTCATTTTGCTAGTGGAAAATGAGGAGATGGGGTGATTGGAACAGGATTAAGCATCTAACCTGAGTCTTTGAAGGGAAATATTTCATTTCTTCATTTTAGAAACTTGTCTTAAGTCCCTACCATCTGCTAACTAGTATCCTGGTGTTGCAAATATGGCAGCAAAAGTAAATAAGAAAGCAACACAAAAATCTCTGCCTTTATTAAGCCCACATTCTAATAGAAAAAACAGAATTGAACACTATAATAAGAAGAGCACATAGTGTGTATAGTAGTAACAAGTGGTGTGAAGAGAAATAAAGCAGAGGATGGCACAGAAAGTTCTGGGTGGAGTTGTGGAATGGCTTAAATCTCTCTAAGAAGATGATACTAGAGAGCTATGTGACATAAGGATAGGAAGGCAGAGAAATCTAAAGCAGATTTTGCTCAGCATGTTCAGGGCAGTAAGAAGGCCAAAGGGTCTAAATTGGAGTCAATGAGTGGGTGAAGAGCAAAAGATACAGATAGGACTGAAGCCAGTACCACCTAGCAGACAAGAGCAAACTTATCTTTTGCTTTGAGGGAGATATGAAGCCACTGAAAGGTTTTGAGCAAAGTCATGATCAGATTTACATTTTAAAAGGATTGTTTGGGTTAAGTGTTAAGAGAGTCCAAGAAGGCATGGGCAAAAACTTTTGCAAGAGTTAAGTGAGAGAATGGAAACTTAGGATGGAAGTGTCAAAAATGGTAGGAAGCAACCTGACTCAGGATATATTTTGAAGATGTAGTCAAAATATTTCTTGATGATCTAACTGTGGAAGGCAGGAGAAAAATAAGAATCAGGGTGATATTATGGTTGGCCTGAGCAACAGGAGGGTCTAAATTGTCACTTAATGTGAGGGGAAGACTTCAACAAAGAGAATGAGCTTTTGAAAAGGAGTATGAGGAGCTTCTTCATGGCATGCAGCTGGACCATATATAGTTGAGCTTTATGCCTGAGTTCTAGTCTGCAGAATATGAGCCAAAGTGATGAGCATCACTTCCAGGCATGGCCCGTGAAAACCTCCCAAGCACGACACTCCATATTCTTTTTCCATCTATGGAGGACTTTTAAAAGAAAGCTAAGTCACAAGATAGATGGAAGGAGCCTGAGTCCCTCATAATCAGGACCAAGGCCACCTGCCAACTAGGATTGTTTGTTACAGATTTGGTGAACAAGACATAAACTTTTGTTGCATGAAGTCACTCAAATTTATTGGTTTGCCTGATACAGAAATTACTATTTTACAAACTAGTATAGTATCTAGAGTAGACAGATATATTTGGGAGTCAGCAGATTTTTGGTGTGTTTTAGACCCCCATGAGCACGAGCATAGATTGAAAAGAGAAGAGGCTGAGTAATTGAACTTTGGGAACTCCAATATTTACAGTTCAAGGACATGGGAATGAGACAGCTTAGAAGCCAACAGAGTCAGCAGGGAAGTAGAAAGAAACCCAAGCAAATGTGATCTCTAGTAAAACACTTAAAATAAGAATTCAAGGAGAGGGTGACCAATTGTAAAAAGAAGCTATAGGTCAATAAAGATAAGGCATTGGACATTTCACTATGAGAAATATAAGTACTTTAGAAGTAGGTTTTTGTTGACTTTACAGTAGGTTATAATACAGCTGTGAAAATTGGGAGATTCTAGAATCTTTAAAAATAATACTTGTTGTTTAAGAAGAAGAAAATGATATGGAAAGAGTATTGTTCTAGTGATAACCCAGTAAAATTCTCATTCCTCCAAGTAAGACCTGGAGGAATAGTCATGTCTCATTCACTGCCTGTACCTGAAATCCATCCATTGACCAAACATTCCTTTTCCTCTATTTATAAACCAGTCAGACTCTGAATAAAAGAGTTATTTTCATTTTATTTTCTATTTTGTTTTGTTTGAGTTTGTTTTCAACCATGACATTGAGGACAGGATGAGGCCTTTAAATTGGGAAGAATTGGGGAGCAGGAGATGAAGGCATCAATATTATATTCTTTCTCCTGTTTTCTCTTATTCTAAATGACATGAGATGCTCATAGATTATTATTTTATAATGATTTTTAAATGCACCTGTTTTTTTTCCACTTCTGGGTACTTTTCTGCCATGCTGCACTTTATTTTATAGTAAAGTAAGTCACTCTGGAAATGCTCTGAGGATTACAATGAATTAAAATGAGTGGCCTTGCTCCTTACCTTGGGAAACATGGATGCCCCAATGTCTGCTTACCTGCTTCATTTCATCTATTTGCTTTAGTTTTTGTCCACTCTGTTCTTGTTGATTTTGAATCTTAAGCTTGTCCAATGTATCCTCTCTTATCACAATCATGGTAAAAATTCCTTCAGCTCATCCTGATACCTTTTGGGACTTTTCACATCTCTTTCTTATCTTTGCCTTTATGGTTATCCTCTCTTCCTTCATATAAACAAGAAATTTCAGGACTCCCTGCCTTTGTTTTATAAATAAGGGCATGGCAACTAAGTCTGAAGTGCATTCACTGAACATGCTGGATCTACCATTTGTCTGTATCCAATTAACTGATCAACTGGGGTAGTCTGGAATAGTCCTCGCAAACTGACACCCCTGAAAAATCCAATACTCATTTGATAGAGTACTTCTTAATGAGCATTTCAGAAATGAATAGTTCCTTTCAGATCATGTTTCTTTAAAAATATCTTCTAGTCCAGTTTTTATTGTTTGAAGGTTTATGTAGTAAATTCTAAAGAGTAAGCAATCAGGTTTTTAATGTATGCTCTTTGAAATAGTAACATGATTCAAAGTTGTTATATCACAAGCCATTTGCTAATATTTTTGTATATAATTTTAAATATAAAACTTATCTATCTTATTTCCTATTGCCTTTGTGCCAGAGAGGGACCTGTAGCTTTCTGAGCTTTTCTGCCAGTGGTGGCTCCTAGCTAGCCTATTTCAACTAAATGTTGGGGAGAAGAGGGTGGGAAGGGCAAGCAAAATGGCAATCATGTCCATCAATGGTTTCATTCCTTTGCAAGATTGAATTTGAACAGTAAATGCCAAAGCCAATATGAAAGTCATCAATTCAGGGTTACAGAAGGGCACCAACTAGTTACTTTCTCAAGGCCCTCTGCATTGCATCTCCCATTTCCAACATAATGCCAGGTGGACAAGTTTCCAGCATTTAGGTTGGTTCTTTTATAAAAAGCTCATGACAAAAGAGACATCCAAACCAGAACAGTCTCTACTGTGGTCAGAAACACACAAGTGTGCAACAGTACTTTATTTTCTCCTATTTTCTATCCAACTACCCTCTATTGGTTTCAGAAAAAGGGATATTAATCCCTTTTACAATTAATAAAAACTAAAAGTTGTAGAGCTTCAGTGGAAATATTTTCTATTTATGTGTAGGACCCAGAAGAAGAATATTTTGATAGCCAGGCCATCCCAAATAAAAGGGATTCACTGTGTGTAAGTTGTTACTCTACTCCTAACCATTATCAATTCTTACAAGAAAAAGCAGAGTGAGCTAACTCCTTGACCCTAGCTTAATTTTTTCTAATCTGCCATTTTATGATGTTGCATAAATTTTATGTTGTTAAAGTAACTTATTCATTCTAGTACTACAACAAAATAGTTGTCCTTTCCTGTATTCATATTAATGTTCTTTGTATTATTCAACCCAAAGTTTGCAACATATTCCAAATATACAACTCTTGGATTATGAACAATGAACTAGGGCCTGGCAGAATAAATTATCTCCTCCCCTCAAAGATGGCCATATCTGAATTCCCAGAACCTGTGATGATATTAAGTTATAAAGCAAAGAGGACTTAAAGATATAGTTGGAATTACATTGGTAATCAACTGATTTTAAAGCAGGGAGATTATGCTGTAGAGTCCAATGTAGTCACAATGTAAGAGTCCAATGTAGTCACAATGGCATTTAGAAGTAGAAGGGGGAGGCAGAAGTGGGTACTGAGAAGTGGCATGTAGTAGCTTTGAGGATGAAGGACCAGGGCCATAAATCAATGAATGTGAGTGGCTCTAGCATCTAGCAGAGAAAGGAAACAGATTCTTCCCCAGACCCCCAGGAAGGATCAGCCCTGATGACATGCTGATTTGGACCCAGGGAGACTTGTACCAGACCACTGGACTATAGGACTGTAAGAAGAGTTCTAGTGTTTAAGTCTCTACATTTACAGTAATTTGTTACAATAGCAATAGGAAACTAAAACAGATACTCAAGAGACATATGCATGTATCAACTTTAAGGTCTACTGATTGTACTCATTTTAACCTGGAAGGTCTCAAGACTGGGGTGATGGGTTCTATGGAAACATTTCCCCTTATAGCTTGGGTTTCTAAACTTCTTGACTTTGTGCAGAGAAATGAAATTTTGGCAACTGGCAAAGGGTAAGACACATGGCTCATAGTTTGCCTGTCCAACTGCAGAAAGGCAAAGTCTCTCAGCCCTCCTTTCTTCAAGAGGGAACTTCTGCTTCCTGTCAGTAATATAATTTCCTGTCAATTCTTCTGCAGCATTTTGCTATCAGATGATTACATACCTTCTAAAAACTAATATTTTCTGAGAATGGAGAATGTATTTACTTCATAGATTCTACTGGCTTTTTTTAAAGATAAGGACATAAAATAGATCAAAATACACATATATAAACTGAACAATGAAAAATAGCTTAGAAAACAGTGAAAATGATCTTTGGTAGTTTTGATTGAGAAAATCAAGTGCATTTCTAACTGATAAAATATTTTGAGGTGGTAATGCTGACATTTTAGTTAGTAGTAAGGTCTTTGATAGCAAATGTATGCTTACCATCATCTAATAGCATCTAAGAGAAGGAAAAATGGGGAGAGGGACAGAATGGAGTTTGGGATATAGGACCCCACACCTAGCACTTTGCCATAGGCCTTTGAAAGGTCTATCTACAGCTCAGGGTCTGGGCAGGTGCAGCTACAAAATGGACACATGGGTCTCACTCCACAGGGTCATTATGTCACTTTACCTAATGATCTCTCTGTGTCTCCCTATTCCGTATTTTGAGCCCTAATGTAACTCAGTCCTTTGTCTGAATGTTCTGCAACTACCTCAAATAACACTTCCAAAATGAAGCTCTCTACTCTTCCCCCTCATATGTTCTTTTTTGCTTTTCTTTTCCTACCTCTATTTGAAGTCCTGAAATCTCTACCCTGTTTACCAATAGACCTGCATATGGCCATACAGTCTTCTTTCTTTCATCTGCCAATCTAGTGGCAAGTCCAGGTTATGTCGCCTTCCACCACTCCTGAACTGCCTTCCCTGTTCTCCACCCATACATCCTGAGTTCAGATCCCCACCACCTGTCACCTGGACTATGGGCATTGCTTACTAGCTGGCCTTCTGGTCTCCATTTCCATCCCTTCCAATTCATTCTTCCCTCTGCCTCTACAAAGACCATATATCTATATCTATCTATCTATCTATCTATCTATCTATCTATCTATCTATCTATCTATCTATCTGTCTATTTACAGACACACACATTTTATCATTAAAATTCTTCATTGGTTCTTTCCACTTATAGGATAAGGATCTTATTCACTTTTTCTCTACCTCAGTCTCCTCCTGGAAAGAACAATACTTTCTTTTTAAATGCAGAAAATATTTCCACAGTTCAGAAATCATTCAAATGTAAAAACATCTTTCTTTCACACCTACCCATCCATTCAATTGTTTCCTTGGTTCCAGTTGGCAACAATTTTTATATTGTCTTCTTCTGCATCCTTTCAGTGTATTTATATAGATAAAATATACACATCAAAACACCTCTATGTAGAAAAATAGTGATTTTAAAATTTTTTCCTCTTTCTGGCAGTAAAAAAAAAAAAGACTAAAGAGTCAAAATCATTTGGAAAAGGAAAAAAAACTTATTTGTGTAGAAGTACAAAGTGGATGGCCAAATTGAAAATAGTACAGGCATTTAAAAAGTACATATGATATTAGCAAATTTATCAGATGTATAGGTCATACTGAAAAACAGCAATTTTCTCACATGATTATAGTATCTATAAAGTCTTTGATATGTTGTCAGATATCGGTAATGGAAAAGCCAGGGCTTTTGTTAGGGTTTCAGTAATTTACAGGAAATTTTGAAGGTTCCATTTATTTTGAGAGCTGGAGCTGAATATGTCGACCCTTTGGGTTTCTACTGGTTGGTTGGTTTGGGTTGGTTTAATTTGGTTTCAATGTTTGGTGTGTTTGTTGTGTTTTCTCTTCCTCTGACTCTGGAACCAGGGGAAGATGTCAAGGTTGCTTCAACATAAGTTTTGCAACTGGACACATACTTTTGTTACCTATATAATTGTGAATACTTGCTTCATAACCTCTAGTCCTGGGACATTAAATTAGTGCAAGCATCACCCCTAGCAGTTATACTGCTCCAATTCCCCCACACACTCAGCTGATAGGTACATTTGCACTTAAAGTCCCCTCAGTAGATGCTCCTCCTAGTGCTGTAATGAGGATTAATGGGTAAGACATGCATAGTGGGCACAAAGGCTCAGTAAGTGTTTGTTGTTATTAACATGAGCTCACCTCGTGTCTCATTCTGTTTTGTTCTATTATACTAGAACACCTGAAACTGAGTAACTTATAAATAAATTAGTTTTGTTTTTACAGTTCTTGAGACTGGAAAGTCTATGTTTAAGGAGCCTGCATCTGGCAAGGGACATCTTGGGTTTTCACTCCATGTTGAAAGGTAAAAGAGCAAAAGAATATACCTGAAGAAGAGAGAGAGGGAAAGGGAAGGAGTCAGATTCATTCTTTCATCAGGAACTCAATCTCATGATAAAATAACCCACTCTAGCAACAAAGTTATCAATCCATTCATGAGGATACGGCCCTCGTGACCTAATCCCTCTTACAGGTTCTCATCTTTCAACACCATTTCATTGGGGATTGAGTGGAATTTAACATATGAACTTTAGAGGACACATTTAAACCATAGCACTACAAATTTTGAAGTATTCCCCTTTTCCAATGTCTTACACTTTATGCAGCATCATTTCCAAAATATGTACAGCTTTAGAACACATGACTGTTTCTTGCTTTATGCTCTGATTTTGTTCTCTTTTTGGACTTCCCTTCTCTACTGTTCCTCCAACATTTTTCTCTGCTTTCTTCATGGAGGAGTCAACTTTCATTCTCGTGGTGTTTCCTTCATTTCTGCAATCTATTTCCTAGCACAGCTAGGCATATTGTTAAAAAATAAATAAAAAGTGTTGAGCTAACTTAGGTCAATTATGAGGCCAGGTACAAAAGCCTTTCCCAAAAATGTTTGGCTTATAAGGCAGTCCCACCAATGAAGAATGCAGATGCTCAATCCAATGACAAGTTTCATTTTTTATGTTAGGTAATATTTTTAACAATGAGGACAATTGAAAAAAACTTCTTGTATTTTATGCCTAAACCCATCATCCTAAGATGTCAGCCACCTCGCTTTTATAGGTCAGTTGCTATTTAGAGTAAAAGCAATCATACAAATGGTTCTTGCAACCTCCTGGAAGAACAGTAAAGCTGGTTTCTGTGAATCCTGAATTATTATACTTCCAAAGAACAAAAGGATGTTGTTTGCACTAGAGAAGAAGGATGGGGGCCACATCTCCTGTTATCTGTGAATATCCAGCACTTCACAAAATGCTTGGCGTAAGGCATTGGACAATGCTTGTTGGATGTGTAATTGAGCATTTCTTTTAGAAAAGATAATTATCCTGTGATTTTAAGTTAATTCCAACTCTTTTCTATCCATGATGTAGTAGTACCTTGTCATAATGAGTTGAGAAGTACACAGTACAGACAGGAAGGTCTGGGTTTTGACCTCCTTTGGTCCTATTTATCAGGTGGTTGAAATAGTAGCTGTGTCTCCAATCTCTCTCAGTTGACAAAACAATTCTATACCAGTTGAAGATAATTCAGGGATGGTTTGTCATTCAAGAGGCTTAAGATTGGACAGTATTGAGTAGCACTAGAAATATCTTGCAGAGTGGCATGTGACACAGCACATTTGTCCCCACCAGTGATCCCGTGTCATGGCCTGTTTGTCTCAGGTCATTCTCCAAGTTCTCATTAGGAATCTTAAGTTCCTCAGAGGAGAGAGGACAACACCAACCAAAACAGATGAGACTAAGGCAAAATGTCTTTTAGTAGTAATATGGAAGAAAGTAATTTTATGAGACTTCATAATTTCACATGTATACATACACACTAGTATAAAATGGTTTAATTCAAAATAACAATTAATAAAATTCTATTGCATCTTGCTCAGAATACACTTAAAGATAGCATTTTGTGCATTATTGTCATCTATGAGATTTTTTAGGACACACAGGAGATGGTGGTCTGCTGTGAATAATGAGAGATTTTAAAAGCAAATTTTCACCTGATATTGGAAGACTTCCAAGACATTTTTATGAGAAGCTTAGATTTTGTAACTCAAAGTATTCATAGAAATTGGCTTTGTCAGAAAGCAGTTTTAGATCCAATATTTTGATTGCTGTGGAGTCAACTTAAGCAGATTGTGAATAATATAAGAATAATATGAGCTCTAACTTCCAAAGACCTGGTACCATGGTTGAGAGGTGCAGCTATTTGACAAATGAATGTTGACCAAATTTTAAAGTGTCTAGTTTTATAATTGGAACTTCCTGCTGACATAATCAAGATTTATGCTTGGTCATTCAATGACTCAAGAAGCCTTTTTTAGGCATTTTATTACATGTATAGAATTATGTCATGATGCTAGTTCCACAAAGAAATTGCATATTATCCAGAATTTCAGCTTTCTTAATGGTGAGGCCAATTTTGTGGAAAGAGACACCAAAGGACATTAGTATCATCAGAACAGAAATAAAGCCTTATGCTTGATTAGGGTCTATTTTAGGTTTTGTTTACTTTAAAAAAATCTGCCTTTGAGTCATATGTAAATGAGAAAGACCATACCAGTGTGTAAAAATATTTAAAATAAATAGTTAATAAATAAAATAAGCATATATGTATTATGGGAATGGGGCATAAAGTTCTAGGGAAAGTGCACATTCATGTTTGGGAATGCAAGACCCTTTCCTACTAGTTACTATAGGTAGAGGAAATAGGCTAAGGCACTTAATTGTCACTTCACAGTCTGTAGAATGAATTTCTTCACATCCATAAAAATGTGAGATTTTTTTCTCTCTGTACTTGGCAGATATGATGTTGAAACACTTCTAAAGCCTAAGATAAGCACACATCCTCTAAGTTACCTGATGAAATAAATCATAGATATGCAGGTGGCCTGTGACAAAGCACAGATCTTTGTATTGTTAGAACGAGGAAGCAAATTGTGCACAGTCACTCATATTTATCTCTGGTGTTTGGGACTTCTATTGCATCATTTTCCAAGGAGCCCAGTGTTAACTATTCTATAAATACACATCCTGGGTTGGGGTATGAACATGGCAATGTAGACAGATTAGGTCTTTTGTCACTGAAAGTGTTCATAATGTCACCAGCTCTACCATATTTGCATCCTATGCAGTACCCTGACTGCTGCTTCTGGAAGAACCCTACACTGCATTGCATTGCATATTTTGCATACTATACAGTCCTACTAACAGGGCTTGGATATGTGTGTGTGTGTGTGTGTGTGTGTACAGTTTCACAGTGAATCCTGGTTATCTGGTTTAGAAGCACAACACGAAGCCATTCTTAAGGAAATCCATTTGATTTGTAGTTGGCACCAGTCATTCACAAGGGTTGTCCCTCTAACCTTTATAAATTTCCATATTATCAACTAAGGACAGGCTTCTGACTTTGACTTGACCTTGTTTCTGTTGAGAATCATGTGTTTCCTGAGTATAATTCTCATGGTATACTTCTCACATTAATTGAAAATTTCTCCCCTAAATGGTCCCTTTCCCACATGTATGCAATAGTCTGATGATTTCATGAGAATTGTGAGCCAAAGGTGATGGTAATGGGTGGTGCTGTGAAAAAACTGATAGGTTATCTCACTCCCTGGCTGATTCACGTCCACAAACTAACATCTGTCTTAGGTAAATTGTTTTAAGCCAAATTTGTGCTCAACCCAATTACAAAACTTCATAATTTTTTTCAAATAATCACACAAAAATGTTAACTCTGTAAGTGTCAACAGTCTACCTTTTAACTGTAGGTCATCTTTACTCTTGCATTCCTGGAGATGCCCAATCACACAGGCCATCTTATGCACAGTAGGTTTCTCAGGCAGAACCTGAGTGTGGCAGCACCTAAGAATGTTAAGATGATCCTTGGGCCCTCCTAGAGTTAATCCATGCCTGGATCTCCTACTGGCTTTGAAAGCCATGTTCTTACCTTGAATTAGCTCTGTAGGTCACAAAATGGGTAAGCAGACACAGTCCTTCTGGGGAGAGACATGTTCTCTTTGTCATTCCTTGTAGGCAGTATTCATTGACGCCAGCTAAAGGGATATGATTGTTCTGAAGTTATAAATGTCACACTGCTTCTTTCTTGAGCATCTGGTTTTATAGCTTTTTAAAAGTGTGATATCTACAGCTTCCCTGCTCAACTTTCAGTCCCAAATACCATTTACCAGAGCTATGCAGACAACCATGGGCCAATGTCCCATCAAGTCCATCCCTGACTCACTTAAGGACACCCACTGCCCAGCAAAAGCATTGCACAATCTGTTTTATCAAGGATTCCAACTCCTTTTATAGTGGTGTTTTCTCAGGAAAAGAAATCACTGTTATCAACTTTTGCATTGTCCCCTGGTTTCACTAAGTGGCACATATTCTAGGAAAATTGCAACAAAAGCACTGTTATTCCTCACCTATACTGTACTCATGAGTGAATCCTTAGGGATCATGTGGTTCAATCTTCTCATTTTCTTGGACAAGTAGAGGCTTTGAGATGTTACAAAATCTAGTTATGTCAGTTTCGAGGACTATGTGGTCTTGAGCTAACACTTGAATCCTGTGTCTTAGTCTTCTTATCAGTAAAATGGAATAGTGGCATCATTAATTCATTGAGTTACTGTGAAGGTTAAAAAAACATTAAATATGAAGCATATAGTACAGTGCTGGTCATATTCTAAACAGTGTTCCCTGTAATAATTACTATCATCATTATTAATCTACAGATCTCCTGACCCCAGACAGCAGAGGGCTCCTTCTATCATTCTATCATGTGTATTTCTTGCAAAATCTTCTATCCAAGTTTGTGTATTGTGGTAGAGGAAAAAGCCCTGAGTTGGCCAATAGTGCTAGAATACCTGGATTCTAGCCCTAATTCACCACTAGTGAGTCATGTGACTTTAGAAAATTAACACAACTTCTATTGAGTTCCACTTCCCTTTATACAACATAAAGAGGTGGAAAACCTTTTGAAGCTCTTCCATTCCTAACAGCTCTGGGTTTATGTATATGAAATATCTACTCTTATATACCCTTTCTTCAGGCTATTGTTATGGCCATATCTGTACTGCCTCAGCTTCCTGCAAAGGCAATCCAGGGGCACTCTTCTCAGCAGCATAGAGTTCCATGTCTACTTTTATGCCTCATTGGTGGAGTGTAGTAAGGTAAAGTGGATTTGTCTGAGCACTGTGGAAATATGAGCATTAATAAGAACCTGTTTTTGTTTTCCTTGAAAAATTAAGCTAGAGAAAATGGTCTTAAATATACTACGGTGAACTAAATATCATGGAATCAGAAATCAGTAGAGTAGTAGAATAGGAGTTTGTTAATACAAAAAATCCTGAGTATAATAATTATGAATTAAATTGCCAAAAAATATTTTAATATCTTCTTTACAAACTTTAAAATAAAACAGATTAATTTCCCTGAGACAGTTCAAGCACAACTCTGTCTGATGGCAGGAGCTTGACAATACTCCACCTATTCATTCACTTGCTTGTCCTGCAATAAGTGAGTACCCACTGTTTGCCATTGCTGACTTATAAGACTTCTCAAAATCCATTTCAGTTCTAAAGTTCTCTGGTTTAGCAAGAGGGATGTTATTTTGCTCCCCAAATGAGTCATTTCTTCCATTTTCAAGTTGTTGTCCATTTGTGGATTTCTACCAATTAATGGCCTTTGTGCTTTGCTGCTCACTAGCAAGCGATCTCTTGTCTAAAAATGATTTATTTTTTTAAATCTGAAGTTTATTAACTTTTTGTCAAGATTAAGAGAGTAGCTTTTAGTTTTGCATTCAGCCCTGTAAATGTCAAAGGCACAGCTGGCTGGTGGTGGGGTGTTCACATTTTCATTGGGAAAGTGTGAGAGTCATTTTCATTGCCTAGGTAATAATACAGCTTTTCTTTGTCTTCTTGTATGTGCACAGTACAGAATGGATAGCAGTAAACAGCAAAGAGTTGCTGGTGTAATGCAATATTGTTGGAAGTCTCTCAACTCTATCCTTTTTATGCATCTTTTGTGCTATTTGCATTAATATCATATTATAATAAAATTACATAAGTATTATTATATTTTCTGTTCAATGAAAGTTGGAAATTTTTGATAGGTCTTTGTAAGATAGTTTCTCCCTCTTCTAGCAGACCCGAGGATAATCAGCTCTTCTAGAGGACTTGGATTATTCATTATTTTTGTGTAGTAATGTTTAAGCACAATATTATTATAATTATATGCATAATGAGCTATAACTTGATGTCATACATGGGTTACACATTTTACTATTTGAATTAAATACTGGTTCAAATGAACTAAATCATCTTAGATTGGTAGTAGAAAGGACTCAAAAGTCAGGAGGTACTTTTTAAAGACTATCAATGGCATCATATAGTACAGTTTTGATGACTATTAACTGGTCAAAGATTATTTGTATAAACATGACTTCATGGAGTGGCATATGAATAAAGAGTTGGATGATTTGGATGGATATGCAGCTGATATATCCAGGTTTTTGCCAAAGAAAGTCAATATGCAAATTTGATAGCTATAATAAAAGTTGCCTGCTTGGGAGGTTTTGTTTTTGGTATGACCATATATATTTTGACACACATATGTATTTTTCTGTAATTATTTCTGTATCTCTAGGCTTTATTGCCTACAAAAGAAAAAGATTAATTTTACTCTTAAATATTGAGACATTACCTGCCATGATCACAACAAATTCGTGAAAGAGTAGTATTGATAAAAGATGCCAATATGTGATGGAATTAATGCAAACTAATTGATGAACCCATTGAATTGAAACCCTAAAGTAAATGTGTACTTAACAGGTCTATTGACAGGTTTTCTATGAATAGATCCAAGTTCCTACTATGTCTCAAAAGAGTGAATATGCAATTCCAAGAAAATAGACTAGGTCTTATTTATCATTTCTGCTCAGATTTTTGTCTTTGTTCTTGGATTTAGGCTTGATGATCAAATAAGCATTGAGATTTTCCAGATCATCCTTCAAAAGTACCAGTTGGTTAACATCATTGTTTTGTTTTATTTTTTCTCCTTATTCTCATTCAGGCCCTGTACTACTCAGAAGTACTGTCTCCTTGCATCCCACATGCATCCTATATGTTCATCTCTCTAATGATTATTCCACAAAACTTTTTATGTGTTTCTCTGCATATCTGCTTTTTATACTCCTTCCTTTTTTCTCTCTTCTCCCCACTCCTTTCCCTTCTTTTATGCCCCTCTTCCTTCTTTCCTTCACAAAATATTTATTCACAATTTTTATTGAAATACTTTATGCAAGTTGGGGCCCACTAACTTATTATAGTGGGAACTTAATAAGTATATATGAGAAAATAATTCATGCTCACTTTAGAATGTTCACCTGATAAATATCATGAAGACTGAGAGGCAGGTAATCCTGTTAGGAGACTGCTGCATCCTTGTAGGCAAATATGCTGATGGGGACTTTGGGAACATATGGGAGAAGAAAGATGACTGAAGAGGAACTTGATAAAACTTAGAGGACTTGGAGAATTACTCATTGGGGAATAGGAAGTATGTATAAAAGCATCAGGGCACAGAGAAGATAGAATTTTTACAATGGGTAATTTAAGTCCCAAATGGTTCAAAAATCCTCTCCCCATGAACCCTTTTTGAACTCCTGCAGATGAATTATGCTCTCTTCTCTTGATTACCATAATATTATATTGAAATAAAATTATTTGTTTTTGTTGGTTTCAAACCTCCAGAATGTGTGAAGTTCCCAAGGCTGAGGCTGTACGTGATCCAGCTTTGTATCTTTGTATCTTTGTGTCTTCTGCACATAGCATCATGCAGTGGCCCACAGGTCACAGGTCCTAAGCAGACACCTCTGAACCTGACATCTATTCAAGACTGTATACATCAGTCAGTCACTCTGCTGTACATTTTTCTTATGTCTAAAGACACTCCACTTCCATGAATGTTTCAGGCTACCACACAAAGTTGATCTGAATTTCTTGAATAATTCATGTATTTTTTTAGAAAAATAGTTGTAGACATACAGAAGAATTGCAAAGATAGTAGAGTGAGTTCTGATGTATCCTGTATCTGAAATTCTCTTCTATTAACATCCTACATAGCCATGGAATAACTAACAAAATGTAAAAACTGATGCTGTTATATAATATATAGCCTATGTAATTAGTATGCATAATCAATGTTATTAAATAAACTGCAGACTTTTTTCCAACTTTTTCTACTAATATTACTTTTCCTGTTTCAGGGTCTAAAAAAAATACCACAAATTATTTTCAGTTTTTCTTAGTTTCTTCTAATCTCTCCAAGTTCCTCCATCTTGTGTTTTATGATTTTGATCATAAAATCATAAAACAAAGAGCCTTCTGGCTGTTAACTCACTCTGTCTGATATATTCTCAGAATTAGGCCAATTTTATGGATTTTAAGGAATAATCTCATAAAGATGAAGTGTTCTCAGCACAACATAGCCGGAGTACTTCCCATGAGCACATCTTCATGCTGGTGATGTTAGTCTTGATCACTTGATGGAGATAATACCTGCCGGGTTCTCACTTCACTGCAGACTAATTATTCTCCCCTTTTCATCTTGTGTTCTTTGTAAGAAAATCAGTAAGTCTAGTCCATACTCAAGGGATGAAGAATTAAACTCTGCCTACTGGAGAGAGAAGTAGCAGAGTTTGTGGGCATATGTTGTTATGGTTTGTATATGAGATGTCCCCCAAAAGCTCACATGTAAGACAATGCAAGAAGGTTCAGAGAAGAAATGATTGGATCATGAGAGTCTTAATCCAATCAGTGAATTGATCACCTGATGGGATTAATTGAATGGTAATTGACGGCAGGTGGGGCATCGGGGGCCTGGCTTTGGGGTATATATTTTTATCTAGCAAATGGAGATCCCTCTCTCTCTGCTCTCTGATCATTATGTGAATTACTTCCCTCCACCATACTCTTCTGCAATGTTGTTCTGCCTCACCTGGAACCCTGAAGAAAAAAAGCCAGCTATCAATGGATTGAGCTCTCTGAAACTATGAGCCCTCAAATAAACTTTCCTCTCCTATGATTATTCTGGTCAGGACTCTTAGTCACCACAGCAAAAAAGCTGATGAAAGCGAATGTTAAAACCACAATAATAAGCCGGGCGCGGTGGCGTAAGCCTGTAATCCCAGCACTTAGGGAGGCTGAGACAGGGAATCGCGAGTTCAAAGCCAGCCTCAGCAATGGCGAGGCACTAAGCAACTCAGTGAGACCCTGTCTCTACATAAAACACAAAATAGGGCTGGGGATGTGCCTCAGTGGTCGAGTGCCCCTGAGTTCAATCTCCAGTACCAAAAAAAAAAAGGAAAAAAAAAACCACCATAATAATAACATTTTGAAGGAAGTATGTTGAAGCTATGAAAATACCTTAATTTTCTTCAAAATTTCACCCACTGATTTTAACATTCATCAATGGATTTTTGCTTGCAGTAATTTTTGCCATAGTGATATAATGGAGATTTTCCATTTCTCTTGTTTTCCATTTATTGATTGGAATTATTTTTAATATAATTCCTATTAAAATTCTAATGATGTTCTTCATAGGAATAGAAAAGGCGGTCATGAAATTCATTTGGAAAAATAAGAGGCCCAGAATAGCCAAATTAATCCTTGTGAGAAAGAAAGTGGAGCAGGAGGCATCACAATACTAGACCTTAAATTATAACACAGATCTATAGTACAAAAACAGGATGGGGGCTGGGGTTGTGGCTCAGTGGTAGAGCGCTTGTCTTGCATGTGCGAGGCCTGGGTTTGATCCTCAGCATCACATAAAATAAATAAATAAAGGTTTTTTGTTCATCTACAACTAAAAATTTTTAAAAACAGCATGGTATTGGCACCAAAATACACATGAAGACTAATGGAATAAAACAGAAGACACAAAGATGAACCCACATAAATACAGTTATCTCATACTAGACAAAGGTGTCAAAAACACACATTGAAGGAAAGATAGCCTCTTCAACAAATGGTGCTGGGAAAACAGGAAATCCATATGTAGTCAAATGAAATTTTACCCCTATCTCTCACTCCGCACAAACTCAACTCAAAGTAGATCCACGACCTAGGCATTAGACCAGAAACTTCGCACTTGCTAGAAGAAAATGTAGGACCAACACTCCAACATGTCAGCTTAGGAACTGACTTCCTCATCAAGACTTCTAAAGTGTAAGAAATAAAATAAAAAATCAATAAATGGGATGGTATCAAACTCAAAACCTTCTTCACAACAAAGTAAACAACCAAGAGCATGAAGAGAAAGCCTATCGATTGGAATTCTTATGTAAAGAAAAGTCTTGTCCTTATTTGTTTATTCAACCACTTATTTATATCTGCATGGGCACATATTTATTTATTTCAATACAATTCAGTACAGTCATGTACTGCATAATGAGTTTTCAGTCAGTGGTTGGCTACATATATGCCAGGGGTCTCATCAGATTATAATGGAGCCGAAGCTCCATTTGGAACCTAAAGGAGGGTAGTAGTTTTACTATACCTTTTCTGTGTTTAGATATGCTGAGATACACAAACACTTCCCGTTGTGTTATAACTGCCTACACATTTCAGTACAGTAATATTCTGTGCAGGTGTGTAGCCTAGGAGCAATAGGCTACACCACATAACCTAGGTATGTAGTAGGCACTACCATTTAAGTTTGTGTAAATACCCTCTCTGATATTTGTACAAAGACACAAAATTCCCTAAAGAGACATATCTCTGAATAAATTCCCATCATTAAGCAACATGTGACTACACTTTTTTATTTATTTTATTGATAAATTTTTTTTGTTTGTTTTCAATTAGCCTTAGTGGCTCCATGTGTTTTTTCAGGGTAGGGGGGCAGAATTAAGCACATTCTTACTTTTCGGCACAATAAGATACTCTAGGCTCATTTAGTATTTTGTGTGTCCCACTCCTATATTCAACTATCCTTTTTTTTTTTAAGATGTGCACAATACCCTTATTTATTTATTTATTCATTTTTATGTGGTGCTGAGGATTAAACCCAGTGCCTCAAATGTGCTGGTCAAGCACTTCACCACTAAACTACCACTTCAGTCCTCAGCAATTCTTTAAGAAGCCTTGGTATTTTTTCTGTGGATGTTATTTATTATCCAAGATCTGACCACTAAATGTTCTGGTTGCCACTAAGGTATCACTACTTCCAGATCCCTTTTAGCCATTAGGAAAATATGTACATGCCATTCGCCTGTTGGTATCCACAGGGAATTGTTTCCAGGATCCATATAGATACCAAAATCTGCAATATTTGCACATAATCTAAGTAAACACTCCCATATATTCTCAATTAAGTCTGGATTACTTATTTAATACATGTAAATACTATTTAAATGGTTATTCTATTGTATTACTTAGGAAATCATCACAAAAATGTCTGTGCAGGTTCAGTATAGACAATTTTTTTCCCAAACATTTTCTAGCCATGGTTGAATCTGTGGGTACAGAATTTTCAGATATGGAAGGAGGTCCAACTATGTACTAATGTATGGACATACACTTATTTATATTTCTGTCTTCATCAAAAATCAATTAACTGTATTTGTGTGCATCTATTTCTGGGCTCTCTATTTCTGTTCCAGAGATCTATGTATCCATGATTTAGTCAAGATTGTATAGTCTTTATTACTGTAGCTTTATAATAAGTTACAAAATTGTGTAATGTGAGTCCTTCCAGTTTTTTTTTCTTTTAAAATTTTAATTTGGCTATTATAGAACATTGGCCTTTCATATAAATTTAAAACCAACTTGTCAAAATCCCCTAAAAACCTTTCTGGGATGTAATTGGGATTTTATAGAATTTGTTGACTGGTTAAGGAAACTGAGATATTTAAGACTTTGTCTCTCTATTTATGATTATGATATCTGACTCCATATGTTTAAATCTTGAATATTTTTATGTGTATTTTGTTGCTTTATTATGTAGAATTTGCGTATATTTTTCTGGATTTCTAATTTTGATATCACTGATTTCTGCTCTAATAATTATTATTGTTTTTTCCTGCTTACTTTGGATTTAAATGGATCTTTATTTCCTCTGGTTTCCTTTGGTGAAGTGTAGGTTAGTGATTTGAGACCTTTCTTCTTCTTTTCTAATGTTAAGTATTAATGCTTCAAACTTATCTATAAGTGTTGCTTTTGCTGTGCCCCACAAATTTTTATGATATATTTTCATTTAACTCAGAACTTAAAATCTACCATGAAATAATTCATGGATTATTTAAAGGTAGGCTTTTTAAGTTTCAAAAGTTTAGGAATTGTCCACATTTTTGTTATTAATTTAGAGGTTAAACCCATGATGGTCTGAGAACACACTTTATATGATTCCTATCTTTTAAAATTTTCAAGTTTGGGGCTGGGGTTGTGGCTCAGTGGTAGAGCGCTCGCCTAGCATATGTGAGGCACTGGGTTTGATCCTCAGCACCACAAATAAATAAAATAAAGGTCTATCAACAACTATAAAAAATATTTAAATTTTTTTTCAAGTTTGATTTTATGCCCCAGAATATGATCTGTTGTGTTGAATGCTCCATGTGCACTACAGAAGAGTATCTATTCTGATGCTTTTGGCTGAAATGTTCTGTAAATGTCAACTTGGTCAATCTGTCAGATAGTGTTGTTCAGGTCATCTATATCTTTACTTATTTTCTTCCTACTTATTCTATCAAATACTGAGAGTGGAATGTTGAAGACTCCAACTACAATTACATGTGTGTCTATTTCTCTTTTCAGTTCTGTTAGTATTCATCTTACATAATTTGAATTTCTTGGACACATTTAGGATGGATACTGTTTTTTCCCCTGCCAGCTGCATCAAATAGGCTTACTCAGTATTGATGTCCTCATGACACTTTCCTGTGTGCTTGACAGGGATAAAGGAAAGGAATGCTGTCATAGACTGTGAATTCTCCTATTTTGCATGCCCAGGGACTTCACCCTTCATAGCCCACATTGAGACTTTACAAATTTGTTTAAAACAATTTATTTGGTTGAATCTTCTTATCAACCTGTCATATCCAGCAGTATTTGCTCTAGGTCAGCAACTACTGGGTTCTGATGCTCCCCACAGGCACCTTTCTCTTCCCAAATTTGTCATGGTTGGTTGCTCTCCAACCACAGTGTTCTCACAGGTTTGTTAAGCCTTTCCTTGTAAGGAGTAGGAGTGCTGCTTTCAGGTGCCCGTGCTGAAATCAAATGTCTCATGGATATTTTGGAGAGTTGAAAATCTGAACGTTTTGTATTTTGTTTTGTTTTGCTACCTTTCAATTGTAGCAACATGTACCATTTTTTGCCTCTTGGCTTCCTAGGGCATAGGAATCATGGTTACCTGAGGGTCTCTACTTGCTAGAGATGTTTTACTTACATCTTTCTGGACATTTCCATTCACTGACTTTTCACAATGAAAAAATGTGTATTTTTTGGCTTTTTTCATCCATACTAATGTGTACTTTTCTGTCCTGTGTGTGTATAATTACATTATTCTTCTTTGGAAATAAACTATGCATAAATAAATCTCTGTGCCATGCTGTGTTTCACTGTTGAGTACAGGCTTAATAAGGGTGACAATGATCTTAGTAATAACTATTACACATGTCAGTCAATTTTTACAATCTCTTGAGAGATATTTCTCCAATGCTAACTTTAGCTTATGTGTTTTATAATCAAGATGTGTGTTGTGTTTAGGTAATAGAAATCATTTTTCTCAGGAGTAGGCCTAATTTTGTCTTTTTTATCACTAAATAATTATTAGTTACATCATCTTAAAAAGCCACTGAAGAATTACTTAATTTCAAAAAAATATGAACTGTGATGCTATAATATTCAATAATGAGCAAGCTCAATAATAAATGCCAATTTTTAACTAACTTCCTCCAAATAAACCATTTGGAGTTCAGTTTAAAATTATAAAATTAAAATAATATATCCAGAATGAAGTTTTTGCATATAAGCTGATCTGAAACATTGTGTTGTGAAGCAATGACATAAAGGAAATTTAGTTTTTAATAGCTTGGCTTGATGAAAAGAGGTCAGAGGAATAGGAGGACCTTGTTTATGCTGCCTGAAGCAATCTCATTTGCAAAACCATTCAAACCAAAGTTCATCTATCGTTATGTAAATAACCTGGAGCAATTTTTGTTTTTTAGTGTTTATATGTTTGAGTTTAGAAATCTCACTTTTGCCTGGTGGCATTCAGGCTGTCATTCCTATTGACAGGTCACCTTCTATTGCTTTACTTCTTCCTTTAACTTCTTAATATAACCAGTGCACATGCATTTCCTTTCATGAAGCTATTTTTCATATACATGGGACTTTTTGATAGGCATAGAAATAAATTAACTACAATTTAAGTGACCTTTTAATAATTATAGGACAATTCAGACACTAATGAAAGGCCTTTTTGCTAGCATATCATTAATAGAATATTTAGAATAATAAGAATGGAACTAGGTCAACTTTTGATGAAAAGCTGCTGTAAATATTTAAGCATTATCTGGAATTCAGAAACATCTGGGCTCTTACGGATTTGGCATCACTTCTTGTGGTCAGGTACAAGGTGCCTGGTTATAATATGCAATTCTGAGGAGATAATTAAATGGCTCATGCCATAACAGAACGTGCAGATTATTCACTTGTTAATGGGCGTTAGAAATTTCCCAGAGGAGAGTATGCTGGAGTCTAATCTATCCAAAGTGGCTGCTTGACTCTTAACATCTTTGCCTATGAAGGCTGTGGTCATCATGCAGCCAAGTCATTGATGAGTCCCTGCGACCTGCTTAGGCTCAGAAAAGCCAATGGTACTATCTGTAGAACTGAAGTGTGAAATTGAGCATCAAAAAATGTTTGGTGCTATAGTTTTGATCTTGACTGTCCCACAAGGGTCCATGTGCTAAAGGTTTGGTCCCCAGCATGTGGCACCACTGGTTGGTGGTAGAACCTTTAGGAGGTGAGGCCTACTGGTAGGAAGATAGGTCATTGGAGAGTGTTCCCTTGAAGGGGATACTGGTACCTTGGCCCTTGGCTCTACCTCTTCCTCTTCCTGACTACCATTAGATGAACAGGCTTTGCTCCACCACACATGCCTGGTCATGATGTGCTGTGCCAAAACAGGCCCAAACAATAAGGCCAAGCAATTATAGACAAAAACCTCTGAAACTGTGAGCCAAAATAAACCTTTTCTTTTTCTTTTTTTTTTTTTTTTGGTACTGGAGATTGAACTCAGGGACACTCGACCACTAAGCCAAATCTCCAGCCCTATTTTGTGTTTTATGTAGAGACAGGGTCTCCCTGAATTGCTTAGCGCCTCACCATTGCTGAGGCTGGCTTTGAACTCGCGATTCTCCTATCTCAGCCTCCCTAAGTGCTGGGATTACAGGCTTGAGCCACCAAGCCTGGCTTTAAACCTTTTCTTTTTTAAGTTGATTATCCCAGGTGTTTTGTCACAATGATAGAAAACTAACATAGTTGGTGGTTGCTAAACTATTTTGAGAGAGGGAGATTCTTTACATATACATTGAAATAAAGGTTTTTCTAAGGTTTTTGGACCTTTAGTGTACTCCAGTGTGTATTACCTTTAGTGTATCACTCCTTTGTGTGATACAGACAAACTGCAAACCCAGCAATCTAGTTGCCCCTCCCTACCTGACAATAGTATGATTTACCTCTTAGAATAATGCAAAGCATCACTAAAAAGATAAGCTTCACCCTGGTAACAAAATTGCTAATCCATGTTTTTCATAAAGGGTAGGGCAATAATAGTTTGGAATTATCTTCTCTTCTGATTCCTTGAAGAAACATGGACCACATTTATGTTAACAAAGTGTGTCAATTAAGCAAAAGAGATGATAAGAATCAGTTAAAGTTTGAAAACAAGAGTTGACCTTAAAAATCCAAATACAGATGATCCACCTGATAAAATAGACTGTGAATTCTTTTATACTGAATACATACACTTTTTTTTCCACCCTCGTACGTGCTTCATAATATATCCTGCTTTTCTTCAAGGAAAATATGCTCCCCAGATTAAGATAATAATAGTAATGAAATAATATACTGTTATATTTATAATCTGTAATTATGTATTCACCAAATAAGTGGTCAGTATCTAGGGAACAAGCAATTATATGAGCTATGATTACTGAAGAAGTAATTATGATGAAAGATAAACCTCTCTTAGCTGTGCTTTTTTTTGTTTTTTTGTTTTTAAAGACTGGCATTTACATAACACTGTTTCTAGTCCATGGAGAATGTTTGTTTGGGTCTGAGAAAATATGTATCTGTCATGCACAATTTAGCACAGGAACCCTTGGCATTCAGGATGTGACATTTTTAATTTTGACTATTCACTAGCTGTTGGAAGGACCCTGGCTTACTGTGACTTTTGTATGGCATGAATCTGAATCATTTGCTGCTGTTTTCTCTGCAGGAATCTAGACTGCCTGGTATCACATCCCTATGTCGCTAGGGCAGACATTCAGGGTCTCTTATGTAGTGCGAGAAAAAAAAAGAAAAACAGCTGTTACAGATAGTGACACAACTAAGGAAGCATAGTAAAAATGTGGGAAAACCAAACAGGGAAATTTAGGCTGAAGTTGTTTTTGCAAATTTAGGAATTCTCAAAGTTCTGGGACAATGAACCTGTAACTTTCCAGGGGTTTTAGTGAACTTGTTAGATTTGGGGATCAAGTTGAGTAGCATTTTCTTTCCAGGAATATGACCATCTGTTCTATCAAGATCTGGTCTTAAATAGCACAATGTGACGTAAAAACTTTAGTGATAATAGCAATAAAAATTTATTTAGCAAAAATTATCTGCATTTCAGGTTGACCTCAAGGTTGTTATTATTTTCTACTTATCTCTGTTTTAGGATGTTTTGCATTTTCTTAACTCATTCATAATTATATTTTTATTTTTAAATATATTTTGTTTCTTATGTGTTTATTCATTCTGCACATACAGGGTGCAAGAACTATAGAAGGAATAAAGAAATGGAGATAAATTATGTCAAAATTTATTCTGTCATGTATAACTAAAAAGAGCCAATTAAAAAATTAAAAATTAAAAAAGCAGAGGGAGAGGGGGAGAGAAATGGAGATAAATGGGACCAGAGCATGAATTGTTAAAAATAATATGGTGGATCAAAAGTTGCATGGAGACCACTCCCATGTTCATGGATAGGCAGAATTAATATTGTTAAAAAGGCCACACTTGATTTTCAAGCAATAATAAATGTTTGCAGGTATGTTGGGAAAAGAATACAATCATACATTGCTGGTAGGACTGCAAATTGGCACAAGCACTATGAAAAGCAGTATGGAAATTTATCAGAAAACTTGGAATAGAACCAAGTTTGACACATTTGACCCAGTTATCCCACTTCTCAGTATATACTCACAGTACTTAAAATCAGTGTATTACAGTGATGCACCCACATTAATGTTCATAGCAACTCAATTCACAATAGCTGAGCTATAGAACCAGCCTCAGTGCCCTTCAACAGATGAATGCATGAAGAACTGTGGCATACACACACACACACACACACACACATATGAACATACATATATACATACATATATATACAACAGAATTCGATGAAGATATATTCCATGTTTGTATAAATATGTTAAAATAAATTCTGTTGTCATGTATAACTAAAAAGAACAAAAACAAACAAACAAACAAAATGGCCATACTACCAAAAGCAATATACAGATCCAATGCAATCTCTATCAATATACCAATAAAATTCTTTATAGAAATGAGGGAAAAAAGTCATAAAATTTATTTGGAAAAATAAAAGACCCAGAATAGCCAAAACAATTGTAAGACAAAAAAGCAATGCTGGAGGCATTACAATATCTGACTTCAAATTATCATACAACAATATAATAACAAAAACTGCATGTTACTGGTATAAAACAAATACCAGCCTAGGTGTCCTCCAAAAGATGAATGGATAAAGGAAATGTGATACACACACACATACACACACACACACACACACACACACACACGGGAGTTTTATTCAGCTATAAAAAAATAAAATTATGTCATTTGCAGGAAAATGAATGGGTCTTACTTTTTTGACCATTAGATCAGTTTGGTTTGAATTGATTCACTATTAAATTTACTTTATAATAGGAGGAACTGGATTTATCAAGAAAGTAATTATACAATTCCCTTAAAAAAAAAAAAACAATTTTACAAATCTGAGACCCGATAGTCCACAATTTGTCTAAAGTAGTCCTTGGTGATTATAATAAACCAAATAGCAAGAATAAGACATCATATTGAGACTAAACCCTTTTCCTAGGGTGCACTCTCCTGCATCCTCTATGTTTAAAGAGGATCATTATCTTAAATATCTCCCTTAAAAAGAGAAATACTGAATTCCTGATTCCACCTCCCCCCAGAAGTCCATAACCATAAGAAGACAGACAAATGTGCAAGAGTTTTGGGTCTAAGGTCTAATCAGTAGGATTAATAAATCCCCATTCCATCATTTTTTTCGATAGACAAAAAGGAGACTGTGCTTACTAATTACTGAATTGGGCATGTTACTTGAACTTACTAAGCCTCAATTTCCTTATCCATAAAATGTGAAGAATAATAATGATACATACTGAAGAGTTGTTGGGAGGATTAAATGAGACAATACAAATTAAAGTCTCAACACAGAACCTTGCTCATATCAAGTGTTCTATTAATGTCCATTATTCAGTTAAGGGGGAGGAGCACCTGCTCTGTGTAGGGTGATGAGATTTACAAATCTTTTCTGTCATCTTGATTGGGAATGAGAACTCTAAGCACATAAATATTATTCAAGATCCAAGTTGATAAAAGGATCAAAATCTTCAGTGCTCTCTGCTCTGCTAGGTCCTGGACTCCTAAGAGTTAATTGTCATGGAAATGGGGTCTCTCATAAACTTATTTTAATTTATTTCAGTTTCTTTGCCTGAGAATAAGCACACCTAGGTATAAAACCAGGAAGAGAAGCTAGCATAATCTAAAAATGGTAAAGCTTTACCTGTCAGCTGAACATCTAAAACTTCTTTTCAAAGACACAAACATTCTGAAGCTTCTTAAGAGATGGATGCCAAATGCTGAGTTACAGATAAAAACAAGCAAGAGTTCGACTGCATTATTGTACAGTAGGGTGACCATCATAATGTGCTGTACATTTTAAAAAGCTAGAAGAAAATATTTTCATAGTTTTCACCATAAGGAAATGATAAATGTTTGAGGAGATACATATGTCTAATCTGACCTAAATATTACACAATGTATACATGTATCAAAACTTTTATGTTTTTATGTATCAGTTAAAAACATATTACAATAACTTTTTTTAAAAAAAGCTAAGATGAGCCTACCAAGGCACAACTGATAGGATTATGTATAGCTACTAGCATTAATGTTTTCTGTTCATTACAGTCCCCTTTCTGCCACCATTTTCTTGTGATATCATCTATGCTGAGTTTGTATCAGTTTGAGTTTCATATTAGGTAAAGGTGAGGAAATTAGAAATGTGTATCCACATAGACTGAAAATCCACAACACAGGGAATTTTATCACCTTCCAACTAATTAAAACCAGATTCTTATTCCTTAAAGAATTTCTTTTTCTTTCTTTTTACACCCACTCTCTTTATGAGAGAGATATTCCTGAACCAAGACCAAAGTTTCAGCAATGGAATCACTTGCCCAGAGATAGTCCTAAAGGGAGTGTGCTAGGGACCAAGCTTAGCTAAAACTCATTGGCTGTATCCTGTACGGTCAGTCTTCCATACCCATTATGTATATTTTTTATGTTTTTATGTATCAGTTAAAAAACAAATTACAGTAACTTTTTTTTAAAAAGCTAAGAAATGTCTACCAAGAGAGAATATATAGCTCCGTATACATGGATTTTGCATAAATAGATTCAACCAAGCTTGGATCAAAAATATGAGGGGAGGACATTATATCTGTAAAACATGCACAGGTATTTTTCTTATCATTAATACTGAATAAATACTATTTACATATTCTTTACATTGTATTAGGAATTATGAGTAGAAATGATTTAAAGTATATTAAAGCATATGTGTAAGTTATGTGCAAATATTACACCATTTATACATAAGGAACTTGAGTATTCCCAGGTGGATCATGAAACCAATCCCCCACCGATATATCAAGAGACAGCTACATCTATATTTAAGATCTTTTGATATGACTTCTACTGGACTGAGTTTGTGAATGGAACTCATGAAAGTTTGTTTCCAAGGGCCGTTTGTACATTTTTGTTTTCTCAAGGATTTGGGAGCAGAAGTGGGGTTAGAATGGCTGAGCTTAGAGGAAGAAGTACCAGCAAGCTCTGTACTCATCACATAGAATTTTCTAGGACTAAAAGGGAAATAATTACTGGATTTTAAGCACTGTAGTAGGAAAAGGATAATTCTTTGCCAAACATCATAGTTAAATGATGAAAAAGAGAATTATTTCTTTTCAAAGGTAGAGAAAGAGGCCCAAGTTTCATTCAACAGTTCTTTATCACAGTGTTTCCAAAACTTTAACTTTATTTGACCACTCTCTTTATGAATGCAGATTTCTGAGCCCACCACTAAACTAGTGAATCAGAATATTCAGGAGATGGGCCTCTAAATTTATATGGTTAGGAAGAACTGAACTGATTGTTTTGATCATTTAAGTTCAGGAGGAACTGCTAAATGAGTTTACATAAAAATAAGATAATACAAACATATGTGAAAAGGAATCATAGTTTTTGAAATATTAGAGTTAATACATTAAAACAGAGAGACAGGTACCTTCAAATCTTTAAAAGTAGCTTGTTTTCTTGACCAACAGCAAAAACACTGAATGCTGGAATGCAGTGTTACTTTGCTTTAGGAAAACCTACGTGATGTGCAGCCCTGACAACTGTTCTTATTTAGAGATGTTGAACATGGTACTTTTTCAGTCTTTGGAACAAGATAGTACTAGATTAGCCATTTTCTTCTCTTTACCAACATTTCTTTTTTGTTGTTTTTTAAAATCAGCATACATTTTAATTGACATATAATAATTGTACATATGTATGTGGTACAGTGTGACATTTCAATACATGTGTACAGTGTATAATAATCACAACAGGGTAAATGGTATATCTATCATATCAGACAAATATCATTTCTTTGTGTTAGGAACTTTCAAAGACAACAATTTAGTTCTTGGGCTCATTTAGAAATAGAAGAACTGGTGACAAAGTTAACATACAACTTCTTTACCAACATTTCTTGCAAGGACTAGCCTTATAATATCAAGCTGTTTGCTCATCCATACAATGTTTCCACATAGAACCCAAATGAGTCCCAAATGACTGGATTTGCAGTGTGTCCTGGTCTTTCCTGGGATTTAGTCATGGAGTTTCCCTTAGTGTATGGCCTTATTGGAAAAATCCCCTTCTATCTTTAAAACCTGGGTCAATAGGGAGGCTCCTGAGGAATCCCCCGTGTGCTGTCATAAGTCTCCTTCTGTGTGTTGAGTGAGACTTCTATACAGCCCTCTTCCAGCCACCTCAGGTCCCCTGGCCTTGCCACCTGCCTGGACTGGTCCTCCCCTTTCCAAAATCCTGCCACTGTCCTACTGCCGGAACACAGATCCTAGATGGGATTGTTGGGTCGGGGGGTCAGCTCTCTATGTGCTTGTGATGTCTTTTTAATTTGTATGGACTGACTTAGACACTCAGGTTGTACCTAAGACCAGATCTATGCCCTTAAGCCTTTGGATTTCGTTTATCCATTTTGACCATGAAAGCTCCCTCTAACTTTACTGAGGACTGCTATCTTCTCTCCAAGCAACTGTCCATTCTTTACACATGTGGTTATTGAAAAGGTCCATGGATGTGGCCCTGGCGTCCAAGTAAATAGTCATTAATAAGTTCTTCAGCCACTATGTAAACACACACTGTGATGCTAGAGCTAGGGCATGTTTCCATTTCCCTGTAGACTCTTTCTTCCTTCTCTCCTTCCTTATTTTCTTCCTATGTCCCTCCATCCCTCCTTTTCTCCCTGTCTCTCTTCCAGTTCTCACAAAGCCCTTTAATTTTGTTGTTTTATGGAATGTTTTAATGGGGGGGTGGTGTGTGAAGGAGTGAGAAATAAATCACTGTAGATGCATAGGAAGCCTCAGTGTGTGCGAGGCTTGGAAGTTAATTGATTATAGCTAAAACCCAGGCTTCATTTATTGTACCTGGGGCTTTCTTTGGGCCTGTGCACACCATGGTCCTCTGTCCTGGCCTGTCCTACTTGTGTAGGACATAGTGCTCTGTGCTCAGCCAGGTCCTCACTAGGGGACTTCTGCTTGGGCTGAAGGCACACTGTGAGTTTAATCCTTTAATTTTAAAATTAGAAATCCTTTCGTTTTATTGAAATCTTTGTGCTAGCCATTCTATGAAGCACTAGAGCCAGAAATGACTTGGAACATAAACCTACTAAGATAAATTAGGAAGGATTTTATTTTTCCCATTAAAGTATTAAATAATGGTGACTCTAATGCTTACACAACAAAATTCTGTGTAATTTAAAAAATGAACATGTATGCTTTGCTTATACAACTTTATATTCTTGTTTATTTTGCAGAATAAAACCTACTGGGTTAAAGAGGAAATCCAGCTTTTCCATACTGGGTAAAAATCAATCTTAAATACAGAGTCAGTGAATACTGGGGAAAATTTCTGAATTTTTCTGCTACCAGTTATGTAGTCACATAAGAGTTGGTACTGTGAAAGTAAATTGTACACAAGTAAAATATTACAGTGATTGCTATTTATCTTTAGTTGTGAGATCCTTATTCTATTTAGATGTGTGGGGTAAATGGGAGAACACATAAAAACTAACAAGCTTCTATTCACAGGCAATGATGAAGGAAATTACATTCTGCAGTAGGGTAGAAGAGGGATCCTTGGAGCTGCAGGATATCATTTGGTGATGTGGACTTCACTGACATGTTAAAGTGTCCCCCAAACACACATTAGATGACTTTCTTGGCCTGTCCTTGATCTGTCTTCCTTCATCCGCCCATTTCTGTCCTTTCCTTTTGGTAAGATAAAAGGAAGCAGTGAAGGTGGGGTGGTAGTGTCATGGCAGACTTCAGACACCTCTTGGGATGAAAAAATTTCAATACCTGAGACAGACTTAGACCTTCACTCCCCCTTCTCTCGACTCCCTGAAGCCATCAAACTGCGATACCTGGGGCACATAGCTCGATTTCTTTATGTTCCTCTTTCTCTTTTTAACTCCATGTAGTAATGATGGCTAAACATCATGACTATGGATTGGTTTTTTGAGTTTCTATACTTCTGTTTCTTCTTTGATGTGTGGTTTCTTTGTCTTTTGCATGCTGCAGCCGCTCTTCACTTCCAGATATTTCCTCCAGCTCCTCCACCTTCATCCGCCTCTCTTCCCACTTGTAGAACTGCAAGGCCATCTTCCCCTTGTGTGTCAGCCCTCTGTGCCCTTACCTGTTCCCTGGTATGAGGCTTGGTTTGCTGATCTTCAGAGCTGTTCCCCTGGAGTAGTCCAGAGTGTGGGCCCCTCAGGGCTCCTCAGGGTCCATGTACCTGCCCCACCTTCCTGACCCATGCTCTCAGGAGCAAGTTACTCTAGGTCTCCCCACTGGGTGATGAACAAGTGCTACCTGTCTGCAGAAACAAGAGTCCCCATGTTTGAAAGGACCCAAGGAAATGCGGGGTTTAGGGAACACTGACAAGATGGGAGCCACATCCGTATGATCTTCTTAGGACATCCCAGAACAGGAGACCCTCCTCCCCACACCATCAAGTCTTCAAGCCCTGGCCTTGGCCATGCTAGCTGGTGCAGATAGTGCCCTGTGTCAGAGTTTGGGGATTATGTGTATAAGAAAGACAGTGCTGTGTTTCAGACCACCTGACCACCTGCCAGGTCATTCTACATCCCCCAAGTCACACAGCTGTGCCTCTTGCTTTTTACAGAGACAGAAAATGGAAGGCCTCCATGGTTCCTTAATGGTCTTGTCCTCTCCCCCACTTGGGGTCCTGCCACAGCCTCTGCTAGCACTTAACTCCAGATCACAGAGTGCCCTGTGCACGATGCCCTCCTGTCTACTTTCAGTGTGCACCCCGGCACCTCGCTGCACACACTGGTGATCCAGGCTTGTTTTGTCACTGGGCTGCCCTCTAAGTAACTAAATAAGTAAAAGGTGTGATTTCTTTGATGACTCAGAGCAAAAGCAGATTCTTAGCTCATGGGATATTCTTGCTGTCCTGCAAATTGAGAGTTTGGTGTCCCCAGCAGCCACTAAAATAACAAGTCTTTTAGCCATGCAGATGTTCCTGGAATATTTTTGTCAGCTCCCCATGAACTCCGATGGAGGCTCCAGTTCTCTCACTGTGACTGCTTCTGGCAATCAGAGGGCTGACCCACTTAGGGACTGCACAAGCAAGGCAAGTAAGAATCCCTATTCTCCAGCCAGGACTCAGCTTTAAGTACCTTATAGAATTTATCCCAATTTTCTGACCTCATTCTTTCTTTAGCTACCTGTGGACACCAATGAGCTCTAGAAGTTCTTAGCATACATTAAGGCAATAGTCTTCACACTGATATAAATGTATCTTGGAGGAACGTGATTCTTTAAAAACAATCTACACAGCTTTCCCCTTCTAGTACCCTTTCATGGTCCCTCTTTTCCCTCCTTTCAAAATTAATATTTAAATGATACAGAAAAGCTACACATTTTAATGAGGTGCCATGGGATATTTTGATGTATGTATATATTGTATAATCAAGTTAAACATAGGTAACTCCTCAAGTTACTTATCACTTCTTTAAGGCAAAAGCATTTCAACTCCTTTCTTGAAGCTTTTTGAGATCTATAGTACACAATAGCTATCTGTAGTTATCCTGTTGTGCCTATGTACTATTTATCCTTTCCTATCCCCTGTCCTCTGCAGCCTCTGGTTACTACCATTCTGTTCTAAACTTATGTGAGACATTTTTTTTTTCTGATTCCACACAAGGGAGCTCATTCACTAGTCTTTCTGTTTTAGGCTTATTTCACAACATAAACAACTCTGGTTTCATCTGTATTTTTATGAATGACAGTATTTAATTTTTTATGGCTGAATAGTATTCCAATGTTTATATGTACCATGATTTTTATCCATTCATCAGTTGATAGGTAGGTTGTTTTTATCTCTTGGCTACTATAAACAGTGCTGCAATGAAAATGAGAATGCAGATGTCTCTTTAACAGATTGATTTCATTTCTTTTTGTTGTATGCCCAGTAATGGGATAGATGGGTAGTTCTATTTTTAGTTTTTTGAGGAACCTCCATACTATTTTCAGTAATATACCAATTTACATTCCTCCTAATAGTGTGCAAGGATTCCCTTTTCCCCACAACCTTATTGTTTTTTTTAGTCTTTTCCCACTTTAAGAAAGAGAGATGCCACCATTTGAAAGTATCCTGTAGCCCTGGGATGAGCCCTACTCATCCTGGGAGTAGCAAAAATCTCCCAGGTGTCAAAGTGATGACTCAAATATTGTCATTGAAAGAGATCAGTGTTACTAACAAATGGGAAACAATTTATAGCTAGTACGTTGTTTTACAAGCTGGCTGGTTTCTAATTCCTTGCTTTCAATAAAACTGAAGGAAAACCTAATCAAACTGTCAGGAAATACACAATTAAAAATTATGTTTCATGATAGATGACTTTGTGATTTAGAGAATGTAACTTGGAAGGAGTACAATGAATTGAATAGATTATTTTAAACAGTTTCCTCTGTTCCTTTATGTTTATATGAGAAATTTTTTAGTATTTAAATCTAAAACACAAAGGAGAAAGAAGGAACAAAGTTGATACTGATTTCTGTCCATTTCAGCAATAAATAATTTTCATACATAAGTTCATGAACTCATTGATAAAAAGCATATTGGTCTCATTGTCATCCAATTTTTCTCTTAATATTAGCAATTACCTATCAAAAGTATAACATTAATGTTTTTGATCACTATACACTAAAAATAATATAATAAAAACAACAAGGAAATATATTAACATTTAGAGATCTATGGTGAAATCATTTTTTTCATTTCATTTTAATTTCAATATATATTTTTATTTCAGAGAAGTTGATAGCATAATCAATTAAACTTTCAAAACAAAAATAAATTACATGAGCCTAAAATGCAATAAAGAATGTGAAATGGAAATAAAAGCTGAAGGAGAAAGATAAAGTATAAGATATATATAGTTGTTTAAAAATAATAATGTCTACGTACTTTAAAATAGTACAGTTTAGCTCAAATTATTCAGATATTTAGAATCCGTTGTAAACATATAAAAAGATTAGGTAAAAATTAAAACTGAAAATAGCATTGCTTTTGCATCTTTTCCAATTTTTAGAACTTGCACAATAATAAAAAAAGTCTAAATTTCTATTTTTAAGTGTTAAATGAGGTATCTGATTTTCACAATTCCTTTAATTATAACAAATATTTGAAGACTGCTGTTTAAGTTTGTGACCCTGGTTGTTAAAGGACTCTGCCCATCAAAGCCAACAGAGAGATGTCTATGCTCCAAGATACCAAAGTTCAGGCCTGCCCCCAAACCTGCCGAGTCAGAATTTCTCCTCTTGAGGTTCAGCAATCCCTGCTTTGATGGATCTTTCCAGGTGAGTCAGCTAGTGGTTTAAGGGGCAATTTCCTCCTACTCCTTCATAGTAAATATAGTAACCCCCACATGAGCAGGTGGTTATGCTTCTTTTCTCTTCTTATTGCTGCATATTAATTGGATAG
>CM053400.1:113406030-113427708 GCA_028644305.1 Xerus rutilus
CCTGCCCCCAAACCTGCCGAGTCAGAATTTCTCCTCTTGAGGTTCAGCAATCCCTGCTTTGATGGATCTTTCCAGGTGAGTCAGCTAGTGGTTTAAGGGGCAATTTCCTCCTACTCCTTCATAGTAAATATAGTAACCCCCACATGAGCAGGTGGTTATGCTTCTTTTCTCTTCTTATTGCTGCATATTAATTGGATAGAATAGTGGGTGTCATTGTGGGATATCCATACATGTATGTCACATAATTTGATGAATTTCTCTCCACTCCCCAGTACCTCCCTTTGCACAGCCCTCCTCCTCTCCCCGCCCTGTCTTCCTTTCTCTACCCTTCTAGTTTCATGCCATTCTTTTTTTTTTCCTTTTTCTATCTAGCTACCCCAGATGAGAGAAAGTATATGATCTTTACTTTTATGAGTCTGGTTTATTTTGCTTGCTATGATGCTCCACTGTTACATCCGTTTTCCTGCAAATGAGATCATTTCATTCTTCTTTATGGCTGAATACAATTCTATTATGTACATCTACTACATTTTCTTTATCCATTCATGTGTTTAATGGACAGCCAACTGGTTTCATAACTTGGCTATTGTGGATTGTGCTGTTATAATCACAGGATATATCTCTAAAGTATGCTGTCTTTAATTCTTCTGGATAGATACTGAGGAGAGCTATAATTGGGCCATAGGGTACTTCCATTTTTAGCTTTGTGAGTGACCTCCATACTGATTTCTACAGTGGCTTATTAATTTACATTTTCCTCACATATAAGGGTTCCCTTTCCCTCTGTATCCTTGCCAGCATTTATTATTTGTGTTCTTTATGACTGCCATTCTGAGTAGGGTGAGATGAAATTTCAGGATAGTTTTTATTTGCATTTTCCTGATGGCTGGAAATGTTGAACATCCACTTGTTTTGAGAAGTATCTGGTCAATTCCTTTTTCCCATTTATTGAATGGGTTATTTGGTTTTAGAGTTTTTTGTTTGTCTTTGGTATTGAATTTTTTAGTTCTTGTATATTAGAGATATTAATCCTCTGTTGAAAGAGTAGCTGGCAATGATTTTCTCTCATTTCTCTCTCTGTAAGTTCTCTATTCACACTGTTGTTTCCTTTGTTATGTAGAAGCTTTTTTGTTTGATGGTATCAAAATATCAATGATATTCTTCTCAGCACTAGAAAAACCAGTATTAAAATTGACATGGAAGAACAAAAGATTCAGAATAGCCAAAGCAATTATAAGTAAAAAGACTAAAGCTGAAGACATCACAATACCTGACTTCAAACTAAATTATACAGGCATAGTAACAAAAACTGCATGGTACTGGCAAGAAAATAGACAGACCAGAGGACCAGAATAGAAGACACAAAGACAAATCCAGCTACCGTCATCTGATTCTTCACAAAGGTATGAAAAACATATGTTGTAGAAAAGACAGTCTTTTTAATAAATGGTACTGGGAAACACTGGATACCCATATGTTCAAGAATGAAACTAGATTTCTGTCTATCACCTTGCACCAAAGTCAACTAAAAATCGTTTAAAACCTAAAAATAAGACCAGAAACTGTAACTGCCAGAAGAGAACATAGGGGAAATATACCAATATATAGGTGCAGGCAGTGACTTCTTCAATAGAACCCCCACAGCTCAGGAAATAAAACCAAGGATCAATAAATGGGATGGCATCAAACTAAACAGCTTCTGCACAGCTAAGGAAACAATTAACAGCATGGTTATGCTTTCACTGTGGATTTTGAATCTGCTTTTAAAGTTCATCATTGAGAATTATTAAAATGCTGTCTTATTTTCTTACCACTTTTAAAAACTCAACCGGATTATAAGTGTTCAAAAGCAAATTTCATAAGGGGATTAAGACACATTTACTTAAATAATTGAAGGGCTGGAATGAAACAATTGCACTAGTTGAATAACAGAATCAGAAAAATCATTGCTGTTGATATCTAATTTTCCATTCTGTTAAAAGAACATGAGTGAATTAGAGAATTAGACTCTCTTAGGATAGTATATTAACTATATTTACTGTTGCTATAATGAAATACCCAAGATCGGGTGCTTTATAAAGAAAAGAAGTTTATGTAGTTCACAGTTTTAGAGGCTAAAGTCTAAGATCATGTAGCCCCATCTATTCAGCCTGTGGTGAGAGCCCTTTTAGCCACTAGTCCATGTCATGGCACCTGGCATCATGGTGAGCACATATGAAGAGGTAGAGATGATATGGTGAGATAGGGAGACAGAGACAGAGAACTGTCTTGTTCTCTTATATCAATTCCCTCTTAAGAGGACTAGTTCCATGAGATTGGCCTTAATCTCTTCCTGGGTAATGATGCCCTTAGTGACTTAATTATCTTACATTAGGCCCCACTTCTTAAAAATTCCACCATCTCTTAATATCACCACACTGGGGACTAAGATTCCAACACATGAATCCTTGGGAGAGAAACCAAATCCAAACCATAGCAGACCACATAATAGGGAGAAAATAAGTGTAATCTTCTCTCCCTTTCTCCCTCTCCCTCTCCCTCTCCCTCTCTCTCTCTCTCTTTCTCTCTCTCGTGTGTATATGTGTGTCTCACTCTGTCTGTCTGTCTGTCTGTCTCTCGTGTGTATATGTGTGTCTCACACTGTCCCTGCATACTGTGTGATTGGATACTGGTAGAAGATTTTGGTGGGTCAATAGAAAGCCTCTTGGCTGCCTCCTCTTCAGGCATTCCTGGTATGATCAATGATGTGAGATAAGTAACTAGTTATACAACCCATAAGAGAGGCAAGATGAATGGAGGCAGGACAATTCATATTCCCTTATTATAGTCTATTAATTATGGATGTCAGTGGGGAGAACCCTGGGCCTAAAGGTTCCTATCACAGTGTTAGGTGCTATGATAATGCCACTGGTTCCTTGGAGAAACAAAGTTTAGAGCCATGACAACATTCAGTTCAATCATTGTCTTAGTCGCTTTCATACTTTTGTAATATGATTCTTTGTTGCTCTGTGACTTTTAAAGGTGTGTGTACACACACCTCCATGTTAGGTAAGACATTGGCGTTCTATTACCAACATTTAGCAAGAAGTTTGCTTAGCCACAACAACTATTATTGAGCAGCTTCCAAACAGTGAATTTTTGCTACTTTATGAACAAAAGGTTTTTACTTTTTGACATATTTAATGTGATTAAATGAATGGGTAAAGTAAGCTCCTTATGAGATTTACAGTTTAACTTTTAAAATGGAATTTGTCCAACACCAAAGTACTGGCTTCAGCTAAATTTTAAAAAATGTTTTGAGTCTAAAATTGCTGATTAAAATTGGTGCAAGAAGTTTTTAGTGAAGTGCTGCCTAATTTGATGGTGGCCTTGAGAATACCAATACTTTCAGAAAAAATGAATGTTCAACCTCAAAGTATCTACATTGACCAAATAAAGTGCTTGCATGAAAATCAAAGGTGTTAATTGAAAATTAAAGCTCTAGGACTCCTGATACGTTTTTCATGAAGTATTGGAGCATCTCTGTCCCAGCTTTCATTGATTCCAAGTAGCAGCCCAAACATGAAACATATGTAAGCAACAAGATTAGGCAATAAATACATTTTTAGTACGACTTCTTACATATTAATGTAGCATTATGAAATGGCCCATTACAGAGTTAGAGGTAATAGCACAAGGATGCATTCCCCAAAACACCATGGATGAGGTCAGATTTTTTTTTAAAAGATGGAGGGAGAATATAGAAAGGTTAAAAGCAACAACCCAGCTATTCAGAGACTGCAAAACTGCATGATCCCCTTTAAATGACCTCAGATTACACTTAGGGACAGGAGATAATGCCTCTAAAGTGCTTTATCACTGTCTGGCTCATAGAAAGCACTAAGTAATTGTTATCATCATCAATTTTATCATCATTTCCTTTTGTTTTAAAAACCCATTAATAACTTACATCTCTTAGGTGCAGTACAGATTTGCAAAATACTTCCGCATATGATTGCTTTATTTTGTCTTTACTGCACACGTATCTATGGGAACAGAGACTCAGGAACATTAATGATCTGCAGAGTTTCAGAGTTAATAGGGGCTAGAATCAGAGCACAGTCTTTGGACTATGAATTTGACAATCTCTACTGTATGCCAACTCTCCTGAGATTGTAACTATGGACCACTAGTGTGCAAGAAAATAGACAAAAATTCTTCTAGCTAGATCAACAGCCAGTTTAGTGTGGATGAAGATAGCTGCATAATAACAGCTAATATTTATTCAAGGCTTATTATCTGACAGATATTGTGCCAAGCACTTTACTGCATTCTTGTTTAACCTTTTCAATATCCTTCTGAGGAGTTGTTATTATTTTATCTTTTTCACATGAAAAGACTGAGGTTTAAAAAGGTTCAGGTTACTTGCCTGAAGTTTCAATGGCTGGCGAGCTCTAGAAACTTGTGTCAAACACAATGGCTCCTTCCAAAACCCTCAGTTCTTTAACTGCTTCTCTGTATCAGTTCACTTCAGCTAGACAACGCTGCATGGATAAGGCTGCATCCTCTGGATAGGATAAAGGTAGCCAGAAAGGTTATTACAAATTCAGTTAAATATTTCAAACCTGTGGTAGATAATTTAGGCAATCCTACCATTTGTACTTGATCTATTTGCCAAGAAAGTTAAATATAAAAATAATATCAGTAAAACATTTATTGAAATAGAAGCAAACATAGTGTTTCTAAGCATTTCTGAAGTGTTATTTAAAAATAATTTTATTTAACCAATAAACTAGGTCCTTCTCTAATTTGGATTTGCAATAATCTGTTGACATAGTAGTATGATTTAGTGTGAATGCTACTATTACAAAGAGAAAGGTTTGTTCATGAAAATTATAAAAGAAAAAGGCTGTTTTTAGTGTGATTAACTACATAGCAGAGCCATACCTCCTTGATTTCTGTAGTATGTGTCATCCGAAACAATAAGCTTTTAATGTTTTAAGAATGTCTAACTGGGCTAGACATTAGGTAGCAAATTAAGATAAAACTATGTAAATGGTTACTGTAAGCTGTACCAGCTTTGAGTCATACTTAACAACTGATTAGCTAATATCCTTTTGGCTTATATTAACTAAAAATGAAGCACTACTTAATTGAGTACCATTTCCTATGGGTGGAAACATCATATGACTCTCTTTGGAGATTTTATTGCTGTTGTTGTTGTTGTTGTTTTAAGGATGTATAGTGGCTCCAGCAGAAATAATAAAACAAATGTAAATGTATAAGTAGATCAAATTTATAAATTTAGCTTTATATGTTCTGGTTGAAAGTCTTGAAGAAATCAATAGTACTTTCTTTGTCTTTTCAACATACATTTACAGCATCTAGGACAGTACAGGCAAATGAAGAGGCATCAAAAATATATGTTACTGGGCTGGTGTTGTAGCTCAACTGGTAGAGCATTTGCCTAGCATAGGTGAGGCACTGAGTTCGATCCTCAACACCACATAAAATAAATAAATAAAATAAAGGTATTGTGTCTGTCAACAACTAAAAATATGTTTTAAAAAATATATGTGGCTGCAGTTGACTTGAGAAGAAAACGCATCTTAGAAATTGTCATGTCATGGAGATATGTCTATGATAATTTCTATGAGACATTTCTATGATTGTGATAATGCACGCTTAGTTTAACCTGAACAGTAAGGATAATACTATCTAATATTTATACATCCCTATCCTACAAAATTTGTCAGTTATCTATTTGTTATTTTTAGATAAAAATGATAGTAGAGTGTATTTTGACATATTATATATACGTGGAGTATAACTTATTCTAATTAGGATCCCATCCTTGCAGTTGTACATGATGTGGAGATTCACTGGTTGTGTATTCACATATGAACATAGGAAAGTTATGTCCTATTCATTCCGCTATCTTTTCTATTCCTGTCTCCACCCTTCCCTTCATTCCTCTTTGTCTAATCCAATGAACTTTTATTCTTCCCTTCCTCTTCCTTGTTAGCTGTTAGCATCCATGTATCAGAGAAAACATTCCGCCTTTGGTTTTTTGGGATTGGCTTATTTTATTAGCACAATATTCTCAATTTCCATCTATTTACCAATAGATGCCATAATTTTATTCTTCTTTAAGGCTGAGTAATATTTGTGTGTGTGTGTGTGTGTGTATGCATATATATATACACACACAATGGAATATTACTTTTCTTTATCTGTTCATCTGTTGAAGGGCACCTAGGTTGGTTCCATAGTTTGGTTATTGTGAATTGAGCTGCTATAAACACTAATGTGGCTGCATCACTCTAGTGTGCTGATTTTAAGTCCTTTGGGTATAAACTGAGGAGTGGGATAACTGGGTCAAATGGTGGTTTCATTCCTACTTTTCTGAGGAATCTCCATACTGCTTTCCAGAATGTTTGTACCAGTATTCAGTCCCACAAGCAATGCATGAGTGAAACTTTTTCTCCACATTCTCACCAACATTTATTGTTACTTGTATTCTTGATAATTGCCATTCTGACTGGAGTGAGACATAATCTCAGTGTAGTTCTAATTTGCATTTCTCTACTTGCTAGAGAAGTTGAACATTTTTTTACATATTTGTTGACCGTTCATATTTCTTCTGTGAAGTACCTGTTCAGTTCCTTTGCCCATTTATTGATTGGGTGATTTGTATTTTTGGTGTTAAGTTTTTTGAGTTTTTTGTATATTCTGGAGATTAATGCCTTATCTGAGGTGAAGGTGGCTAAGATTTTCTCCAATTCTGTAGGCTCTCTATTTATGTTCTTGATTGTTTCCTTTGCTGTGAATACTTTTAATTTGATACTATCCCATTTATTGATTCTTGATTTTACTTCTTGCACTTTAAGAGTCTTATTAAGAAAGTCAGTTCCTGAGCCGACATGATGGAGACCTGGGCCTACTTTTTCTTCTAATAGGCACAGGATTTCTGGTCAAATGCCTAGGTCCTTGATCCACTTTGAGTTGAGTTTTTTGCAGCGTGAGATAGGGGTTCAATTTTATTCTACTACATATGGATTTCTAATTTTCCCAGAACCATTTGTTGAAGAGGCTATTTTTTCTCTAATGTATGTTTATGTCACCTTTGTTTTATATGACAGTATTTACTCAAGAGAAATTTTGTACTTCACCAGGAGCATACAGTTGCTATGCACACAGTAGGCATTCTCCTTTCCAGTTTCACTTCTTGTACTGTCTCTGTGGCTACAATTTGTGGCTTCATCAGGGAACTTTGTAATTGTGAGCTATGAGGAATAAGACTTTAGTCCTGTTTCTGGTAATTTTCAGTGTTCTGTATGAACTAAGTGATGACCATTGGCCAAATTGAAAGAGGTTCTGAAATCGTCCGTGCATGCCTGTTCAGTTGGTATAGCTTCTTCTGTCTACAAAGTCAAGACATTCGGAGGAAGAGATAATTTTCAATCATTATCCTATCTATGCAAGGGCCTTATTTATATTGTTTGGTAAGTGTGTTTTTAAATCAGGTGGCCTCTAGTAAAATGGATCGTAATTCTTTTCTTGCTAAAATTAAACTATAATTTCTTTACTTATAAAGTAAGTAATGTTGATTTTTTGTTATGTTCAATATAACCTGTATTAAAGAATAGTAATTGCTTTAGAATTTTCCCCATTTAGGCAAAGAGCGTGAAGAGAGCCCTGGTGCCAGCAACTACTCTGATTCTAATAAGGATGAAATCTTAACAGGAGAATTGTTTCCAAATTTGAAGGGCACTTGATAGCTTAGACTTGCCATTTAAAAGTTAGTGAATATATAATTAGTCAGGGGCTTAAGGGACCCAAGGTCGATTTGTCATTATAAACAATTGGCTTGCAGCCTTCCCAGAAGTGAAATGATTTATAGAACCAGAGCAGGGTGGCTACTGAGGGAGGTTGGGAGATGTTTCAGGATGTTTATAGGAAAAGAGTAGCCAGTATAGTTTCCAGATTGGAGTGAGCCCTGAAAGGCCCCTCATGGATTTTGAATTCATCTTCGGAGCTGTCCAAATGATTCTAGACCAACCATTAACATTTCAGGTTTAACCAAGGATAAGACATTTATGCTTCTGATCATCAATTTATTACATAGCATGTTCTATGTTTGTTTTGTGGTGCTAGGAATTGAATCTATAGCATTACGCATACTAGGCAAGTGGCGTACCATGGAGCTACATCTCCAGCCCCTGGCTCATCATTTTACCTACTAATAAGGCGTGTTTTCCAGTGTTTTGTCATTACAGCTCACTTAGAAATAACCAGTATTTATGGCCTCAGGTCTGGTGTCTCCTGGGCTCCATGGCCTTACCTAGGAATCTCAGCATGCTTATAGTCCTGACAAAGTACAGTAGTACTCCGTTTGGGTATGATTTTATTCTGTGTCTATGTAACAGACAGGTAGACTGACATGCATCATCCCTGATGAATATTTGAATAAAGAAATGAGACGGTCTCTAAACTCAAATGCAAACGCTGTTTCTCATAAGGTCCATAGAGCAACCATTAGAAATGGAAATTTCCAAAGTCATTGTAAAGTCTGCAGAACAACTTTGCTGCTCCATCTGCCCTGACCTTTAGGGGACAGCCTTCAGATCCAGCCACAGCAGGAGAGTTGATTATCCTGAAGTTGCAGGCATTTGAGATGACCGAGATGACTTCGCGGAGTGCTTGTTTGATTGTGTAGCAAAGTTCAGACAATTACAGGCTTAGTGAGATGCAAAGTAAAGAGCTTGGCATAGAATAGCTACCAGAGAGAGCTGGATAAAATGACAGGCATGTGGTGTGCATGTCACACTTGGCGCCAGCTGTGATTCACTGTCTGTGATAATGAAGCAGACATGGAGGGCCTGCCAATCATTGCTTTGCATCCAAAACCTGTAACTTGACTTTGGATTATTATTATTCCATGCAGTCTTCCTTACCCTGCTTCTCCAGCTCCCCACGTTGCATCTTAGCACACTTCACATCCGTATTCACTTGGGAAAAAAGTAAGGGTGAGAATAAATAACACAGCACTAATGAAAACGAGTTGGCTGTCATGCACCTAATTACAAGGCAGCCCATCTTCTGTGCTTCCCCAAATTCTCTGAGAACAAAACTCACAGAAGGTGAGTGTTTAGATTCTATATGGGAAGATGAGACCGCATCTCCTACCCACTGAATAAAGGTAATACAGAATGGTCTTGGTACTCTGTATAGTTGATAAGTTGCCAGGTTATCCTTCTTGGAGAAGTTTGAAGAAGATTGCCACTGGAGCAGTGATTCTCAACCGTGGGTGGAGTCAGAACCATCTTGGGACATAGAAAAATTCCAGGGTATTTCCAGGCTAGCTTAAAGTCTTTGGTGATAGGACCAAGACATTGATATCTTTTAAACTCCCTGGGTAACTAGAATGTGTAGCCAAAATTGCAAACCACTGAACTGGAGGGAATGACTCATAAAGGGATTTCTAGCTTTTGGGAAAATTTGTTTTAACAGACATTCATTTAACATTTGGGTACAGTGCACAGCACAATGAAGATATATCAATTTATTTTAAGTGACAAGACGTTTTTTCCACCTTTATGGAAACTTTGATTCCCTAGAAGAGATATGCACATAAAATTAGTCCACAGTTCTTAAGCAAAATACCACAAAAAGTGGTATAAAAATTATATAGACTGGACCAAATTTTATGTCACCATCTAACATTTAACCATCAAAATGAACATTAATATTATAATTCTTTTCTCCTTTAAATCATATTGTCATAACAATCCTCACACATACATATGTATAATTCTCTGATGTTTGGGTCAATTTCTAAATGGTCAAATTCAGGGTTGGAAGAGTATGAATATTTTTAAGTGTCGATAAACATTGCCAGATTGCCACCGACAAGGATTTTACTAGTTTACTTTGATGTAACTCAGGTCTGCAACTGTTTTCTACACTAGTGGTTGTCACTGAAAAATGAAACAAATGCATTTTTAAAAGAATAAATATAAATCTGAAGGCACAGAGAGTAGAGAAAGATTAGGATTTGGAAAAGTTGTAAGGAAGGGATGGTTCTTGGAAAGAATCATTTGAGCTAGCATTTCAAGCACATAACTTCTCATCGCCCAGAATACCTTAAAATACAAAGGTACATTTTTTATCTTTTTCTTATTTTTTAAATAATAACAGAAATTACAAATGGAAGATAATGAGAATGAATCAGTATTGTGGTTGAATTTTAAATGTCCCTCAAAGGCCCATATGCTAAAGTCTTGATTACCAACCTACACAATGTTGGGAGGTGGTAAAACCCTAAGGAAGGAGGAAGGCTCATGGGGGAGGAAGTGAGGTCACTGGGGATGTTCCTTTGAAGGGAATATGAGACACAAATCTCTTCTTCTGTCATTTTGCTTCCTGGCTGCCATGAGGTTACAACTCCACTACCACAATATTCCCTGCCATGACACACTGTGACACCATAGGCACAAAGCAACCAAGTCAAGTGACCATGGACTGAAACCTCTTAAACCATAAGCCAACATAAATTTTCCATCCTTGTAAGTGAATTATTTCAGGTTTATTGTCATAGTGATGGAAAGCTGACTAATACATTCAATAATACATGTTAATATTTTAAAGGTAAATGAAATTCCATAAGATGCTCCCCACAGGGCCACTGTGGAAGAAGGAATGGAAGGTGTTTGGGTTGGTTAGACATTTACTGTGGTCGTGGGCAACAGAATGTTATTTGCTTTCCTGATTGGTGCTCTACTTGTGAAGACAGTTCCCCAAGAGGCTTCCCAGAGTGTTCTGATCCATATTATGGCATCTGGAAAAGTAAAGAAGAGCTATTGGATTCTATGTTTTCTTATAGTTACTAAAATATAAACATTAAAAAAAATAATCTTGGGGCTGGGATTGTAGCTCAGCGGTAGAGCGCTTGCCTCGCATGCATGAGGCCCTGGGTTCGATCCTCAGCACCACATACAAAGCAATAAAATAAAGACATTGTATCCATCTACAACTAAAAAATATATATATTAAAAAAAATAATAATAATCTTGTTTTGAGTACAGGGGATGATTATTTGCCCAACTTTTTATGTTTTATTTTGTTTTTTAAGGATCAGAAAGAGCTTTTCTCTAGTGAAAGCTTTCCTCTATTGAAGTTCATTTTGACATATTCATACATGCATGATATATAATTTATTTCATTTCAATACCCAGGTCTTCCTCTTTCCCTCCCCTCCTGCCTTCCCTTGTTCTCCCTCCTCAACTAGTCCTCCTTCTCTTTAGTTATTGTTTTGTTTTGGGTTTTTTTGGTACTGGAGATTGAACTCAGGGCTACTTGACCACTGAGCCACATCCTCAGCTCTATTTTGTGTTTTATGTACAGACAGAGTCTCACTGAGTTGCTTAGCGCCTTGCTGTTGCTAAGGCTGGCTTTGAACTTGTGATCCTCCTGTCTCAGCCTCCCAAAGTGCTGGGATTACAGGTGTGTGCTACCACACCTGGCTATTTATTGTTTTTAATTGGTGGTTCATAGATACACATAAAGGTAAATTTTCATGTCATATAGCATACATATTGTACATTCAGATGTTTTATTTTATTTTGTACTTATTTGACGTACATTTGTTGTTATCTAGTAAGACTCACATCAGAAGCAGGGAATGTGCCTTCTATTCTGTTTTTATGGTTAAAGGTTCAATAATGACTTGGGGAATAAATGAGCAAATGTATCTAGGATGCCACAAACTGGCTGGAAATGGCAAATTCAGATAATTCAAATTAAAAAGAAGCATTGACTTATGTCATTGGGAATACTGGCCAAAAAATGTGCCCTCCAACTTCCCCCAGAAAATTAATTCTTAATAAAAACAAAATTGACTTAGAAAAGTCACCACTGTTTAATTTCTATTCTTGTGTAGTACAGTTTAGTTAATCATTTTAAGGAAATAGTAAGTCCACAAGCAAGTTTCTTTGCTAAAATATCCATGTGAAAATTCAGGAACATCATTTCTTCTGGAATATCACAAGATGAGACGTCCATGTTGCATATCTTCTTATGGTGTGTACAATAGTAGCTGAAGTACATCACGTTTCCTTTGTATATAGCACATAATACCATTCTTTTGTTGTTGTCATTCACCTGAATTTATTTCATGTTCTCTATAAGCCAGAGATGAGAATAGTAACAGATCTACAATTATGATAAAAATCCCAAACTCAGAAAAAGAGAAACTGCCAGATAAACCACAAATATTATCTTAAAAGAAGTTGGATTATTCCCCTTAGTTGGCATTTGCTTTGAGGCATATTTATGATTTTGGAGAAAGATTATTTTCCAATTAAAAACAGTTTTGGAGATATTATTTTCATAGTCAGGGGTAAAAAGATTTAGATTTAAAATAGTGGAAGAAATCCCAAACATTTGTTGCAGAAAGAAGGTAAATTATAATAAAAATACCAAGGCTTGGAATTATAGACCATTCCTGCAGGACAGGATTTGGGGACCTTTGCATTCAACAGAGTGACACACATTAGAATGTCATCCTGCCCTCATGGGATAGTCACTTAATCAGGGAAATCACAGCTGAGTACTGATAACTGCACAGGCATTTCAGCTGGCAATAGAGGCTCAGAAGAAAAAGTTCACCCTCCCCAATTTCTAAAGCCAGGTTGAAGGATGCTATTGTTTTCTGAAAATGTACTGAGCAGGGAAGGGGGACCTCGCTACAAATAATGTGATGCTTTCCTGACTAAGGTCTTGTCTGCCCCTACCTCAGTCATAACCACTGTGTTTCTTTCCTGCCTCCAAGTTTTCTAGTGATAATTTAACATACAGCGTGCATGGGTCCAGTGAACATGGTGGAGCACTCTCTGGCTCAGTCTCCCTGTTCAGCCCTTGGGTGTACCATTTGTTCCTCAAACCTTCTACCAGTGGAGATTGTCTGGCCCCTCCTCTCCCTCTCTTGAGTCTATGTTCCTTCAGGCTGCTGAGCAATTTGTACATTCTTCACCATCAAGTCTCTTCTCAGGTATCTCCCCAACTCTATGCCATTCATTCTGATCCTCTGAGATTATACATATTTGTGTGTATAGGGTTCCTTTCTTGCATGATATTCCTCCTTACCTTTTGTGTTTTGCCATAGCAGATGTCTTTATTATTATCATCCTGTTATCATCATCCCCATCCTGACTCTGCACTTCATTACTTCCTTCATTCTCCTGCAAAACACAAATTTACCCCCACACACACACTATAATGTCTCTTGCCCTTGTTGAATGCTTAGAAAATGGGAAATTAATCCCTGCTCTTCTCTTCATAATGTGGGTCATGCCCCATAAGAAAACTAAGTAGAGATAGAAGAAAAGGAGACAGAATAAGTAACCCAATTTCACAACAGTGATACAATTAGATCTGAGAAACCTGGAAGTTTGATCCTAGTTCTAGGTCCCACCTCTACCCTGCTCCTGCTCAGGCTCCAAGTTCTTCTGGTCTTCTCCTCCTCAGCTCCCTGCAACAAAACTGCTTTGGGAAATGACATTAAGAGTGTACTAGCCGGGCGCGTTGACTTAAGCTTGTAATCCCAGCACTTAGGGAGGCTGAGACAGGAGAATCGTGAATTCAAAGCCAGCCTCAGCAATGGCGAGGTGCTAAGCAACTCAGTGAGACCCTGTCTCTACATAAAACACAAAATAGGGCTGGGGATGTGGCTCAATGGTCGAGTACTCCTGAGTTCAATTCCCAGTACCAAAAAAAAAAAAAAGAGTGTTCAGATGCAGTGGATGAGCCATAGACTTCCCATTGCCTTCCCATTTTTACAGAATGACAAAAGCATATGGTCTGAGGATATGTTCTGGGCTAACATTTTTTTTCTTAAAAATAATTTTGATTCTATTTATTTAAAGTGTGTAACATGATGTTGTGATGCACATTTACCTAATTAACTGATTACTACAGTCAAGCCAATTATCATATCTATCATCTCACAATTACCTTTTTTGTTTGTGGCAAGAGCACCCAAAATCTGCTCTCTGGGCAAATCTCCAATACACAATACAATATTAACTATAATCCTGATGCTGCTTTTTGTACTTGAAAAAATTCAAGTGCATGGAACCAGATCAGCTTGATACATGAAGTTGTAGATATATGACAAAATCTTCTCACATTTGGCATTTTTTCCAACACACCTACCTCTTAGCTTTTAAAAATATATTTATGCTAAAGGAAAAAATGTCTAACTATGTTACTTGAGAACAGTGGTTAAGTGGGAGTGAAGTTTCTAATTTCTAACTTTGTTTTGTTTTGTGAAAAGAACCTTAAAATCCCAATGCACTGGTGACCTCACTCCATACTCCTAACAGCCTGATAGGTAACTGGATCAGTTGTTCTTGGTCAGTTTCCTGCTAATGAGGAACATGATCTTTCTGGTAAGTGATGGACAGGTGCATTTCTACAGATTGCATGTAGAGGATGAAGCTACAAAGTTCTGCCATATCAACAGACTATAAGTTGGCCTTTCATTGGCTTTCTTCTTTGATTTTTTTTCATTTCTGTTTCAAATTAATATCTTCCTAAACTCTCCTATTTGGCTTATGGGCAACTAGGTTTAGCTGAGGCATGGCAGTACCTATCTGGGTAACCTTAGAAAGTCAATTAACTGCTGTAAATACTTGCCCTGACATCGGATTCTACAAGATGAATGTACCCAAAAGAGACAGAGCAGTATCTCTGTGTGTTATTTGCCTTTTACCTGCTCACCTTGTACTTGCTCAGAGCAGGCCACATGCTCCTATACTTTCCATTCCCATTCTCATTTTATAGGTAAGGAGACTGAGTCCAGAAAGATCAGTTAACCTGCTAGCTAGGTTTCACACTAGGTAGCCTGGAATTTGAACCTGAGCAGTCTAGCTACAGAATCTGTTCTCTTAAATGCTAACATGTGGAGTTTCCACCTGACCATATTAAAACATCTTTTATAAGATAATTTTGTGAGGCAGATATAGGAGTAACAGCAATCTTAACTATAGAGTTTGCAAAAGTTCTTTCATGTGTCTCTGTGGTGTGCTGAGCAGATGGCTGAGGGGGAAGTCGGGTTTATCTTAGTGCAGCCCCAAGTCCTGCAAGTAGCTTATGTGGGTGACCTGACTGCATATTGTTGGGTACAGCTGTTTGTATGCTGTGCAGGCCAGGAGGCCTCTCCTCTTCTCTTCACTGTGCAACACATATCCCTTGGGGCAGCACCTGTCATCCAGAGCAGCTCGCTTCCCAGAGAGAGCCAGGGAAGGGCTTGAGCTCCTGCTAGTCCTTCCAAACATGATTAAAATGCAAGCTCCAGGATGAGATCCCATGTCTTTTTCTAACTTTGAGGCCACATTTCTTTCCTAGACATGAATTCGTGTAGACACAATTCATCCTTGGACCCAAGGGTAGAGAATCTTTAGGAGTACTTATGTTTTGCAGAACGAGCTATGGAAAGATCCAGTGATTCGCCCATAGTTTGAACAATGAATTCATATTGGCTCCTGGGCCAAGATACACAGATTTTATCTGTTCTAGAGTTTTTGTGTTCACCCTTCTGATCTTTTATTCTGGGCTTGTAGTTCGCATTTCTTTTATTTGACGGATATGCAACACGTAAGTGTGACGGAGACTTACTAATGTGGTAAATTAAAATCTTTATTATGACAATTGTCTGAGCTTTTGCATATTTTTCATTTCTTTCTTGTGAATAATATGGTGGGCTTGTAAGTGATTATAAAAAGAAGAAAAACTTCAGAGTGGAGACTCAAATTGAATCCTTAAACTATGAACTGATTAAAGATAGTTATTTAAAAGGTCCTAAAGGATCCAAACATCATTCCAGTGTCTACACTTACTTATTCTAAAGCTTTAGTATTACTATTTTGGTCTCTATATGTCTATTTCATAGGAGAAAATAGATTCATGTCTGAAAAATAGTTAATTTGGTTCATTAGACCAATCACTTTATAAAAATGACCACTTTATAGATCAAGATTTGATATACAACCCTTTTAACAAGTGCCTGCAAGAAATGCCAAAGGTTAGGAAGAGAGCACTAATACTTTCATACTATATCACTATATTAATTCAAATTTTTAAAGAGAATTGTCTCTATATTTTAATAATTTCCAATAAGAGCTTCATTTGATAATTCCATGTGAAAGAATTTGGACATTGGTTTTCTATCTTTGAAAGTTAGAAAAAAAATGTTCATGGGCTGGGGGTTTAGCTTAGTGGTAGAGTGTTTGTTTTGCATGTATGAAGCCCTGGCTTTAATTCACAGCACTACAAAAATTTGCTTTCCAAAAGAGCTGAAAGAGTTTAGAGTTTAGGCTTCCTTTTTTACTGAGGTCAAATAAAGCCATTTACTCTTGTGTTTGAATTTGAAGTGTACCCTGCTCAATTGAACAGTAACTTACTGATTTCAGTTATAGACAAGAATAGGGGCTGGGATTGTAGCTCAGCGGTAGGGCACTTGCCTCGCATGTGTGAGGCCCTGGGTTCGATTCCCGGCACCACATACAAAGCAATGAAATAAAGACATTGTGTCCATCTACAACTAAAAAAATATTTAAAAAAAAAAAAAGAATAGATAATTTTCCATTAGTATTCCTCATTGACTTGTTTTGGCCTTCAAAGTCCAGAGGTAGTATAAACACTATTCAAATAATTCAGACAGAAGTAAACTTGCATTCTGTAAGGGGTGATGCATTCTTGGCTTTTCTCCATCTGAGCACTGGTATCTTTACAAATTGTTAAGTGTTGCTCACTGGCTCAGTTTTTAGCAACAGCTAAAGATTAAAGGATATCAGAATTATTAAAGAATATTGAATTATTTACTAAAATATTAACATTCCAAGATATAATTTGCTGAAAATGATTGTACACTACACAGTAAGAATAAGTGTTATTTTTACACATTAAGAAGTATAAACATCCATACAGAACAACAAAGAATATCCAATAATTTAGATCAAAAACATACAGTTCATTTTCAATTGAAATTGAAAATTTTTGTTCAAGTGTTACAGGTTCTTTTCTGTCTTACCCAATCCTATTTTTAGAGCCTGAGTTGGTATTTATCATTTTCATGTACAAGAGTCTTTGCCAATGTTAGGAGACCATTAATTTTGTATAGTTTAGGTAGTCACTGCCAAATTGATGTCTATGAAGTTTGCTCCTTTCATTATTCTGAAAGGATAATTATTCTGCCTTGATGCCTGCCCACCAGGTCCTTTACCCCCGAATGCCTATTATCTGCTTTCTTCATCTTAGTGTTCTCAATAATCCAAGTGTTCTTCCTGTGTCTGCCAGTCATACCCTTTGATCTCTGTGTCTTTTGTGACATTGTGCATTCTACATGATGTTGCAACAAAGACTGTTTAAACAACTTTTGATGGAGTTGATACTGCGAGTTTCTGATGACGAATTCTGTTTCCTCGCATGTTGAAATATAACATTGGAGAAGCACGCCGAGGCAAGCATGTAGAAAAGGGTTTATTTAAAAAGGGGTAACGTAGACTTCTCTCAGGAGGTAGAAGGAGGCCATAGCTAGTATCCTGGTATCCCAAGAAGTGAGGGTATTCTGCCTTTTTATATGTCTTAGGCTTCCTTTGTTCTCCTGCTGTCTTCCCCTTATCTCTCTCTTTCCTGCCTATGTTACTAGGCCTAGGAGATGTTCAGGTGGGATGGCGAAAAGGTGAGAAGTAGATGGACAGGAGGAAGGGCCAGATGGAGCAGCCCAGGACATATTAATTAACAACATTTATAACTCCCTATAGGGAGGGACATTTCCTGCAACAGATTACCTTAGTAAAAGGTTGGAGCAGGGACAGGTTATGTTGATGAGGGTGGAGGAAGGATTCTGAAGGCATTTCAGTCCCTCAGGGGGCAGTCTTCAACTACCTGGACTCACTCAAATTGGCTTCCTTGGTCTAACCTGACTCAATTTATGTATCTATATTGACTGCCTGTCTAGTTCTGGCTTCAGAATCACTTCTTGATTGAGGTCCACACTGACAATACTTCATCCTTCTCTTCAACTTCTACTTTTTCACTCAGTAGTGAACTTAAGCCATGAGCCAACTTCCATCTTCCATGTAACAATGTTAAATCTTTTCCTGGACTATATCAACTTTTTACTATTTTTGTTTCTTTTCTTTTATTTCTTTCTTTTTGTTTTTCTTTTCCTTTCTTTCTTTCTTTCTTTCTTTCTTTCTTTCTTTCTTTCTTTCTTTCTTTTTGGTGCAGGCTACCATTTACTTGCTGAGTTGGTAAACAGAGTTGAATCAATAAAAACTTACTTTTAATAAGTATTATGTACTTGTAAGTCAGACAAAGTGAAATATAAATTTAAGTAAATAAAACATAATTCAGTAAATCAGACACATTCTGGTATGCATATTGTGAATAAAAATGATAGACTCCCTATAACTTGCCATGTGATTTCCTGAGCCATCACAGGATTCTGCTAGCAAAAAAGCTATCATTTGATGTGACCCCTTAACCTTGTACCAGAAACATGAACCAAATGTGTCACTTTATAACTTAAAAAAAAATGCTAGAGAGCTGGGGTTGTAGCTCAGTGGTAGAGAGCTTGCCTAATGTATGTGAGGCGCTGAGTTCAATCCTCAGCACCACATAAAAATAAATAAATAAATAAATAAATAAATAAATAAATAAATAACAATGCTAGAGTATAGACATGTTGAGGACAGTATTGTTTCTAAGTGCATTAAAGGCAATCCTGCATTTATTTAACTTTATAATTTTAACAGCACACCCACTTAAAATATCGATACTTAAAAGTATTTAATAAATGCTTAATGAAATATTTTGTGTCTCCTACATAATGCTTAGCTCAATACCCTGATGGTAGTATTTAATATATGTTGATGAAAAATTAATAAATGAATGAAAAGGTTAATTTGTGCCAATATTCAGCCATGAGCAGATATATATATGAACATCATCAAAACATATTAACGTGTGATGGGGTCTTAACATGCAGAAAAGTCCTGAAATTACAACAAAGTTGAGGTTTGCATCCCTATAATAACCATGGCAATGCAGAGTGTAATTCTCAGGTATGGTGGCTGAGTGATTTCCCTGACCATCAAGTAATAAGGAGTGAAGGAGTAAGGTGAAGAGGAACTCTCTTCCATTTCACTTTGTGAAGGAAGTTCATGCTTGTCTCTGACACCAGCAGTAAAGCAAAGAGCATCATTTATTGATAAGTTATCCTTCTTGATATCTGAGGGAATTTAAATTTATGAATTGTATATATTTAGAATCATACACAAAGGAAGAAAACACATATTTCCTGTATTGTGAATTCTAGCCTCTTTATCAGAAATCTCTTAAAATGACACAGGTTTATAATATGCTATGAAAGTAAAATTCCTAAACCCAGACAAGTTTGTTTGCTCTTGTTCTTCATTCAGCTGATGAGGAGTATCCCATAGGATAGATCAGAACTCATCCACCATCCCCTTTCACATTAGTGAGAATGCTTTGGGGCTTACTAGTGAGGTCATGACCTGCTCAAAACATGCAGAACAAATGGTCCTCAAATGCATATATCATAATAAGTTTTTTTTTTATTCTGGAATAAGCAGCTAAGAATTATTTCAATCTTAAAAATCTTCCTCAAAGAATAGAAAAAAAGATTGTTACAATCATAATTTTTCTAGTAACAATTTTTTTCTATTTGCCTCAACAAATGTTTTCAGTGAATAGTGTGTACAGCTTCTGATAATTTGTTTTTTTCTGTTATGTTTGCCAACATGTATTAAAATGCAACTTTTGGGAAAAAAAATAAAATAATAAAAAAAAAAAAAAGAATAGAAAAAAAGAAACGCCCCCTAGTTAACTATATAATATTGAAATTAGACATACATGAGAAAGAAAAATTTTAGACCAATTATACTCATGAAAACAATTAAAATAAATCTACAAAATACTTAGAAACTATATTCAACAGAAATTGGATTCATCTTAAGAATTTAAAAATAATTTAACATTAGAAAATTTATAGATATAATTTACCATAATATAAACAAAATGTTGAAAAATCTCAGATTTTTAGATTCAAGAACTTTTTTTAATAATCCTCTTCTTAGATGTGGGAAAAATAGATTAAATTCAACAACTAATAATGATATTTTAAAAAATTCTCAGAAATTAGGAATATTTGTCCTTAAACTAATAAAGGCCATTTATCCAAAATCTGTAACACACAGTATTTTTAGTGGTGAAAAATAAATATTTTCTTAAAAAATCGAGATAAAAATGTCCCATAATGCTGACTTTATTCAGGATACTTCTGAAATGTTGATTAATGTAATAACATAGAAAAAATAATTATGAGATTGAAAAGGAAGAAACCAAACTCTTTTATTATTGATGGTATGATGTCTATGTAGAAAACTATAGCCTCTCAACAAAAAATACCATTTACAATAGAATTGAAACACATAAATTACTAAAAAATAATGCATTTAATGTAAAATAAATAAAACCTTCATGGAAAAATTTCATAAGTTGTTGCAAGTTTTAAAATGAAATTAATTAAGTGGAGATAGGTACTACATTCATGGATAGTAGGATTAAAAATCATTCATTATTAACTCTCATCACATTGATCAAAGAAAATCAAATCAAACCCCATAGAGTACTTTCACAGGGACTTGATTGAAGTATTCTAAAATATATATGGAAGTGCAAGGAAATGTAGTGATGGTACAGGGACAATGAATAGACTGATGGAACAGAATTGAGAGCTCAAAACCAGACCCACATAGTTGCAGTCACTTGATTATGATGCAGGGGGCACTGTAGAGAATGGAATAAACTATTCAACAAGTGTCAGTGGGCCAATTGTTTAGCAATATGAAATAATTGAAATTGGATTCTATTTCATACTGTATGCAAAACACCTGTATTGAAGGCTTAAACAGTAAAGGTCAAACTTTTAGAAGTCTATATAGAGAAACATCCACTTGAACTCAGGGTAGGGAAGTTTTTTATTGGGGGGGATTTTGGAGAATACAAAATGTTAACTATAAAAGTTCAATGAGTTCAACGGCATTGAAATTAAGAAATTCTATGCTAAAATTCCACAAATAAAATGAAAAAAAAACATTCATCTCTGGAGTATAATATTTGTCTTACATATAAATTAAAAGTGCTATTGCAAATAAATAATTATTTTTGGCAAAAAAACAAAAAGTTCCAAAAGACATAATTCTTTTTTTGGGGGGGCGGGGTATTAGGGATTGAACTCAGGGCACTCGACTACTGAGCCACATCCCCAGCCCTATTTTTGTATTTTATTTAGAGACAATGTCTCACTGAGTTGCTTAGCACCTTGCTTTTTTTTTTTTTTACTTTATTTTTTTCCCCAAAAGTTGCATTTTAATACACGTTATCGAACATAACAGATAACGAAAAAAACAAATTTTCAGAAGCTGTACACACTATTCACTGAAAACAAATAGAGGCAAATAGAAAAAAATTGTTGAGGCAAATAGAAAAAAATTGTTACAATCATAATTTTTCTAACTTTGCACAAAATTATAAGCAGATTACATTCTTCATATTAAACATCTTTATATGCACTTTCAATGAACAGTATATATATATATTTATATATAT
>CM053400.1:113427808-113468276 GCA_028644305.1 Xerus rutilus
ACCCTAAAGACTTAAAAACAGCACACTACAGTAAAGCAGCCACTTCAATGTTTGTAGCAGCACAATTCACAATTGCAAAACTGTGGAACCAACCCAGATGTCCTTCAATAGATGAATGCACCTTGCTTTTGATGAGGCTGGTTTCAAACTCAGAATCGTCCTGCCTCAGCCTCCTGAGCCGCTGAGTTGACACAGACAATTCTTTCACAGAAAAATAAATAAGTGACTAATATATGAAAACATGCTTACCTGCATTGTTAACCTAAAGAATCCAAACCAAAACTATAATATGATACCATTTTATATACTCTGGATTGCAAACATTAAGAAATCTGGTTATACTGAGCTCTGGGAGAGAGTAGAAGCCATAGATCTTCTACATACTTCCAGTAAGTATATAAATTAACACCATTTTATTAAAAAATAATTTGGCATTAGCTCATAAAATTGAACATATGTATACACTTTGACCTAGTCATTTCATTCCTATGTAAACATATAACCCAGAGATATTCTGCATTTTTGTAGTATATTCCCACAATAGAATATTACTCTAAATTTAAAATGAATCATTGAAAATTATAAATTAATGACTTATAAATAGAAGCTAGTAAAAGAAATCTATGTAAGTGTGATACCCTTTTCACAGTAAACAGAAGTAGGATTATAGATAGATGATATAGTAGGTAGATAGTCAGCTTTCCATCATTAACAAAATACCTGAGATAATCAACTTATAAAGAAACAAGGTTTATTTTGCCTCATAGTTTTGGAAATTCTAGTCCAATGTCAGTGGCTATGTTGCTTTTAGGCCTGTGGTGAGACAGCACATCATGGTGGAAGTGTATGACAAAGCAAAACCACTCACATCATGGCTGAAAGTAAGAAAGAGGAAGAAGAAGGGGCCAGGATCCTGCTATTCCCTTCAAGGTCATGCCCCTATGACTTAAAGACCTCCCATTAGGTTCCACCTCTTAAAGATATCGTGATCTCCCAATAGTGCCACACTGGGGGTCAGGCCTTTGCCACATAGACATTTGGGGAACACTCCAGATCCAAACTATAATGGAAAGACCAATAGATAGATAGATAGATACATAGATAGATAGATAGATAGATAGATAGATAGATAGATAGATAGATAGGACACTCCAGATCCAAACTATAACAGAAAGATAGATAGATAGAGATAGATAGATAGATAGATAGATAGATAGATAGATTGATAGATAGATAGATAGATAGATAGATAAGATAGATAGATAGATAGATAGATAGATAGATAGATAGATAGATAAGATAGATAGATAGATAGATAGATAGATAGATAGATAGATAGATAGATAGATAGATAGATACAGATGGTAGGTAGATAGATGATAGATATAGGAAAATATAGTCTCAGAAGACTGTTTTGCAAGGAGTCTGAAGTCATAAGCATGAATTTTAGGAGAATAGTTACCTCTGTGGGGGAGAAGTAAGTGGATCAAAGATAAACACACAGGAAGACTTTGTTCTATTCAGCATCTGAATGACAAAAACAAACATCATAATAGATGATCTCTTCCAACTCTTACCCTGCTTCTCTCCCTGTTTTATTCACTGGTTGTTTCCAAAGCTTTTTCTCTCAAAAAAAGTAACAGGAAATGGAGAAAGGGGACTGTGGGTCAGCTCTCAACAAGGTTCCCTCATTTGCTCCTCCCAAGAACTAGTAAGCCACATGTTACTTTACCCACCCTAAAGACACAAAAACTAAAGCCAAGAAAGTATAATTACCTGCACAATGTCTTGTTACTTTGAGGTGGTGGAGCTGAGGTTTGAATTTACATCTGTCTTATGAAAGCCCATTTCTATGGCAAGCAATTATGTCATGTAATGTGTGGTTATTATCTTTAAAACCAAAGGACATATTTTACCTGAGAAGAGGAAGCTTTTTGTATTGCTTTTATCAAGATATTAAATTCTTTATGGAACTAGGATAAGATACCCTAAAATTTAAGTGGGAATTATCCACATACCAGAAGAAACTCACGCACTAATACACATTTGTTCTGCACAGATTTTGAATGATAAAAATAAATAAAGATCAACACCAGAGTAAAACATAAAGGGTAACATCTGGTATCAAAATCATTGCAGCCTATTCCTTTCAAGTTGTAAGCCACAGGAAGACTTCACATCTGTTTTGAGAACTTATTTCCAAATAGTTCCTATATATGTGTGCCCATAGACTCTGTTTTTGTTCATAATATAAACTTTTATACAGCATATTTCTATTTTTAGTTGCAAGATACCTTTTTAACAAGTTATATTCTTTTGAAGTAGGTATAAATTTGAAAAACAATAGGTAATAATGCCACAATGTTTTAGATTTTGTTGCAGTTCTGCAAAAAGGAGCATCTCTCTTCTCTGAATTATGACTTGGCATATTGAAGAGATTTTAGTGTTCTGTAGGAATTATTCTCACATCTGCAATATACAACATCAGGCATTCCAAACAGACTCAGGTTCAGGAAGATTTTTAATACTTATTTTTTTAAAAAATATTTTTTGTTGTAGATGGACACAATACCTTTATTTCATTTACTTTTTTTCTATGTGGTGCTGAGGATCGAACCCAGTGCCTCACACATGCTAGGCAAGCACTCTACCACTGAGTTACCACCCCAGCCCTTAATCATCTTAAAGACAGTGAGATACACCTAACAAAATTTTAGCTCCTCATATCAGATTTTAGATGCAGTATTTCTTTTTTCTCCTTTTTAGAGAGGGTGTTATTGTGGAATGGACCCTGAAAGAAGGATAGTCATGAATGCCTTGTTAGAATTTGAGATTCTCTGAGCCATTCATTCCCCAAGCAATCAGGTGCTCAGTTCTCATCTTCTCTAAGTAATTACAGGAAATGGCAGTGATGTCTAAGGTATCTGTCAAAAGCATTGTTGCTTGCCAGGCCTTTGAATAGTAAATGCAAGCTGATTCATTCATGGCCTGACATGGATCCTCATTCCTTTCCCATTCTGAATGTGCTCTTCCCACTTCACTCTGGGTGTTTGCAGTTCATGCTGAGAGTAGCAATTCTTTCTTGGCAAAGGCTCCCAGATGGCTTGGATTACACAGCTCCTGTGTAACTGAGCTCTGCAGGGAGCATGGTAGGCTGAGGTGGGTAGAGGAAGTGGGCCTTATTGGGTTTTAGTTTCTCCAGGCTTTCTAAAAATTTATCTGCCTACCAAAGTGCCCTGACATGAAAAAAATCTGATCTTTTGGCTGGATTCCCCCCCAAAAATGTGAGTGAGTGTGTGTGTGTGTGTGTGTGTGTGTGTGTGTGTGTGTGTGGACTCCTAGTCTTGCAAATCATCACCTTTTCCTCATGCCTTCTCAGAGTCAAGTATTCAAGTATTGACTCCCTCTAAAATAAATATGGTTTTAAGAATTAAACCTGAGACTCACAGGTATGTCAACTATGCTATAGACTTGGTGTTTTTTTGTTCGTTTTTGGTTTTTGGTGGTTTTCTTTTTTTTTTTTTTTTTTGGTAATCTTTACTACTTCCTTTACTTGGGTGACAAGGGCATAAAAATAAAATCAAACTTTTTATTTATCTTCTGTTCTATGGGAGCTTTAAGGAAAGAAAAGCTAAAAGTTCCCTTTTTGTTTCTCCTGAGCATTTTTTTACATACATATACTCTGAAAATCTTCTAAGACTGCCTATTTTGCATTTGCTGTGGGCACATACTTGACATTTTATGGGAATAAGTTTTGGTGATCTTTTGTACTGCACTAGGGTACAGTAAATTGTGATGTGCTGTATATTTCAAAATTTCTTAAAGAGTAGATGTTTAATATTCTTACCACAAAAAAAATGTTAAGTTGTTGAGGTGATAGATATGTTAATTAGCTTGGCAGAACTTTTCCATAGTGTATACATATAGATAAAAACATCACATTTTTGTACCCCATATATACACAATCATTATTTCTCAATTAAAGATAAATAAATCTTTAAAAATGTATAATAGCATTAAAAACTACAAATTCCAAATCTTGGCTTATATAATCAAATGGATAGAATAAAGAAGTGATTAAGCATAGCAAAAGTAAATACTCTAAAATGTTTAGTTGTATTCCACATGGGAGAAGAAGCAAGTGAATTTTCTTACACATTGAACATTCTATATAAATATCACAATGCCAATAAAAATGAGCATATATATTGAACTTTCTTCAGTAGAATACAAATTATAAAAATGCTTTAAAGGAAATAAAGTGTCTTTTTGCTTCCATACTAGTTGGATTCATGTACCAAGACGTACAGTTCCTGGGCCAGTGTCATTAAGCCTTGCTCCAGGGAAAGTGGTGAGAGTTCCAGTGTAACTGAGATGGGCTCTGAGGTCCCCTGAACCACCAGAATAGGGCCTCCCAATGACCTCTATGTGCATCACACCCAGTTTGGTTGGGCTTCACCTTCTATGGTTTATTCCCCCCCCCGAGACTGAGGCTTGCATCTCTAGTCCCAATGTCTGGATTTAGCTTTACCCCATCCTAACAAGGTGATCTTGAGCTAATTACCTAATCTCAAATTTAACCTTTAATTTTAGTCTTTTACATGAGTATATTAATTTATAGAATTTTTACAAAGTGCTTATAACAGTGTCTTTTTTAATTTAATTTTTTTAAAACAGCAGAATGCATTTTAATTCACAGTACACATATGAAGCACAATTTTTCATTTCTCTGGTTGTACACAAGGTAGAGTCACACCATTTGTGTCTTCATACCTAGGTAATGATGTCCATCTCATTCCTCCATCTTTCGTACTCCCATGACCCTTCCCTTCCCCTGCCTCCCCTTTGCTCTATTCAAAGTTCCTCCATTTCTCCCATGCTCCCCCCCCATCCACTTTATGGATCAGCATCCACTAATTAGAAAAAAATATTTGGCCTTTGGTTTTTTGGGATTAGCTTACTTCACTTAGCATGATTTTCTCCAACTCCATCTATTTTCCTGCAAATGCCATGATTTTATTCTCTTTTAATGCTGAGTAATATCTCATTGTGTATGTACACCACAGTTTCTTTATCCATTCATTTATTGAAGGGCATCCAGGTTGCTTCCACAGTTTAGCAATTGTGAACTGTGCTGCTATAAACATTGAAGTGGCTGCATTACTGTAGTATGTTCTTCTTAAGTCTTTAGGGTATAGACCAAGGAGTGGAATAGTTGGGTCAAATGGTGGTTCCATTCCAAGTTTTCTAAGGAATCTCCATACTGCTTTCTAGATTGGTTGCACCAATTTACAGTCCCACTAGCAATGTATGAGTGTACCTTTTCCCCCCACATCCTCACCAGCACTTATTGTTGCTTGTATTCTTGATAACTGCCATTCTGATTGGTGTGAGATGAAATCTTAGAGTTAGTTTTGATTTGCATTTCTCTAGTTGCTAGAGATATTGAACATTTTTTCATATATTTGTTGATCAATTGTGTTTCTTCTTCTGAGAAGTGTCTATTCAGCTCCTTAGCCCATTTATTGATTGGGTTGTTTGTTTTTTTGGTGTTATCAATATTAACAGATCCCAGTACAAACAGTATACAGCTTTAAACCAAATAGCTCCTACTAAGATGTTTATAGTTTTGTCACAATATACAGAAATGATGAGTTCAATTATTATTTACATTGTGAACAGGTTTGCAAAAGGGTCTACAGTTTCTGATGGTGGACAAAGATAGAATGAGGGATGGAGTGTAAGGTGAGATGTTAAAGAGGTAGGCAGTGAGGATATAGAGTTATTAGATCTTAGAAAGTGTGAAAGACTAATCAAAGAAATTGGCTAGTAGCAAGAGAAAAGAGAGAAAGAGATTTTGGGAAGACAAGTAAGTGGGAAGAAAATAGAGAACAACAAAAAAAACATAAAAATTAAGAAAAATGTAAAAATAGTAGATAAAAGAATATACAACACAACTGTAATATACTATTCAAACATCCCAGTCCTCAGTGGCCTAAAATACTTGGATTCACAAATGTTGGGGATGTGAGGGCAGGAAAAGAGAGAGAGAAAGAAGTAAAAAAGATAAATTAAAAAAAAACTCAAGGTAAATTATTGTTTCTGATGGAGCTCAGTATCTTTCCTGCTTCTCTTCTCATCCAGTGAGTGAGATTGTGTGTTGCTTGCTGGTAACTCCACTCTCAGGATGGTGACGGTTATTAGGGTAGGAAGGTTGGTCTTGGAGGCAGAACTCCTCGAGGTGGGGTATAGCATTTGCCAGTCCTATTGGAAGACTGCATTCCAAGGATCTCCTTTGGGGTCCGCTCATGTGATGTGGGTACCTGGTCTTATCTCCCTCTCCTACCAACCTCCCCAGTGCAATAGGCAGGCAGGGAGAATCTTTGCCAGAGTTCTCTAGTGTCCAGTTCCTCTACAGACTCATCTATTATCCTGCGACCCCTTCTCCAGAAGATCTCACAAGGATAAGTTTTTCCTGTCACCTGGGGCTTGAGGTGATGCCAGTGGTTGGATACTGGCCCCTCCTGTCATCTATCCCTACCTTTGGCTCCATGATGACAGAGGATGTTGAATGTACTTCTCACTAGACATGGAGGATCAGACATGGAATAGATTCTCTACTCTGTTATTTGTTGAATGTGAAATGAGTGAGTTATTCTTACGAATAATAAACCTTTACCAGAATATTGAGTTCATGGCCCCTGCAATATTCCTGTGCCAGAGAGGGTTTCTTGACCAGATTAAAAGCCCAGAGATGCTGGTGCAGGCTCTGCTTCACCTGCCCATATTTGCTTAAGATTTTTGTCCCAAAACTGCCAGTTGTAGCATGAAAAATTATTCTCTTCTAAGAACTTGTTTGTTTTTGTTTTTTGGGGGGATACTGGAGATTGAACTCAGGGGTACTCGACCACTGAGCCACATCCTCAGCCCTATTTTGTGTTTTATGTAGAGACAAGGTCTCACTGAGTTGCTTAGCGCCTCGCCGTTGCTGAGGCTGGCTTTGAACTTGCGATTCTCCTGTCTCAGCCTCCCTAAGTGCTGGGATTACAGGCTTGTGCCACCGCGCCCGGCTAAGAACTTGATTTTAGATCATATTTTTCAAACTCCTTTAAGCTATGACCCATGGAAACAAAAGTTTAATTAAATACTTTTATTATGTGTGATGCCATCTGATATTTTCTATTCTATTCTATTTCATAATAACTTTTTAAAAGATTGACAATGGCCCACTAAATTGATTTTTAACCCATAAATAAATCACAGTCCACAGTTTAAAAAAATACTACATGAATACTTTACTCATATAAAACTGTTGACATTCTGCCATGACATGCTATTGCACATTTAGTGAGGACACTCTTATTCACCTCACAGTCTTCTCTGATCACTGAATCTGAAGTAGATTAATATTAGTTTTTGTCATTAAACATTGTTAATTCTCTTTATAATATTAACAGTGAGCTGTAGATATTTTATTCAGTTATGTATGTCCTTATTTCTGTGTCCTCCAAATGAAAGTTCCATCTAGTGCTGAGAATGGAGCATGCATGGGACCGTGGTTTGGATCCCCAGCACTAAACAAATAGAAAAACAAATCTATCAGGCAGAACTTTGTCTTGTTCACAGCACACAATCCCTGGCAGATTAAAAGCCCAGAGATGCTGGTGCAGGCTCTGCTTCACCTTGGTTGAATTACTAAATGTGTGAATGAAAAGCTCACTGCACATGTATACAAGGAAGTTTGGTTCTCTAAGAGTATTTTGATTTTGTCACCTTCCTTCAGCTGATTCTAACCAGCTCTTTTTAAAGGAGGGGAAGTTGAGGTGGGGAGATTATAAACTCGTAAGGCAGGAGCCAAGTATTTCAGGGATCAAGGTAGTAGATATAGGGCAATGTGTGTCTTTAGGCAAAATCACAAGATTGCATTGTCTCTACTCATGGTTCAAATTTCTGGAAAGCAACATGTGGCTGAATTCATCTCACATTTTTGTCCGACTCCTTGTCCAGAAGACGTCAGAGTACCAAAATGAGGGCAGGCTACATGCAATAGGGAGGCACAGTTATTTACTCAAAGAAAACTGTGATGCTATGGCCCAGGTCAAGATGGGCTGGCAGACCTAATGGATGTCCGCTGTGTGCATGTTTTTCATACCTGTCATTTTTGCAAGAGTTAATAGTGACAACTAGGATGTGACACTGGCTAAATTATGCCTAAGAGGATTCACACTGAGGACTTCTTATGTACTCTGGTTTTGTACTAGTATTATTATTAATCACATATCCCTGAAACACTTAACATATCATTTTGTGTTCAGTAATATATGAGACACTGTGGACATTTATAAAATAAAAATGAAACATTGTCCTTCCATATTGTAGTCTAAATAAGAGTCAAGACATTTGATATTTTAAGAAGGTGATATAATAATATTAAATTGTATCAAAATTAGTAAAGTTAATGATCACATAGTTTTCATTCTACATTTCTAAAAAGAAGCCAAAATTTTTCCAAAGTACCAGAAAGTAACTGAAATTCTTCTAAGTTCTTTGGAATAGCAAGAATGAAAAATAAAATTGTTGACCTTTACTCCAAATACCCTTAAATCATTGATTGAGTTGTTAATTGATTTGTTAGTGCAGATAAGAGAAAAAGATGTTTAAGGTGAAAGCCTGATTTTTGCCATGGTCTCCTTAGAATATATTGTTACCATTTATTGGAAAGCAATGAATTTCTGGCTATCAGAGGAGGTAGTTGGGTTTTGTATATGGTAAAATTAAGATGGTTGGTCCTTCTTCAAGCATCTCTTTATATTTTGTGAAAAATATACATATTTTCCAGTAGAAAAGGAAAGAAGCCAGAGAGAAGGAGAGAACTTGAAAAGAATTACTGAATTTGCAGAGAAATAATTTTAACCCTATTTACATTACACTTAGAATATCATACCACTAAGTTTGCTTAATTTTGCTCTTTCTAAATTTTCTTTCTTCTCCTTTCCCTAAGAAGTTTATTCTCATGTTCTGAGTCTAGATTAGCAAATTTTAGAATTTAGAATATAGACAATTACCAAATGAAGAACATGGAAAACTGCAGTTGTGTCATGAAAGGAAGCTTATCTTTCTTGACATTAGTTTGAAAATTTGCTAGCTGAAATATTAGGATAGAAAATGAAATGATATTCATCTTTTGTGTAGTTTACTTGGTTCACTTGACTTTGTCATTTACTTTTAGCTGTTCTTGACTCTCCTTAAAGTACTTGGGCTATAAAATTCTTTAAAAAAAACACTTTCCCAAAACTTTAGTTTTATGAGAATTTAATTTTCAATATTGTAGAATAAAAAGAAATACCAAGAAAAGTATCAAGTTAAATTAGGCAAATTTCATTTCTCAAGTGAATTGAGATTCACTGACATAGGATGTACATAAAACTTCTTAAACTTGTTTAACTGCATTCTTTCTGTTGTTTCTTTTTTTAAATAAAGAATCTTAAATTCCTCTTTATTCCATGACAAACATTTTGGGAAATGGACATTATATCATCTGTTTCTTAATCTACAAAATCAATAGTTTCAAATAATGGCATTTACATGATTTCAAAACTGGTGAAGGAAATATTAATGTATTTTTAAAAAGGGAATTAGGTATTTTCTGATATTGATTATCTAACATTTATGGCATTTAAGATTAATGCATACCTTGCTTTTGGCATATGATATTACACTAGTGAATTAAATGAAATAATTAGTACATTTTAAATATTTAAAATAAAACTTAGAATAAAACTTAATCTATCCTTCACCCTTATTGTTGAGCATTCCCTGAGCTTGCCTTTATTTGTTTTGGTGAATATATCAGTCCCATTTAGTATTTATGCAATATGAAGTCATGCTGTGTGACTACACATGTTCCATATTTCACAAGCTTGAATGATATTTTTAGTTCCTCATCTGGCTACTTTTATGTTTGGTAAGGTATAATGGTCCAATTCACAATGTACATTTTTAAAAGATAATGACTAACTCTTCGAAGTTAGAGTTACTTACAGATAAGCATATGTATTGTATAGCACAATTGCAATATTTAGAAATTGTCATTTAGAAGGATTGGATTCTATAATGAACTATAAGGTGTATTTGCCTATTAGCCAATTTGCATTGCATATACCCTAAATGGGCCGTGGTATTGGATCACTGCTGTCGTTGACCTCCATGGTGGTGCTCTGAGACAAGTGGACACACTAATGATGTTCTATGCCTGAAAAATATCCTACGTCTGTGATGTCTATGGAAGCATTCTTTTTTCTATGGAGACAGATGGTGGGTTTAGCAGTGACCCGTAATGCTAGCTCCTAGTCTTATGTTTTCATTTTAGTCATAATTTTTCCAGAGCCAAATGCTGAATTGTAATGAAACTATCACAATTTTAGCAAATGCCCACATTTCCATGTGCACATCAAGCTTGTTTGGGCACAATGACTGGTATTTTGAATAAATAGCATTGTAAATAAATGATATTGTACTATATGGTACTGACAATTGTTTTCTAGAAAACACTAGAAACAGGTACCAATCAGTAAGCGAAACTAGACACTCCACATGGAATTGTGTTGTTGCAATGTTTCAAATGTTTTAGGTTCACTTGCATTTTTAAAGCAGGGAAGTTGTTTTGTTTTATAGGAAGTATTTAGTTAAGAGAATTGGCAAGAGAGGTGAAGGCAAAGTTTCAGAACTCTACCTCCCTATGAACCAGGCAATTCTGCCCTCCACTGCAGCTACCCACACTGCATCCAGCAGCAACTGGTCCACAGAGATGACTGGCCCATGCAATCAAAGGATCTACATAAAACCATCCTTCAAAATGTAGACAACAACCTGGAAAACCATAACTTAGTGAATATAGGTCAATAATATCTTTAAGTACAAAGATTATCAAAATAAAATTTATTCAAGGATTCCTGAAAGGACCCAGAAAAAGCAGGAAATGTGGTTTAATGATATTAAAAATTAAGGCAAGAGTATAGATCCTTTTTCAGACCTATACGAATTTTGTGCATTAATTCATGGGAGAGAGAACATGTACACACAATAAGGTGGTTATACATATAATTAGGCTAAAGAGAAATTGTGTTAAGTGTGAAATTAAATGAATAATAAAGGAAGGCTATCATACGGTCTGTGACTTATGACATGGTTGCCCATTCACAGAATAAAGTTCTTTACTTCAAATAAGGAAATGGGCAGTACAGTTGGAAGGAGAGATATGAGGGATGCATCCTGTTGAGTAAAAACGATGTCTTCTAACTCACATTTTAAAGGTTCCTCCTAGATTCCTTCTTCTTCATCAGAACTTCTAATGTCCAATAAATGATCCAGTGTAGCCTATCCTACTTCCTAAATATCTCCCAGCTCTCCATCTCCACTATAATTGCATCAGGTCTGGCCCTTGTCATTTTTGCCTGAACTGCTGAAATCACCTTCTAACAAATCTTACCCTCCTACCTTCCTTCCAGTGTCTCTTGTTGGGTAGAAAGAGAAATCTTTCTAAAACATGAATCTGATTGCATCATTTTGATGCTCTGGATCCTTCACTGACCCTCAATCCCCTTTAAAATGAAAGTCAAGAAGGTCAGCAACACACAAGGATCTTTATTACCCTGCCCCTCCTATCTGGCTGCTTCTTAAAATGCACTGGCCCCCTCTTCTCCTTTGTCTTTGTTTAGTCTCAGGCATCATCTCATTTAAGAAGCCCTTCTGGAATCCCCAGCACCATCCACCTTCCTAGTGCATGGGAGGAGCTCTCCACTATCTGCCAGTACACCCTGTGCACAATGTCCTCATGACATTTTTCACCTGCCATCCCAGATGTTTTCTTGTCTGCATCCTTCCTTAGTCCATGAGCAACTGTGTCACCTGGTAAGCCTCAAAAGTTATTGATATTATTGTTGTTGTTATTATACATGAATAAAGTCATACGACACTCGACATGAAGATGAGAATTTTCACTCATTCAACAGATAAGATTTCCAGATCATGACTTCATTTAATCAACACACATTGAAAGGACCAAAGCAGGACTTCCCTCCTAATACCATCACATAGTAAGAATTATCATCCCCTTCCCAGATGAGGAAGAATAGGTCCTCATTCAGCCTGAGGTTAGAGTTAGTACAATAACCAGGTGTGTTTGCTCTACTACTGATCAAGGTTGATCAATGTCTCTTCCTTAAAATGTGGGAGCAGAAATAGGTGTCTGAATGAATAAGACTTAGAAAGGCTCTGGTTGAGCTGCCCAACACACAATGATGGCAGAACAGTTTGGTGGCCCTTCTGCAGAAACAGCCTGAGACCTAGTGGAGACAGATGGAGGGAGAGAGGGCACATGTTGAAAGCACAGTTTCTCTTCCACAGTACTCCTTAGGTGCAATTTAAGCACCAAGGGTTCCTCTCTACAGTGCATAGGCATGACCAGGAAATCACAGCTCATTCTGTAAATTCACAACTTGGTTGATTGTTCTGTCATGTAAGAGCTGAGACAGAGGCACAAGGCATACATAGCTTGGAATGTGGCAGATTTTACAATACCATCAAGGACAATTTGCTGTATTAGATATTAACAAAAACCACTTCAGTAAAAAAAAAAACAACTACTCTTCATAGAAAGAGGATGAACCTACAGAAATGATAAAGAAAACCAAATGTTAACCTAGAGTCATTTGAGAAAGTATTTTGTTTATTATATATTATTTATTCAACTTATTACAAGTTCTCATTTCTCAGAAGCCTTAGGCATATGCATGAAATATAAATGGAATAATTAAATCTAATAGTTAAAATCCCCAGAAAGGAAAACAAAATCAATATCATGTTATTATTTGCAACTTAATTGAACAAATCACTTAAAACATGAAACAACTTACGGACTTTAATAAGGCCTTCATCCTGGTCAACAAAATGAGGACATTGAGTCTAATGAAGGCTTCCCCAATATTCTTTATACAATAGCACCATGTCTGTATTCTTTATAGTTGAGCACAGTTGTAATTATTTTGTTTTCATTTTGTGTGATTGATTAAATATATGTACATCAAGCACACACAAACATATATATATATATATTCCATTTCTGCCTCTGGATTGGGAAATTTATTAAAAGAAAAGCCAAAAGATAGCCTTGATCATTTGACTAATATTGGTTTGAAGAAGAACCATATTAAAAATAAATATCTGTATCATACCATTAAAATATTTTTCTCTTTAAAGAATTGAAAGAAAAAGTCTTTGTGGAGGAGCAGGGCAGCAGCTGCTGTCCCTGTCTGGATGCATGCCATTAGATATCCATGGCCAGATTCCCAAACCGAGCCTAACTTGCTCTCTGAATATCCTAATGGTCCTTGCTTAAATCCATTCTCCCTGTAATGTAGGCTTTGGTGGATGCCTGCTCTCTACTCTGAAAAGGTCAGATTGACAACATTTCCTCTCCTCATTTTATTGTTTTTGACTCAGAATTCTGATCATTCCTGCTAGCAAGACCAGAGGTTGTTGAGCAAAGAAGGTTAATAAAGGAAAGGGGCAGGGGTGTGGCCAGAGACTGAGCTGATGGAAGAGAAGCACATCCCCCCTTTGCTCCCCACCCTTCCTCAGAACCTGATTATTGCTTGTAGTGGTGTAGTGGTTTAACCCATCTCCATAACTAGACTAAGTATTGGACTTTTCAGAGATAATCCTAGGACTGGGACACAATATGTGCTCAATAAATATTTGGATGTGAGTGCATAGACAGATGAATGAGCTGATGGAAGGGAGGAAGGAAGCAAGAAGAAAGAATGGAAGGAAGGAATCGAACATTATTTCTTTTATATTAAATCATTTTTTTCTTCTGGAGTTTCTCCTCTTTGTTGAATGGCTCCTCCTCCTACCCTGCTGTCAAAGGCATACTATCCTCTCCAGCCCTTGGTCCTCTATTCTTTCTCTTCCTGCATCTACTGTACTTATATGCATTTCCCCATAGGATCATCTTGGCTTCCCTTCGGAAGTTTAGTCATGCACTGTTAAATTCTAATTGGATATTTTCTCTTATGCATCTATCATATCCTCCAACCAAGTTGAGCAGGCCAAATTAATCAGTTTTCTCATTTCCCTCAGACTTTCCTGGTCCCTATGTAAATCATGATTCCTTTGGGCACCTGGGCTTGAGACTCAGTCATCTTTGCTTTCTGCCTCTCTCCTTAGCATCCCTCCTTTTGTTTCAAGCCTCACTGCCTCTCTCCTGGCTCATTCCTCCCACACTATGTGGTTGTGTTGTAATAGTTTTCTAAGCAGGCTTCCTGACTCCATTTCCTTCCCCCTAAAGTTGATACTATTCGCTAAAGAACAACTAATTTTCCCAAATTACTTCTCTGTTCATGTAATTCCCTGATTTAAAAATCTCCAGTGACTTGTGATATCTCAAGGCAGTGGTTTCCCAGGATGTTAGATATGACAGAGCAGTAAATAAAACAATTAGAAAAAGTATCAAAACTGGGGAAAAAATAGGGAGTGGAATTCCTTTTTAAATTTCTCCTTCTAACATTTTTAGAATTGATAACTATGAGAACCATTATTACATTTAGGGAAAAGAATCATTCTAATCCTAAAAAGTAAGAATAACTCTCAGAATAGAGCACAATCTGGAAAGAATAGAACATTGAGAATAATTGCAAATCATGCTTTATTGAAAAGCTCAAACCTTTGACCACCTTTAACTCCTTGTTTCTTGACTGATGACAATGTCCCTGTGCCTTCAATGTCCCTGTGGTAATGTTACTATTGAGCCACTGGCTTTCAGGGTAGGCCAGATTCTGCATGAGCATTACAGTCCTTCCATGATCATCCTTCCTGCTATCAGAATCTCAGCCTGTGTCTGAGCTCTGGATATTTTGCTTACAGAGCATATAACATATTGCCTAACCTCTTTAGGATTTCACTTCCTCCTCTTTAAAATGAGGTGTTCAATGCTGTGCATGGTGGGGTACACCTGTAATCCCAGCTACTCTAGAGACTGAGACAGGAAAATTACAAGTTTGAGGCCAGCCTGTGAAACTTACCTGAACCCTGTCTCAAAAAAAAAAAAAAAAAAAAGTGTTGGGATTGTAACTTGGTGGAAGAGTACCCTTGGGTTCAACCCCAGTACCACTAAATAAGTAAGTAAGTAAGTAAGTAAATAAATAAATAAATAAATACAAAAATGAAGAGTTTGAAATTGATAATAATTTAGTTTCCTCCAGTGCTGTCTACAGGGCTGATTGATTCATTGGTTGACTTAGTCAAAGGTGGTAGGTATATATTCATTTATATCTGATGTTCTGCTGCCTAAACTCAAATTAAAATATTTAGGAATTTGGGCAAGGATTTTAGCATCTGAGCACGAAGCATAAATCAAAGTATGAAAGTGAAATCTTTCTTTATTCATACCTGGCTAACTTGACATTTGCAGGGAACATCCTGGGCACAGTGGGACAGAATGATGATTTCATATACATCATATTGGTGTGTAGGGGATGTCATCAAAAGATAATATCTGTTTAATTTAGTTCTGAAGAAACCATTGATTGAATATATACTATTGTTTTGATCCATTTAATTTTGCTTTATTTACCCCAACCCACACCTATCCTTCCTGCCTCCAAAAAGACAGAATTCAAATTGAGGTAACCAAGATAAAAGAAAGTATATAGAATAATCAATCCTAGAAATTTATTTATTTATTTATTTAGTTAGTTAGTTAGTTAGTTAGTTAGTTAGGCAGGCAAAGGAATTACCAGGCTTGGAATTCTTCATTTTGGCATGTGGATATAATCTCCTGAGTCTATTTTATAGACTCCTAATCCAGGGAGAACCAAAGGACAAATGAGTGCAGATAATTATATCCATGCAGATCTAGAGTGGGGGATCCCACCTGCAAAGTAGATGTACTTACAAACCCTATAAATCTCTCAATTCCTCAGACTTAAGAGTCTCCCTACCACTGCGCGCTTGAGAAGCAGATCATTGAGAGAACTTGAGATCCTTGACTCCCATGCATTCACATCTGCTTTTTTACCCCAGGGACAATTCTCATTTCCGATCCATTTCATCATAACTGAGAGTTTCCCACATACTTCTTGGGTATTGACATCACTATCAAACTGATAGATGGGCTTGTAAAAGAAAGACACATTGTCCTTTCTCATTGTACATCTCTCTGACAAGACATTTGTTGGTTCAAAATTGAATCCCTTCTCAATCTTGCCATTCTGACAACAGATCACATTTTGCCTCTTAGAAGTCATTTTCTATTGTATTGTGCATCCAGGTCCCCTGGCTTTTGTGGCCAAGGGGAGGATCCTCCGGATATCTCTCTGCAAATACAAAAGTAGAATTCTCACTTTTGGGGTGGGCAGGCAACTTGCTAGCCATTAGTGATGCTTGACCAAGTGCCAGGAAGAGGCCATTAGCTGGTGCACTGCTGGGAAGAGTCCATTAGCACCCAGCTGCCAGGCCGTGCTTTGGAATGTGAAGCATACTATATATTTCAGCTTAGAAATGGTGCTTCCCTCAGTATCCTGCAAATGGCTTGGAAAGCATGCAAAGGTGAATCATACTCTATAATCACTTTGGTACTCTATCCTCAAGATATTGAAAAGATAGAAAATATATAAATAATTGTGGTTAGTTACTCTATATGTTTGTTGAACATGGGGCTTCTTAGCAAGCATCATAATATTTTCTCTTTATGAACATACAGAGAATCATGTAGAAGCAATTCGGAAGTTGTCTGAATTTTACCCTTAATAGGATTTGGTTAAAAATTACTCATGAGCTAAATAACAATGTCTCAGAATGACAGTTATCCCTGAAGAGAGCAGATTTTGTCCTCCAAGTCTACTGTCTCACTGGCCCAAACATTTCCCACGAGATCAGGGAGCCATATATGTGTGTGTGAGCACTCACCAGCTTGGCCCATCATCAGGGGCCCTGTTCTCTGTACTGTATGCATCTTGGTCTCCCCTGCTCTTTCTTCTGGTTTTGCATGATCTTTGGTCTCACACGGCCCTCTCTGCCTGTATCCTCTTCAGACTGTGTCCATCTGTACTTGCTGCCTTCTGTGAGCAGGCATGGACAGAAAGGAGGGACAGTGTACCCATGAAGAAGGAAGTGAGTATATGGAGGACTGGGCAGGCCAGTTACAGCTCACTTTACACTCTGTGCTTTAATCTAGGCAATTAATTGTAAATTAAATTCACTCAATTGAAAAGGGGGATTCATTATAAAGCTATAGAGATTCTTTACAGAAAGCCAGGAAAAGCTACAACTCCTGGCCTCAGAGATGGCAGAAAACAGAGCATGTTTGTTGATCTCTGCAGGAATAGTTCACCATTTTATTTCTATTTTCCAAAGTAAATGAAATTTATGTCTTCTGGTCATGTCTTCAGGTTTCCTTCCTGCTACGAAGTCAGTTTTTTATCCCATTCCAAATGTTCAGTGGGAGAATCTGACCCATGCTAGCCTTTTGTTTCCCCAGGCTGGAGGTAGAGCCAGATTTCCAATGGCTGCCTTCAGATTAGGAAGGGCACTTGATCCAATCATCTGTGCTGTGAGAAGGGCCTGGCCTTGGGTCTGTGAGTACTGAGCAGGCTTGTGAAGGAAGTGGATTCCTTGAAAAGATGCGAGCATGCCACACAGGCAGAGCATACATACTTATATCATGATGTGTACCACACTACTGTGGACCTGATTCTCCGGACTTAGACCAAAGGTGTACAAATGCGTGAACTGTGATTTTTAAGAGAAACCTACAAAACCATGAAGTCTGATATTTGTTTTAGTTCCTTAACCACGTGCAAACATCCTCCCTTAATTTTGGGCCCATAGGTAAGGGCACAGGGTTAGGGGAAGGAAGGGGAAGGAGAGGTACTAGGTACTGAATTAGAATGAGATATATTCCATGCTTTTATAATTATGTCAAAATGGATTCTACTTTCATGCATAACTAAAAATTTAAAAAACAATAAAAAAGAAAATGCAACAAATATATACCTGTTGCAAACACACTGAATACACTATAAAAAATATAGGAATAGAAGATGCTGTTTTGGAGGCTGTGATTATTACATTTGTGAACTTAGAAATGAAAGATAATAATCAGGTAACAAAAATTGTCCTAAATGGGAAACCTAGAAAATATATATCAGAACCAAGAGCATAGGCGTGAGTATCAGAAGCAATACCATCATTGATCCCCTGAAGTCTGAATTAGTAGTGTACAGGATTTAGGGAACTTGGTCAAGATAGGTATTAGCGAAATATAATTCCAGTACAAGCGAGAGAGAAGCCTTTATTACCTACACAGAAGCAGCTTTTAATTTCACACTGGTGTAATTTTAACAACCCGGAGCTGCTCAGACTTGAAAATGCTGTCTGCCTTAAAAACAATGTACAGATTGGGATATTCTTCTCTAAAAATAAGTTTTCCCTATTGAATTTAAAGCAATGCAAAGTCAGATTTCAGAATAAAAAATACCTTGTTTTCCATCTTTATCCATTTACACCTTCTTTAAAAAATACTTTTCATTAAAAATGCACAAAATTTTGAAATAAATGTTAATAAAACACAAGATGCATCATTTTTTTAGGTCACCCAAATGGAATATACCTTTGAGGGCTGAGTATAAATACTGCCTCTGAGTTTAAGTGTTCTCAGTCTGAATCAGACATTACTAAATGTCTTATACTGAAATCATTATACATTGCACTTCTCACAAAACCTTATTACTTCCAAATTCAAACTCTTGTTAAAATGTGTATCACTCCAGTAGTTTTACTCAGTAGGAACACTGGAGATGTTGAGAGATTTTAAGGTAATTGAAGCATATTTATTTTAACAGGCATTATAATCTGGCAGTCAGTGAAGCAAACAAGAATATTATACCAAACAGGGATATCAAATGGCTTATCACCAAGAATACAATAATCAAATGCATTAAAGACACACAGTGAAAGCCACACCTGATGGCTCTAGGGAAGCCTCTCAGGACACAGCTGTCCTTTGGCTGTGGAGGTGGCCCAGCAAAGTGACTAGAACATAGACTTCAGGATCCAGACTACTTAGCTGTATACTTAATGCCTGAGTGTCTTTGGGCAAGGGCCTCAGTTGCTGCATTAATTTGTTGTGGTTGCCATAACAAATTATGCCAACTGGATGGCTTAAAACAATAAAAATTTATTCTTTCACAGTGCAGGAGGCTAGAAGTCTGAAAGCAAGACTTGGCAGGATTGGTCCCTTTTACAGACTCTGAAAAGGAATCTGGTCCATGCTTCTTTCTTCCCTTCCGATAATTGCTGGTAATCCTTGGCATTCCTTGGTTTATAGATAACATCAATCCAATCTCTGCCTCTGACTCTACATGGCCTTCTCTGTATTTCTGTCCTTTTATTTTTTTAAAAAATACTTTTTTCGTTGTAGATGGACAAAATGCCTTTATTTTGTTTGTTTATTTTTATGCGGTACTAAGGATCAAACCCAGTGTCTCACACGTGCTGGGCAAGCGCTCTACCAGTGAGCCACAACTCCAGGCCCTATCTTCTTCTTATAAGGATACCAGTCATTGGATATAGGACCCACCCCAATCCAGGATACTTTCTTCATCATTCTTATCTTAATGACATCTGCAAAGACCCTATTTCCAAGTAAAAAATTCTGATGTTTCTGGTGGACATGAATTTTGAGGTCGCTATTCAATCTGCTACAGTTGCCTCAACTGCAAAATATGCATGCTAATAATATAATATATGCATTAAAGGTTGTTGTAATATATCAGTTAATGAAAATAAAATGTTTGGAATGCTATTTGGTATGAAGTATATGGCATGAAGCATATGTATTTAGCTATTAATTATAGTATTAAATCAAAAGATTCCACTTACTAAGTGAACATAAGTTCGTTTTTGCCATGGAATCATTTGCAGGTGTATTTATAAGAACATCACCTTTCCCTATGTCTTATCTACAAACTGTCTGTGTTTTTAAAAAAAGAGAATCTGAACATAAAGTAAAGCTTGGCACCAAATGATGCTGCAGCAGTAGAAAGGGGAAAGCAAGCCAAACCGACACAGAGCCTGGTCCTGAGTGACAGGGGACAAAGAACCTATCAAAAAAGCTCATGACTGCAGGTTGCCAAGTTACAAATTGGCAAGCCTCGTTGGGCCTAGATAACCAATTCACTTTAATTAAATTGCCTCTGATTGAGCTTTGGGCTATGATTTTTCATCTTGAGTCTGGCACTGTGGCAAGCCAGCTCAGGCCTCTTTGCGTTAAATTGTTCAGAGGTGTGTTCGTCAGACCGTATTTCACACCCCCAAACTTGTCTCATCCAGACCCACTTGGCCGGTGTAGTTATCAGACCTGGATTGCACTGATCATAAAGTGCAGCATGTTATCAGCCTGCAGGCTCAGGGTGGCCTTTATAAGACACAGCAAATCAGGAAACAGGAAACATGGAGAGGCTTGAATACCGTGTAGAACTAACCAGACCAGTTCCCTCTGGTGAAAATAAGAGGTGATCAGGTAAGTACTAGCTAAACAGAAGGTGAATGCAAAGCTTGGTTCTCTCTCTCCTTTTTCCTTGTTGTTTTATGGGAGATGTTGAAAAAATAAGGCTCTACGGGGCTGCACATAATCTACTGCTGGCCTGAATTTCCAATGCCTTTTGGCCTGTGTCTCCTAGTCCACATGAATGAGTACTTCACTCCTCAGAGATAATCGATTCAGTTTCACTCCAGTGCAGTCCAGGTGGAGCTGAAGAGCTTCCAAATGCAGCTGTGAAGAGAATCACCTGAGCCTCCTGTCCAGAGGAAAGAAAATCAAGTGTTGGCACATGGAGCTGCCCTGGGGTGGACTCCTTGTCATCAAAAGCTACATAACTAACAAACCTTATACTCAAGCTATGAGCTAAAATCAATGCAGAACCCTTGATGGATGAAGGACAAACCTGCCCCCATCCATCCCACCACCCTTCTTCTTTTCACTCCAACTCCTCCTTGCCCCAGCTCCTCACCATCCCCTCAATACCAGTTCCTTTCCTTGTCTTTGCCTTTGTAGTTGTCCTCTCCACATCTCACTAGGAAGATTGCTACTTCTCTTTAAAGCCAAAGCTAAGGTTGCTATGTTTTCACACCTCAGAGAGTGAGCCAAGGTAAGAGCTGATGAGAAACCAGCCATTCTTGACCTGCCCTGTCTATACTGTCTCTCTCTCTCTCTCTCTCTCTCTCTCTTTCCAGTGATGTTGTCAATCACTGTTCCTATGACTTCTGGTCATGATGGTGGTCTTTGACACCTCATGGCAATCTGTCATCTATTTATTGTTGAAAAGTACATATTTGGGGTTGGGAATGAACTCTCCCCTTGTGTTCCCACTACTTCTGCTTCTGCTTCAAGGTCTAGTTCAAATGTCAACTGATTTGAAGTTTTATTCTACTCTTTATGCCAGAAGTAGTTTCTTTCTTTTTCTTTTTTTCTTTTTCCTACTCTGAGTCCATAGAATGTAATGGAAAACATACCAATTTCACTCTTCTTCACTGAACTAAGATCCTCGTTTGGGGGAGACAGGGAGCACAGAGAATATATCTCAACTGCTGGGTGTCTTGGCTATGAGCCAAGAGTCTAGCATGTAGCAGAAAGCCAAAAGAAGGACCAAATGGTATGAACACTGCATGATGGATGCTCTTATATTTATGTCAATTCACTTTATTCTGATGTACAGTGTCAAAATCTGAGCCCAAAACCTCAAGTGAGAAAGAAGTAGTGACTTCATTTTCTGTAAGTCAGTCTAATTTATAGCACTGACTTGCTCATGTTGCTGGGCTGGTGGAAAACTGGCCCACCATGCTGTTTTTCCTCCTTCTCTAGTATCTAGAAAAGTATCTAGTTTAAGATCTTAGGTAGCACCAAAGCCCTGGGGTGGGAGGAGTGAGCATCTGGCCTTGGGTAACTGAGCCGCACAAGTATCATCTGACAGTTCCACTGTCTGGAGCATCCCTCCTCGACCAGCATACTGCCCTTCTCATGGCCACACTCTGGACCCCTGAATCTTCTTGCAACAGTACAGGTTGTGTCTGCCTCTTTTCCTCAGAGGTCCTGTCTCATGCTGGAGGACTCCAAAAGAACCAGACCTTAATGCCATGATCTCCTCCAAGCCTAGGAAGAAGAATTTTCTTAATCTTGCTGAGAGTAGGAGAGGTAATCAAGAACCTTACTCTCCTGCTGTATTTTTCAAGGCACATTTTTGCTACCAAAGAATCTGTTATTTTCACCTCCTCCCAACATCCTCCAAATACTAAGGAGTTAAGTTTTCAGGAAGAAAAGAGAAATAAAGAAAGATAGGAAGGAAGGAAGGAAGGAAGGAAGGAAGGAAGGAAGGAAGGAAGGAAGGAAGGAAGGAAGGAAGGAAGATAGGAAGATTCTGGAAAGTCTTGGTCACATATTTGCTCTGCAGCAATAATATATAGCACTAGTATGATTTTGGGAAGACAGAGATGAAAATGAGAATTAGCCATTAGGTAAAGCAACTCCCAAATACAGTGGTTGAAATAAGCAAATGTTTGTTATCTCTTTGTTTTATAAAACAATCCAAGATCAGGTAGGCCACCCAGCCTCATAAACACCCAGATGCATGTCCATGTACAGCTGTACACCAAGAACTCAACAGCACCATCCCCAGGATGTGGCTTTCATCTCTGGATCCAAGGCTCTGGATCCAATGGTTCAGCCACACCATTTTTTGGCCAAAAGAGAAAGGGAAGCAGAATTCAAAGAAAATGTGGCCAAGGTGAAGACCTAGTGTTATATACACAACTTCTGCTCACTTGCCAGTGCCCTGGTCTAAAAATGGCCACACTCAGCTACAAGAGACTGGGATGGAGGAGCAGCTGATGAGCCCAGCTTCACCTCAGGAGGAAGAGTGTTTCTATTAGTGAAAGGAGAAGGAGGGAATTAATAATGGGACCTCGTCAGCAGTCTGCCATATATAGAGAGAAATAAAAACCACATAAATTTAAACCTCACATATCATCCAGCCATGTTGACAACAAAGCTATCTGATTCCATTTTAACCATGAGTAAATGGGGTTCAGAAACATGAATAATTTATCCACATTCATACAAGTAGTAAATAAATCAATGGTAGAGTTAGGACTCAATCCTAAATCTGACTTTAAACCTATATATTTCGCCTGTCCTCCACCAGTTATTGATGCATTTGAGTGAATACATTTTGAAGCTGTTTTTCAGTTTCCAAGGTTAACTAGAATTTTATGCTTTTACATATTAACCCATATGAAAAAAAAAGTAATAACTTGGGCTCTGTTTGGATGTTCTCTTTTACAATGATATAATTTATTGTTACAGTGGTGTTTGAAATATCAATAAATTTTTAGGATACTGGAGCTTGAAAAAGACTATTAGCTTCACCATTTTGTGTTAGGTAGAGATGTCATGAATTTGTATCACTTTATACATGAAGTATCTTGTTGTTTGGTCATGGGTGATAGCTCAAATTATGTTCAGATAGGAAGGAAAAGTAACAGATCAATACCAATAAACTGTATGCTCTTCCATATGATGCTTTTTTATATGCAAAAACATACTGCCTGCAGCTGAGCACAATTTAGAAATACCTCTTGCTCATTGGAAACCAAGCAGCTTCTTGGCTCTGGGAATTGGAATGTGTCTTTGATGAACCTGCTGCACTCTTCTCAATCTCTGTGCCCCTCTCCTGCTTCTTCCCTCCGTTTCCACTGAATTGATTATGCTCCTTTTTCTTCCTTGGCCTTTCTATGTGGATATTTTTCTAACACTCTTCCCTAGAACTCTTCTCACTCTGGATGTTCCAATCCACTCCCATGTCTTCAATAATTTGGAAAAACTACCAAGTTTATATCTTGCCATGACCCCTCCTCCTGATCCTCTCTTAATAACTCTGCTCCAGTTATTCTATCCAAATTCCCACTCCATTCTGCTGCTTTCAAAGGGGTCTCCTATGCCCTGGTTGCATGGAAGTTGGCACTTTTAAGCAATTGTTAAGGATAAATCTTGCAAACGACCTCCAAACTGCTCCTGTTCATGCTCCACCAAATGCTCATCCCTCAGACCTCAGCCCCTGCAGAGGCAGAACTAAGTACCCTGCTTTTGTGAATACACAGACCTTGTCCACCTCTATCATTGAACCAAGAGCATCTCAATGAGTATATTTATACTTCCGTCTCCCCTCCAAACTGTAAGATCCTTAAAGCAGGGCTGTGTTCCTCTCCCCAGCATCTGGTACAATGCTGGAACATAGTGGATGTGTAGGCAACTTTGAACTGAATAAAATAGTTCATTTTTTTCTAGTAACTTCTCAAATGTCAGCTAATAAGGCCTTATTTATTAAATGACCCCAATAGTAAGGAACAAGAGGATATAAAAATACATATAAAAACACAGCTCAACCATGGTGAGAAGTTAAATGTTTTTATATTAGACACAAAAGCTAATGTTCAAGTACCAGTCTACATGTTTTAAGACACATATACTACAACTTTTTTTAAAAAATGTATTTATAACATAGCGCCAAAAGGCTTTGTCACTTTTGTTCATGAGCATTGGGACAGCTTGGGGACAGCTTGACAGTGCATGAAGCAAGATCTGAACATAGTATGGCAGAGAGATGAGAAAGGCCCAAGAGCAACAGATGACATGATTCAACAGAATGGAAGATTAAAAACTTCAGGTGCCCAGAAATCATTTGGGCCTCATGATCCTAGGAAGGAAATAAACCTTCATTTTGCACACAAGATAAGTGAACCTATGAGGAAGGTTAGCAGATTTCAGGCCAGACATTCAAAGAAGCAGCTGCAAATCCCTAAAAGCCTATAGCTTTGAGGAGCAAGAGAGACATCTTTCAAATAATTTATCATTCTGCAAGACAAAACACTAACTGTAGTTTATGGCTATGACATTCTCAGAGACAAGTGGCTCAGAAATGAAGAAATGATTGAATTGCCTATGGTGAGGAAAGCAATTCCAGTTTTAGAGAATGTCCTTATTTCCACTGTTATAATCATGTTTAGAGGAAAGCCAATCTAGAAACCACCTGAAAAGGACTGCTTGGCTCTCTCTTATAATAGGTGATTTTATATGTTAATCAGACCGAGTCTTAAGCCAGACCAGCAAGTCATCAGGCTCTTTTAAGGATAAAGCCTTCTAACCTACTGTGCTTACATCTACTTAGAGAAGAGAAATTTATTCAAGGCTAGTGCATTTGATTCTGCTTCACCTCAAACATATGAGTATACGATAGATTTGGGCTCATAGCTGATCACATTGTTGTGATTGAAACTCCCAAAGTATGCTTTCCTTTACTCATTCATTCCTTCAACAAAAGTTTACTGAGCAATTTGCATGTTACCGAATATCTTCCTTTGTATATATACTCTTGTCCTTGTGGTACATACATACCAGTCTCATCTTCCCTGTGAGTTCAGCAAGGCCTGAGAGTCATCCTCAGTGGCCGGTTTGTCTACCCTGAAGTAGCCTGGGTTGTTCTTGCATTGCTGTTATTTTCAGTCCTCTCATAGGAGCACTTTATGGAGTGACTGAATTTTTTCTGCAGAGCTCCTAAAAGCTAGCTGTATTAGTCAGCTTTTCAAAACTGTGACCAAAATACCTGTCAAGTACAACTTAGAGGAGGATAAGTTTATTTCAGTTCGCAGTTTCAGAGGTTCAGTCCACAGTGGGCCCACAACAATGGAGTGGGTAAAGCTGAACATCGTGTTGGAAGGGCATGGTGGAGGGATACTGCTTCATTTGTGGTGGCAGGGAAGCAGGTGGAAGGAAGGGGCTGCAGGAAAGATGAACCCTTCCAGAGCTCTTCCCCAGTGATTCACCTCCTTCAGCCATGCCCCACCTGCCTACAGCTACTACCTAGTTAGTCCATTCAAACTAGAATGAACTGATTAGGTTATAGCTCTCATGGTCTAATCATTTCGCCTCCAACCATGCCTACATTAACACTTGAGCTTTTGTGGGGACATCTCATATTCAAACCATAATATTAGCCTTTTTCTTTCTTCACTGAAATCCTCTACCAGGAATATGGCCAATTCCCACGAAGTCTGATCTAGAGATCCCTTCTATGGCAATTTTTGGTGATACAACCTATATTTCTGATAATGAATATATGTTTATATCTACTTTGCTTCCTGCCCACAGGGGAATTTCTAGCCTTTTCAGAAGCAAACTTTGGCCTCTTTCCAATATCTTAATAATAGAATTCCAGGGTTCTGATCATTCAGTTGAAGTCTCCACCATTATTTCTTACATATGACTTAAGGAACTCGATGGAAATACCTCTCCTTCCTGCCTGTCTTGACATTTCATAATTACAGAGTTGGAGTCTAATCAAATGTGATCATGTTTATAAAGTTCTCAACATCTGCCATGTAGTAGACACCCAATAAATTATATTTATTAAAACTATTATATAATTATTGGGACTAGTACATAGATTGAACTCTATACATTATCCCAGCTATTGTAACATCAGTAGTGCCAATGATAAAGTTAGTTATAAGTGCATGCAAATCTGTAAATTCTAAGCTTTTGATTCCTAACTTTTTAAAAAATATAATTAAGAAACTAAATCTTTATATCCCAAATGACTTAGTGCCTGAAGATTTAGATATGAATGTAAATTGTTTATTCGTTTGTTCACTTATTAAGTACTTACTTCGTTCTTTGCCTTCTTTTCATTTAGACCCATTTGAATATTTTTAAGTCTCCATTTGTGCTCCAAAAGCTTTGCTCTTGTCCTGATTGACTTGTGGAAGTCAAGCACCATTACCTCTTCTCTGTCCTGCGTGGATGAGAGTCATTTAAGGATATAACACACAGGGTCTGATGGGAGCCAGACTTGTCTGCAAGCAGCCTTGTCCTGGTTGAATCCTTGCCCTATCAGCATCAGTTATCTTCCTGAGTCCCTAGAGGACAAGTTGGACCTCAGGAGAGAAATCTCCCATGAAAAGGGAAATGAGAGAGTGTAACAAGGCAGGATGAGGAGGAAGAAGTACAGAAGAGCTTCGGAGTTCCTTCATTCAGGCAGGAAGTGGACTTAGAGTGACAAGATATTTTAAAATATTTACTAGCTAGCAAAGAAGTGCAAAAGAATAATTGGTGAGATTTTATTGTCACTTTCCAAATGGCAATGGTTAAAAATAATAACCCTAGCCAGGCACAGTGGCGCATACCTGTAATCCCAGTGGCTTGGGAAGCTGAGGCAGGATGATCACTGGTTCAAAGCCAGCCTTAGCAATTTAGCAAGGCCCTAAGCAATTCAGCAAGGCCCTGTCTCTAAAATATAAAAAAAAAGCTGGGATGTGGATGTGGTTCAGTGCTCAAGCACCCCTGGGCTCAATCCCCAGTTCAAAAACAAATAAACAAACAACAACAACAAAAACCCCAACTACTCAAAGTGTTGCTTTTGGGGAAGGAGAGGGGCTTTATGCCCCCATTGCAGTGGGGCTCCAAGGGATTCCCAAGGGTGTCCTATGGTTCTTGAGGATAGATGCCAGTGAGCAACTAAGGAAGTATGAGTACAGCTTTAATTCTAGGAATTTATTCTGCAAACATTATCGGAACTGTTTTCAAAGATTTTTATATAAAGGAAACTATCACATGAGAAAAATTAAGTGATAAATTTTGAAGTCCAAGAAATGTTAATTAAATAAATAATGACACATCTAAGTCACGTAAACTATGAAATCAACAAAATAATATCTAATAAAACTGAGGGTTTGTGGGTATAGTTCAGTGATGGAGTTCATGCCTAACCTATGCAAAGTCCTAGATTTGATCCCCCAGCACAACAAAAACACATCATAATCACCCAGTGTCCATAGTTTTTGTTTGGGATCACCCCTAATGATATATATTCTACAGTTTGGACAAATGTACAATGACACATATCAACCATTATAGCATCATATAGAACATTTTTACTGCCCTAAAAATCCCCTGTTCTCTACCTATTCCTCCTTCCCTCCCCACAAACCCTTGACAACCACTGAGCTCTTCACAATCCCCACAGTTTCACCTTTCCCAGAATGTCATATTGTTGAAATTATTCAATATACAGGCTTTTCAGATGGACTTCTTCCAACTAGTAATAGACACCTAAGATTTTTTTCACTGATTGCTTCTAAGTTTTGGCAATTATGAATTGAGCTGCTACAAACATCTGTGTGCAGGTTTTGTGATGTAAGTTTGAGATTCGTTTGCATAAATATCAAAGGGCTGATTGCTGAGCAGTTTGGTAAGAGTATATTTAGCCTTGCAAGGAACTGCCAAACTCTCTTCCAAAGTTCCTGGATCATTTTTGCATTCCTGCCAATGAATACAAGTCCCATTATTTGATGTGTGCATTTTAAGGGAAATTCCGAAAGGCTCTAGGGTAGGTTAGGCCACTTCCAAGCTCTGGAATCAGAAAACCTTAGCTCAGGTTACAGCTTTACCAAGGGGACAGGTGTAAGAGGAGGGTGCCTGAAGGATCTCCTTGCATGATAATGCTGAGGATTTAGTGAGATCATGCATCCAAGTATATACACAGTGCCTTCTACACTCACCATGAACACACAGTAAATGGAACAGTAATCACTCTATATGCGTGGGCATGCTCATTTAAAAAAATATAGAGGCTATAAACTCAAAATTTCTGATTCTTATTTTTTTTTTTAGTATTTTATATCCCTGTTAAAAATCTCCACTAATGTTCTACTTGTAGTAGGGAATAAATATTTTATGTGTAATTTTTTAAAATCCTATAAAGTACAACTTAAATGAAAGCTCCACAGGTTGCCCAGCTCTCCACTCCGGGCTTTTGCTAAAGCTCACTGATTATTCCTCTTCACTTTCATTGCTGTTCCTATTTCTCCTGTTCTTGATGCCTATATGGCATCTCTACTTGGATGTTGAGTAGTCACATCAGTTTACCAAGTCCAAACATGATTCTTGATTTTTCCAATGAAACCTGTTGCTCCCACCTCAATGAGGGACTAAGGACCCCAAATAGGAGCAGTCCAAGAGCAGCAATATCCTTCTTGACTCTTTTTCGTCTGTCCTTCTATACCTAACCTATCATCCACTCCAGTTAACTCCATTTTAGATAATGCCTACCAACCCAACCACCTCTTATCATCAGTTATAGTTTAAATATAAAGGTTTTACCCCCAAAAGCTCATATTAGACAATGAAGAAAGTTCAGAGGTAAAACAGTTGGATTATAAAAACTGTAACCTAATCAGTGGATTAAAATTGTTGGATTAATAATTTGAATGGATTACTGGATGGTAATTGTAGGCTGGTAGGGAAGGATTGGAGGAATTAGGTCTCTGGGGGCATGTCCTTGGGGATTTGTTATCTTGTCCCTGTATCCTCATGCTCCATCACTGCTTCCTACCTGCCATGAGCTGAACAGCTTTCCTCCCCACACCACCCCTTTCTGCCATGATGTTCTGCCTCACCTCAGGCCTAGAGCAATGGAATTCACTGATAATGGACTGAACCTCTGAAACTGTGAGCCCAAAATAAACTTTTTGTCCTTTAAGTTGTTCATATCAGGTATCACAGTCACAGAGATGAAATGCTGATTAACACATCATCTCAAATTCAAACACACAAATCCAAGTTGCCATAATTTCTCATCTGAACTGTTTGCACTAAGACTGGCCTCCCTGTCCAACTAGTCTCTTCTCTTCCCTGACATTATAGTTTTCCTATTCAAGTCAGATCATTGAATCTTGGGCTCACAATCTTCTAGTAAAGGAAAATCAATAACTGCCTCCCAGTGACATCCCATCTGATGCATGAATTTCCTGAATTTAATTCAAACTATTTACCATGATTTATAAGGCTTTACCTGATCTTCCCAGGCTTCCCTCAGCCTTGTCCATCTGCACTGCACATACCTGTGGTCCAGGAGTTTTGCATTTACCACTGCCTCTGCCTAGAACATTCTTAGTCTAGATATGAACATGGCTTACTCTTTCACTTCCTCTGAGTGTCTACTAAGATCTCTTCTTCTCTGATCATCATAAAGAAAATAGTGCATGTCAACACACACACACACACACACACACACGAGCTCATGTGTGTACATACACACACCTTAATCCTTAGTTTCCTAATCTCCTTTCCATACCCTCTACTTTTTATATTTTCACTTGGGGACTATGTCTACTATGTTCATTGCTGTTTCTCTTAACACCTAATGCCATATCTGGCATGTGCTTCTGAATCAAGGAAGTCAATGAATGTCTGAAAGAGGACACAGAGCAAGGTTGATATGGATGGGAATCTTCTGCTGCTGCATGTCTCAGAAAAAGTAGACACAGTCTGAGACAGAGCATTAGGGTAGCACAGATAGCAAGGAGGGATAGGAGTTTATTACAAACAAGTCTGATGTAGCTTCATCAGTATGTTAGCAGTCAGAACATAATTTTGGGAAAGGATCAGAAGAATAAGTGTGATCTATTCATGGTTAATTATATCTAAAGAAAAATAAAATGAACTAATCATCTTTGTTGACCTTGTGGTTAATGAAAATATCCATTGTAAAGTCGTGTACAGTGGCTCACACCTGTAATCCCAGCACTTTGGAAGGCTGAGACAGAAGAATTGCGAGTTCAAAGCCAGTCTCGGCAATGAGGAGGCACTAAGCAACTCAGTGAGACCCTGTCTCTACATAAAAAACAAAATAGGGCTGGGGATGTGGCTCAGTGGTTGAGTAACCCTGAGTTCAATCCCCAGTACCAAAAAAAGAAAGGAAGAAAGAAAGAAAGAAAGAAAGAAAGAAAGAAAGAAAGAAAGAAACTATCCATAGGAAAGAAACTCATCTTAACACCTTGAAATGGTTTCCTCTATCTTCAAATTATATAATTGTTAGTAAGCATATAAAAGTCCCTTTGTTCTTTAGTCTGGAATGTATAAAGTAGAGTCCTCCAAAAACTATTGAGATTAATGAACATTCTGGAAGGATTTTGGACTCAAGAAGAAAGACCTCATTAAAGTCATCCTTTGAGTCCACAGTGAGGAGATTTGGATTCCCTTTTGAGCTTCCTCAATGACTCAGAGTGGTTCTTTGACTCAATCGCTCAACGTTTTAACTGCAAACCTTCCTCATTTTTAGCACATGAATAATGAGCTGCCACAGTCAAACTCCCAGAGCATCATGAAGATTCCTCTTTATTCACTGGGCTCTGGATTTCTGGGAGGAAAATCCCTGGGGGTGGGCTGAATGCCAACTGCTGAGGGAGAGATAAGACATCTTAGTGTCTGTAGAAGAGTCACATACAACCAGAGCCAGAAAGATTAGTGTAAACTCAAGTGCTTTTTCTCAGGAAACTAGGGCCAAGGAAATCCGTTTCAAGTTTTGCTCCCTTTCCTCCTCCTCACATACCTAATGTTTTTAAGCAAAAGAGGAAGAAGTTAATATTATCCCAAGGGTAATTCTGAAAGTGATGATGTGCTTCCAAATGGCAAACGAAACCTGTGGTTCCAGGGGTAAGTGTGGGTGGTAACATAGAGGGTCTCTCAGCTAGAAGTCTTCCTAGAAACATGTGGGAGGGTGACATCCTTTCCTGCCACTTGAACTTCTTCTCAGACTCCTTTACTCTAATTTTGCTCAATGGCTTCTGAATGGAATTTTTTAAAGTCATAGGTTTAATGACACCAATTTTAAAAGTACTTTTGTACACATTAGGTTCTTTGGTTTTCACAACTTCTTCCTTGAGATCAAAGCCATTATTTTCATTTTTCTCATGAAAAAACTGAGACGTAGAGAGATTAAATAGCTTACTAGAACCCAGATGATCAACAAATGGTATAACTAATGGACATCTGGGTCTTCCCACTGTGAGTTCTTATTATGGTTTGCATATGTGTGAGGCAATGCAGAATGTTCAGAGGTGAACCCATTAGATTATGAGAGCTTTAACTTAATCAGTGGATTAATCCATTTGATGGATTAATACTTTTAAAGGATTACTGTACAGGGTGGTGACTATAGGCAGATAGGATATAGCTAGAGGAAGTATGTCACTGCAGCATGCCCTGGTGAATAGAGCTCTCTCTTGCTGCATTCTGGTTGGCATGAACTGAGCTGTTTTCCTCTCCCACACTCGTCCACCATGATGTTCCACCTCACCTCAGGCCCAGAGCTATGGAGTCACTGACCATAGACTTAACCTCTGAAGTTGTGAGTTTAAATAAACTTTTCCTCTAAGTTGTTACTGTCACATCTTTTGGTCACAGTGATAAAAATCTGACTAATACAGTCCCATACTCTCTTGACATAAAAATTTTTGTAAACCTTCAGGAAGGTAGAGCTGATTTTCTGGTCTCCTTCATGCATTTATGCCCTTTGTTGCATTTTCTGCCAGTCTAAGAAGCTAGTCTCTTCAACAGTTCACAATGACAAGAATAGTGTTTTATCTTTCCTCTTACAGGCCACACAATTCTACTGGGCTTTTGAGTAACTGGAATGGAACAACTTACATTATTTTTAAAATATTTTTTACCCTATCAAATATCCAGTGGACAGAGCTTGGAAGTCTTTTCCTGGAGCATTTACCATCCTTCTCATGAAGTCCACTTTCTAATATTTTTAATCTTTCCTCTTCATAGGCATAAAATACTATATATGCTTTTAAAATAGTTGATTCATACTAGAAAAGAGCATCCATCCTCTGTTCTGTAATTTAATTGCTGTCATTTGACATTTGTGCTCACATGCAATTGCTTCCACTAGCATCATAGCTCAGAACTGGTAGACATGCCAGCCAAGACTGAAAATCAAGTTGCATCACACAGTTTTTTTTCCCTTTGTTTCCCTCATTCAATGATGAATATTTTCTTGTATATCAAAATAATATGTAACAGTAATAGTGCCTTGTATTTATAGAAGGCTTTCTACTTCTCAAAGTACTCATATATTCAGTCCACCTCCTTTCTCTTCAGAGATTTTTTGCATGTTTAATTTGGGCAACTGAAAGTAAATAATTGAAGTGTTCTTGTACATAGAGATATATGTAGCACTGTATTTCCAAACAATATTTTTCACATAAGATAAACTTCTTACTCCTTTTCCCTCTTCCTTCAGGCTTGAAGGAAGCCAGTCTCTTGTCTCTATTAATTTAAAACATATTATTATGTTTGGGTATGGTTTGTCGCCCAAAGGTTTATCTGCTGGAAGATTGGTCCCCGGTGTGGTGGTATTAAGTGGTGGAGCCTAGTGGGAGTTAGTCAGGTCATGGAGGTTCTATCCTCATGAATAGATTCATGCCAGTCTCAAGGAGTGGGTTGAGTCTCACAGAAGTGAATTAGTTCTTGAAAGAGCAAATCCACCCCATGTGCTTAGTCCCTTCTTCAAGTGACTGTTTCCCTTTCTGCCTCTCTGCCATGTTATGGTACAGCCAAGAGGACCCTCACCAGGGCATCAGGGGCATGCTGTTTGGAACTCCTAGACAGAGTCATGAGTGGAATTAACCTCTTTCTTATAGAGTAATTAGCCTCAGGTGTTTTGTTACATCCACAAAATGCACATGAATATACTACAATAACCGAAGTAGGCAGGCCAGAGTCCTGGAGTAATAATATGATCTTTCACTGACTTTTAGGTTCTCCTTTCCTTGAACAACTTCACTATCCATCTCAGTGGAGACATAAAGACAGACCTTCTGGAACCTAGAGTTGGCAAAGGAAGATGGGATCCTGACCATCTTTCTCTCCCATATTCCTTTGGCAGTACTCACATCTGTCTTTTTTCTGTAGTCAGTTCTTTCACCAATCTCTGTTGATGGCTAAGTATGGTTCTTAAGCAAAATTCTTTCTGTCATGTGACACACATTCTCATCATGAATTGTTTGGTAATACCAAAATAAAACCCATTCAAGGCAATTTAAGCAAAACAAACAAAGAAACAGAAACATCACTGAAAGGGCTATCTCATGCAATTCAAGGGCATGCATATAATTCATATTCATAAAAAACTAAAACCTGAAGTTGAAAAATCATTAGAGAACAAAGCAATGACCCTCTCTTTTCTTCTCTACCTTCTTTCCCATGGACTTTTGTATCTTCTTTTATGCGGGATCCATGGAAATGTCATCCTCCTCTCTCTAGACTGCCTTTGTCTGCTTGAATTAAGCCTAGTCAAAACAGCTGCCTAATCTTCATACCATATGAGCTCCCAGTTGAATCTCTGAATGCCCAAATATCATGGTTTACCCTTTGCTTCTAGTGGGCTGACTCTTCTCTCATTGGGAGTTGATTCCTGGCCAAGTGCCTGATGCCATTCACGCAGTTTATGGATTGACACTTTCAAATTGCCATTCAAGTTTTAAGCTTTGGATAATTGTAAAATAATAGGCTTTCTTTTTTTAAATTTATATTTAAAACAAAAGAATGCATTTCAAGTTATAATACATATATGAAGCACAATTTTCCATCTCTCTGGTTGTAAACAAGATAGAGTCACATCATTCATGTCTTCATACATGTATCTAGGATAGTGATGTCCATTTCATCCCACCATTTTTGCTGCTCTCATTCCCCCTATCCTCCCCCACCTCCCCCGTTCCATCTTTCCAACTATATGACAACTCCAATAATACTGAGCACCAAAGATGCATCAAAAAGTGTCCAGAAAGACCTATGCAAAGGTCAAGTGGAAAGGCCATGTTTACAATCAGTCAGTGAAGTAGCCAAAATCAAATTTTGTGTCCTATTTAGAATTGAGTAGTTGTCTGTGAAATTAATGTGTCAACTCTGGTGATTCTTACTTTATATCCATATTGACTACATAGATAGATAGCTAGATAGATAGATAGGTAAATAAAGATATAGTAATAGATATCAATATATATATAATTATACATTATGTATAATAACACAATTATAAATATATAATTATACATTATTAAATATCATCATTTGATTTGAGGAATATATAGGAATGTGAGTAGGAAACTAACCAAGAAACTACTTAATTATACTTTTTTATGCCCTCTGAAGCAGGAAAAGTATCTGAAAAATTAAGGTATCTCTTTTCCTAGTTTTAGCAAGTTGCATAAACCTTTTCTCATCCACTAAAATCTTAATGAAATTTATGCTAATATGCATTTTCAAGGTCATTTTAAAATTTTATAATTCTTTCAGAGAAAGTGTCTCATGTTTCTGGTGGTTCCACTAGAAAGTTATTGTAGATTTAAACCAGTATGTACTTTGTAGACAGCTAAGGATAACTCTGTGCGAATGGAAAAGTATGCAGCTGTTTAATTTCCAAACATAAAATCAAAATGATCAAACTATTTTTCTTCCAACAATAACATGAACAAATGACATGTTTATTGTAAAGAAGTTCATAGATCCTGAGGAATATCTACAAAAACAAGTCATGAAACTTTCTTTCTTTCTTTTTCAAATTCTAGCTCTGGATGCCTTAATTTTGTAATGTTGGTGTCTAATTTAAGGTTTCACAGAACACTGTTCTCAAAAAGCACTGAAGAGTATCTTGGCTCCCTTGAGGACATCTCTAATCACCTGATCCACTCTTTTTTCAAATCATCCTGTGCATCCTACCTCATTCCTTGGCTATGAACTCTCCTAAATTCAAAAGATTTATAATACGTTTAATTTTGCATTTGTACTTTCTAATATCTAAGACATTCTTTGGTTATCTTCTTATTTGGAATAGAAAAATGTAATATCAATTTTCAATGCCAATTTCAGAATGTCCAGTTTAAATAGAAGATGATCCACTCATACTTTTTGAATGACTCAATTAATGATTCTTTAAAAAAATTGTTTTTAGTTGTAGCCATCTATACTTATTTATTTATTTTTATGTGGTGCTAAGGATGGAACCCAGTGCCTCACACGTGCGAGGCAAGTGCTCTACTACTGAGCTACAGCTCCAGCCCCTCAAATAATGATTCTTTACCTTAATATCCTACAAACACTGTTGTTAACCATGTTGAGAGCAAATTGGTATTATGCTAATTTCAGTGGTCATCTTAATTCATCCTTTTTTCTTGGAGAACTATGCATTTACAGATTCCACATAATTTATGTAGCACACTATGGCAGTGCTAGGGATCCAACAGGGACCAGGTATAGGTGGAGAAATAGGTGTAGGTATTGGTAATGAGGTGGTTCTTTTCTCTTACCCATTCCACCAATGTTATTATTTTTCAGGTATTGTCCAGACCTCTGAAAATAACGCCATTCATTTAAGGTCAGGATGAGTGGCGTCAAAGGCAGCTTTTAGTCACTGAATCCTAGAAGGGATGTTGAATTTCAAATTGAACATAAGAAACAGTCATCTCTTCTGGAAGCTTTATGTGGAATTTTGTCTCTGCTGCCACTATCTGCCCATTAGCTGTCTTTAAAAACAAATACCATTGAGTGAGATAATTAGTTATGGGGCTGAGAGAAAATGTGTTCTGTAGACCCACACAGCTTTGAGAGATAGGAGCTATTTCTTATAAATGATTTGGGAACATGGTGAATAAAAGATCACAAAATTTTTTTAAAGTGTTAAGACTCTAAATTTCTAAACTATGAAGGGAGTCCATTATCTTTTATTTGATTTTAATACAGTAGGCTTGGAGGATCAGAATAAGCATGAAGTCATTGTTCTAGTATTTTTTCGCCCCTTACACTGCTTCTCAAATACAGTAATGAGGGCTCATTACTGAACTTTCATTTTGCTTTAGGGACTTCACAGATGTTTGGCTTGAATTATCAGTAAAAGAGTATGCCAGCACAGTTTATCAGTCTCTAAAACAAATGTGTTAGCCTTCTCATTCTGAAGTCTGCTTTGCTCTGATATCTGGCAAATTTTTATATCAAGTGCTTGTTCTGTTTATCGTTTTTAGTGAAGACAGTCATATTGTATAGCATGTTACATTGAGTGGCAATCCCATAAGTAGCAGAGCTTTGAATGTCTATACGAGTATCAATCTCTTTCTTCCCAGAAGGCAAATTCATATTTGTCCCACTTCGGATTAGAATGGGTAAAACTTTGTAAAAATGCCATTTTCTTCCAACGGATTTAAATTGTGTTCATTTGTGGAAAACTTCAAGCAGATTGAACATGTCCCAATTGTTTAAGAAAAACAGCACTTCAGTGTGTCAGCAACTATACAGTGAGTGTAAGAAAAGCAAATTTGTCCATGATGTCTTAGTTTCAGTTAGATTCTTGATATCAAGTTGGACATCTGCTGAAACTTATTGTTAAAAAAAAGAAGATGTGAACATGTATAAATTATTTGCCTTTTATTTTCCTGTGTTTGCCCAAATATAATATCTTAAACAAGTGCACCCTGAAAGACAGGAACTGTTTTTATCTTATTTTTGTATTTTGACTGCCTGAGCTTGGAACAAAAGAGTTAGTTTACTTAAGTGCTGCTGAGCCATAAGCATGAGATGATGTGGATCAGTTTGTCATAGCTGAAACATCTGGAACTACTGCAAATTATAGCTAAATTCTATAAGATTTTCCAGTCCACATTCTGGTACATAAACAGCCCAGGTTTTGCCCTGACAAAGCTGGGCCATTCCCAGGATGAGTTGCCTCCAGGGCTATATGTAAGTTAAGGCATGTGCTTTTTATGCCAGAAAGTATGTTTGGTTATTTATCACTGATGTGTCATTTGATGGAAAAGTCTTTTAAGAAGGAAGATATCCCTCTGAAAGTCACTGAGGTAATAGAAAAAGTGAGGAGCTAGGACTTAGCTTCTTTACATGTGCAGCTGGAGGGTCTGCAGCAGATGAGATCATGGAGAGTGAATGTAGATCAAAATCAGTAAGAGCAGAGAAGAGATGAGATATGCACAGGCTATTTCTGGAGCCCATTGCCTCCAGCCTGACCTGCCTTACACTATATTTAGGAAGAGTGTGGAAGAGGATAAACATCATCCTGACCTGCAGGTTTCCTAAAACCAAAGCAATAGAGTGTGATACAAGTAAACAAAGGAGAGTGGACAAAACATGAATCAAATGAATTTGTTTGATTTTAACTACTTCATTGGAGAGTTTTGTGTGCAGAAACAGAGTCTGTGTTTGAAGCAAATGGAGCATTGGGGTGATATTATTTTAGCTGCTATGCTATACTTTTTCCTTTCTCAATTCTTCCTCAGCTCCACGGTAATAAAAAAAAAAATTAACACTAAAACTTCTCCACCATGGAAGCCAAATGCAAGTCAGTGGCAACATAGCACCTCTTTGTTTTCCTGAGATGCTTCTTTACAAAGATGATGGATTTAATTTCATTTATCAGGTAGACTGTAGGAAACCACACTTTGGAGTAATTTTTATTTACAATTTTTACTAGATCTACTTTTATAGCTACAATTAAAAGTCCAATAGAATAATATTCAGCCCCATAATTTTCCTAATATCCAACCCTGTGATTTTTCCAACTAATCATTCTGAAAAACAAAAGGCCAACACTGTCCTATGATGTTTGTTTCTCAGCCCCAGAGAGTTTGCACCTTGTTCCAGGATTCTTGCCTCAAGGATTTACAATGCCCTTTAATGCAGGCAGCAAGTCAATTTTTATTCAGACATGATCAATGCACAGAGGGGGAGGGGCTGTTGTCTGCGTGAGGCATTGTTGGTTTGTTGACAATTGCTCGAAAGTTACCGTGTGTTTCCTTTTACACCTTGTTTCTCCTCTGTCACTTTTGCTCAGTCTTATCCTTTTCATCAAAACTGAGAGCACTTTCTGGGGGTAAAGATGCTAAGTGAATATAGACTGTATTTTTCAGTTGAGTCTTTCTTCCTTCCTATGTTGTTCCAAAAATAGAGAGAGTAAAGTGAAGTGTTTTCTTTCTGCTCTCCTAGCCCTTCTTTTTCTTTCCAAATGTGAGAACTGATGGTTCACCTATAAGGTGCCATTTAAGAATGGACCTGAACAAGTTTGAAACACACTGGAACTTCGTATTCCAACCAAACCATCAATGCATGTAATCCTGTCACCATTGGTCAGTTTGTATCTATTGCTCACAGTTGTCATGGATGGAATGTGTCACAGCTCAAAGAGTACAGAACTAAGCACAAACCTGGAGTGCTTTCTTCCTCCAAGCACAATCTAAAGGCCTACAAATTCCTTTTACAGTGCCTTGCCAGATAACCTCATAGTGATCCTTTTTTAAAAAATAGAAAGAAATGTTCATGCTTTGATTAAAAACAAACTCAATCTCAGAATTTTCGCCTGTAGACAATCTCATGCCAGAGAAGCATTGGGCAGGAGCTCAGGTTGTACCTGAAGGCTGGGGAGGACTGTACCAAACTGTCTCTGTGAGCCCTGAAGTTGCATGTTCTCTAAAGTTAGTGTGTCCTTCCACCTCCCCGCAAGCTGTGATCCTGGCACAGGGAATGAAGCCTGCCACACAGTGATTTCCCATACGTCTTAATTGCCTTATTTGCTGGTTACAAACTTCCTGACTACCAAGGATTCCTCTTAGTACTTCTTCCCATAAGGCCCCAATATTGAAAGATTGAATTTACCAGCAGATTGTGTTTGTGCTATAATGATACACGTTCTTTATTAGCCAATATCATACATGACAGTCAAGTTGAGCTTCTAAATGCCATACAGAACCCACCTCACACTCAGTTTGCAGAATTTGAGCTAAAACCAAGGAAAATAAGTAGGCATTTAATTATTCTGCACAACATTCTTGTATAAATGCAAAATTTCCCCCCTAAACACCTGCATTCATGGACTTTTTAGAAAGAACTCATTTATGCCAATTTCTCTTCTCTGGCTCTTGATAGTGAAGGACTTGGGTTTTGAAATCTAACAGACTTAGTGTGAGGTTTTACTAATTATGTGACCTTTGGCAAGTTATTTTACTTCTTAGAGCTTCAAGCAAGAAAAGAACTGAATTCAAAATATATAAAGTACCTACAATAGTGCATGGTACAAAATGAGTATTCAATGAATGTCACATTATAAAAATTAGCTACTTATTGTTTCTTATCCACCATTATTAATTCCCCCACAATTCCCAGCATACATTCCAATGACTTTTTTTTTATTTGCATCCATTTACAAATTAGCATGCCAAACATTTTATTGTACACTTGCTGCAGGCAGAAACTAGAACTTCTGTCTTTGGATTTTCAAGCATAAAAAAGAAGCAATCAGTATGTGCTTAGTGAATGAATGAATGACCAAATTTAAAAAGTAATGCTAAAAAAGAGTAATTATAATTATATATGTAGATAAGATTCATAATTAAACATAAGAATAAATCTTTTGACAAAGGCTTTATAAACAAGAAATATTCTTCAGAGATTAAGAAGGGGGTCCATTTTTAAGTTTATGAAGTCAGAAATTACAGAGCTATGATACAGGAATTA
>CM053400.1:113468776-113511666 GCA_028644305.1 Xerus rutilus
TATAAAACTTCTTGTTGCCCTTCCCTTCCTTATGTGTCCTCTGGATTCTCTATATTTATTCTTCTACTTTGTTTGCTATCTCTCCTCTACTAGGATGTAAGCCCCATGAGGACTTGCCTTTGGTTTTCTCCTGGTTGTGTGATCAACGCCCACTGCAGCACCAGGCACACTTGCACTCAGAGAATATCTGCCAAATAAGGAAGAGTGAATATCTATTAATGCCCATCACCTGTTCATTCTTGAGCTTGACTGTCTCACAGAAGCAAAGTTCTTCAACTAATTGAGTTACTTGATATCTTTCACAGTTTGCTCCTAACATTCTGCATCGTATTCCATTTCTACTCCATCACCTATGGTGACCTCAGCTAAAATCGTAAATAAATAACATGCATCTGTTTTGCCTCAGAGGTACTGAATTAATTCAATGTAATGAGGCTGTTTTGTATCTACATCATCCTACTTGGGCAGATAAGGCATAAGGGAAACCATATTATATTAAAGGGGAAAAGTAAATATATAGAAGAAAGGATAGTAGACAAATTAGGGAGAAAGAAAGCAGGTTCTACTGCTGGCAATTACTAATCACGTAACCCTGGGAAAGCAATGAACTTTTCCAGACCTAAGTTTGTTCCCCTGGAAAAGGAGTGGGTTGGATAAGATGCCCTCAAATCTCTCTAAAGATCTAACATTCTAGGTCTTCTCATATATAGGTCTAAGCAGCTCTAATGTTCTATGGCTCGTGATAACATAAAACACATTTTTCTAGTATCAGGAATACTTTTCACATTTTACTTCTTCCTATGATGCTAAAGGAATTGTCTTCCTTTTACAGGTGTAAGCATTGATCCAACAAAGTTTAGCTGAAAGATCTTTAATTTTGTTTCCTTGCACCTAAGCCAACCCTTCATTTTCTGAAGAGTAATAGAAATAAAACTGTCAAGATTTTCAAAATTGATGGAAGTTGGCCTTTGGCAACCTTTTAAATTTGTTCTCTAGGCTCATGCAAAGCATGCAAAATAAAGCTTCAAGCTTCCTTTGAAAACAAAATTGGTTTGAAACTAATAGGGATTTGGAAACAGGCAGCTGAGCAGATTTCCTTCTGTAAATATCACGTGGACTCTCTATGGGGCATGGGAAATGCAAGGAATTTTAAAATAGGCCAAAGGATTACTTCCAGAATATCAGACATTTCTGGTAATACTAAGTTTTTGCCACTGAAGAAGTCGTGGTCTTAAAAAAAGGCATATTCAAATGAATTATCTCTTTTAGATTGCATTCAGTATCTTTATCCAATTCCTGGAAGAGTTATTAGTTTTAATACAATGAGAGGTCATGAGAGCATTAAATTGGGGAACTTTGATGAACAAGGTCAAGACTGACATTTCCCAGATATCATCTGAAAACTGCCTTAGATAAATTTAAAAATGAGGTTGACTCTGGATAATATTAATGGAAAGAGTGCATGTACATATGGATATTAACAAACAGGCAGGATATTAATAAATAAATTAATTCATTAATAAGACATCTTAAGTAGAACAGCGCTGACATTTATTAAGCATCTTATCTAAACAAGTCCTTCATAGAAGTTACCAAAATTAATCCATGCAATGAACATATGAGGAATATATCATTTTCCATGAAACTATGAGGATTCAGAGAAGTTCAGTAATTGGCCCAAATTACCATTGTTGTTATGGACTGAATCTTTGCATCCCTGAAAAAATTCCATTGTTGAAGCCCTAACACCCACTGCGATGGTATTAGAAGATGGGGCCTTTGGGAAGTATTTGGTTTAGATGAGGTCATGAGGGTGGGGCCACATGATGAAATCAGTGTCCTTATAAGAAGACAAAAAGAGGCCAGAGCTTTCTCTTGCATGTACTGAATACAGGCCATGTGAGGACACTGCAAGAAGATGACTGTCTGCAATCCAAAAGGGTACTCTCACCTGAAACCAAGTCTTCTAGTACCTTGGTCTTAGACTTCCAAGCTTCTAGAACTATGAGGAATCAATGTGCATTGGCTAAGTCTGTGTTGCTTTGTAATAGCATCAGAACTAAGACAGTGGAAGAGCCAGTATTGGAACCTTACTCTGTCCATGCTGACAAGACATGGGATCAAGGAAACTGGCTGGGGGCATTTCACAGGATGAATGGACCAAAGAACTGCAGATCACTGTCATCCAAGGAGTAAGAGCAGGATGGAAATGGCCTCCTTTCTCACAAAAGTAGACACCAGAAGGCCAGGAGATGCCTTCCTTATTTCTCATTTTACCAGTTGCCTGCAGACAATCAGTCTCTGAGTCCTTCTGCATCTCCTTGTTACCTGGGTTCACATCTGACCCTCTGGCCACTATTGTTCTTCCTACCTCAGGTCAGCACCTTCTCTCCCCACTGGTCTTGCCTTCAGTCTGATCACTTCAGCCCATTTTAACATAGGAGTGATTTCCTTAAAATTATTTCCTACTTCTCTTCTTCAAGTCCTTTAAAGGTACAGGAGAGGGAACGTAGGTATGTCATCAGCCTGTGTGGAATGCTGGTGTCTCACTCTGAGGAGAAAATGTGGACAGGCAAAACTCTTATGGTTGTGTATGTCATAGGTACTACTAATGGCTGGGCTGTTCAACCTGCCCCTGGACCCATGAGATAAGGTACCAAGTGAAGCCCATTGTGTCTCCTTTTTGTAGACTGATGACATTCTCCTCATTGCTTCCCCTTCTCTCCTTAGGATCAGCCAGATGCCAGTAAGCAGATATGCTAAGCAGGTATGCTAAGCAGGTATACTTTTCTAGGGATAAAGGCAGAAATAAATACAAAATAGATTATTAAGATTTTGTAGCTGAAATTGTATGCAAATGTAAATAATGCATATTTAAAGTAATCATTATAATGCTATTTATATGAGACCTTTTCACCCAAAGATGGCAAAGCAGTTTGCAAATATTCTCTCTCTAATCCTCACCGGTCTTCAATAAATTGTGCTATAAATATTGTTTTGAACAATGAATTCATTTTCTCCTTTCACCTTCCCAATCCATCTCAGGGCAATTTTTTGGCTTACTCAGTGTGGGGACCACAGTCAGACTTGATGCCTTTTTTTTTGATGGAGACTGAAGTATGGCACTGGGTGAAAAAAAAAGATGGTATGAGTAACTGCAGAAGTCATCTGCAGTCATCAAGCCACACTCGGGTTTGCAGAAATGTGTTGAAGGCCCATTAGAGCTGCTTCTCATCTTCTTGAATGAAATTAGCAAAATGATTATTGCAAGTGTTTTGAAGGGCAGAGGAGCCTCCACACATGAGTTGCTTATAGGGTGTTATGGTTTGGATATGAGGTGTCTCCTAAAAGCTCACATGTGAGACATTGCAAGAAGGTTTGGAGAAGAAATGATTGGGTTATAGCCTTAACTTGATCAGTGAATTAATCCCTGATGGGATTTACTGAGTGGTAACTGGAGGCAGGTGGGGTGTGGCTGCGGGAAGTGGTTCAATGGGGGTGTGACTATGGGGTATATATTTTGTATTTGGAGTGTGGACTCTCTCTCTCTCTCTGCTCTCTGATCATCATATGAGCTGCTTCCCTCTGCCACACTCCACCATGATGTTCAGCTTCACCTTGAGTCCCAAGGAATGGAGCCTGTTCTCTATAGATTGAGACCTCTGAAATTTTAAGCCCCCAAATAAACTTTTCCTCTTCTATAATTGTGCTGGTCAGGTCCTTTAGTCATAGTAGCGACAAAGCTGACTAAAACATAGGGGGACATTCTTTTCAATGTAGAGCAAGACCTAAGGCTGAGACGTGGCCCTACAAGATGCTACATGACCTGTCTCCAAGGTTTCCTCACTCATCCCCTAGTCTTCTACTCCTGGCTCACCTTCCTCCTGCTACTCTGTCCTCTTCTACTGGTTGAAACACAACAAATATGCTCCACATCCAAGACCTGTGCACTTAATATTATTGCTGGAGACTCCTTCCCATGTGTCATCCAGCTCACTCTCTTACTTTGTTTGAGTAAAACAATACTTCTAACCATCCTTGGTTCCCCCAACCTCCCCTACATTGTATTTCTCCTTTGCCTTTATCAGTGCATGGTCTATTTTATGTTTATTGGTTTTTTCCCCCATTCATGCTGCAACCTTCACGAGAACAGATATTTTGTATATTTTGTTCATTGTTTTATCCCTTAGTGCTTACAGTGGTGCCTAAAATAAAGAGTATTTGAGGAACTAACAAGTTGCCCTTGGCTAATGTCTGTAGGGTAATGAAAACAATCAGTTTAATTATTATTAAATAATTAGTTTACTAATTATCAGTATGATTATTTACAGTTGTGGTTATTTAACTGCCTACTCTCAAAATAGAGCATTACAGTCAATCTTTCAGCTACAGTTTTGTCTTGGCATAGGAAAATATGCATGGATTTCCATAACATTTGTAATTTTAACTAAATAGTCAGAAGAAAGGGAGAGATTCTCATGGTCTACAAGTTGTCTGTCATTAAGGCAGAAACTCTTACATAAGCAATCAACTACCATGCCGATGGAAGTCAAACTTGAATTGTGAATTTTGGTGCATAAATGCAATCTTCCTTTATCTGTATTCATTTGTGCATGATTGCTCCCATCTACGGAGCTTGCAAGACAGAATATATCCACACACATTTTTCTCAAACAGGGTTTGTATTTGCTTCTGAAGACATGATTAAGATGTGGTGATCAATATGAAAAATCCCAAAGTCTTTTCATATACAAAAAAGTCTCTTCTAACTGCTAGATTCCAGATGGTTCTATCTGCTATTACTTTTCCCCAGAATGTCATGTCTTCATTGTGGTTAGACTGTCTTCATTGTCTTCAGTGATGACTTTGAAGCATTTCTTTTGAACACCCTGTTCACAATCGCTGTAGGACACTTGCACTGTCAGTTTCCACCCTTGTCCCATCAAACAGAGTATTACAGCACATGGGGCCTTAGTCCTGGCAGATGGATCATATTCCACAATCTCATTCCTAGTGCCCCTGTGTTTCCTGTGACCTAGATAGAACAAAATTCTCTTTGTGAAGATCCACTGTAACTAGGAAAACCACTATCAGATCTTTCTGTCTTCTGGGCATTTTCCAATTTATCAGGAGTTAAGTACTAGCAAATATGTGTCACTCAAGCTCTATAGTTGCTTCAAAATATGCATTAGATATGTGCTGGTTTCAGGGATGGACTCAGCTTTTCCTGCATGTTAACTGAGGCAACTATGATTCCAAAAAGTGCAGTTCCCACACATGGCTCCAATGCTGGCTCCCAACACTGTATCACCCTGGTAGCTGGTCCCTCAGCAGTGGGATCCTGAAGGGCAGAGGCGAATTTAAAGATAGGATGAGTTATTCAGAGAAGGGAAGAGGGAGAATAATTAAAGAGGGTATTAAAAAAAAAAACACATTCAAGCTAAGAGCAAGAAATGGAAAAAGGCAAGTCTGACATTATAGTCTGAGGGGACAACCATGGGAGCAGACACAGGCAAGATGAGGAGATGCTAGGTGAGTGTAATCAGCATGAGGCAGAAAAGAGGCACAGAGCCACCCCAGCATTGCCAGGGGCCTGCATTCTCCAACCGCCACTCTGTCTCAGTGCAGCATGTGGCCCAGACCATCTTGACTTAAAGGTCCACAGTCAGGGTAGACACAGATTTCATCCACGAATAGCACAATGGAGCAGAAAGAATGCTTATGACATTTGCTAATGATAAGGCACAGAAAAAGGAGGAGCCCTTTCAAAAGAAGATAGAAATTCAATACACCTTTGAAAAAGTTGAAGATGAGGGTCAGCTTCAACCAGTTTTGAACACAAGAGATATATGGAGAGAGAGGGAAAAGCAATTTGCTCAAACACGAGATCAGAAATGAAAGGTTTCATGACTTTCTCCATAGTGCAGTCCTGTATTGCTATTAAAGCATCAGGGAGCTTAGATTCTCTAATCTAAGCTTAGGGCAGTGACCAGAGCAATCCTCTGTTTCTCACCCTGGTGCCTTGGGCAGATTTGATCTTCTTAAAGAGACATGGCCTCTTCCTCCTCTTTTTTTTTCATTCAAGCCAGGTAGAAAGCACAGGGAGGAAACTGTACATCATATATTACTATCATTAGCATCACATGCCTGTGGGTTAAATTTCATGTTGTGTGCAGTACTGGTTGAGAGAATTATGGGACTTATGTGTACTAACAATGATTGTCAAAATGCATGTCTCCCTCTTCTCCTTTACGCAGGATCAGGTGATATTTTAATAACTGCTGGAACAAAGAAAGATGAAGGACTCTGATGAGGTTGGGGCAGGAATCATTTTGCAAGTTTTAATTTTAGCAGAGCATGAGAATGGTGAGGATATTAAATGGGCATAGGAGGACAAAGTGGGGTCAGCTGAGTATCAGTAGGGCTAATTTAGAGGCTCAGACAAAAGTAAAGGACAAGTGGGATTATTCAAACTAGAGAACAAAAAAATGTGTAGGTTATTACAGGATATAACAGGAATCTGGTGTCTAGCAGGTATCACAAATAAAATACATAAAATTCCAGCATGCAAGCAGATTAATACAGTAACTAACACTTATAAGAACATCTGTATATAATGAGAACTTTGCTTCTCACAACAACCTTTTGGAATGAGTTTGGTATTCTTGTTCTCAATTTATAGGTAAAATGAGTCCCAGAAAATCTTAAATGACTGTCTCAAAAGCACAGAACCAGTATTAGTTGGAGTAACACATACTAGTTGCTGATACAATCAGCAAAGTGATTAAATAAAACAGAGGCATATATTTTGCTGTAAATAAAAATTTTTAAAATAACTACACTATTAAATTGTAACCAACAGAGTTGTGATTGTTTGATAAGCATATGGATTTTAATCTTTTTGTCTAATTTTTTTGTTTTTGTAATACAAGTTGTTTTTAAAATAACTACAGTAATTTCACAGTTTACAAAACATTCACAATCTGATGGAAAATCTTGTCACTCCAAGTTTGAGAAGCTAGATTAATCCAGGAGCCTCTTTTTTCTAGTACTTCACATTACATTATTACATTATTTCTCATATCTCAGAAAAAGAGGAATTTCATAAAATGTTGGGATAGTTCATTGTGATGAAAAACTGAGACAACTCTAATTTCTCTTTTAAATGGTGTAAATAATCCTGGCTAAGGGATAAAAGAGGAGGTGAGGAAATGAATGGAAAGGAAAGATTGAGAGACTAATTGGGAGCAGTAGAAAAAAACTCACAGCCTTGGGCTGTGCCCTATTTTAGATGTTCATTACCTCAACCAATGGACAATATATAATTATGAAAAGATATTGTCGAAACAGCACACAAGTATATTGATTTTGCCATCATGAGTACATTATAGTCTTACCTTCACAAGATTAAAATGAATGGTGGGAGTAACAAGTTTCTCCACAAATTAGAGTCATTCATTTTCATTTTGAGAGAAAAATGTATGCCATGTTATTAGCATTTTAATTGAGATCTAGCAGATGAGTACTTCACAAGGTAATAATTTTAAAAGGAATTTATTGCTATCTTAACAGTAAATAGGTATAATGATAGCAATGTTAGCCTCAAGGTAAAAATGTTGAAGAGATTTAGCACCATGAAGGAAAGAGAGTTTGCAACTAATGTTGATACTTTTAATTGGGATTTAAGGAAATTTAATACCTGGTGGGTAAAATTGTTGAATTTATGATATAATATTTTTTTATTCAATGAATATTTACTACATATTTACCAAAAGCAAAATCTTGTCCTTAGTCATATAGAATATCAAAAGAATTTTAGTAAATTGTCTTTCAAAAAAAGAGATGGGTCTAGGAGTATAGCTCAGTGGTAGCGTACATGCTTATCACGTGTGAGGTCCTGGGTTCAACTCCCAGCATATACACTTACCATGTGCCTAGCATTGTGCTAATGGTTTTCCCTAGCATTAAGTCCCTTAATCCCCATGATGACCCTGTAAAAGGACCATATTTCTACTTCATTAGATGAGGAGATAGGAGTTCAGTGTTTATCTAGATCTGCCAGTGAATAAATTGTTCTATGCAAAATAAACTTCCAGATAACTAAAGGAACATTCTAGTTCTCTGCACCTGTATATTCTAAATGTACTTCTACACATTGTAATCCCTTTGAGTGAATTTGTGCTAATGTGTGGGATCCAAACGTAAATACAATTCTGGAAACCTTTTCTTGATGACTCAGGACTCATGTGTTCTTCAAATATTTCCTTTTGTTTGAATTTAGTCATGTAGGGGCTACAGTCTCTCCTCTGAGTTGTCCAGGCTGATGGGAACCAAACTACTAATCAAATTAGTTAGAATTATATGGAAAATAAAAGTCAATTGTCTCTGAATTAAATGCAAATGACTTTGCTCTGAACAAAGTAATTCAATTTTTGAATAAACTGTGTATTTTGGCTTTTGGCTCCTCTGGGGATTTTAGTCATTTGTTTGCTTGATTTTTGGTCCTCTCTCTTCCATTATGTCTTTTTTCTTTGGGTTTTTCTTTTTCTTTTTTCTCTTTTTGTTTGTTGTAGTTTTAAGTTATGTTTTGAGGGGCTAGCTAGTGACATGAAAAGAGATGGTCTTATGGCATATGTCGTAAGAATAAAATACAAGCAGTGCTTCTTTTCTATAATTTGTTCAGAATCACTAAATTTGGCAGGATTTATAAATTGTTTAAGCTGAAATTATTAGTGTGATCCTGAAAGTTTTAAAATTAGCTTCCATGACAGAAATATACACTGATAGGGCTGGGATTGTAGCTCAGTGGTAGAGCGCTTGCCTTGCATGCGTGAGGCCCTGGGTTCGATCCTCAGCACCACATACAAAGCAATAAAATAAAGACATTGTGTCCATCTACAACTAAAAAAAATTTTAAAAAAATATACACTGATATGCACAAGGTGTTACCAAAATTGTTGAAGGTGTATAAATGCTTGTTCCCAGAATATCCATGCCATCATGGGGATATGTTCTAGGAAACGTGCCATAAGGTGATTTTGTTGTATGAATATCATAAAGCCTACTTACACAAACTAAGGTTAATGAAACCTTACAAAGCAATATAATCTCATGGGACCACTGTCATATCTGCAGTCCATCATTGACCCACACATCATTATGCAGGGCATAACTACACTTCAGTGGACAGAAAAAAATAATGAGGGGAGAAGGCATTAAAATAAGAGTTATTTTGGTACCAGTTAGCCATCCTCACTCTATCCCCACCCTTCCTCCCTTCCTACACTCTAGTTACTTCTATTGTACACTCTCCTTCTATGGGATCAACTTTTTAGCTTTCAAACACACTTGTGTGTGTAGAGGGGAGGAGGGTAGCTATAATGTCATATAGTACATCGGAGCAACTATAGTCTACAACAATTTAACTACACATCTCAAAATAACTGAAGGAGAAGTGTCCAATGCTCCCAGCACATAAATATGATGATATTACCCCAATTTGATCATTATCTCTTACATATATGTATCAAGTTATAATGAGATACCCCATAAATAAGCACAAATGACACTTACCAATTTAAAAAAATTAAACTCTTCTCATAATAACACTTAAAAAAATAAGAGCTGTCATCCAAAGGTGATTTCATGGCAAATAATACTTGGACTTGGGGTCAAATGGGGGAAGGTGGCCTTCCTCTTAAATATAGCACCTGATTAGAGCTATCTGCCATTAGCCTTCAGGAATTAATACCACCTTCACTTCTGTACAGCTGTGCAAAAGTCTAGACCAAGCTGACAATGCCCTAAAGGAAATCCTGAAATACCGAACCTGGATGCTCGGTCCACTGCGGATTTCTGTATGTTTTCACACTGATAATGGTGCTCAAGGTCCTTACATAAGTTGTTAAAGAGTAAACTTGGAGACCTCTATGATATAAATGTTAGTAAATAAGTTTTTAACAAATAGGCCAGGAAAGAGGTTATCTATGGTAACTGGATGATGTAATCGTACTGTGTTTGGGAAGTGTTATTTTGGAGTCATTGGCATTGTTGTCGATATCTTTCCATGTTATTTATAACAATGGGCCAAGTGTGAATTAATCATTCTCACTATATCATGAGTTCCTTGCTGTAACTCAGTATAAATGGAAATGTTCCTACATTTAGGTGTATTCAACAGAGCATAGTGCCTTTTTTGTGGCAAGGACTTTCCTATATTCTGGTTATTCCTTTTGTAGGATGGATGCCACATGCCTGGGAGGCTGTAGAGGAGGTTTGTGCATCAGATAAATGTTTGATGAAATCACCTCTGAGATCTAGCTGGCTTTTATGCAGCTTCCTACTCTGTGCTTGGTAATGCTGGACTTTATCTATCATTCCCTTCACCATTAATCCTTGCCTTCATTTCTTATTTTACTTTTATATGGGTTCTTTCTATGTTGCCCAGGCTGATCTCTAGCTCAGAAGATCAAGTGATCCTCTTGTCTCAGCCTCCTGATTAGCTGGGCCCACAGGTGAGCACCACTAAGCCCAGCTCTCCCCTGCCATGTTTGCCTCTTTTGAGGTCTTGGTCATTTGGTAACAAAATCATCCTTCAAGTGGCATCTCAAAGGCTTGTAGCCTTGGAGCCCTCTCCAATCTCCTAGGAAGAATTAGGCATTTCCTCTATGAGCTGCCTCAGAGCCTTAGACCCGGCTCTGCCATGGTGCTGGGCAGGTTATATTGTTGCCTGTCTGGTGGTTCTCATTGACAGCATCTTGCAAAGGGAACCATGTTATCAGATTTATATTCCTAGAGTTTAACATAATATCTAGAGTTTTACTGGTACTTTGGTAATATTGGTTTAACTTGATTATATTCCCCTTTCACATCCATAGTTTCCATATCCATGGATTCAACCAGCTGAATATGAAAATATTCAGAAGAAAAATTGCATCTGTACTAAACATGTACAGATATTTTTGTTGTCATTATTCCTTACATAACATAGTATTACAACTATTTATATAGCATTTATATTGTACTAAGTATTATATGTAATCTAGAGGTGATTTAAAATCTATAGGAAGCTATACATAAGTTATATGCAAATTCTTACCATTTTATATAAGGGACTTGAGCATTGTGTGTTAGGGGGTCCATTCTAAAACTAAGCTTCCATGGAAAATGAGGGATAACTGTAATTCAGACTTGCTCATAAGACAATGTAGGCTAAACAGCTTTAAGCCCCACAATTATTTAGTGTTGAAGAATGTAGAACTTAATTCTTTCAGGTAACAGAGTAGAATAAGTACTCCATCTCCCTGATGGCTCTCTTCCCAAAGTCAATTCATTTTCCACACATGGCTTTCAGGTCACTAAGCACATGATCTGGCTAGAGAAAGGGAAGAAGAGTGTGTAGACCTCCTCATTAAGGGCCCTGGTCCAGAGTGGTTCACAACACTTCAGCCCAATCCTATTGCCCAGAGCATCATCCCTTAGCCATACTTATGAGCATGGGAAGCTTGGGCTTGGCTTCTATCTTTGTGCTCAAGAAGAATGGAGAGCATGCATTTTGGTAGACAACCACCATTCTCAGCTGCAAGATCCTTCCTCCAGGATCCTACTTCTACTTCTAAAAGTGTGACCATATGCCCCATCATTCAGTTTAAAAATGTCACAGTTGTGTTTGGCATCTAGCTCTCTTTACTCACCTATCACCAAGGTAGTCAGCAGATTTTATTCTATTTTTTTAGATTTGTTCTTTTTAGATATACATGATAGTAGAGTGTATTTTGACGTATTATACATACATGGAAATAATTGATTCTAATTAGGATTTCATCCTTGTCGTACATGGTGTGGAGTTTTACACTGGTGGTGTATTCATATAGGAACATAGGCCAGTTATGGCCAGTGCTTTTATTCTCTTTTCTATTCCTGTCCTCCTCCCTTCCCTTTATTTTCCTTTGTCTAATCCAGTGAACTTCTATTCTCCACCTCTCAGCTTATTGTGTGTTAGCATACACATATCAGAGAGAACGGGTTCCCTTCAACAGATGAATAGATAAAGAAAATGTGGTATATATACACAATAGGATGGAGTGGGTGGGTAAACGGAGGCAAGATTTGATTAATGCACACTGGTTTGCATGTATGGAAATATCACACTAGACTATATAAGTAACACATGTTAATAAAATAAAAATCAAGTAAAATGTAATTTTTATAAAGAATAGGATCTGAAAGAATATTCCCCCAAAACCAAAGGCTGAGTGTTCTCTCAGATCCAGGGTGCACTAATCAAATCCCACCTCCATTTATCTACCCTCCCAATCCCATCACCGTTCTCGACCTCTAATAGTCACACTTCTACATTTGGGTCAACTTTTTTAGCTCTCATATCAGAAAGGATGTATAGTATTTGTCTTTCTGTGTCTGGCTCATTTTATTTACCGTAATATCTTCAGTTTGATCCATTTTTCTGCACATAGCAGGATTTCATTTTTCTTTGTGACAGAATACTATTCTATTGTGCATATGTGTGTGTGGGGCATTTCTTTTCCATTTTTCTTTTGATGGCACCTAGTTGATTCCATATCTTAGCCATTGTGGAGTGCTACAATAAACTTGACCATATCTTTAGCACGATGATTTCATTTTCTTTGGATATATACCAAAAGTGGGATAGTTGGATCATATGGTAAATTAACTTTTAATTTCTTGAGGAAACTTTTTACTGGTCTCCATAATGAGAATTACATTACTGCTAATTTACATTACTGTTAACCATGTATGAGAGTTCCTTTTTCTCCATATCTTTTATAGCATTTGTTATTTTTTGATTTTCTGATAATAACCAGTATAATTGGCATGAGATAAAAATGAACAAGCAATTGGATAGTAATTAAAGTTTAAACTGGGTGTCATGCCTTAAAGATATGGCTGGGTAACGTGACAGCCTGATAGTGGATAGCCCAATAAAAACAGTCATGACAAAGAAGAAAGCATTCAACAGAATTAATGGCCCCTTCATTTGTCATAGAGCAAATGACAGCCCTGGTTTTAGATCTAAGCCTGCTTCCTAGATTGCAGCTTTGGGATATCTTTGACAGGGCCTTAGCACTTCAGCTCAGATTTCGGTTTACTGTCTCTCTCCAGCCCCCAGCTCTGCCTTGGGCTGAATCTGCCCTGATCCAGTCTGTCTTTATTGGTTACAAAATCCAGTACCAGCTTGACTCTTCCTTAGTTTCTGTGTCTTGTAACCGCAAATCATGCTACATCAGCACACCCAACAAGCACTACTTTATATATCAACATTCTCATTGCCTTAAATTTGTTCCAGATGGCGTTTCTGTTTAGCTACCATTATGGCAAATAGTTAATTAATCCATTCTATCCTTTAAAGAAGAATTCCAAGAATTATGCTTCAGAGTAAATTTTAATTAGCTGTATAATGACTTACTTTCCTCTATTAATTAATCATGTCTGGAGATTATTTAAGCTATTGGACATAAACTCCTCTGATAAACACCATTGCCCACTTTGGAGCAGTTAATTGAATTTTCAACAAAAATGCCCAGAATTCCTCAGCCAGTCTCTACGGGTGCGATGTAGTGATTTAATTCCATTCTATGTGAGAAAACAGTACAATATCTCTTAGTTTCATTTTTCCCACAAGGGCAAGATAAATAGAAGAGAATGGAAGTAATGTGGTATTGATAAAAAAGGTGTGTGTGTAACTGTGTGTGCATGTCTGTGTGTACAAACATGTTTGTGCTGCCCTGTCTTCACTAACTAAAACATGCAATTGTTAGATTTGTTATGTGTCAGTATGGTCCAAAGGAGCCAGAAAATAGCATATGTGAAGCTCCCTAATCCTGAATTCTTACCCGCAAAATGAAAAATACTGAAATGAGTCTTACTTAATCAGAGCCATTCTTTCACTGTTAATGTGTAAGATTTTCAGCAAACTGAAATGAGGATGTTGAACAAGTTCAGTACCTGGAGCAATATACAGATGGCTATGAGGATCTTGAATCTGGAAGTGTGAAAAATGAACTAATACCAATGTCACTATTACTAATCATATATCTAGTACTTTATTATTTACTAAGACTGATATAACAAATACCATAAACTGGATGACTTGAAAAACAAATTTATTCTCTCATAGTTGTGGAGCATGGAAGTTCAAGGTCAAGGTGTGAGCAGGTTTAGTTCCTTCTGAGACCACTCTCCATGGCTTGCTGATGGCGGCCTTCCTGTTCACATGGCCATTTCTCCATGCCTGTATGTGTTTGTTGTATCTCTCTCTGTGCATACATTTCCTCTTCTTCTAAGGGCATCATTCATATTGAATTAGGGGCCACCCCACAGACCTAATTTTAACTTAATCACCTCTTTAGAGAACTTAGATCCAAATACAGGTATATTCTGAAAGTTCTGATGATCAGGACTCTAACATATAGCTTAAGGATGGAGGGGGATAAAATCCAACCCTTAACAAGCATCTACTGTAGGAAATGCAGGTTCCTTTATTGTGTACTTGACTTAAAAAATAAGATTCCTGAATGGAAACTAATCTGGAGTTATCCTGTTTCCTTGGGAAATATTAGAATACTGGAAGTTTAAAATCTTAAATGGAATAGGAAATTTATGTATTTTTCAGAAAATACTTCCTATAAAATGAAATGCCCATACAAAATATTTGGAAAATTAATAAGGTGTTGTAGTTTTAAAGAAAATAATCTCAGTTCCAAAAGTAAAAATATGTATCATTTCAAATTTCTATTTTAATAGATCCTTAATAGAATTAAAATATCTAATAATAGTTTTGAAAACATGATTTTTTAAAATACAATATTGTCATAAGGCTGTCTTCCATGCTACCACTACAGAAGAAATTTTGAATAAGTTTAATACTAATAAATGTAAAGAATAATTCAATGTAAATACTTGAAAGGGAATATGATAATGAAGCTTGATTTTTCAATTACACAAGGAAGTGAATTTAAATCATAAGAACACCTTTGAGCCCTCCAAGATATTTTATAATATATATGTGTGTGTGGATGACTATAGATGTCTGTACATATTCACGAGTAGTTTAACAGCATAAATGGCTTTCTTGGTTTAGGTATAATTAAGCTAGATAATGTCCTAAAATTCTCTTAGTAATGTTAGACTATGATCTTCCTTCAATGACTGAATCATCCTAAGACAGAATCTATGCCCAACACAGAACCAAGTTCTGCAGCACTGATTTTTTGTCATAAAATACCTTTTGGTATTTCAACATTATGTTGCCTGTGCTCATGAATTTCTCCTTGAGCAGTTTGTTAGCCAAGAAAATTCCAAAAGTGTCCACCACTTAATTACATTCCCATCAAGTTTATTTAATTAATGGTAACTAGTCTAAATCACCTATTACATCAAATGGATCCTCAGAGAAGTTGTGAAATGTGTTTCCTTCATCAAGTTCCCCTCAGAGCACCTTGTCCTCACCATTGGATCATTGGCTAGAACCAACCATCTGGTCTAGACTTTCAAACATCCTCCAGCTCCAAGTTTGACTTCAGCTTCCCTCCACCTTGTCTCAATGTTGAAGGTCGTGTAAATATTTTGATGTATCTTTCACATACTCACTCTTCCAAATCCCTCTTAGTAATGCTTACAAAAGTGGAATTTTTAAGGCCCCTAATACACTGATACATAAACAAACAAACAAACAAATAAATAAATAAATAAATAAATAAAAATCACCTTCTAGAAAACCAAAATCTTTCATGCAGTGTATCTCTAGTCATAGAACTACACTTTAAGCAGCATGTAAAATGCCATTATTTTCCTGGGTCTCTTAGATTGTATCCAACAGACTGTCATCAATGCTTAGATTCTTTGAAGAAATTGGTTTGGTGATAAATACTGTAGAGACAAAGGGATTTTACCTGGGAAAATCAAGCTTCTCCAAAACAGCAGATGCAAGACAGAATTATTCCAGGGCTCTGACACATGCACAGGAGGATTGAATGCCTTTCAAATTCCTTTTGTTCAAGTTGTTGTAGCAATAAGAGATGTACACAAATGAGTGAAGAAATGAGAACTTCATATAAAATCAATAATCATACCCCATTTTCTACCTTTTGAAGAAAATCACTTAGATGCTAGCAAACTGTAGTACAGTTCTGTTCTTCACACTAATTTGTAGGGGTGAAAAGATAAAATATAAAGTAATTTCTATTTTCTATTAATTCCTTAGAATTCCCCAGTTGCTGGGAGACCTGCTACAGAATAGTCAACCACTTTGCTGTTCTCCAAATAAGCACTTACAGATAAATTTGATTTAACTATTTTGGTAAATATTAGACACATGAATTGCTGTTTTTAAAATGTCAAGACAGAAATAATCATTGGCTATTATTCTATTTTGCAATGATTAAAAGAAAGGGGGCAATTTTATTTTTCTTGAAAATTTCAGGAGGAATCAACATCCAGTATTTTAACTGGAAAGGGAAAGAATAAAATAAAACCAGTCAGACCATAGAAAAAACAAATTATATTTGGGCAAAGCCATGCAAACTAGAGTATTTCCATGGAACATTTATTTTTTACAACTATTTATGGAGGGTTTAGACCCAGAAGGACCAGACTTCATCAGCTACTTTTGTGCATAGCTGATGTTGACAACATTTAGGAGAACCCAATTAAAAGCCAAGTAGGGTTATTGAGCCATGCTTGACAGAATGACTACATCCCATGATTTAAGAAGCATATCCTGCCTTAAAAATACCTAGATCCCATTGAAGTCATTATAATCTATGGACATATGATCTTCCAGTGGGTTATTGTTTAGTTATGTCTATCTCTCAGATATAGTCTGTTTACTATGCATCATTTATAAATCCATTATGGTGAGGTACTACTAATAAAGGAATAGAAGGGTATATCTGTTGGTATACTATTTGACAACAGACAAATCTATTTTGTAAGATACATCTATACTTACATAGGCATAGCTCCACAAACATTTCTGGATTATAGGACAAGAGTACAAAAATTCTGATGGAGGCCCAGGTACCATATCTAAATATTTAAAATCATGCACTATTTTTACAAATTGTTAAATGAAATATGTGCTACTGTGTTCCTCCTCCAACCTTGACAAATATACCTCTTAAAGGTCAAACTTAAAAAATTAATTATTATTTATATTGCTTATATATCACTGAAAGTCATTAAACTATCAATAAAGACTGAGCTTAATATTAATGTATAAGATTGAGCATTAGACTGAATAAGCAGAACTTGCTAAGTAATAAAATAAAGCATATGATTCACAAATTATTATTTATTTATTCCAAAATATTTTTTTCTTTCCTTTATTTCCACCAAATCACTAAATATGTTTCTGTAATCAATATCTTCATGCCATTTTTATCTTAAAGATACTAAGGTCAAATTGACCATTTTTTTGGACATTGTAAATTTTAGATTATTTTATAATAATTTCAATTTGAAGAAGCTTCACTAAGTACTAACTAGAATTGTTAATGAAATTTTTATAACTATAATTAGATTAAGAACTCAAGTTCATATTCAAATATAAAAGCCCATATGTGACAAATGGTCATTAATTTATAAAATATTACAAAATATTTTAAATTTGTTGTATAACGCACCCTCACAAAGAAGTCCTTGCTACCTCTGGAAACAATAGCTAGATCCATGTAGTTACATAAAGAATTGCCTATTATAGTTACACCAATATGCACAAGCTTAATTGCATAATAAACTGTTTAATATTTCAAAATGTTCTTCAGTTTCAATGGGTAGCTCTTGACATACTATGATAACTCATGAGTACCTCAGGGAACCGCAAATTGAAGCATGAAGAGAAGAAAAAAGAAGAAATGGACTCTTGGTAGTTATTGAGAAATAATTGTTATTCAAGAATCTATTGTATCCGAGTCTCCTAAGAGAAAGGACTTCAAAATTAATTCTTTTTTCCTCCTCTTTCTCTTATTTAAGCAATTCCACTGCTTAAATCCTCCCCATATATCAGAGAATGTCCAACTCCAGCAGCAAAATAGTACGCAACTTAGAGGTGCTCAGATTTCATCTCCTTTTATCTGGAAAACAGAGGCAGATAATGTAAGGAAGCGTTTTCCTGAAGCCTGACGTGTTAATTTCGAGAGTGGCTCAAAGGCAGGGCACATCACGGGCTTCTTACCACACCTAGGATACTGATCTGCACATTGGTCTGTTCCTATGGTGTGCCTATAAATTCACAAATGATGCTGAGGCAGGTGCATTCCCAATGGCTCTCCTCTTGGCTTGGCAGAATACACTACAGTTTCAATTGTGATGTGCCTTCTTTGCTAACTTGCAAAATTGCCAAATGCTATTACAGTGAACCCATGATTCTCTCTTCTATAGTTCAATATACCAAAAGTGTGAGGGGTAGTAAAAGGAAACAAAATATTTAAGCCGGGTGCGTTGGCGCAAGCCTGTAATCCCAGCATTTAGGGAGGCTGAGACAGGAGAATCTCGAGTTCAAAGCCAGCCTCAGCAATGGTGAGGCACTAAGCAACTCAGTGAGACCCTGTCTCTACATAAAACACAAAATAGGGCTGGGGATGTGGCTCAGTTGTCGAGTGCCCCTAAGTTCAATCTCCAGTACCAAAAAAAAAAAAAATTAGGAAACAATATTTCTCTCTAAAATAGTGAAGACTGTGGAGTTAAACACAATTAAAACACAGGAGAGCTCTCTGCCTTTCCTGTTTGTCTAAATGTAGGATACGAATGCTCCTTTAGGACAGACAACCACTTAACAGCCCAGAAATAGCACCAGCTGACCCCAGAGAAATCTGTGAGTAGACTTACATCATTAGTTTCTTTCCACAGTTTTTCTATCCTTGAGACTGGAACTCCTGTCTCCTTTGTCTTAGCACCTCTCTCTGTTAAGATACTATTTAAGCAAGTCTTCTAAGGCACTATGTTGAACTACTTTTCTCCCACGTGATAGGCATGACATGTATTAATAAATTTGCTTGTTTTTCTCTTGTTAATCTGTCTTTTGTTTCAGCAGAATGTCTCTAGTTCAAATTTATGAGGAACAGAAAAGATCACATATTTTTCTATCCCTCAAGCAAGTTACATAATTTAGTACTGGTTAAAAATCCCTTTTCTGAAATGCTTGGGACCAGAAGAGTTTGAGATTTGGAATTTTTCAGATTTGTATACGCAAAATGAGATAGTCTTGGGGATGAAATCCAGGTGAAAACACAAAATTTATGTTTCATGAACACCTTATCCACATAGCCCTGAGGATAATTTTATAAAGTATTTTTAGTGTGCTACATTTTGACTGAGGCCTCGTGAAGTCAGTGTGGAATATTCTACTTATGTTGTCATGCTGGTGCTCAAAAGTTTTCTGAGTTTGAAGCATTTCAGAATTTAGATTAGAGATGCTCAACCTGTAGATTAAATATAGTTGCAACCCAGCCATCGTGTTTTGCTGATTTGAAAGCTCTCTTTATCCGAAAAGAGCCTTTATTTTCTGATTAGGCACCTCTTCAAACGCTTATGGAGCCAGCCAGTGTGGTGTGCTAGGGACAGCTGTTTCTCTCAACCCACCAGCCAATGTGGGCAAGTCTTCATTATAAAGTCATGTTCATTTTCTCCAGAGTGGTGCCAATTGCTTGGGATATTGTTCCTGGAGAGACTTATCATTTGGAAGCTGATGAAGGAATAGCTAGCTATGAGTAGAGTAGACGTGAGCAATTGTACTTTTCTTCAGAATAAAGCCATGTGCTTGTTCTTCTCTCAAATGTGAGCCAAGAATAAAGTGAACATGAGGTAAAAAGGAATAGTCACATTATTGAAAGAGCGGAAAATTTTCCTCGTGTATCCTCTGACTAGTCATATGTGTTACCTATCCTGCTCCTCATTTTTCCATGACAGTAAGACCACATGACCATGCTGTGTTTTATAAGTTGTTATTGGAGATGTTTTATAAGTTGTTTTTAAAGTTAACAATATCATTAATAATAGCTAAAGAGTTTCTTTTTGGCTTTGTAACCTGTTTGTGTTTCATTTGAATTCAAACTACACCATATTAGAGGACTACTCATTTTTTTAAATAAAAATAAAGCCATTATGAAATTCTATATTGGGAAAGCATAGATAAGCATTTCAGTTCTCTGATCAAAGTTCATATTGGGAGACTGAGTAAGAATTAGCTAAAATGTTAATGTGTTTGTTAAAATCATTGTTTCTGTTTCTATCTGTTTTGTTTTCAAATGGATTTATTATGCACACACTGAGGCATTAGACTAGCTGATGAGAATGTTGTCAAATGGGAAGCCCACAGGTAAGCTTTCATTAACTTAGATTGTCCTGTTCCTTAAACATATAAATTTGGCCTGCTATTAATCAGCTCATAATGATCACATTATTATAAGAGTGTACAATTTTCTTCCTATAGTACTCCAGTCATATGTCCTATTTCTCCATGACAAGAAGACCATAAAAATAAAAAGCACAGCTTAAGTCAAAAGTTTGCTTGATTATTTGTAATTTTTTAAATGAGTTATCATTTAAAAACATATGAGTTCTTTACTTTGAAATGATATTTATGATCATTGATAAGGAGTTATATAACATTGAACTAACCGGATATTTGGATTTTTAAAAGATACTTGATTTTAGATGTGAAAGTAAAAATTATTCAGAGCCATTTAATGATGTATTGATGAATTTATTAAAAGTCATAAAAGGTGGAAAATGGGACTCAATAATCATTTAATAGTTAAAATATTACCATAAATATTGGTTTGAAGACTCAAATTTTTCCCCTAAACCTTCACCCACTTCATGTTGAACTCTGAAGCAAGATCTTCCAATTAACAGTTCCAGGTTGGTCTAAGAAGATTTTATTCTGAATTTGAACTACCGATTTTGATAAAATGTACTGTATAAAGAACAACTTGTTCTGCTACCTTCTAATTTGTCTTTGGGGAAAAAAAGGTCTTTCACGGTGGTTCGGTGTTCAAATGACAGTAGGAACTAATGGAAAATGAAATCTTGATTTGCCTTTAGGAAAAGTCATAGAACTTGTTTGTTTTAATTTTCCTTTTGTAGAAGCTGAGTATTGTCTTTCCTAAGAGATTTTGAATATTACTTATTTGGAATTTTGCCGGAAAATCACTAGGTTCATAGTGACATGGTTTATCCTAAATAATGATTCTCAGATCTCAGCTGATTTGGGTTGCCCAAATTAAGTAATATTCATCGACTATTCATCGAATAGTCACCCATTAAGTGAAGTTGATTATTTTATTCAATAACATTATTGGTTGTTCAGCATCTTGTACATCATTGATCTTCTAAAGCATTGTGTGTGCATAGGGACAGGGAAGAACAAGGACTCAAGTTCTAAAGTGGAAAGTGGGAAACTCCTAAGGTGAAAACTTGAATGGAAAATAAATAGTTATTTCAGATGAAACATTTAGAAATACACATTCCATGCACATTAAACTGCAAGCTGTACAGCAAATGATGTTTTGCTAACTTGTAAAAAAAAAGAAAGAAAGAAAGGGGGAATAGACTTAATGAGGAAAACTTCTTGTTAATGACTCATTTTTTTATTAGAGGAGGGTGGGGAATAATGAGAAGAGTATTGAAAGAAAATGAAATGCTTTAAGTCCCTTCTTTTACTTATATTCTGAGGCATTTGGCATGTTCTGTCAAAAAATCCCAGAGTGATTTTCTTAGTATGATTTCTCCCAAGTACAGGGAAAGACTGCCTCACAACTTCACATCCCCAGACACCAAGCATAGCTAGATATGGACAAGCAAGTCTGAACTCCTTTTTCTTGGCTAAATCAGCATTATTTCCAAAGAAACTTGGCAAAGTGACTATAGGATACAATGTCTTCCTTGGCCATGTACTTCTTCCCAGGGAATGGTCAAAGGAAATAACTCTGATGTCAGCTCTGTGAAGAGACTAGGCACCCAAATGGGTGTTCTGATGGAAAGGAATTATATTATGATCTGAAACTCACTCTAGTGAAATAATCTAGCCACAGTCCTTGCACAGAGTAGGATTTCTTTAATGATTTTGGTTCCTTTAATGATCATAATAATTTCTTGTGCTATCATTATATGCCTGGCAAGGTGCTAAGTGTTTTATTTTTACTGGCAGTTGGATAATTTGGAGAAGCCATAAGATAGTGGACATAGGGCTAGGTGGCCCACTTTGGGATACCAGCTCTGCCACCCACTCCTCTGTGCCTGAAACAGTTCCAAACTTTTCTGACACTCAGAGTCCTGTCAACTTTATACTTCAATACTTCTCCCACAAGACTGTGATGTAGATGACAAGTCCCCTAATGTGCCAAAGTGCTTTATAAACTGGGAAGTGTTATCCAAATGTTAGCTATGACTGATTAAAATTTTCTAGCAAATAAGCACTAGAGTTGATACTACAATCCCAATAGTCAGGATCATTTTTGTGGAGGAGAATGTTGGTGATCTTTCCCTTAAGCCAAGAAAGCATTCTAGAACCTTCTTTTTAATAATTAAGCTTCAATAAAATGATAATTAACAAAGCACCTATTTTTGCACATCCAAATGCACATGCACTTCTTTGTTCCTAATAACAGAAATTGTAGTTGCACCAGCTGCTTTCCTTGAAGTCAGTGCATACCTCCTGCCTGTTTGCCTTGGGTCAGCTGGGAGGCCAGCCCACTGCACAGCTGATGCTATTGCAACATAACCAGGAAAGAGAAAGGAGACAAAGAAGGACATTTGCCCATTGATAATTTTTAAAAGAAGAAGACCAGACGGTATTCTATAGAGCTCTATCCTTCTACCCTACTCATGTTGCCATGACTCTTCAATGAGCTGGATCATGCCAAATGTCAAATATTATTATCTTTGACATATGGCATATGCCTTCTTCTCTCCTGCTTCATATTGATGCTTAGATGTCTATTTATCCTTTACTTTTCAAATAATAGAAATTCAGAGACTAGAATTATGAAAGATAGTAGCCAAGGTGTTTGGTTTCTTTGTAGGTAATATTTTCTCATAAAATATAAGAATTATATCAATAAGTCTATTGGATTATATAATGGGAAACTTTACTGATATTTGTAAATATTATTTAATTAAATTTTAATGGCTCATTAGTGTGGTTTTAAATAGCAAATATTTGCATGGGTCAGAAATTCAGGATATCTTAGCTGGATGGTTCTGACTCAGAGTGTCTCTTGAGTTTGCTACAATAAGGTCATCCAGGGCTGTATCATCCAAAGATTTGTCTGGGGCTAGACAATACATTTCAATGATGGCTCCACTCATATGGCTAGCTGTTGGCAGAATCCTCACTACATGGGCCTCTCTTTGTGGCTTCTTAGGTGTTCTTATGAGATGGCAGTGGACTTCCCGGAGCAAGCAATTGGGGTGGTGGTGTAGGGGGAGACCACAATGTTCTCCTCCATGTTCTAATCCCAGGACATAAGGATGTGTCACAATGGAAAATACACCATCAGTTCCCTCTCATTCCATTCATTAGGAGTAAGTAACTAAGTCCACCCTACACTAAAGGAGAGGGGAATTAGTCACTTGAGTCCTTTCTTCCTTTATTTCCATAGTGCATGCATTTCTTCCATCTCTCTGTCAGGCTGGCTCAGGATCTCCAATCTGGCATAGTTTATCTAGTCTTGGAGAAGCATGCAGAAGCTTCTACCTGGTTTGGTCAAGCTGCAGCCAAACTTCATGGGCACCTAGGGACAAATGCTTCTAAACCTTTTTACCACACCCCACCCAGAAACAGCCATTCTTGATATGGCCCTAAGATAGCTCTTTTAGCAATGCAAGACAGCTCAACAGTGATTACTCATTGATGTCACTGAGAAGCAAACCTGTGCGTATTTTCTAATAGAAACAAAAAGGGGCTCCCAGGAATTGTGCAGACATCACAATTCCCAACCACTACATGTCTGTCTACTCAGAAGTTTGTACAAAGCCCAGCAACACCTGGCTTAGGAACAGCCATCACATTTGTTTCCCACTAGAAGAAAGAATTCTTAGGTATTGTCAAGGAGCCTGAATGTAGAGACTATAGGTGTAGCTCAGTGTCAGAGTGCTTGCCCATCATATGTGAGGCCCTGAGTTTGATCCCCTGCTCTGCCAAAAACAACAACAACAACAAAAACCCTGCTTGAATGCAAAACAGAGTATTATTCTGAGAGTTACTAGCTCAAGATGGCAATTGTGAAATGAATGACTCTGACAATAAAAATTACAGAGAAAAAGGAGTGATTCACAATGAAATTATCTGAGAAGGTCAGAAGATGGTGAAAATGGAGTTGGGCTATGAAGGGAAATCTGTAGTTTACAAAAAATGAGATGAGGCAACCTGGAGAACATGTTTAGTCTTCAGGGATGCTATTGGACATCAGGTAGCATCTATTCATCCATTACCCCCCTTGTGAATGCCAACAATAGATGTCCTTCAAAGGCATTGTACCAGGAGGCAGCCTCCCTGGTCTGGGAGCAGTAGGTAAGAGGGCATGAGTTCTGGCTTTATTGGGAGATGGAAGCACATGAGGATTTTGTCTTTACAGGTATGCCCACAGTGCAAGAGTGAGCATACTTAGAGAAGGAGTGTCTTTTACTGGAAGGGCCGGCAGAGGTACCTGGCTGTGGGGCTGTACCCAATGTTGTCTGGGAAATAGATGTGCATGCTGTTTCCTTTTGGTCTTTTCATGGGGTTACACAGATTTTAAATTCATTTCTCAATGTATCATGTTTGTGGGACTTTCCTTAGTTGTGATAAGCACCCACCTCCCTTCAAAGGAGGAATCCTTTAAAATGCAAAAACAAAATATCAAAAAATATCAATAAAATATCAAAAAATATTTAGTGGCAAATGTTCAAGGCTCTAAATCTCACCATATTCTAGTGAAAGATACATGAAGTGGCCCAACATTGATGTTTTTTTCCTCATGATTCAATTAAGGCCTTCCAGAAAATTTGTTCTTGAACCATATTACGTTAATAAGGTTATTTAACCTAGGCTATTTACTCCAAAGAGCAGTATGGTTTCATGACTTTTCTTGATTTACTCTGTTTTTTATCTTCAGTGTTCCTGTCTTCTTTCCATGATTCTAGTCACCTGTACAATGTGAAAACTAGGCAAACAAAATCCAATCATTTACACTCCCTCCCTCTTTCCTTCCTTCTCTCCTCCTGTCTTGTTTTCTGTAGACCATTGAAATAATAGAAAAGAAAGTTAGATCCTGAGGTTGTAAACCTAAGTGTCAAAACAACTTATTCCAAATATTTCTTGGGGTAAATAAACGTCCAATAACCAAAAAAAAAACATTTTGAATTTTAAAAAAGTCCCCAAACACTTTTAACCATGAGGAAATCAAAATATAAATAAGCCCATTAGAAGTGACAGAAGGTAGACTTTTAGTAATCAGGTGTTAGTCACCGGAGCATATCAAAGGGCAACTGTGTGTGGGGCTGCTACATTCAAGGCCGTATTTAGAAAATCAATTAAGATCACATTTGTATGCTAGAGTCTTCAGGTGCATGTACTAATCCAGACAGGCTGCTAAGTACAGGCATCGGGAGTCCCAGTACACAAGATGTGTCAGCTTCTCCTTAGAGGCTTAAGGATTCCAGTCAAAGACCAGAGCAAAAGAAAATCTTCAACCACATGTAAAAAGCAAGTCTCTCTTTTTTAACATAGCTGAAATTTTTTATTTTGTATCTTTAAAAAATTTTTTATTGGTACATATTAATTATACAGAGTAGTGTGCTTCATTGTGGCATATCTGTACATGCACATACCATAATTTGATCAATTTCATTCCCTGATACCTCTCTTAGCTTCCCCTCCTCCCTCCCCCTGGTCTTCTTCCTTGACACTGCTTTCTTCTATAAAATACCATTTTCTCAGGTGTTTTTTTTCTCTCTCTCTCTCTAGCTTCTTCACTGAGAGAAAACATACAATCTTTGATTTGTAAGCCACTGAGTCTGGCTTATTTCCCTCAATATTATGCTCTCCAGTTCTATCCATTTTCCTGCAAATGACACCATTTCATTCTTCTTTATAGGTGAATAAAAACTCCATTGTGTGTATATACCACATTTTCTTTATCCATTCTTCAGTTGACAGGCACTTAAGGCTGGTTTCATAACTTGGCTATTGTGAATTGTTTTGCTATAAACATGGGAATGTATATTTCTCTAAAGTATGCTATCTTTAATTCCTTTGGATAGGTAATGAGGAGTGGTATAGCCGGGCCACATGGTGGTTCAATTTTTAGTTTTTTGCAGAACCTCCATACTTATTTCCATAGTGGTTATACCAGTTTACATTCCCACCAACAGTGTGTAAGGCTCCCTTTTCCCCCCTGCGTCTTTGCCAGAATTTATTGTTATTTCCATTCTTGGTGATCACCATTCTGACGAGCAAGACGGAATTTAAGTAAGGTTTTGATTTGCACATCCCTAATAGCTAAAGATGCTAAGCAATTTTTTCATATAGTTATTGGCCATTTGTCCCTCTTTTGAGAAGTGTGTGTTTAGTTCATTTGCCCATTTATTGAATGGATTATTTGGGGTTTTTTTTACATTGACTTTTTTGAGTTCTATGTATTCTAGATAATAATCCTCTATCAGAAGAGTAGTGGGCAAAGATTTTCTGTCACTCTGTGCTCTCTCTCTTCCTACTCTTGTTTCCTTTGTTGTGTAGAAGCTTTTTAGTTTGATGCCATTGAAAGGGGGATCTTAGAAATGAATGCCAAACTGTGTCCTGTGCTCCCCAGAGCCGTGTGTCATGACAAAGCCAGTTCTATCTCTTACCAGAAGTCTTTCTATACAGGCCTGTTTACCCTTCAAAGGAAGGGGAACAACCTCTTGGCCCTCCTGTTTCATCCTGTCCCGTCCCTTTTGTCTCGGAAAGTTCTTCCACAGAAGCCTCTTTTGGCTTTTGGGAATTAGAGGTGCTGCTTTAAACAAAAAAAAAAAAAAAAAAAAAGATTGTTTTTTCCCTTAAAAGCCCCCTGAGCAAAAATTTGTAAACAGGTTTTCACTGAGCACTGCTAACCCAAGTTAGTTAGCAGGAATAAAAAGGAGTTATGTTCTGGTCTCTGATTTACTATTGGATCACAACTGAAATCTTTGCACAAGACACATTTCCCAACTTCTTCTTTTCCTCTCTGTATTAAGAAGGTTGTGGAGAATGCTATCAGTTTTCAGGGGCATTGTGTCCTCTCCAAGGGGACAGTCAGTATTTAGTCACACACAAAGACTACAATTTAGCTTTCAAGTGCTCTAGAAAAATCTCTGTTGTTTGTGAAGAATACAATGCCTGGTGACTTAATTTTAGGCTTTGTTATTTTGTGGTTAATTAAAAAATTATAGCTAACTAAATGATTGCCAAGAAAAGTAAGAGATGTAAAATACATTTAATTCACTTAAGAACTTTATGCTTAAAATTTTCAAAATAGTAGCTTCTATAATGGATCCTGAAGGTACTTTCTGGAATGAAACCAGATATTTTAATTCACTTGTAAAAGTAATTTCAGTCTCATCCTCCTAGTGTGCCAAATAATAATGAATTTTATACTTGGAGAATATTTAAACTCAGTAGAGAGTAAAAATTCTCTAAAGCAAATATTCATTGGTTCCTCCAACTGCCACTTTTGCTATTGAATTTTTAGATTCAATTTTTTTTTTTTTTTTTGGAGAAAATTGTCAGTTGACACGTAGTTGTAACAAATAAGATAGAGAGATTCTTGTACCTTTTACTCAGTATCCCCCACTAGAAACATCTTGGCAAAAGTTGAGTACAATATTCAACACAGAAATTTCTCATGTTGCCCTTTTATAGCCATGCTCAATTCTTTTTACTCTCATTCCCAGTTAGAACCCTGGCAACAATTAATCTCTTTCTTTACAAGAATGTTGTATAAATGAAATCACATAGTTTGTAACCTTTTGGATTGACTTTTGTTTTTCATTGAGCATAATTATCTGAAGATTCAATCAAGTTGTTTCATGTATCAATAATTTGCTCTTTTTTTTAATCACTGAGTAGTATTCCAGGGTATAGATTTACCCTGCAGTTTGTTTACCATTCACCTGCTGAAAAACACCAGCGTGGTTTCTAGTCTTTAACTATTATGAACATGTCTGCTATAAATATTTATGTACATTCATATGAATATATGTTTTGTTTCCCGGGATAAATGCAATTGTTGAGTCCTATAAAAATTTTATGCTTAATTTTATAAGAAATTGCCAAATTACTTTTAGGAGTGGCTGTGCCATTTTATATATCCATTATTTTACATGTAACATATGATTGATGCAGTTTCTTTACATACTTATTAGCAATTGCCCTTAACATAATTTTTTATTTTAGCCAGTTTGACGGGTATTTAGTAATATGTTATTGTGGTTTTAATTTGCATTTCCCTAATGTTTTATGAAGTTGAACATCTTTTTTTTTCTGTTTAATTACCATTTGCATATCCTAGTAGATGAAAAGTCTCTTCATATTTGCTAAATTTCTAACTATATTATTTATATTTTTACTATTAAGTTTGGAAAGTTTTCTTTTTATATTCCAGATGCTAGTCCTTTGTTGGATATGTGGTTTGTAAATATTTTCTCCCAAATCATAGCTTATATTCATTTCCTTAACAAGGTCCTATTCAGAGCAAACAATTTCAATTTTGATGCAGTCTAATTTATTAATCTTCCTTTATGAATCATGTTTTTTGTGTATAATCTAAGTGCCCTTTGCCTAGCCTGAGATCTGAAAATTTTTCTGTACTTTTTTCTGAAAATTTTTATCTCTTTATGTTTTACATTACTCTTAGGATCTGTTTTAAGTTTATCTGTAAAATGTGATGTTTAAGTTGAGGTTCAAATTTTTGCCTACACTATCACAACACAATTTGTTGAATAGGCTATTTTTCATCCATTGAACTTCTTTTGTACTTTTGTGGAAAAGTAAGTTGTGCATATCTACATGGTTCTGTATTCTGTGCCATCAGTTCATGAGTTTACCTCTTGCTTGTACCAGCCAGTCTTGATTACAATAGCTCAATAATGTCTTAAAATTGAGTAAACTGTTTATTCTTACTTGATTCTTCTTTATCATAACTACTTTTGCCTATTCTAATTTCTTTGCCTTTCCTTTTTATATCCATAATCTTGCTGGGATTTTTATAGAAATTTTATTAAATACTGTATGTCAACTCAAAAAAAAAAAAAAAAAGAAGTCATCTTTACTATGCTGAGTCTCTCAACCCAACAATGCACTATGTCCTTCAGTATATTTAGGTCTTTTATTTCCTTCACCAGCATCTTGTAATTTTCACCATACAAGTCTGTTTGTACATTGTGTTAAATCTACACCCAAGTATTTCATTTTACTTGAGTGATTGCAACAGTTTATATGTTCATTTCAGTATCCAGGTTTTTCTTACTCTCATGTAGAAATACATTTGAGCTTCATGTATTGTATTGTATCTTGCAACCTTGCTAAGTTAACTTCTTAGACCAAAAAAAGGTTTGTTTTTGTTTTGCAGATTCATTGGGATATTGTACAAAAATTTGTACTGTCATTCACAAATAAGGACAAAATAGATTTTTTTATAATCCCTATCAAGTTGAGAAAATCCTCCTTTACTTCTATTTTTGTGGGTTTTTTTCAAATTATGAATAGGTATTGAATTTTTAGAAGCTTTTTTAAAATGGCATATTAATGTAGTTCTTTGTCTACTGTTCAAGTAGATTACCCTGATTTAAAAATATTGAAACACTCTTGTACCTCTGGAGTAAACCCTCTTTATTGTGGTTTATGGTTTTGTATTTATTTCTTAATTCTAGTTGCCAATATTTATTTGGCTAATGATTTGTGAATCTGAGTTTATGAGAAATATTGGCCTGGAATTTTACATTTTTGTGCTATCTCTAATTTTGATTTATCAGGGTCATATTAGCTTATAAAATGATTTAAAAAGTATTTCCTTCTCTTCTACATTTTGGAAGAAATCAAGTAGAATTTAGGCCAGTCAATGTAGCCATGTGGAGATTTCTTTTTGGAGGGTCTTTAAATTATGAATTCAATTTCTTTCATAGTTACATGATTATTCAAATTATCTGTTTAGTGTGGGTGAGATATAGAAGTTCATTTTTTCAAGGAATTAATCTATTTCATTTTACTTGTCAGATGTATTTGTATGATTCCTTTGCCTCTCCCTTTTATTCGGTTGATGTCTGTGGGGTCTGTAGTCATGTTACACTGCTCACACCTGACGTTAGTCATTTGTCTTCTCTCTTCTATGTCACTCTTGATGGAGGTTTGTAAGCTTTATCAGTCTTCTAAAAAAATCAACTCTTCTATTCATTTTCTCTATTATTTTTCAGTATTTTTATTTCATTGAATTCTGCTCTAATCCGTATTGTTCCCTTCCTTCTGCTTGCGTTGGGTTCATCTTGCTTTTTTCTTCTAGGTTCTTGAGGTAAAACACAGGTTATTGATCTGAGACTTTTTCTTCCCCATTATGAGCCTTTAGGTACTATAAATTCCCCTCTCAGCACTGCTTTAATTAACTATGTCCTATAAATCTTAAAAAGCTGTATTTTCATTTTCATCCAGTTCTATTTTTTAAATTTCCTTGAGACTTCCTCTTTGATGCATGGATTATGTGGCAGTGAGTTGTTTAGTTTCTGTGTGTTTGGAAATTTCCCTATCTTCCTATTAGTGATTTCTAACCCATTTCATTGTGGTCAGAGAACATGGTCATTAGTGTCAATGACTGTCATTTTCCCCCATTGTATTGTAAAATTCAAGTAATTTAACGAAAGCTCTTTTCTAAGAAGGAACAATTGTGAAATTATAGATGTTAAGTTGCAATAAGTTTTCAATAGTTATAAGATAAAATTAATACAAGAAGTTCTGTTTTTTGGACATGATCAACTGTAGTTTGGAAAGAAAATATAAGTGAAGTTACACACATTCTACCTTTTTATCTGCTTAAAATCTGAGACACATTGTGTGATATTAAAACAAACAACACTTTATATTTATTAAAAATCACTAATTTTGGTAAATCTAAAAATATTTATTTCTATCTTAGGAATAAACTGGAAAAGCCTTGACTATTTTTAGGAGATAATTGTATTTTAAGCCACTCCCTCAAAAAATCTTTTCTGTACTAAATGTGCACTTATTTTTTTATTCATTTGTGTAGATGGAACTGAATAATAAATTTGAGTTTATGATATTGATTGGATTCATTCTGTCATAATCATCTTGATATGACAAATGTATACAATTTTGGGGAAATAAAATGATTAGCAAAAATATCAATCCATTCTTGATTTGTCTATATCTGAATTTAAACTTTCCATTACAGTTATGAACAGAGTAACCAACTATATGTATTAACATCTAAATTTTGATATCTTGAAACTGTCTCATTAAAATACCCCATTCCCAGGGAACTGAGAAACAGGAATCTGAACTCTTGGATGCCTTAGAGTCTCTCTTCAAAGCCTTCTGTTATATCTTTGATTTTATTTCCTGTTATTCACTATCATCACTGTTTTACAGCACTTATCAATGATCTTCTGCCTCATGATTTTCTCATTTCTTCCAGTTTATTTCCCTTTCTTAGAATGCCCTCCAGGCTTTTTCTACCATCTACATGAAGACTTAATTAAAAATTCATCTTCTCTAGGAACATCTCGAATATAATGCCAGCTGAATAGTAAATTTCAAACTAATTACTCTCATCTTGACCAAACGCAGCATTTTTCCTCCAGACCATCCACACCCCTCAACATACCCATATCCCTGCCACCTTTCCAGCACACGCATTAGTCTCCTCCATCTCGCCTCATAAGGAACGGTCATCTTCCCTGGACTAGCAGGACGGGATCAGTGTGAGGGACCTTGGGAAAAATCTTGAAGTTCAGATGAGCTTCCCCACTGCCCTCCCCCAGCCAGTCCCACTGGAAAATTGATGAACAAGATCTGGAGATTATCATCCTCAATAGATGGCACCAAGAGTGACAGTTCACTGCAAACTCTTCACCTCCACAATGCCCCTAGGTGCTCTGCTTTCTTCCTATTTCCTCCTGGCCTCCAGGACTGTTCCGTCTTATACGCATCAAGATTTAGAAAACGCATTCTTCCAGTATTCCTTAGCACCTATCTATCACTTAGATGCCTGCTTTGGTTGCTTAACAACTGAGAATTTCCAGTCTTCATTTCTAGTTCTATAGTTAATGACTCAATTCTCTCTTAGTGCAATATTGAAGAAGCAGCCCTCAGAATATGAACAGGGAAGTTGTTACAAAACCAGGTAAGAATATTACCCAACCACATTTTTATAGCCATAATTACTTAATCTAATGCCCCTCTTGCTCTTCAAGAAATCAATACAGCTAGCCTTAGGAACTTAGCGAGACTCTGTCTCAAGATAAAAAATCAAAGGGCTGAGGATGAGGCTCAATAGACACAGTCAATGCAAAGTATTGAATTACTGTATTTCTCATTTTCTTTTTGTTTACTGTTCTTAATGCATGCCTAATTACAAAAAAACACTTGTCCTAATTCATGATAAAAATATATCTACATAAGTGGATGTTGATCCATAATGGGAGGAAGAATGGAAGAATTTTGGATTAGGCAAAGGGGGGGAGGGGAAGAGACATAGGGGTAGGTAAGATGGTAGAATGATACATCATTACCCTAGGTACATGTATGATTGCACAAATGATGCAACTCTGCATGGTGTACAACCAGAGAAATGAAAAGTTGTGCTCCAGTCATGTACAATGAAATGAAGTGCATTCTGCTGTCATGTATAACTAATTAGAAAAATAAATAAATGAAAAATACATGTCTACAAACAATATATTGCTTCACATTATGGAATGAGATATGTGTTAAGGTAGCTAATGCTAAGTGTGAAGCTCTGTGCTTTCCCGGCAAGAAAGTAATAGAAAGATGATTCTGGCATAGGTTTTCTCCCCCGATTGCTTTCAAGTGCACATAGAAGGGAAGGGGAATAGATATGAATTTCTGTGACAGAAGGTGGTGATAAATGACATGAAAAAGACAAAATGCTTCTGTGAGAAGTCATAGAAAAAGGAAATCTTTTTCAGCTGAGAACATCATAAGATATTTCTTAGAGATGTATTTTGAGGTTTGTACTTTAAGATTAATAAAACAGACATTTGTAGATGGGGAATAAGTATTCCACAGTGGAGAAACATTGAATCATCCTTTCCATACACATTGAGTACCTACTACATGCTAGTGGCAGGGATGAAGAAATAGTAAGAATATATCAAATGACTCTTATATCAAACTGTAAATAATTCAGTTTGGCTGGAGCTATGGGTTGGGTGAAATCGTGATGGGAAATAAGGGGTAAAAGGTGTGAATGCGTAAAATAAGATTCTTCAAATAAGAAGACACTTATTAATTTGGCCCTTTACAGGGTGTTCTTTCTTGGCACTCAGTGAACTTTTGGTGAAGACTTTGTCTAAGTATACAGGTAGGAAAATTATAATAAATTGCTCAATGGAGCATAAATACTAATTATCTGTCTACTCTTTACTAGCTTACAAATGGGCAAGATTTATTGCACACACATATTCACTTTATGTGAAGTGTTCTAGTTAATGTTTTATTCCAGTTTTATTATTTTGTGCTCCACAAATCTATTAAAACTTTGATCAAACAGCATTAAATGAATATTACATTTCATAGGTTATCAGTTTGCTTGCCATATCAGAGAAATTCAAAATAACAGTGGCATAGATAACTAAAAATTTATTTCTTCCTCATGCAAAAGTTGTGATAAGTTGTCCAGAGTTGGCAGGAGATGGATCATCACCAAGGATCCAGACTCCTTTGATCTTGTTGCCCTACATCCTCATCACACATTTGCCCTCTCATGTTCAAGGTCACTGCTCTGGTTACCAGCAACAAACCAGGATTTTGAGCTGTAATGAGGGGGAAAAAAGAAAGGTGGGACATATTTTTTTCCCTGTGAAGGACATGATAGTGCACATATCACTTCTGGTTTTATTCCTTTATTTAGAAGTTAGTCATATAGTTACCGTGAGCTGCTCTAAAATAGTCTTTGTCTGAATTTCCACTTGACCAACTAAAATGTGGAGGCTATTATTAATGAAGAAAAGTGTAGATTTGAATATTGAGCAGAAACCAATAATGGTTTCTGTCAAAATTCTCTCTTCAGGTAATAAGTCATTTCATTGATGAAATGAAATTTCATCCTCGATATTTGCCACTACTTTTTTTTTCCTTGTGGAAAAAACAAAGAGAGATGCCACCCAGAAACTGTTTGTTGGAATCCATTCCAGGGAAAATTTGGAGAATTAATGAGCAATAATGACTAAATCATGCATAACTAAATGCTGTAGTTGACCTACTGTTGAGATCAGAAGATGGAAGTAACAATTTCAAATAGAAAATTCCTAAGACTACAAAGGATCATAGGAGACCCTAAGATCAGAGAAATCAAGGAGGACAGGTGAGATAAAATCAGCAGTTTTCACACTTAACACTACAGCTTTTGTTTTAGACCAAGACATTCGTGTGATTATGAAGATAGGCAGATGTTCAAAAGAAAGAACAGAATTATATTGGAAAAGAAAGAACAATAGCTATCAATTTAGAAGCCTTGGTTCTTATTTCTGTCTTTAGATATTTAGTTGTGTGACCATGAACAAGGTGTTAATAGCCCAGGGTCTCTATTTCTTCACCTATAAATTCAGAATGTTGAATTAGATTTATCCACAATATGTCAAACCTTTGAAAGCCTATTCTGTGTTGAATGACATTCTGGATATGTGGGTAAATGCTTCAAGGACCTCCTGGTCTCTTAGGTTGGGGCTTGAGATTGGTATAGGCTAGTGGACAAGTCATTGCAACGTTCTAATCAATGCAACAACAAAAGGTGCCAGGTGCTTGGGGAACATACTTAGAAGGGGCTCTGAATTTAGACTGAAACAGCAGATCTGATGAATGGACAATTCTAGATAATAATTTTGTTAACTAAAACCAAAGTCTAATACTACATTAGAATTGGCAAATTACAAGGAGCATAAAATGTTTAATTAAGGCAAGATAGGTTAGAATGGTGTTCTTCCTATATAAAATATTTGTTACAAATCAATATATGCTGGGTACTCAACAGAGATCAGAACAGATAGGACTCCTGCCCTCAAAAATCCTGCAACATACAAAATTGACATACAGAATCCAGAACTTAGGGTTTTGAGAATTGACATAGAGTGGTCATGATCTACTGAGATACAAAAGTTATGTCTCTACAGAACAGAGGACATGGTTATCTTTTTTTTTAATTGATTGGTATAAGGAAAAAAGACTTGGATAATTGTCAAAGTTTCCAAGCCATAAAAATTTTGAATGCTTATTTCTCTATTTCTCTAAGAAATATTAGATTATATGGATAATCAAGCAATGCAAGATACTCTTAAAAAGAGCTCCGTCTAAATGTCCTTTACTCTTAAACCCTATTGCCAAAACTATGGGGTAGACATGGGTCTATTGGATTTCTTTTCTTTATATTTTCATTGATAAAGCACCTAAAATTTATTTTCTACTTTATTAGCCAACTTACAAATACACACTATAGCAAATTGGAAAAAACAAACAAGAATAAGGAAAAGAAAGTCATGTAAAATTCCATTAACAATTCCATCATCCACTGATAATATCACATTTTATACATCCAGAATTTTTCTAAGCATTGCATAAGATTAGTTACATTTATAATCTATTCTTCTGGTTTTTACCAAGTAGTTTCTTTAAATAAAATATTTTATTCTGTAGAATTTCTATGACACCATTTAATTTCAGACCTTGTGTGCCAAAAAGAATGCTGAAAACAGAATCTCTCACATTTGCTCAGTGATGGTTAGCAAGCTGGAAATCAAAGAATCCCAGAACTCCCTTTATAACATTTTGTAAAATAATTTAAAACTTACACATATGTCATAATAATGCACAGATTTCTTATATACTTTACCCCAAATTCACTAAGTTTATACAATATCACATTGATCTTATGACTTGCTATTTTCTCTCTGTGTATGAGTATGTGTACACACTTATATATCCATGTGCATATATACACAAATATATCACATCATATAATATATACACACTTAATAATCTGTGTCTAAAGTTTACTTTTTCTGAGATATTTGAGACTAGATTGGGTGTATGCCCCTTTACCTTTTAACCATTCGGCATGTATTTCTAAGGAAAAAGGTTACTCAATAATGTTACTATAGTGCTATTTTCATACTCAGGGAATTAGCATTGATGCACAACTTTTATTTGCTCTATGGTCCATATTCTACTGTCTTCCATTATCCAGCTTTCATAGCATCTTTTCTCCTGTAAGAGGAGATCCAGTCCAGGACCACATGTTCCATTTATTCCTTGTGTCTTCAGTATTTTTCAACCTGAACTAGATGTATTCCTCTTTTATTACATTGACATTGTGGAGAACATTGGTCAGTTATTTTATAGAATGAGTCTAAAAATGGATTTGTCTGACCCTGCTAATTTTAATAAGTAGGTGCTAATTAGTACCTACTGGGACAAAATAAAGGATAAAGATGTTCCTGACAGCATGAGGAAACAAGACAAATAGAGGGAAAGAGCATATGTCACAGATGAGGAGATGGAAGAAGTTCAGTGTGACTTGCTTATCATCTTTCGTGGAGTTAAAGGGCCAAGAACAAAAGAGTGAGACCAGAGGGATAATCCGGAGTCAGGTCTCCCAGGTTTAAAATGTGAACTTGATTCTGAAAGCAGTGGGAATCACTGACTAATGTCAGTTCAGGACACAGTAATTTTTATTTTTGAGAAACATAACACCTTAAACAGTTTAATGCCTAAATCTGATGGAGGGCAGAGAATATGGTTAAAATTATTGTGAGCTGGACTGAAAGTCAGTGTGAAAAAAATGGATAATAATGAGAGAAATGTAGTAGAAAATTGAAAAAAAAGCTTGGCAATTTGGTGTAAAGAGTAAGAAATACAGGGCTGGTATGACAGCTGGAAATCTGTTGCGTATGCTGAATGTCAAGTGCATAATACACTAAGACTGGGGACACAAGGGAAGCAGATCTACAGAGGAAAAGGCTGGAAACTGCTTTAGAGAAGGTTCATTTGAGGTGTCGGTGGGACATCCAAGGGGAGCTGTATCCACCAGGACCTTAGGATAGAGAATTGTGCCAGAGGTACAGAGTTAGGCATCATCAATTTACAGGCAGTTACTGCAGCCTGAAGCTGCAAGAGATTTCCCAGGAGAGAGAGGCCTGCCTGGAGAAGGGGATCAAAGGCAGACAGGTAGAACAGCAGGACTGTCTGGCAGTATTGACAGTCCAGCTGAGGTTGAAGAACCATAGATTTATGGACAGCAACAGTCAACAGGCAACTTTTCTCACAGTATGCCATTGTTCCAGTATGTGAAAGGTGAACCAGGCAGATCAAGTGCTCCCAGACTGGGTGAATCTAGGGGCTTGATAGACAGCAACAAAGAAAAGGAGTTCAGATTATTGACAAGTAAGCAATTGAAATGATAGATGACAGACTCTGAGCTGCATAAGAGGTAAAGAGTCTGGAGCCTGAAGGATGAATGTCAGAGCTTAGAAGTCCTCCTGGATTAAACAATAGAGGCAGTAGCTGTATCTGAGTGTAGGAAGTATCATCAGAGATGGGAGTGTTTTTAGTATCGGAATTTCTTAAGTGTGCTCTTGAGTGATGGCCAGTTCAAGGATAGTTGGCAGATGGTGGCTATAGTAGAGTAAGGTGCAAATACTCAAGGTTAAGGAGAATGAGTGGTACTATAGTTTGAATGTGGTTTGTTCTTTCCAATATTCATACTGAAATTTAGTCTCCAGCATACTGGTGTTGAGAGGTGGTAGAACCCTTAAGAGATGTTTGGGTCATGAAGGTGCTGCCCTCACAAAGTCTCTTGTGGGACTGGATTAATTCTTATGGGAATGGGTGAGTTTTCTTGATTAGTTATCACCGGAGCAGTTTATTATAAAGCAGGGCTGTCTCTTTTGTTTTTTCTATATGTGCTACTTGCCCTTCCATTTTTCTGCCATGTTATAATTCAGTACAAGGACCTCACAAGATAGGGCCACCTAATTTTGAATTTCCAACCTCCAAAGCCATTAGATAAACAAACCTCTATTCTGTAAAAATCTGAGTATCCTGTTACAGCAACAGAGGACAGATTTAGACAAATGGATAAGGCAATCAAATCTCAAACAAGCTTTTTCATGAGCAACGAAAACATATGGATGGTGATGGGTCTTGAGATAGAAAATAAGTCTATGAACAAGGTACAAAAGACTTCAGTGATGGATGTAAATGGGAGGGAGGAGGGAATGCTATCATAGGAGGGAAGAGGAGTGAACATGTGGAATTAGTTCTAAGGAAGGGAGAACTACTGGTTTATTCTCTAGGGTGGCTTCCCTAAACATGGGGTAATGAGATGTTTCCATTTAATGGGCTGTAAGACCTGAGTCAGATTCATTATGGCAGGACAGTGACCCTGACAAAAACGATGACACCTTTGGAGAAGAAATGATTCCCATTGGGGAATAGGGTTTCCAGAAAAAAACACTGTTGGTATAAAAATGAGAGAATAAGAACAATGAAAGTTTGAGCATCAAGAAGCTCATTATGAAGAATCAAGAAGGACTACAATTTAAGAATAACAGAGATGAAATGAGGTCCATAAGGGTGTTTCTCAGTTTTCTCATTGACATTTTATTAACAGGGACAGAAATAATAAGATTCATAATGTCAGTAAAAAAGAGATAATGAGATTATTAAATACTTTAATAAAATGACTAAATTTCAAAATACCTATTTGTGTGTTTGTAGGGCTAAGGAATAATTTAAAATCAGAAGTGGTGGGAAAAGAAGCAGCAGCCAAATTTGTTCAGCCAATGTTATGGTTTGGACATGGTGTGTCCCCCAAAACTCCTGTTTTAATGCAGGAGCAATCAGAAGTAAATGATTCAATTATGAGAGCTGTAACGTAATCAGTCTATCCTAGTTTGAATGAACTAAGTGGGTGATAACTGCATACAGGTGGGGAGTGACTGGAGGAGGTAAGCCACTGAGGGACATATCCTAGAAGGGTTCATCTTTCTTGCAGCCCCCTGCCCTTTCTCTACTTCCCATCTGCCATGAGCAGAGCAGCACTCCTCTAACCACGCCCTTCCACCATGATGTTGTGCCTTACCTTGGGCCTAGAGCAATGGAGTCAGCCCACCATGGACTAAACCTCTGAAACTGTGAGCCAAAATAAAACTTTTTCTCTTCTAATTTGTTCTTGTTGAACAACATACTCTTGTTGAGTATTTTGGTCACAGAATGGAAACCTAACTAACAGCCAATTAAGATGGGAAAATAGGGAGAAGATCTGGAAACTTCCATTCACATATAGCTATTCAAATTTTAATTTTAATTATCCTTAAAAGTCAGTTTTTATAGCACTACATTTCAAATATTCAGGGGTTTCATGTAGATATGGCTACCATATTGGGCAGCACAGACACAGGACATTTCTGTCATGCAGCAAGTACTGTTGAACAGCATTGCTCCACAAGAGAATTCTAAGTTGGAAAGGGTGGGTGGCCCCAGTGTTCCTGGTATAAGGATTTCTGGAAACTTCATTGTTCTACAGAATCTAGAGGAATGAGGTGGGAAGGCTACAGAGTTTCTCATCTCATCCAAATTAGCCTAAAATGTCAAGTGTTTTTTGCTTGTCAGAGTGGAACAAATATAGTTATGTGCCTCAGGGTAATGATTCAATGAATGATGGGCTGCATATACTATGGATCCATAAAACTTTATTACCTAGTGATGTCATAGCCATTTTAGTCTGTATAAGTACACTCTGTGATGTTTGCACAACCACAAAATTGGCTAATATTGTATTTCTCAGAAAGTATCCCCATAGTTAAGCAATGCACAAATTTGCCGCCATAAGTTAAGTAACTTCATATGTGATTTGAATATGTCATTTAACTGAAAATCTCCAATTTTCAGACTTTACCTATCTAAATTGGGTAGAAAAAATACATCACAATGATGATAAGGATTAAATTCTAAATATTTTATAAAATTATTACTAATAAATATAGCCCTATGTAAACATTAGGAATAATCCTGGCAATGTCAGGAAAATAAACCTAAAGAGATTTCAGTAATCCTCTTTTCCAGACCGTGAAATCCAGTGCCCCCACAAATCACTAAAGAAAAAAAAAAGATTGTATTTTCTTTTTAATTTAGGCAAAAATTGATAGTTACTATACTTAAATTTGAAAATTTCATTTTTACCAAACATTCACATAAGCAAGTGGTATATACTATATTTTCTTTCTTCTTTCTTTCTCTCTTTCTTTCAATCTTTCTCTTTCTTTCTCTCTTTCTTTCGTTTTCTTTCTTTCCTTCTTTCTTTCTTTCTTTCTTTCTTTCTTTCTTTCTTTCTTTCTTTCTTTCTTTCTTTCTTTCTTTCTTTCTTTCTTTCTTTCTTTTTCTGTAATTGTGCTGGGGATTAAACCCAGAGCTTCATGCATGCTCTTCCTCTGAGCATGTGCTCTTCCTTTGAACTATATCTCCATCCCCTTTTAAAATATTATTTTGAGACAGAGTCTTGCTAAGTTGTCATGTTGGCCTGGAACTTGCACTGATCCTGCCTCAGCAGAAGGATTACAGGCGTGTACTATTATGTACAGCTGGCACATGCTTCTTTTCCTTCTCCTCCTCATTCTCCTTCTCCTAATTTTTATTGATACAAAATCTGACTTATTGATTGATTTATGAACTTTTTCTTACCATTTCCCCTAATACAAATAAAATTCTTTTCTATCCCAATTAAATATCAACATTTTAATGTATAAATTAATGGTAAATATAACATTAAGCAAAAACAGGCATCAATGCATTCATTCAAGAAACGTGGATAAGTGGGTTAGTTCCTTCTTGTGACTGTGAAGCACTGAACAAAGGAGTCAGAGGGACTGGGTACAGAGAGGGAGAGAAAGATGAGATCCAGATGATGCTTGTAGAAGGCAAGCTTTACAAGCCACAATTGTGTTCCCAGTAGGATGTATTTACCTACTCCTGAACAGAGATGAATAAAATCTGTGTGCATATTTGTCAGAAAGCTGTGCATGTGGGCAGATACACTTTACATGGTTTATAAACATTTAAAAAACAGTAGGATGATTTCATCTAAGGAAATGCTTATTGAGACATTATTATACTCTGCTACATGGCATCTCCTTCCTGTAGGTAGTGATTCAACTTTCAACTATAGAGATGCACCAAGATCTTCTACAATTGAGACCAAGAAAATTAGCCCTTAAAATGTTAAAAAAATATATGAGGAATCAAGATGTGGTATAAAAGATTGTGGAGCCAGATAAATGTGTGAAACTATTTTTGGACAAAGGTCCAAAGGCAATTCAATGGCAAAAAGACAGTTTCAGAGTTGGAGCAATTGGTGTGTTGAGAAGGCTGACTCCCATGTACAAAGTCCAAATTCAAATTCATAGGTCCAGAGCAACTGGACCTCCAAACGAAAAAAACAAAATCCACCTTACTCTAAACTTCATACCATACACACCAATAAGTCAATATGGCTCATAGACTTACAGGTAAAACTTTATAAAACTTTGAGATGAAAAAACAGGAAAAATGTCTTTGAAAAGCAGGATTAGGCAGCGAGTTCTTTATATTTGACACAAAAAGCATGATGCACAAAAAGAAAATTGATATCGGAACTATATCAAAATTTAAAACTTTTGCTCTGTGGAAGACCCTGTTAAGGAAATGAAAAAACAAGCTACAGATAGGGAGGAAGTATTTGCAAACCACGTAGCCAACAAACAACTAGTACCCAGAAGACATAAAGATCTTCCAAACTCAGCAGTTGAAAAACTAACACTCCATTTAGAAACAGGGCAAAAGACATGAAGAGGCATTTTACTGAAGCGAATAGATAGATGGCAATTTACAAGCACATAAAAAGTTGTTCACCATTGGTGTTGAAGGAAGTACAAATTAAAATCAGTGAGATATAACCACACACTATTAAAGGGCTAAAATTAAAAGTAGTCACAATGCACAATGCCAGTTGCTGGCAAATATATAAAGAAACTGAGGAGAATGTAAAATGGTAGAGCCACTCTGGAGAACTAAACATGCAACTACCATGCAATCAAGCAATTTGAATAATGAGCATTTATATCAGCCAAAACAAAGTGTATGTTTCCATAAAATCCTGTATATGAATGCTCATGGTACCTTGACTTAAATTATCCAGAAACTGAAATCAATCCAGGTATCCTCCAAAAGATGAATAAACAAACTGGTATGTACATATAGTTATGGTAACAATAATTCCCACCCAAATGTCCACATCATAATCTCTAGAACATATGAATGTGTTAAATTACATAGTAAAGGCAAATTAGGGTTGCAGAGCAGCTAACCTGGAGATGGGGAGATTATACTAGATTTTCTGGGTTTCCTTAGAAATGGAAGGGAAAATAAAGATTTGGAGTGGTGTTATATAAAAAGATTTAATTTATGTTAGCTAGCCGGGCGCGGTGGCTCAAGCCTGTAATCCCAGCACTTAGGGAGGCTGAGACAGGAGAATCGCGAGTTCAAAGCCAGCCTCAGCAATGACGAGGCGCTAAGCAACTCAGTGAGACCCTGTCTCTACATAAAATACAAAATAGGGCTGGGGATGTGGCTCAGTGGT
>CM053400.1:113512166-113536278 GCA_028644305.1 Xerus rutilus
AAAAAAAAAAATTTATGTTAGCTAGATTTAAAGATGGAGTAAGAGGCCACGAGCCATGAGCCATGAGCCAGCTTCTAGAAGCTAGTAAAGGCAAAGAAATAAATTGATTCTCCCTGGAGCCTCCAGAAAGGGACAACTTGTCACCCAGTGACACATGTACAAAATGTGTTGATTTAAGCCACTAAATTTGTGGAAATTTATTACAACAGTGATAGAAAGCTGAAACACCATGGCATGCTACTTATGCTACTTAGCAATAGAAGAATACACACAACTTTGATGCATTTTCAGAGAATTATGCTGAGTGAAGAAACTAGCCCTGAAAGATTACATACTATTTAATTTGATTTAGATAACATTTTTAAATTTTAGATAAGACAACATTTTAGAAATAGAGGACAGATTTCATGTTTGCAAAGAATTTAGCATGCAGTGGTGGAAAGGAGAGTTGAGTGAGTATAATTAGAAAGGACCAAGGTAATGGGTACGTACAACTCAGTATCTCAACTGCAGTGGTGCATACGCAAACCTAAATGGACAAAAAGTTATACACAGCTTAATACACATACAAATAGATAAGATTGTACATCTACAGAAGGTTAATGGACTATATTATTTCAATATTCTGCAATAGTTTTGCATGTTACCTTTGGGGAAAAGAAGGCAAAGTGTATAAAATATCTCTGCATTTTTTTCTTTTTTTTTTAATAAAATCAACACCATAAATCAAATGCATTCCTACATATCAGTGATATACTTTTTCCTACAACTGAGTGTGAGTAAACATTATCTCAATAAAAAATACTGTAGAAAATTTTAATCTTTACTACTTATGATAGCCATGAGTAAAACCTAGAGAGTAGGAGCAAGGTTATCTAATCCTTTGTATATGAGTTCTCTGAGCATCATCTTTCATTTATCATTTTTAGAGGCTCTTCATTAATGATGATGGTATGGCTGAAGGGCATCCAAAATTCTTCATATTCAATGGAATGATAATGTGGTTTCCATGAACATCCCCAGGTTATAGACAAAGAAGATGCCTGTGGACGTACAATCATTTCTTTTAATAATTGAAAATAGGTAGATTTAAAGTTATTTTTAACTTCCTCGCATGCTGGGTGGTAAAGTAAAGTTTATATAGAGACTAACATAACTAAAAAATGTCTGTAATTTCACTTAAGAAAAAGGAAAACTAAACAAAAAGAGCTTCCACAGTTGATTATGTTAATAATGCTATGGATTTTTCTCCTTTGTTGTCCAGAGTAGTCTAACATCTATTGAATTTAATCTGTAGATTCTGGTTTAGATTTGTTCTGAAACAGCCTGTTCTAGCACAATTTAATTTCATGGTCAAATGAGGATAATTATTCCAAAAAGCTTTCAGCCGTGAGCCTCTTGTGATTTTTTTTTTTTTTTTAAGTTGAAAATGTAGCCACTTCTAAACCTGTTCTGTGGTTTTTAGGTGTGTATACGAGAAAGTTTTTGCCTGTGTTCACTCTGACTGGAGTTGTTCTATTTAGTTGGAAAAATTAGAGATTTCCATCTAAAAACAGGAGACTAACCCAGAATATTTCTGTTGCTCTTGGTCACTATATAATTTTATCAAGTTGGTTAAAGACAAATCCATTAATTCGTACTGTAACAGTTTAGATGTGAGATGCCCCAAAAAGCTCATGTGTGAGGAATGTGCAAGACTTTTCAAAGGTGAAATTGACTAGATTATGAGAATTTATTACTAAACAGTGAATTAATCTATAGACAGGTAGGGTGTGGCTAGAGGAAGTAGGTCATTGGAGGTGTGCTTTGAGGTACATATTTTGTCCCTGCTGGGGTAGTCTCTCTCTGCTTCCTGGTTGCCATGTTCTGAGCTGCATTCCTCTGCCATACCCTTCCACCAGGATGTTCTGCTTCACCTTGGACCCAGAGCTATGGAATGAGCCAACCATGGACTGAACCTCTGAAACCATGAGCCATAATAAACTTTTTCTCCTCTACATTGTTCTTGTCAGGTCTTTTGGACACAGCAATGAAAAAGCTAACTAAAACACCTACTTTCCCAAACTATGATTAAACCCTTGTCTTTTTCAAGGTTCATTAAGTCAGACTTTTAAGTAATAAATTTAGTATTTATGTCATTTATTTATGAGACCAATTACAACAGCATTACAATTGCTTTGCATATTTAACAAACCAATACCCCACAACTATGATTATTTCTACCATCCCAGAGATCCCTCAGGATCATGATTTAGCACTTGGGCTAAGATTTGAAAAACAAGTGTCTAAACCATCAAAACTGCACTATGACATTGGAGACCCAGTCTCAAAGTGAGTTTTGGTGGGGACGAATCACAGCAAGGTAAATTTTTCTTTTCCTTTCTTGAATTTAACTTAAATCTTTCCAATAAAGCTCTAATCACTAGAATCCAAAAAGGAAAGGAGGCTATAATCTAAGACCCTGTCATTATCTTCGCATAGTGAAACCAAGATAAGAAGAAAGAGACTAGACAGATTATTGTGGTGAGATGGGTCTTTTTGTCTCCTCCCTTAGGATAGGTCAGCGTTTAGATTCTTTAAATAAGGCAGAGCATTTGATTAGATTTTTTTTTCTTAAAGAATTTCACATGATACAGTAGTTTGGTTACATTCTTCTGCTTCCTTTCTCTGGGGTTATAGCATTTTAATTGATGTTTTAATCCTGTGTTTTACATAAAGCATCCATTATTCCCTTGGTAGATAGAACCCATAGAAGTAAAAAGTGTATTATTATGCATTTCCCAGTCAGTTAGTGCCTTGATAGATTTCTTAATTCACTCTTCAAAATAAAATTGCTATATACATTGTGTTCTTTTTACAACAGTACTATCATGAGTAGGAGGAATATTTTAGGGCAGGATAAACAGTAATTGGCAAGAAGCTACAAATTGATTTGTAGAAGCTTTGTGTCCAGCCCATTCTGAGGATGCTATTAAAGTAATGGATGAAATGAAGGGAGTGCTAATTTGCTAAAATTTACTTGAGGAAAAGATCAAAGTGGCATTAGGGCTTTGGAGGCAGTACTTGGGCAGTTTCCCAGCATGCTTTCTAGCCAGTAGAAATAAGTGCACAAGATATAGGAGCCACAGCATGATCTTGGAGCAGAAGAGGCCCAAGATGCTCAGAGAGAGCAGGGTACTATCAAGCCACTAGATGGAGGTGTCTACTTATTCAGTCTGGTCAAATACCCCATAAACCAACTGACATGAAAGAAATTAAAGTTATAATGAGGGTAAATTCCATACTCATCAATGTCCTTCCTCTACAGAAAGGGAAAAGGGGTGAATATCAAAAGCAACTTCAAGGTCACCTCAACCATCAGTTGCCTAGGGAAGGGAAAATATCACATTGGGATCACTGTGGTTCTTGTTTGAGAATGGCATTCCTCAATCTGGGATGTAGCTCAGTGGTAGAGTGCTTGACTAGCATACATGAGGCCCTGGGTTAGAACCCAGAACCATAGAGGGTGGGGGCATTACTCTAGAAAACCAGTAAAAAACAATGAATAGAGAAGAGTAATTACAGTGGAGATGAGGTTTCTTGCTAGTCTTTTATATAAGGTTATAAGTGACCCTGGCCTAGTCATTTAAACCTTGTTCTAACTTTCCAATAAATAGACTAATCCTTGTTAGTCACCAATAATGACAATAACCTGTGTTTGGTAAGCCAGCCCCACATGTAGAGTCAGTCTGAAAATAAGGGTATTTGAGGAGCAGCAGGAGCAGCCACAATTTCAGGGTTCAGCCAATACCAGATGGAAATCCCTTCCTTTGGTTAAAATTCTTGCAAGACCTTGGCCAACTGGTGAACTTGGCAGACCCAATTATTATAGCAATTAAGATTTTAAAATGTGAGTCGAATCATGAGCCAATCTTGTGCCAAATGTTGGCAGACAGATATCCTGAATTAGGTCAGGGATGTTGCTCTTTGTACCAGAGTTAATTCAATTACTTTCAGCCCCAGGCATGCAGGTTCCAAACCCCGCAGACCTGATAATCATAATAGGTCTTTTCTGGGCTGAAGAAACCCTGAGAGGCCCATCCGGCTCAAGCCCCCATCTCTGGAGCACTGACCTCAAGGAATAGCTGGAAAGGCTGCCATTTGTTCTGACATTCAACTTCCTGGGAAACTGCCATGCTGAGACAAACATCCATGAGGGCCAAGTTTCCTTGTGCTGCATTTATTACAGAAAGATTACTGGAGGATTGATTGGTATTCTTAAACTGGGAGTATGTTTCTTTAAAGAGTAGAATTTTTTACCATTATATTTCATTTTTAGCATTGAATATTCTGCCTTTAATGTATTACTACTAATACTACTATTGTTATTATTTAGATACTGTGTTCAAGGGAAAGATTCGCATATAGATAAACCTCTCCATATAAATACATTAAAGAAAGCTATTATTATATGATCTCAAATATGTAGCAGAACAGTATTTATGAATGACATTAAGTGTCACTCATATCCCGCATGGGCGAGGGAATGGATACCCATTGGAGAGATGGGCTGGCTGTGAAATAAAAGCTATGAAAGTAATATATCAGATATAAAGACAAAAGGCAAGAATATATGTAAAGTAGGGCATGACCGGTTGAGCCAACCAGAAGAGTCTGGCTTTAACAAAGAAAAAGCCCGAGTTTGCTTAATTTATAGCAGTACAGATCAAAGGGAATCAGAATTGGCAGGTATAGGGTTTCAGTGTGGGAGGGGATCTTGTTTCTGGGCGTGGCAGGGGTCTTGTGGTAAACAGGTTGATTGGTGTTTGGCAAGTTACTCTTATTTCCTGGGCTGTGATTGAACTTGAGCTGTGAGCTAGATCAGGGTGCCAGTGTGAAGTGAGCATTCTTGCTCCAGGGGGTTCCGCCTGGAAGTTCCCAAAACAGAGACTTCCCTGCCTAAAGGATCAGTTCACACAGGGCTCATAGAGAACCCCCTAGCAATTAAGACATAGTAAAAAATAAACTTCAGGCTTCTGTTGTTTTCTGTTAAGAATTTTTAAATCTATTTGCCCTCATTTCCCTCATGATTGTAGAGGAAAATATATGCATTGAAAAGTTTGTTTTCCTACTCGCAGGCCTCAAACAATAACAATGACCACAACAACAACAACAAAAGAAGCCTGGGTAATTAGAATTCATAAAGAGAAAGAGTGCAATGAGTTACAACATACTGAAGTCTGGGAACCAATCCCTTGTCCCCTAACCATTGGGAAAGTCACTTAATGGTCTGAACCTCAGATGCTACACCTCCAAAATGATGAGGTCATAGTAGAGCAAAAATAGAAGGTAGTTTCTTCTGCAGTGCCAGCTCACTGAGTAGAAGCATGTGAAGGTCCACAAGGAAGGGTATCTTGATGGACCAGCCATATTGACTTCAGGGATTGGAGAAAAGAGAGAATAAAAATGCAGGTACTTGCCATTCCTGAAGTAGGTGTTCTCGTGGCATCCACTTCATCACCAATAATACTTAAGACTACATACATGTCTTTCCTAAGTGTTCTAGTGAAAGAGAAATTCTGGGTTAGAGCAGTGTGTCAGTTTTAGGGCTGAGTTGAGTGGGTCAGAGAGACCTATTTTAAACAACAGGTACTAGTTTCATTAGCAATTAGCTCTAACCCTCAGTCATGGATCAGCTACTGTCTACCTAGCACTAAGCTGGTCTCCATGGACAGAGAGATTAGTAAGCCAGGCACTGACCATGGAGGAGTTTACAGTACAATGGTTCTAATGGAATTTTTCAAAATGCAATATATGGTAGCATTTTCTGCCCAGCCTTAGTCAGTGTCAGTGAGGAGTGTGTTCTGGGTCAAATGTTGCAGAATAAAACAAAAAAACAAACAAACAACAAAAAAATAGAGCTTTGTAACTACACCCAACTCACTCTCTGAAGGAGACATTCTGGCAAGGGCAATAGTTAGTGACCACCCCTTTGGTTGTGGCATTCCCAGGAGGAAGTTAGCACCCCCTCAAATGGGAACAACTTTTTATTCCACAAAACCTCTTATTACTGTGCTTGGAAGAACAGAAAACCCCAAAGATGCATTTAACCAATATTCTATGAAAAAAAGAAAGTCTCTACCCATTCAAAGAACACTGGAGTTGTTAATGCACTTTCTGTATTTTCAATGCCCTTCACTAAATAAAATCCTAACACAGGAACACAATAGCATCTCTCTGAACAGCCCAAAACTGAGGTGGACTCTCATGGTTTAGTGTGATTTGAAATAAAAGCCAGGAATTGCACCTATAGGTCTCATGCAGTCCTTGCATCATGGGATCTTAAGATCTTGGCGTGTGGCTACTTGAAGCCTAAAGTAATCAACTGGAGAGTAAAAAATTCATTCAAACATGAGTTCGAAATTCAAATGAATGACATCTTACCAGTCTAGGGATTTATCTGATTTCAGGTGAACCATTTAAAATGGACCTCCTCCAAAATAACAGCAACACACCATGTTAATATTTCAAAGCTTCCAAAGCGCATTCGCATACATTTTCTTTTATTTTGATGGAAGTTCCAGGCCCAAACACTGAATCGTCCCATCCTGGTTTTTGAGACTGCTAGCACCATGTCTCAGGCTGTGAGGAAGAAGATAGCCACACTGGAGTGCCAGCTTCGCCTGCCTCTGTCCCCAATCCTCACTCATCATTCCTGATGATACATCGGGACAAAGCAGATTTTGATTCAGTATCAAAGTCATGACTTATCTAAATAAGTCTCTTCTCTCAAAGTTGATAAGCATAGATACACTTGAAACAAATTCAGTTAAGATTTATCATTTATGGATAGTTTTAGAAGAAAATCACATTGAATTTTTTTCTTTTTAGAAGGATGATTTGAAGAACTGCGTAGGGTTCTAAGGCTCCATGTTTTAGCCAAACCATCCAAATATTCTGCTCCTTCCTCCTTTCCTTTGTCCCCTTTTCTTTTTGTAATTTCAACTAGTATTTTCTTTTTTTCTTCTTTGTTCTTTTTAGATATACATGACAGTAGAGTGTATTTTGACATACTATATATACATGGACTATAACTTATTCTAATTAGGATCCTATCTTTGAGGTTGTACAGAGTATGGAGTTTCATTCTCATGTATTCATATATGAATATAGGAAAATTATGTCCAACTCATTCCACTGTCTTTCCTATTCCCATGTCCAACCTTCTTTTCATTCCCCTTTGTCTAATCCAATGAACTTCTATTCTTCCCTTGCTCTTCCTTATTATGTGTTAGCATCCACACATCAGAGAGAATATTCAGCTTTTGGTTTTTTGGGATTGGCTTATTTTACTTAGCATAATATTCTCCAGTTCCATTCATTTACCAACAGATGCCATAATTTCATTCTTCTTTATGGCTGAGTAATATTCCATTGTGTATATATGTACCACATTTTCTTTATCCATTCATCTGTTAAAGGGCACCTAGGTTGGTTCCATAGTTTGGCTATTGTGAATTGAGCTGCTATGAACATTGATGTGGCTGCATCACTATAGTATGTTGATTTTAAGTCCTCTGGGTATAAACAGAGGAGTGGGATAACTGGGTTAAATAGTGATTGCATTCCTAGTTTTCTGAGGAATCTCCATACTGCTTCCCAAAATGTTTGCACCAATTTGCAGCCCTACAACCAATGTATGAGAGAAGATTTTTCTTCACATCCTCACCAACGTTTATTGTTACTTGTATTCTTGGTAATTGCCAAGAATTACAAGTAACAATAAGTTACAAGAATTTTGACTGGAGTAAGATGAAATCTCAGTGTAGTTTTGATTTCCATTTCTCTAATTGCTAGAGATGTTGAACATTTTTTTCACATATTTGTTGACCATTCGTATTTCTTCTTCTATGAAGTGCCTGTTCAGTTCCTTTGCCCATTTATTGATAGGGTGATTTGTTTGTTTGGTGTTAAGTTTTTGAGTTCCTTGTATATCCTGGAGATTAATGCTCTGAGGTACAGGTGGTAAAGATTTTCTCCCGTTCTATAGGATCTCTGTTCACGTTCTTGATTGTTTCTTTTACCGTGAAGAAGCTTTTAAGTTTGATACCATCCCACTTATTGATTCTTGATTTTACTTCCTGCACTTAGGGCCCCACCTCATCCATACAGTGCAGCTAATTCATCAGAATTCCCAGTTTCTCCTTCATCTTTTCTGAGACTTTGGTTTTGCTCCATTCCACCATTCTTTGCTTCAACCCCCAAGTGTACTTGATATGACTCAGAGGCAGAGTGGTTTGGACTGGATTAAAAGAATGGGAGCATAAAGGAATTCTTATACTCTTTGTATCTAATGAATTTCCCTGGTGTAAACTCAATATTAAATATAGATTACAGCAAAATGGTTCTTCAGGGAATAACAGAAGGATATCAGATTTTAAAGGGACTACTAATTGAAAGGACTATCTGGCTGGGAATATTTTAATAAACATTATTTTCTGTGGCTTCCAAACTAGGGCTTCCAGAGCAGTGGGTAGAGGAGAAGTATGGAAATGACTCATAGGAGCAGTAGCCCTCGTTGAAAATACCTTAGATTGACTAACTTAGGTTGTAGTAGTTAAAGACTTACCTTTCTTCTCTGACACATGAGAGGCACTTGCTCGATCAAGTACGTCTATAACCAGTACCCCCAAGGAAATTATTATTTCAAGAAAGCTTTAATGATTGGTAAGTATTCTGCATATAGACCATTGGTGTTTTCTAGAATTTTATTGATTTATGCATTTGCTGGTTGCATTTAAAAAGTTTCAACTTTAAACATCACTTACATTGTATCTTTGGTAATATCACTTTACAGTTTTCCTCTCCTTTTATATTCTTTGTTTTCTGAGTCATATTCCATGAGACAAAATATCCTTCAAATTTCACTCAGCTGAGCCTGTTCTCCATCCAGTTTAGGGCAGTAAGTATTTGATTCCTCAGAAAGGCAGTGTTTTGTCAGTAAACTTTGACTTTTTCCCTGAAAGAGAGAAGGATCCAGATGTATGACTACATGAATGTCTGAATGCATCAAGCAGAATGGTGTGGTGGGCAGAGAATCTGCCCAAGGCTCCGGAATCTGAGTTCCTGTTCTGGTGCTTCTTGTGTTTACTAATCTTATTGGTCCTCCGTTTTCTCAGGTACAAAGCCAGTAGGAGGCCTGGACCAACTTTTTAAGGTCATCCTTGGAAAAATCTTCATGGTTTTGTTATGATAGATTCTTAGATCCTAAAATAATATGGTCCTCTAATTTGTGGGTTGGAATGATACCATACCTGAAAAGAGTAAATGTAACTCATTTCATTGTGTTTAAACATTAATTTTTATTTTCTCTCACTATTCCCTCCCCCACCCACATGTACCCCTCACCACTCCTACCATCTCCACCACCCTCTAAAATAACACAAATCTATTTTTATGCCAAATTATATGTAGACATCTGTTCCAGAAAGTTAATAGCTAAGGGAAAAAACAAATTTTTATAATCTTTATCTGTTCGTTTCTGAAAGAATTCTAGTCACTCATTTGAAATGTTTAGCTGAATTACTTGGCATCCTATCATTGGTGGTGGGTGGCCAAAACAATTACTTGGATCTACAGTAGCATTGAACTCATCTGAGTTTTGCATCTAAATATCTCTGAAATTATTGTTCAACGGTAAATAAAGAAAGAGCCTTGCCTTCCAATGAGCCACCATTTTTCTAATCTCAGATTTATTGTGTATCTTGTGGGGTTTTAGTCTAAGTTCCTTGAGTAAGGATTTGCTAAATTAAAATGAACTCCAATTTTATTTTCATTTGTAAAAAATAATTCACACCACATATAAGAAAGCAGGATGCATAAAAATCAGAATTGCCATGTGAAGGACTAAAATTGTTTTTAGCTATTTTTGTGGAGAAGAAATGGTACCAGTGTTTTAAGCTCAGAGTTCATTGAGAGTTGGCCAGTGATCACATCTGATCTTGATCTCAGTCCATTTGGGGCCTAGGCAGTAACAGAAGCCATATCATCTAAAGGTTACTCTGCTCCTGTCGGTGACAGAGTGGCCACTGAGGACAATCTGAGCAGCAGGTGGTCAAGAAAAGCATGATGTCAGGAAAACATAGTGGAAATCTCCCAGAGAGCTGATTGACAGTGAAGGTCCTTGAAAGGTGGCAGGTCCTAGCCACAGGGGTTAAAACTCAGGCGTAGAATTCTGAAACCAAAGATGATGACAATCTAGATGTAGTTGGAAGATCAAGAAAACAAAACAAAAAACAAACAAACAACAGATAGGAAGCCAATTCATGAAAATACAGCACCAGGCACTATATTCAGGGGATTCCAGTTCCTAAAACCAATATTCAACATCAGGCTGAAACTAGTGTAAAATTAGCTTAATGCTAACTTGCCTCAATTGTTGGTGTCTGTTGACACTAGATCATTTTAAGTTTGAAACTAGGAGACAGGTAGGATATTGCTCTATTTCACAACTATTTTCCTTAAAAATATTATTCAGACTAGCATGAATTATTAGTCCTTCACTTCCTTTTTATTGGTACCAAAAGAATGGATAATCCTGAAAATAATGAAGCCAAAGGTAACATTATAAATACCTTGAACTTCAATAAATTGCTGGTATTAGGTGGAGAATTCCTAATCTGAAAATCTAAACTTCAAAATGCTTCAAAATCTAAAACTTTTTGAGTGTCCACATGATGCCATAAGTGGGAAATTCTACAACTGACTTTATGTGACAGGTTGCAGTCAAAACCTAGGTACACTAAAAATGTATAAAGTTACCTTCAGGCTGTGAGTATAAGGCTACAAGTATAAGAAATATAAATGAATTTCATGGTTGCTTCTGTTTTGTTTTGTATTTTGGTTTTTGCATAACTAGGGATTGAACTCAGAGGCACTCTCCCAATGAGATATATCTCCAGCCCTTTTAAATTTTCAAATTTTGAAATAAGATCTTGCTAAATTGCCCAGGCTGGCCTTGAATTTGTAATCCTTCTACCTCAGCCTCTCAAGTCACTGGGATTACAAGCACGCACCACCATGCTTAGCTTGAATTTCATGTTTACATTTGGGTCCCATCCATCCTTAAAATATCTCATTTTATATTTGCAAATATTCTCAAATCTGAAATCTGGAACACCTCTTATCACAACTATTTTAGATAGGAATATTCAACCTGTATTGAAAAAATCCAGTGAAATTTTTCTATTCATGTCAACAAGAGCTTATTGAGCACCTATTACCAACTAGAAAAAGTACAGGAGGCTTTGATGACACAAACAATTTTGACTACAGTGCATCTGCTCTGTTCTCTTTAGCAGTTTATCCCAACCTCAACCAGAAACCAAGGACTCTGTCTCCAGTCCATGGCCTCAAACCAGGGAGAGAGGGGCAATTTTGTTCTGGGCTTACATCACCTTTCTGTCAAAAGAGAACCTCAGAAATGTGGAATTTACGTTTGCTATTTGGAAATATTTATTGAGAATGAGCTATGTGCAGAGCATGATGCAGGATTCTTAGGTGCAAAAATGAGCACAGTACAGTCCCTTCCTTGAAATAGCTTACCGTTCAAAAGGAAGGAAACATAGAATGCAAAATTGAACTTGTCTTCTCCCACTGGATATCTGACCTCCACACCAGCATTTCATACAAATCAGGGCTTCCAGATTTGCAGGAAAATAATTGCTATAAATTTCTCTATTATCAGATGTGACAAATTTGCAAGTGTGGAGATAGAGATCCACAGCAAGAAAGAGTATTTGGGGATTTAAAAAATTGGTTTCAATATTAAAATTCAATATTATAGAATGGAAGTGTTCTAGCACACAGTGCTTTTAGTCAAAGCAGAAGATCAGTGCCTTCCAGGAAATTGTGAGTTGTCTGACTTTTGTTCATTTTTTTTTCTCTTTGTGGCAGCTTGCTCTCTCTGCAACTAATTTTTTTTCCCCATGGAAAACTATTTAAGGTCATTGTGACATCGTATACTACAAAGTGAGGGAGAAAAGAGAGAAATACATGGGGAAAAATTCATAATCAAGTCAGATCAAAGGAACTTTTACATAACCTATTTTTCTGTGATTTTTATATGAAAAATTCAAAAGAAAATTAAAACAGACTTACAAGTTTCGACTTCCTACTGATAAGTGAGGCACATTTTGCCATTTGTGATTCTTTGGCAAATTTTAAATCATTTTACTACAGAAAAGCAAAGCATTGTTCTTTGAACTTATCATTAAATGTGAGTATCTAAATTCATTACACATATCAAATATGTCACTCTTCTGTTGCATGCACTTTGGGACAACAAAAGATTCATACACCAAAGTTATTTGCCATGTTCCTGAAGGTCATTCTGTTGTAAGAATAAAAATATGAAATAATCATTTTCTACTTTACAGAAATTCATGGGCAAGAAACTGTAATATGTGCAGCTAGTCTCTAATAAATAATAATAAATTCTTATTCCTTTCCTTAAGAAGCTTACAGTCTTCTGAAGGAGAAAACATGAGCACACTTAACTGAAATTTATGGCATGCCATAGTAAGTGATACAAATGCAATCAGCCTTGCATATCTGTGGGTTCTTCACTCATGGATTAAACAGACCAGGGATCAAAACTACTTGGATTAAAAGCATCTATTCCTAACATGACAGACTTTTTTCTTGTTATTATTTCTTAAATACTGTACAACAAATATTTGTATAGCATTTACATTGTTTTAGTATTATAAATGATCTAGACATGATTTTAAGTATACAGAAGGATGTGCATAGATTATATGCAAATACTAGGGATTGTTTTTTTGTACCAGGGATTCAACATAAGAGTGCTTAACCACTGAGCAACATTCCCAGCCCATTTTATTTTTATTTTGAGACAGGGTCTCGATAAATGGCTGAGGCTGTCCTCAAACTTGTGATCTTCCTGCCTCAGCCTCCCAAATTGCTGGGATTACAGGTGTGCACCGCCAGATTCCACAATACTATGCCATTTTATATAAGGGACTTGAGCATCTATGTACTTGAGTATCCAACAAAGGTCCAATCCTTCATGGATACTAAGTGGCAACTACATGTACACATAATAAATACACATAACACCTACATTAGGCAAAAGCTATTTTAATCATCTCTAATCATTACAATCCTAGGAAGTAAGTTATTTTTGTTTTAGACACAAAGTTATGGTCAAAAGAAGGTAGCATTAATTGACAAAGTAAAATAAAGGTGAGCTTTAGCAATAGTCATTACGATTTTCCCCCAATTTCTTGCTGAAAAGATGAAACTGACCTCTTCCCTGTCCTCTCTCATTTCAGCACTTAATCTTCCTGTGCTGTCTCCTGCAGACACAAGTGCTTAATAACCCATAGCCAATGCATTCAATGGGTTCTATTAGCGTACATGGCCTGGAAAGCTTTATTATATATTGATCTGAAAAACTGTGGTTGAAAAGCAGTGCTTTACCATTGCAAAAACGCATTCTAACAGTCCATTCAAACAATGAATATTTTATTGAAAAAAAAAAAAGGCCAAACCACTTGCTTGATTTCTACATAAACTCAGGACCTCACCTTTTGGGCTCAGAAGTTGCTCTGATGATATGCAGGGGTTAATATAGTCACCTAGTTCTTAACTTCTGATTCAGAATGGTGAGAGAGATTTGAGCCCAATATAAGTGAGTTCACTCACTGTCATATCAAACAATAGCCAACGGGTACCAATGTGCAAATTTGAGGTCAACAGCTCTGAGTAGTAGAAGTTGGTTGTATTACAAAAGGTTAGAAGTCCTGTGAACATACTAAATTATATATTTATAGTGCAAAATATAGTACACAGACATATACCACATTTATCTTTTTAATTGTATTTAAATTATACATTTTAAATTTATTATTATTTTTTGTGTGGTATTGGGGATCAAATCCAGGGCTTTAGGTATGCTAGGCAAGCACTCAATCACTGAGCTATATCCTGAGTCCTTAATTATATTTTAAAAGATTTCATGTATTATGAAAATACTTGGAGCAAGCACTGTGAAACTCACAGTGGTTAGGCTTCTTTTAGACATGTTCCAATTTTAAATTGGAGACACTGTATTAAGTCTGCCAAAAATTTCAATGGGAAGCAGAGAAATAAAGGAGAAAGGGCCATAAGGAAAATGAGTCCTTCCAGTGACCCACCTCCTCCTGCCATGTCCCACCTGCCAACAGTTAACACCCAGACCATTCAGACTAGGATGGACTGAGGAGGTTACAGCCTCACACTCCAAACACTTTATCTCTGAACATTCCTGCGTTATCACAGAAGCTTTTGGGGGACACCTCATATCCAAACCACAACAACAAGGGAACTCAAGACAAACTGCTCTGACCTCATATTCCTGTCCCTTCAACTGCATTTGAGACGGCTGACCTTGGCCTTGGCCTCTGTGACACCACATTCTTTTTTTCTTCTCTTGCTATTATCTATCTTCTTAATAAGTTTAGTCTTCCCTACCTAGACATTCAATTTTTACCTTAAATATTAAAGAGATTAAAAAAGTTATAAAGTAGGTGAATGAAATAAAACATGATTTAGCATACCTGTCCACATACATCACCTATTAAAAAAATATTTTTATGATCTTTGAAATCCCCTCTCAACTTTTCTCAATTCCATCTTGCTTCTCTCCTCAGTGATAACCTCTCTTCTAAATATTTTGTTCTTCATTCTTATACCATTCTTTTTCATTTGATCATGTACCTTTGTCCATAAGCAATTGATCTGTAATGTAGCATGCTTTTTTAAAATTTTATATAAATGGAGTAATATTACAAGTATTTTTTTAACTTGCCTTTTTCACTCAGTAGTGTATTTCTAAGTCACATTCCTGTTCTTGCTTAGATATAATTCCTTTATCTACCTGAATGTAATAATGATACTCTGTCTCTGTATGTGTGTGTTCCTCATTTAATTATCCATTCTACTATTGATAAAAAATGTTTGCCATTTCAAGTCATTTGCTAGTACAAACAGAATGGTAAGAGCATTCTTGTAATGCTATTTTTGTACAAAAATTTCTGTAGGATATACTTTCACTTGAAACCGTAAGACCATACTGTATGGGCATTTTTATTTTATTTTATTTTTTTATTTACCTTCAGTTAATTAATTTATTTAACTGTGTTTCAAGTCATAGTACATATATACAGCTCAATATTTCCATCTCTCTGGTTGCAAACAAAATAGAGTCACACCATTTGTGTTTTCATACATACACCTAGGGTAGTAATGTCCATCTCATTAATTTTGCTTTATATTTTCAAGTTATTTTCCAAAGAAGTTTAGCAATTTTTACTTCTACCATTAAAGAATAGGGCTTTCTTTGTTCTATAATATTACCAAACATGATCTAATCAGAATATTTTAAGTTTCTGTCAATCATATGAATGTAGAATAGCATCGCACTGAGGTCTGAATTTGTACTTTACTATTATAGGACATGGTATTTTCAAAAATCATATTTGTGTTTGACTTCAGTGTCCTGGGTCAGCATCAGAATTCACTCAACAGGATCTAATAGAAAAACCCATTCTTTTATCATTACCCCTAACTTTCTCAAGGAATCTTCTTTGACTATATCAAACTTTCAAAGTTCTATCCTTGACTTCCTATATGGATATTTTACTATCTTTCTAATCACATCCTATAGGGTCATTAACTATTCGATGTATAACTTAATTCTTCAGTGAGAATTAAAGATTCTTCAGAGTCAAACTGAGTTTGCTGTTTCTTTTACATACTTCTCAATTTATGTGTCACATATTTAATGTACTCCAAAATTTATGCACCACAGGTAGATGATAAATAAATACATATTCAAGTGATCTGAAAAAAATAAAAAGGCCTAGTCAAAGGGGAAAAATGAGGCATAATTTTAGTACAAAGAATATTCTGTTTGAAAGATGTTAGTATTGCTGTGCAATAATCAGAAAGCAAAACAGAGAAGAAAATGTTTGCATTAACCCTTCTATGCACTTGCCTATATATGCACTTTGAGCTTAACAGATTAAGAATACATACTGGACTAAACTTTGAATTGGCTCCAAGGTTTCCTTACCCAGGAATTCCTTCCATTAATCTCTGGGTTTAAAGTATTTAAACAGTGAGATGTAGATTTTGACGCTAAATCTTCCACTGAATTACTATGTAGGCATGAGGGAGAAACTTATGCTGGGCTTTTCAGTTTGTTTTAGGACATAAAAGAGAAAAACAACTCTTACATTTCTCCTTTGAATTTGAATATAATTAGAATGTGTTAAAACCTAAAGACCTTCATAAGAAAATCTTTATGTAAACTACCTGTATGTCAACTTTAAATATTATTTTTCTTTCCTGATTAATTACAAAAGGATTCAAGAGAAGATGACAAGATACAGAAGTGCTAGTTAGTAAATTCTGGTTCACTTCCTTCCATCATTGTTTGACATAATTGCCTGTCTTCCTGGCCTACAATCTTATCACTGTCAGGACCAATTTTCAATGTAAGAGACACTAGACAAATAGATACAATGGGGAAATTTTTACAAAAGAATAAGATGTGGTAATTCCTCTCTAAGAAATTCATATATAGTTGAGAAGATAAGGCTTGTTCACAGTGGGGAAAAAACCTATTATACAAGGTGAAATGTGATAAAATTCAAATCAGTAGCATAAATGTGCCATGGTTTATAGAGTAGAGATAAGACTGAAGTGTAAATCGAACCAAATTGTGCAGCCTGTGACTTTGAATGCCAAAGCAAATATTTTGGGCTTGATCCTGTAGACAACAGAAACCACTGAGGACTTCTGAATTGTGGAGTGCTCTGATATGAATGGCATTTAGAAAGATAAATACAGAGTAAAGAAAATCAGGAGCAGGCACACCTGTTAGGAATACATTGTAATTGTAGGGTCAGGAAACTACACACACTTGAATGAGGAAGCTGGTTTCATACCTGCTATGCTAGGCCCTGTTAGGAGTACTTGATATAAATTCCAATTCTCACAATGACCAAGCAAGATCTGTACTTTTGTCTTTATCTTACTGATGAAAGAAGAATTTCATAGTTGATTATGTGACATGTTGCATTAACTTATAAATCAAGTCTCTCTGAATCTGTAAGACGTAGTACATGATATTCCTCTCCTTTGGTTTTAGAAGTTGTGAAGGTTAGGGGCATTTGGGTAGGTTATGGTCACAGGCTGTGAGATTTTTCTGCATCTAATTGATTTGAATTTGAAGGACAAGAATGTCTAAGGAGGCCAGAAAATGGATATGGCCAAAAGTCAAATGCAGGACTCATTAGATGATTGTCAGGAACAATGAGAAAGCTTGGGGCACTTGAAGCTTTATGAAATCACTTTGTAAGAGACAATGCCTAAGAGACAAGTAGCCCCAGAAAAGAAACACAACCACTTAAGATTACTGCAAGGTATAATGAAGCATGTCAAATCTCTTCTGACCAAAAGTGTTTAGCTTATCCAGAAATCAAAGCAAAGGTCAGTAGGCACCTGCTATGGTTTGAGTGTGTCCCTCCAAAGTTCCTGTGTTGAAACCTTAGTGAGTTTCTCAGTTGGTGGTGGGAGACAGGACCTTTAAGAGGTGATTAGAGCCGGGTGCGGTGGCACAAGCCTGTAATCCCAGCATTTAGGGACGCTGAGACAGGAGAATCGCGAGTTCAAAGCCAGCCTCAGCAACAGCAAGGCACTAAACAACTCAGCAAGACCCTGTCTCTACATAAAACACAAAATAGGGCTGGGTATGTGGCTCAGTGGTCAAGCGCCCCTGAGTTCAATCTCCAGTACCAAAAAAAAAAGAGGTGATTAGATCATTAAGATGGATTTATTCTTCTCTCTTGGGAGTGAGTCCTTGTTCTTGCAAAACCAGATTAGTTATATGTAGAATAAATTGTTGCAAAGTGTGACTATCCCTTGTATTTGGTCTTTTGTGCACATGCCTGTGTGATTCTGTGCATTTACCATGAATTGAAGTAGCGTAAGGCCTTTACTAGATATGACTACCCAATCTGCGATTTCCCAGCCTCCAGAATTCTGAGACAAAATAAACCTCTTTCCTTTATAAATTAACTAGTTTTTGGTGTTTTGTTTTAGCAATAGAAAACAGACTAAAATAGCACCAAAATGAGGAGAGTAGAGGAATCATTAGAACTTCAACTCATTTCACAATTTGATTAGAAGCAGCCTTCATGTCAAGGTGTTTTATTGAAGTTGCTGGATTTCCCTCGTTTAAAAAAATAAAATGTTCACAATATATGCACAAAATTCATTTCTTTGAAAAAAAAGCCCCCAAAATCCTTTATTTTGAATACCTCTTTTACACTGTCCTCAAATCAAAGAAATGAAGGGAAATCAGTATCCACAAAGTGCACAAACAATCTGATACATTATGTTTAAGATGGTTTCCTCTTTAATATCCAACAAACAATATCAGTTTTCCATTCTGGAGGTGGTACAGGGGTCTAATTGGAAAAATAAACCTCTCCAATGCATCATAATTAAGGTAATTATAGATCTAAATTGCCTGAAGGTTATATTTTTCCAATACCATTCTTGAATGAGACCTTGCAATCAAATAGTATTTGTATTTTTTAATAAATATAACTGTAGCATAACTTTGCAGTGATTGTCTTAAATTAACATTCTCCAGTCTTAAAAAACCATATTTGACATAGGATTGTAGTGAAATATCTGGGTAAAAACAAATATTTCCTATAATAATTTTGACTTTTGTGACACTTTAAATAGAGGAAAAGAAGTCTGCCTGACCTTTCAGCCAGTACAAATAAGATGCCAATTGCCAAATTCACATGGTTAATTGTAGCAGCAGAAAATGAAATACAGCTTTGCAATAAAAATGGAAAAATATAATGGTGATAGTGTCAACCAAACCTTGGAAAAGTTCCTGTTCCAGTTTCTATCAATTGAATGTGTTATATGTAGGCTTTGAGGTATACGTCCACAATATTGCTAGAATGGTACGTGGTAAGTAGGAAGGAATAGTCCCTAACTTCAGACAGTGCACCTTTTGTAGAGCATAATAACAGTGTCTCAAAGAATGTCACCAATAATTAAATAACATTTGCACATGTCTCAGGTTTTCCAAATCACCTTAGGATGCATCTCCTCAGTCCCTACATCTAGCCCTTTGGAAAGTGTTATCATTTTAACCTCTTGAAAGTCTTTGACCCATCTAATGCCTTAATACCTGAGCATTACAACAGCCTCCTCCTGGTTCCCTGCAATCCTGTCTCCACACAGCAGCACTCAGGTGAATCTATGTTGCACAGAGAGCGAGAGCCAGCCACTCACTGATGTTGCTCTGCCCTGCTTGGCCTGACCTGGACCCTGGCTCCCATATGCCATCCTCATCTCCTCTCACTCACAGCAGGGCTACCGCATGACCTTCTTTCTACTCTTTGACCATGCAAAGCTCATCTCTCCCTTTGGTCCTTTCCTCTTGTCATTCTCCCACCTGCAGCTTCCTTCCCTGAATCTTCATGGGGCTAGCATCACCATTTCATTCAGATCTCAGCTACAGTGCCCCCTCTAGAGAGAATCCTTGCCTAGCTACCCAACTGACTTTACCCTACCACCCCCCCACCTCTGCTTTTCTTCATAAAAAATTATTAATCTCTGAAATTATCTCATTCATGGCTTCTCCTCCACTACTTTCAGCCACCCTAAGACAAGGGTCCCTGATTTTCTCATTCACTGCTCAGTCCCCAGTGCTTATAGTAGTGCTTGGAACAAGGTAGCCCTCAGAGAATACCTCTAGGATGCCCATGACAATCCTGACTCAACAGCATTGTATTTTCTTTTCAACTGTGAAAGTTGGGTTCCTAAGCTTCCTCCAGCCCTTGCTTCTGAGCCAGGATAACAGACCTAATAGTTGATATATTTTAAATCTATGGAAAAAAATAGAATGGGAAAATAATTTAGGAAAAGGAGTGTCCATGACCCATAAATTAGCCAATAGGGTCTACATAAATATTCCAAGTAGACTCAATTTAAGCAGTATAGTAATATATCAGGTAAAATGGAACATAGTCAAATTTGATGTGAACTAACTCAGTGATTAGAGACTCTAAACACTTAATTTCTGTTTACTAGTCTGTGCTGCTTAGACTCCCTCTCCTTCCTGACTCTTTTTCTAAGATGCATTAAGGTTTCCTAAAGTTTCAGACATGATAAAGCTTTATTTAATCTAACTACAAAAATAAATCTTGTTGTTAAATGTTATTATTCAAGAACATTTCTTTGCATTTCCATATCTAGACCCATATTTGAGTACAAAAAGCACAACCACCTTGTGCATGAAGGAAGGTGATATAATAGAAGACACTAGATGTAGAAGTTAGGTTGAAACATGAGCTCTACCACTTTCAGCTTCTTACTTAATCTCTCCAAGCCTCAGGATCCATCTGGAACATGGGAATGATATCTCCAAGATTGAGTAAAATAATTCTATTAAATGATTTATAAATTGGGATGTGGTTATGAGGAATAACATCATCTCTATTCTCATCATTATCATCATCACCTTCATCACCATCATCTTTGAGCCAGATCAGATATTATGGGTTATATTTTATTGGCATATGTCATTTCTCTTACCCCAGAACCAGTGACAAAAATAAATACAAAAATATAACTAAGCTGTTCATAGCATGAACATTGTCATCAAACAGAAGAGCTAAAATACAGCTATGCCCCTGACTAGATATGGGACTTCTCTCTAGTTACCCAGTCTCACAAAGACTAGCATTCCTCACCTGAAAAAAAAAATGGAGAAAATAATTACCTCTACCTCTTTAGAAGCAAGACATAAGGATTAAATGAGAAAATGGCCAGAAGTCATCTGACACATGACTCACAATTATCATTTGTGTTAGTATTTCATTCTCCTGGAGTTAAAAATTGGAAAAGTAATGATGTTTTATAAAGAATATATATTATGATTCAGAACATATTAATTGCCATTTAAATCCTCTTAATGTAAAGCATCTGAAGGGTTGCTGCTTCTGCCCAAAGTAACTGAATTCAGCAGTAATGAATTTTCTAACAGGATCTTAAACTTCTTGAAATATCAATTTCCACATTCCCCTGCTGTCCATATCCAAGAATATTCCACCATTCCTTATGTTGGAGCTCACCATCTTCCTCCCCATAGGTCACCAGCATCCTCATCATGAAGTAGTTCTTTTGCCACTGTGCAGCTGTCTTGCTGACCAGGGCAGATGGCAGAGTGTAAACAGGGCTCCAGCACTGGCTCATGCATGACTGACTAGGCAATTTACTTCTTTAATCACTTTTAAGTGTACAGTTGTGTGTACTTAAATTCGTGATGTTGTGAAACCATCATGACCCTCTTTCTCCAGAACTTTTTAATTGTCCCAAAATGAACTTCTGTATCTCTGAAACAGTAACTCTTCATTTCCCATAGCCCCTGGTGTGTTGTGTTTCCATTTTTGTTTGTCTGAAGACATTTTCAAGTTTTGTTTGTGATTTCTTTTTTGAGCTATTGCTTATTTAAGAGTGTGTTGTTTGAGTTCCACATATTTGTGAATTTCTCAATTTTCCTTCTGTTGTGAATTTCTAATTGTATTCAGAGTCAATGTCAATATATTGGTTTTGATTATTATGCTATGGTTATGTAAGATATTGTCATTGGAGAAAGTTGAAGAACACATGGAAACACTACATTCTATTGTTTTCAATTTCTGTGAGAATTTGAAATGATTTCTAAATGAAAATTTTGTTTTTTTAAATGCACACTGAAATAATTCATATTAAGTACATTTTAATGATTGGAGGAGGAATGGGAATGGAGAAGGAGAAAAGGGGAAGGAAAAAGATATTCCAGAGTGTTTTTGAAATCTTGATTTATCATTTTGGGGTATACACTACCGTTCCCTATTACAAGATTATAAACACCATGAAGTCAAAAACTATTTATTAGTAATTTCTGGAAATCTCAGTGGCTAGCACAGTGATATGTATATATTAGGCTCACAATGAACAATCATTCCATTATTAAACAAATGAGCTAGTGACCGTATACTTGTTTCATAGCTGAATTCTACAAAGCAAACAATTCTAAAGTTGTTTTTGGTGGGAACATTGACATTTTATAAATGCTTACTTTAAACATTAACCTTGATATTTAGGTCTGAACTATTTCTGGCTGTTGCAGTTGTGTCATAACAGCGCTTACCCAACAGTGGATGTGACAGCCATGGATACATTCAGGAATTCAGTGGGAAACCTCAGCTGGGTAGTCCATTGGATCTTATCACGAAGGACCTTCATGTCCGAACACCAAAATTTGCCTTTTATGAGGAAAGAAATTCTAGTCCCTAGAAATGTCATCATGGGGTTTCTGAAATGCAAACTGGACTCTTGATTCTAATGTCCCATTAATCAAATCATGCTTTTGCTCAATAATCTTTATACTTCCCTCATGATGCCTTTCCATCTTCAGATTTGCTCATAAATGTTTCAGGCTCTATCTTCCTCTCCTTGTTACCCCTACCAATTTATGCTTGGGAAGATTTATATAAAAAGGAGAAGTTACATTAAAAACAGAAAGGGAGAAAAAAGAGAGGCCAGTGAAAGGGAGAGGGAAAAAAAAGGGGAGGAATGGGAGAGGGAGGGAAGTGATAAACAGTGGGAGGGGCAATGATAGAATAAATAGGTATTTTAAAGGTGGCTGTGAAAAGTTTACATGAGCTGAAAACATCACTGAAATACTTTGGATGGGGGCTGGGGTTGTGGCTCAGTGGCAGAGAGCTTGCCTCACACATGTGAGGCATTGGGTTCAATCCTCAGCACCACATAAAAATAAATAAAGATATTGTGTCCATCTATGACTAAAAACTATTTTAAAAAAAGAAAAGAAAGAAATACTTTGGATGAAAGTTTTTCCAAAGACTCTGCTAGTTCTTCTCAGCTCTGAATCCTGTGGCCCTTCAGAGAATAAGAAACGTAGTTTTCTTCTACTTGGCAGGAAAAACAGAGTATTTTCCTTACTGTGTTATAAGAAAGTCAAATGTGCGATGTTTGATGGCTTTGCTGCCATTTTCACGAGGAAGTGTGTTCCTTTTGCTATGAACAGCATGTCTCCTGTACTGTCTCCTGCCTACGCGGCCTGCAAACAAAAAGTGATTACAGAAATAGGCTGATTCGGCATGCCCTGGACGACAAAGTTAATTGAGCAATAAGTTAAAAATGTAAAAATTTTGTCAGGCATTGTGAAAAGGGAAAGTCACATGGATATGAGAGAGATCTGCTCTTAAAAATAAAAAAAGAATCTGATTTCTAAAATGCTAATTGCTCACCCGAATTTTGTTTTAAAATTTGCATCTTTAATTTGAGCAACTGTCGTTTTCCTAGTTCCCCTTCCCATTAAGAATCTTGATGAGAAAATTAAAGTTGTAAATTCACTCGTGGTAAACCTCATAGCCTGGGTCACTCCAAAGCAAAGTCCAAGACAAGAACTAGTTTGTATGTGGTTTAGTTTGGTGGTGGTCCCAGGGAATGCGAGCGAGAGGCAAACAGGGAGGGACGACCAACCCAGAGTACACTGACAAGCTGGTCACCACTGTGGGAGGAGACTGGTCACGCACAAAAAGGAAGAAGGGAGCATTTATCCAACGACTCCTACCATTCTTTCTGGTTAAGAAGTGCTCCACTGGGTTAACACCTTTGCATTTATATACATTATTGAAAAGTCCTGGGGCAAAAGCAGGAGTAAAGACCGAAGGTGGTAAGATGCTGTCAGATCATACCTGTGCAACTTGGCAATGACTGGAATAAAGTTGAACTGAGGCTGGAAGGCAGAGCACCTTGCAGTGAAGGGAATTAAATGCACTTACTCTCTGATCAGCATTTGAAGTCTGGGCTTCTCAAGGGGGCCAAGCCCTTGGGTTTGATTTTTTTAGATAATTGGGATTTAGCTAGACAATTTAAAAGTGCTCAAGAAAAAGCATCCTTGATTGTGATTGTGTCTTAAAATTAAGACTACATGGATAATTCTTAAGATTTTCCAGATACA
>CM053400.1:113536778-113629252 GCA_028644305.1 Xerus rutilus
AAGAAAACCAAGTGGCAATTTAGACACATTTTCCCAGACTGGAAACCTGAGGCTATAGATAATTAAGGAGTGGAAGTGGGTATGACCGTGTCAAGATGCCATGAGTTTTGGAAGCTGACATGGTATCATAGAAACAGTGTCTATAGTCAGCTCCACTGCTCACCGTGACCTTTGTACATGACCTAGCCCTCATGGGCCAGAGGGAACAAATAACAGCACCTTCATAAAGCTTCTGAGAAGACTAAGAGAACATTTTACCTAGTACTCACCTGTGTTAGGTGTGAGGCAGAAATCCATTGCTAATTCTCTTTGCTTAATCATGTGTGCTCATTCTGGAAAGCTGAATGGCAGAACAAATTTGAAGTAGCTCTCTTACATGTACCTCTCCAATTAAGTTCCTTGAACTGACCTCAGCTGCCATTCAAAGCCAAGTTGGAAGTCTGGGACTGGGTGGCATGGTACCTTCTTTTTTAATGTCAGTGCATTTAATTTTAATATACTGGGCTATGGTAAAACAACAGAAGGATGTAGGCAGTCTTTTGTTATTTATGCATCCTGCTAAAAATTGTGTGCTAGACAGTAAATTAAGAAAAGCTGTCCTATAAATTTCAATTAATCTTACACTGGTTTTATTACTTAATACATTATTATGAACCATGTTTCTACAATCTACAATAGAAGTTCAGGAAAGGGCTATAATCATGTGTTAGAATTTTGCTATTATTATTTTTCCTCAACTAAATCCATCCTCTAAATAAAGCATGAAATCAGCTAGATTTTCCTCTATGATATAAAAACAACAAAATCAAATCTTATTGAGCCATTGATGTTGCTGAATTGACTCCAAAGCAGAATGTAAAATTTCAGTTCATAAATGACCAGAACAGTTCAAATTACATCCCAAAAGGATGCATGTACCTGTCTATTCTTTCTTGATTGATTTTGTAATTTTAAAGAAAATTGTCTAGGAGAGACTAGTTGATAATAAAATATAATATGCCACAAGACAAAGGTCTGTATAGCAGAGTGCTTAAAGACCAGAACAAAAAATAGTTTAAAATCCTTCATTTTTGATGGCACACGTAACTAACTATAAGCTGATAGCCAGCAGAGATGTGTTTTCAACTCTGCTTTTGGGGTATGTGGTGGTGGTAGTGGTTCTTGACACTGGTGTATGAGAGAGACAAAGAGAGAGAAGGAGTTTGATCCTCATATTTCAGCTTTAAGCTTAGATTAATGTATGGAAGTTTAGAATGACAAGTTGAATAAGCACAAAGCACAAGGATGAAAGAAAATGTGCACTATAGAATCATTACCTTAACTCATTAACTCCCAAGTGTTCAATTCTGCCGATATTTCAATGAAATTGACATAAGTGCATTAAAATGGTTGTATTATAGTCTAGACTTTATATATCCTTTATATGTATTTGCACATATAGAATATGTGAAAATATGAGTAAATAGATATGTATGAAAATTATCTTTTCAAATACTCTTATCATTCACCTATTATTTTTCTCCAAAGAATAGAACTCTTAAAACAACATCTATTTCAAAGGTTACAATCAGTAGTATATTTGTTGCTCAATTTAAAGTTTTATAGGTATCCCACATCCACAATGATGGGATTTAAGGTATTAGGAGTTTATATTGCAGTGAGAGAGTTAAGACTAAACAGCACATGAAGTGAGTCAAGCAAACACGTTTCACTGGCTGACACTCCTGTGTCACTTACTGATGTGGAGGGATGGTCTCAAAAACCAGCTAAGAATCCTCCCAACAGTTACTTACAATGGATCACAGCATGCGCAGTAAAATCTCTTTTTTATTCATGAAAAATCACTGGATATTAAGACTTTTTGTGCTGAGTGAATGAAATAAAATCTCAGGTGCGGAGAATCACTAACAGCAGCCGTTAGGGAAGCCATGAGCTAAGGGAAGAAATGGCACATGGGCATTTTGTGAAGGGAGCAGTCACCAAGAAGGAAGCACAATGAGCATGCAGAATAAAGGGAGAGTGGTCTTCACGGGTTACCCTGCATTGCTGTGTAATGAGATAACCTTTGAATTTGGACCTGATACAAGGCAATCTAGAGAGTGCAGAAAAATCAAGGCACACTGGCAAAATGGAAACCATCTTGGAGTTTTCAAGCATGGCGCTGATATAATGCCAGTGGTATTTTTGGAGGACTTTTGTTCAGAGGAAGAAAATCCATCATTGGGATGCTTCTGGGAATCTGTGATGTAACTAAAATAAGGATTTATGTGCCAGACATTTATTTGAAGGTGATCCCAGGAAGTACTGGTAGCAGGGTGGAGGGGAGGCTGAGGAAGAAAGGAGAGGAAGACAAAATAGTATGTGTTAATAAGCAGGTCACCATGGAGGGGCACCTATAACTCAAGCCCACTGGGGACTCTGAGACAACAGTCAATGCAATTCAGAATTACATCACCTGGTGGGTAGGGCAGCTGAGGTACTGATCCTCCTATTCCCACTTGTCATTGGCAGAGGGTTTCTCCCAGAACATGAACTCCCCAGTTCTTTCAGGCCACCCTGCATATATGAGCCAAGACAAAACCCTCAGCATATACCAGCGTATGAGTGCCAAGGGGCTATGGGCACAGCATCCATGTCTCAACACACACTTTTAAGGATGGGGCCCTGGATGCTCCATTGATTTTGCTCCCTTTTCAGCTAAGGGTCAGCCTAGCCATTTCTGGGTACTCTATAAGGAAGAACTTTCTGAAGATAGCTGTGCCATTTTCACTAGTATACTCACTGAGAAAAAAGTTGACCAAAATGGCATCTAGGTTTAGACACCATGTATTCAATGTTCTTGTAAGAATTTAAAATAACACTACTGCCTCCACAGGTGAGCAGCAGACTCCATTTCCCCACTCCTGAACCTGGAAAGGAAGAAATCTCCTGAACATCCACACTTCCTTAAGAATAGCTGGATTCTCTGTCCCTGGGGCCACTTGATACATTTAGGTATGGTGCCCTTTGAAATATAATGCTCTCTTGGTAGTCATCAAACCCACTCCTAGTACAGATGCACACCAAGCTTATAACAATTAGAAGTATTAGTAGGGGGGATCTCATCTTGTTTTACAGCTTTAAATATTGTAATGTCTCCCAAATAATCCGTTAGACCAGACCTGAATCCTGAACTCATATGTCCTATTGCTTATTCAAGAACTCTGCTGGAATATTTTTTGTTTCTGCTTGAGTATTTAAGATCATTTCAAACTTGAAATGTGCAAACTCATCATCTGCTAATCTGTTCGCCTATTGTGCCGCATCTCAGGTAATGGCAACTCCATTTTTCCAGTAGCTTTGATTAAGTATTATAAATTCAACATTGCCTCCTCTTTTCTCACACCCACATTTTCCATGGGAATTATATATAACACATAAACATATACTATGGCAGCAAAAAACCACTGGCCCTAACTCCAGAATACATACCTAAGAATAGCCTAGTTTTCCATTGCTACTGTCCAGATCCAAACAACCATCATCACTTGCCAAAGTTATTTTAATAGCTTCTCTAATTATGTAATTATTTCCCTTTATTCCATTCTGGCACAGTTACATGAGAGTCCTCACAAAATATTGACCTGATCATGTCTCTCACCTTTTGAAGTCGTCAAATTTCTTCTCCTCTCATTTTTACAGTCCATCTAGTGCCCAGGCCTACATGATCATACCATCCCCATTTCCAATTAGACAATCTTATTTCCTCTCTGGTCTTCTGTTTAGTCCCCTGATTGATCTACTTAAATCACCCTGATGTTCTGATTCTCATGGAATGGAGTAGGACCATCCCACCTCAGGACCTTGTCTGTTTGCTTTGCCTACAATGTTCTTCCTCAGATTTCAAATGAAAAGGGTTTGCTTCCTCTCTCTCCTTTAGGATTACATCTGTCCAATGAATTTCCCTGACTGTGTGGTCTAAATGAAGCACTTCAACACTCTTTACCTTCCTTCCTGGTTTACTTCATCCTTAATACTTAGCATGAGCTTGTAGATTTTACCTTGCACTTATCTTGTTTATTATTTGCCTTCCCCCTCTAAGATGTAAGTGTATATTTCATTTGCTGCTATAATCCTAGAGTCAAAGAAGTGCCATTTCCAAATAAGCACTCTATAAATGCTGAATAAATGAATAAGCAGATGAAAAAAGGAGACTTTCTTTTTGGAATCATTGAAATGTATATGAAGGCACAATTCCTAGGGGAAATCTTTTTATTTCTTTTCAAGATAGGGCTCACTATGTGCCCAAGCTAAACTCAATCTTGCAATCTTCCAGCATCAGCCTCTCAAGTAACTGGGATTACAGATGTACACCGCCATACTTGGTTTGTCAAAAGTCTTTGTGGTAACTAAGTTGGTAGGTGATCACAAAGTTTTGACTGAAGTTTCCCAGAAATGATTCTGCATGGTGTTAGACTATTTGGCCAGAGGATGATCCAATTCCCTACCATGTTTAGTACATTGTTTTTTCACAGTCCATGGACACAACTTTTACAGCCAATTGTGATATGGCAATTTTTTACGGAGTATTAAAACCTGTTGAGAACATAGATTGCTGAACAAAATAACAAGAGAACAATCATGGATAAAGTTCTTCCCACTTTTTTGGGCTTATCTCTACTACTCGCTCTGTGCTATTGATTATGTAGGAGCCATTCCCAGGAGCACTGGCAGTCTCAGGGCAAGTGCAGCTCAGCCCAGGAAGCTCATGTTCTTTCTTCCTGCTTGAGTGACAACACAATCTTGGAAACTCTGGCCTCAAGATCTCTCAATGCCTCACTCTTGGAAATTAGGTGTCCAGGGTGATACTATTGTAAACTCTAGAGCAAACTGTAAGATGTGGGCTTGGAGCAGACAGATATTTACTGTTCATCAATTAGGATCTTGCCAACTGTGGCAAAATATGGTTTCAATGAAAAGTGAAACCTGCATATCTCACAAGGTGCCAGAGAAGGGGCACTATTGCTCACAAGATAACCTTTTTGATCACAAGCACTAAAATATTGTAGACACAGTCCATTCAGATTTTTATGACTTGGATCTAGAATTTCCCCCCAAAAGCTCTTATATTGAAGCATAGTTCCCAATGGGGCAAGGTTTAAAGGTGCGGCCTTTAGGCAATGATTGAATCATGAGGGCTGTCATCTCATCAGTGGATCAGTTCATTTGATAGATTTGAATGGACTACTGGGTGTTATTTGTAAGCACGGTGGAGGTGGAGCACAGTGGGAGGAAGTAGATCATTGGGGACATGGTCTTGGGGACTATAACTATCCCTACCCCCTTTCTCCCCCCACCCCAGCTTCCTCACTGACTTGAGTTCAGGAGCTAAGCAGCTTTCCTCTGCCACTCCCTTCCATCATGTTAATGCCTCGGAGTCAGTCGACCACGGCCTAAGTCCTCTGAAATCCTCTAAAATAAACATGTTCTATGTTGTTCTTGTCAGATATTATGGTGACAGCAATGAAAATCTAACACACAGAAATTGTGTTCTTTTGTTTCCCATCTTTCAGTGACACTATATTTTAGGTTGTCTAATTTTGCCAAGATTCTTGATTCCTTCTTCCCTTAGAATGAATGAATGGATAAATAAAAATAAATAAAATTATCTAGATGATCATGTAGATGGTGATCAAATACCTAAAAAGAATGCAAAATTATTGCATTTTGACACCTCAAAACATTAAGGCAAGATCTAAAACATTCAGGATGATGTGGCCATAGATACTCTAAGCACTCTAAGAACTTGGAAATCAGCTTTTTGGTGATAAAATCAATCTTCAAAATATGCATCTTCTTGTGGACACTTTGGACAGGACCCTGGGGCCACTAGGGACACAGAACACCTGAACTGTTATTCTCCCTCCCCTGTTCCCCTTCCCTGCTTAGCCACCCTATAGACACAATGCATCAGATGCCTCAGGCCTATGGATTTTTTAGTTGTCTTTTAAAATTAGAAATGTCCATAAGTCTGCTAAAGTCAAGCATTAAAAAGCTTCAAGACAACATCTTGACTTTTAAAAAGAATAAACCATGGCATAAACACACACACACACACACACACACACACTAAGCACTTTCCTTATTTGTCATTAAATCAATGAATGAGACCTAGAATGAAAGTTCTAATTTGATCACAATCACTATTTCCTGAGTGATAAGAACGAAAATTCTGTTAACCTTGTTTTTCAGTATAGTTAATAATTTCTGCCAATTTCATTTCAGTGCTTGGATTACAGTTACCATGTAAATATTATATCAAATAGTAATCATTGCTGTATTTGCTCCACATCTCTTCTTCATTTTAATTCACATTTTACCACTAAAATATTAGTATGAACTGGATGTGGTAGTGTGAGCCTGTAATCCCAGCTACTTGGGAACTAAAGTGGGAGGATGGCAAATTTAAGGACCACCCAGACAACTTGGTAAGACCCTGTCCCAAAAATAACAATAAGACCAGAGCCCCTGCTGGTCTGCGGGAGCCCAGGCCAAGGCCTGGGACTGCCTCCTGGGACACCCTCGGGAGCCCAGGCCAACCTCAGGCCCAAGATGCCCCCACTGTTCCACATCAGAGCCCCTCTCGACCCACAGGAGCCCAGGCCCAAGCCCAGGCCCAGACCCAGGACCACCTCCAGAGACCCCTCCAGAGCCCAGCCAAGGTCAGGCCCAGGACCACCACAGCAGACCTGTGTGAAAGCCCAGGCCCAGGACCACCCCTGCATAGAGTCAAGGTCCACCCTATTGCTCCCTTCCTGAATCCATCTTGAGATACTGCAGCCACCGCCATAGCCTCTTCCTTTATAGTAGCCTCCACCTTGAGACAACAGACAGGGCCTGGAGGCAGCTGCCCACCACAGATTAGCAGGCTACAGCACTGCATCTCTAAATAGTCAGGCTAAAGCCATTTTAAGTCCCACCCTTTCAGCCCCATCTCTGAAAGTGTTTGCATCCATTTTGGGCGACCCCGAACTGCTGTTTTGAGATACTTCCACTTCTGCCACCAGCATCTTCAGTTGCAGTAACATACATCTGAGGACACATGCTGGGGACTGCAAGTGAACTCCAAGGTGAGATACAGGTAATCAGTAGGGTCACCACAAGATCATAGGATAGAAACCACAATACTCAGATCAGTACTGCAAGAAAGGAAGACACAAAATCAACATGAAAAAAATAAAGGAAGACAGTGCCCCAAACAAATCAAGACACTACAATAATAGGATCCATTGACAGTGCAGTTGATGAAATGTCAGAGAAAGAATTCAGAATGTACATAATTAAAATGATCTGTGAGTTAAAGAATGACTTAAGTGACAAATACAGGCAAAAATTTATCACTCCATCAAAAAGATAAGAGAGAAAATACAGGCAACCATTGATCACACCAACAAAGAGAGAAGGGAACAAATGCAAGTAGCAAAAGATCACTTCAACAAAGAGAGATTGTAAAAAAGAAGATCAGAAATTCTTGAAATGAACAACAAATAAAAAACTCAATAGAAAGCATCATCAACGGACTAGATCACTTGAAAGACAGAACCTCAGATAATGAAGACAAAATATACAATCTTGAAAATAAAGTTGACCACAGAGTGAAGATGGTAAGAAACCATGAACAGAACATCCAAGAATTATGGGATAGCATCAAAAGACCAAATCTAAGATTTATCAGGATAGAGAAAGGCACAGAATTTTAAAGCAAAGGAATGCACAATATCTTCAATAAAATAATACCAGAAAACTTCCCAAACATGAAGAATTAATTGAAAAACCAAATACAAGAGGCTTACAAGACACCAAATGTATAAAATTACAACAAATCTACACCAAGGCACATTATAATGAAAATGCCTAGCATACAGAATAAAGATAGAATCTTAAAGGCTTCAAGAGAGAGGAATCAGATTACATATAGGGGGAGATAAATTCAGATCTCAGCAGATTTTTCAACCCAGACCCTAAAAGCCAGGGGATCCTGGAACAACATATACCAAGCTCTGAAAGAAAATGGATGCCAACCAAGAATCTTATATCCAGCAAAATCAAGCTTCAGATTTAATGATGAAATAAAAACCTTCCATGATAAACAAAAGTTTAAAGAATTTACAGCAAGAAAGCCTTCACTACAGAGCATTCTTGGCAAAATATTTCATGAGGAGCAAATAATAACCAACAATGAAAATCTGCAAAGAGAGGAACTACACTAAAGGAAAGGAAAATCAAAGGAGAAAGCAAGTCAAGTCAAAAACCAAAAATAGAAAAAAATGACCAGGATTACAAATCGTATTTCAATAATAAACCTGAATGTGAATGGCCTAAAAGATAGACTGACAGATTGGATCAAAAAAAAATTAAAAAGTCCAAACGATATACTGCCTTCAAGAGACTCATTTCACAAAAAGACATCCACAGACTAAAGGTGAAAGAATTGGAAAAACATCACTCACATATGGACCACATAAAAAAGCTGGGGTTTCCATTCTTGTATCAGCTAAAATGGAATTCAAACCAAAGCTAGCAAAAAGGGATAAAGAAGGACATTTCATACTGTTTAAGGGAATCATACATCAACAAGACATAGCCATTGTAAATACCTATTTCTCAAATAATGGAGCACCTATGTATATTAAACAAACCTTTCTCAACTATAAGAATCAAATAGACCACAACACAATAATACTGGGTGACTTTAGCACACCTCTCTCACCACTGGATAGAGCTTCCAAATAAAAACTAAACAAAGAAACCACATAATTCAATAAAACAATCAATAATTTAGACTTAACAGACATATATAGAATATTCTATCCATCAATGAGTGAATAAACTTTTTTCTCAGCAGCACATGGATCATTCTCCAAAATAGATCATATGTTATGCCACAAAACAAGTCTTAGCAAATACAAAAAAATAAAGGTAGTACCCTGCATTCTATCTGACTATAATAGAATAAAATTAGAAATCAATGACTGATTAAAAAATAGAAACTACTCCAACACGCGGAGACTAAATAATACACTATTGAATGATGCATGGATAACAGAAGACATCAAAGAGGAGATTAAAAAATGCTTAGAGGTAACTGAGAATTCCAATACAACATACCAAAATCTCAGGGACTCTATGAAGGCAGTGCCAAGAGGAAAGTTCATTGCATTAAGCTCATTCATTAAAAGAAGAAAAAGTCAACAAATAAATAACTCGACTCTTCATCTCAAAGCCCTAGAAAAAGAGGAACAAACCAATACCAAATAAGAAGAGAGTAAATAATTAAAATCAGGGCTGAAATCAATAAAATTGAAACAAAACAAACAATTCAAAAATTGACAAAATGAAAAGCTGGTTCTTTGAAAAAATAAATAAAATTGACAAACCCTTAGCCATCCTAATGAAAAGGAAAGAGAAAACGCAAATTACTAAAATTCATGATGAAAAAGGAAATATCATGACAGACACTATTAAAATACAGTGGAAAATTAGAAACTCTTTTGAAAATCTATACTCCAGTAGAATATAAAACCCTGAAGACACCAACAAATTTCTGGAGGCATATGACCTACCCAAACTGAACCAGAAGGACATACACGACTTAAACAAATCAATTTCAAGCAAGGAAATAGAAGATGCCATCAAAAGCCTACCAACCAAGAAAAGCCCAGGACCAGATAGATTCTCAGCCAAGTTCCACAAGACCTACAATGAAGAATTAATACCAATACTCTTCAAATTTTTCCATGAAATTTAAAAGGAAGGAACCCTTCCAAACATATTTTATGAGGTTAGTATCACCCTGATACCAAAACCATACAGAGACATATGAAAGAAAATTTCAGACCAATATCCCTGATGAACATAGATGCAAATATTCTCAATAAAATTTTGGCAAATTGCATACAAAAACATATTAAAAAAATAGTGCACCATGATCAAGTGGAGTTCATTCCAGGGATGCAAGTTTGGTTCAACACATGGAAATCAATAAATGTAATTCATCACATCAATAGACTTAAAGATAAGAATCATATGATTTTAAAAAATGATGCAGAGGAAGCATTTGACAAAATACAGCATGCTTTCATGTTCAAAACACTAGAAAAACTAGGAATAGTAGGAACATACCTCAACATTGTAAAAGCTAACTATGCTAAACCCAAGGCCAACATCATCCTAAATGGACAAAAATTGGAAGCATTCCCTCTAAAAATGGGAACAAGACAGGGATGCCCTCTTTCACCACTGCTATTCAACATAGTCCTTGAAACTCTAGCCAGAGCAATTAGATACATGAAAAAAATTAAAGGTATTTGAATAGGAAAACAAGAACTCAAACTATCATTATTTGCAGATGACATGATTCTATACTTAGAGGATCCAAAAAATTCCCCAGAAAACTTCTAGAATTAAAAAATCAGTTCAGCAAACAAGCAGGATATAAAATCAATACCCATAAATCAAATGCATTTCTATATATCAGTGATAAATCCTCTAAAAGAGAAATTAGGAAAACTACCCCATTCAAAATAGCCTCAAAAAAATTAAAATACTTGGGAATCAATTTAACAAACGAGGTAAAATACCTCTACAATGAAAACTACAGGACAGTAAAAAAGAAATTGAATATCTTACAAGATGGAAAGATCTCCCATGCTCTTGGATAGGCAGAATCAATATTGTCAAAAATGGCCATACTACCCAAAGCATGCAATGCCCAACATGCAATGCAATGCCAATTAAAATCCCAAAGCCATTACTTATAGAAATAGAAAAAGCCATCATGAAACTCATTTGGAAAAATAAGAGACTCAGAATAGTCAAAGCAATCCTTAGCAAGAAGAGTGAAGCAGGAGGCATCATAATACCAGACCTTAAACTATACTGTAAAGCTATAGTAATAAAAACAGCATACTATAGTGATGCAGCCACTTCGATGTTTATAGCAGCTCAATTCATAATAGCTAAACTGTGGAACCAACCTAGATGTCCTTCAATAGATGAATGGATAAAGAAACTGTGGTATATATACACAATGGAATATTACTCAGCATTAAAAGAGAATAAAATTATTGCATTTGCAGGTAAATGGATGGAGTTGGAGAATATCATGCTAAGTGAAGTAAGCCAATCCCAAACAACCAAAGGCTGAATGTTCTCTCTGATAAGCAAATGCTGATCCATAATGAGGGAGAGAGCATGGGAAGAATGGAGGAAATTTGGGCAAAGGGGAGGGATGGGAAGAGAGAGGACATAGGGGCAGGAAAGATAGTGGAATGAGATGGACATCATTGCTCTAGGTACATGTATGACTGCACATTTGGTGGGACTCTACATCATGTACAACCAGAGAAATGAAAGTTATGCTCCATTTGTGTACAAAGAATCAAAATGTATTCTGCTGTCATGTACACCTAATTATAATAAATAATTTTTTAAAAAATAACAATAAGAGGCTGAAGATGAATTTCAATGGTAGAGTGCTCCTACAAACAATCCCCAATATCACTAATAATAAAATAATAAAATAATAATAATAGTTATAATAATAATTAAATAATAATGATTAAATAATAATAATAATAATTGAATATTATTTTATGGAAGCTCCACAGAAAAGAATAATTTGAGGTAAATACTTCTTTCTTTTATCCTGAGAGATAGGTACAGTAACTATGAAGTGTCATGAGTGAATAAAAACCTTCCTTCCACAATCAAGAAAGTTTTCTCCTGTCTCAGTCAGATATACTAAGTTGCCCAAAAGGCCCTGGGCACACTACTTATTACAGGGGAAATTACTTAGTAAAGAAAAGAAAAACTATAATTTTTTCTCTAGGTTTGAGGAAATGCCTGAAGAATATATAGTAAATATCTTTATGAGAACTATGTATGAAAATTAAGCAAAACAAAAATAACTGCTAGTCAGCTTCCCATCACTGTGACAAAATACCTGAGATAAACAACTTAAAAGAAGGAAAAGGTTATTGTGGCTAAGTTTCAGAGGTTTCACAACATGGTCAGTTGACTCTACTGTTTTGGGGCCTGTAGTGAAGCAAAGCATCGAAGTGGCAAGTGGATGGTAGAAAAAAGTGGTCACTCATGGCATCTGAGAAGCAGAAAACAGAGAGTGGCCACAGTTCCAACATCCCCTTCAAGCACACATCCCCAGTGACCTTGCACTAGGCCCCAGCTCCCTCCCTATAGCACCACAGACCTGCAACTATCCCTTCAACACATGAACCTTTGGTATCCATTAAGATTCAGATGCTAGCAATAACCATCTCCCATAGATCAATTTTATTGTCACAGAAAAATGAAAATGAAATCAATTAAAAGAGGCCTTTATCAGAGCCAAGATGCCCACTAAGTATGACTTTACTTTGTACAAGCTTATGATACTGTATACCATGATATATAGCTACTAGAATATTATTCATTGAGGTCCTCAATTAATTCTAATTATTTTCTGCCTAGCAGGATATATATATATATACATCCAAAATACAGAACATGGGTCAAGTATATGCAGAGACAGCCAAAGCCTTGTTAGTTTGAGAGGCAGTGCTGCCCTTGGGGAGGAAAGAAAGACTATGTTGGAGGAAAAGGTGGTCAGGTTCAAGGATTTCTGGGAAGATCTTGAATATATTCTCCTGTCTCTCTTTTCTTATCATGAATATTCATAACTTACACATGAGAGTGGTGCTGCAAACACACCAGTTGTTTGGGGAGAGTTTTTGTGCCTCCTGTGAGATGTGGCACAGCCAGATGCTATGCCAATGACAACAGGGAGTGGGACAGATCACTTAGGTCCTCTTGAGGTAGGGGCAACCCAATTGTCCTCATATGGCTGTAACTCCAAATGCTGGGATCAAATGGAAGGTCAGGTCATTCCTCCTCTCCTCCTTAGCATATGCACTTATTTTTAATGTCTTCTGGGTGATTAATGGGAAATAGAATCTGTTGTGTCCACAGCTCCACTGTTACCAGGACAGTGGGATAGGTTGCTGAAAATCCAAAGTAAGTACCCAGAGATAGCATGTGAAATATGTGATTTATTGAGAAAACTCAGAATAGATCAGTGACTTGTCCAAGAAGAGTTCAGTGGCTATAAGCCTAACAGCATTTCTGTTCCTCAAGCACTTTGCCAAGCAGTGCCTTCTCTCCCTTGTGGCATTCTGTCCAGTGACATCTGGCTGGATGTGTGACATGTATCCTTTCCACAATGCAGTTCTGTGCCAGACCACTGAGGGAGGGATTTTATATGTTAGGCTGCAAAAGCAGTAACATTATCAATATTACCTTCTTATATGACCAACATCTCAAGGAGCAACTGTCCTGGTGTACATGCAAGAAAGTAGCTTCCTACAGATAATGCTAAGTTGCCCTAGTTCCCAGTGCACATAAGAGAAAGCCAGTGTCCTTGAAGATAATACGCATCTGGACTTTCTGGTCCAGTCTTGCTCTGATTGTTCCCTTAACTCGGTTACATTTTTGGAAACAGAAAGGGCATCCAGGGAGTGTTTTACTGTCCCCCTTTTCTTTAGGGATGATACAGAATCTAATCTTAAAACAACAGTCACTAGAAACTTCTCTACCGTATAAATGTAGAACAGAACTTTGTGTCATTTTTACTATTATTCAGCATAGAATAGAGACGGCAGAAACTTGGTATGCTGGTATTAAAGTGCTGTGAGGGTTGTTGTTGATTTTGTTTTTGGGGGGTATTGGTGGTTATTGTGGTTGTTGTTACATGGATGTTGTTGAGATGGGGCTGCACTATGTTAACCAGGCTGGTCTCAAACTCCAGGGCTCAAGTGAATCTTCTGCGTCAGCCTTCTGAATAGCTGAGACTATAGGCATATGCTACTGAGCCTGGCTATGGTAGGTGTTTAACATACCCAATAGAGAATTTCTTAAGATGACAAATCATACAATTGTTTTACTTAACAGTACCTACTGCTGAAGTTTCGCATGTATACGTATGCTTAGTGTAGAGCTTCGTATCCAGGCAACAGAAGAAAGTACCACTTGCTGAAATCACTGTATATTAATGTTGTTTACTTAAAGCTCTTTCACATAGATCTTACTCTGTATTTTTCAGATAGTGAGGCTAACAGCTGCTAACAGCTAAATTATTTAATGTGCTATAAGATAATGAAGAAAATTCAATATTAGAATATATGCATAATGTCCTCATAGCTATTAATGTCTTCTGATTCAACCACAGATATATCCGCAGTTAATGTAACACTGATCGATTTCTAAGGGCTAAAGTGTGTATCACTATCTGGAACATGAATTATACACAACCCATTTTCCCTCAGTAATGTGAAAATGATCTCAATCACATTAAACTTTAGTCTAAACACATACTAGCTATGTAACACTTCACATACTGGAAGTTTGGGTTTCCCTCTCTCCAAGTTTATCACTTTTGCCATACTATGTTTCTGTCTGAAGTTAGCAACATGGGAGGTTGTGACCTTAGTCTGGGTTGCTTTTTGCACTTGGAAAATACTGATTAAAAGGAGCAATTTAAATCTTCTGAATATTACCTGCCTGTTTTGTGTCTGTATTGTGGTGGAGTAGGTTATGTGTGGGTGTCTGTGCATGAGGCATGGTCAAGGTTATGTCAGTGTGTTCCCATGCATATCTTCCACAATGATGAGGAAATTACAAAATCAAAATGGGACCAGGTTGAGATCATGTTAACAGGGTTGGTGCAGAATTCCTTTTCTGATATAAGGAAAACTATACCTTCCACTAGCCTGCTTCCCAAGGCAATAAATAATAAGAGTGACTGTATTATAAAATGAATCAGTCCTACAGTAAGGAAGGCAAATGTCTTGTGATGTGTTTACCTCCAAGGAAGAGGCAGAGCACATTGACATTTCAGAGAGAGAGCTTTTATTGGGAACATCTCCCATTAGCACTGATGAGAGCTGTGTATTTAATCTACTGTTCTCTCATGCTCTAGAATATTTCATCCTTGATGGCAAAGCTTTAAAACTTTTTTTTTCCTTCTTAAATGATACTCTTTGGCAATTATGCTAAATTTTCAACTGAAAATAAGGCTTTCTGTGAACCTTCCCTACCATCTGTATGAGTAAAAGAATTAAAATTTTGCATTACTGTGAGCTTTCCTGGCCACTGATAGCGTCTGCAGGCATGTTTATTTATTTTTTCACTAACACAAAAAAAGAATTCAAAGGAGAAAAAACTTAATTAGCCACCTACTCCACCTCACCCAGACCCCAGCCTGGATTCCCTATACTCAGAAAGTCTAGAAATCTTGTTTCTCAGTGGGTGGTAACTGTTATCATCTTCCCATCTAGAGGATCAGCCAAAGGCCATATCCTGCCTGACATACTAATCTAATGCAATGTGACAGAAACACTGCCCTGAACAAAACGCCTAATGAGAACTGAAGGCATAAAATCACCTTTGGTAACTAAGGTAAAAAAAAAAAAATAAGCATTATAGATAAACCCAGAATATCAATAACCATGGCACACAGCAACATTTTCATCGTGAATCAGGCACAAGTATGAGGCACATCCTCTCATCTAACCCTCACAGAAACCTGAGAGAAAGATCCCACCTTCATGTAGGAAAATTCCTGCTCAGAGGTGCAGTGGCTATGAGACTCAGAAGGAAGAAGGACTTTTCTAGTGAGATAATATTAACACAGAGGCCAAGGAGACTAGACGGCTTGACTTCTATATTCAAGTGTACCAAGGGTAATTTTCAAGGACTCAACATCAGCCATGCTCCTCTTCCCGCCACAGTCACATGTTTAGAATGCAAATATGAAACATCCGATGGAAAAGGTAGATAAATGATAGATAGGGATTAGATAGATACAGATGATAGATTAGACAGAGAGAGAGAGAATGATTATCCACAGGCTTTGCACTCTGAGAGAAGATACTCTTAAGAAAATAGGTGCACCCATACACTGCCAATTGGCATTGTCTTTCTAGAGAGCAATTTTACAAACTACATAAAACAGTTTAAAATATGAAAGCTATGGGGCTGGTGTTATGGTTCTGTGGAAGAACCTGGGTTAGATCCCCAGCACACAAAACAAAATAAAATAGGAAAGTTTTTTTGGTACTTAAACTTTAGCCACGTGAAAGTGTACCACAGCATTATTTAGGTATTTTAAAAATAACAATAAATAATCTATATCCCCAGCACTCAGGAATCATCACTTTAATTCTTTAGTATTTAGCATCCTAAATTATATTCTATATATGGAAACACACATACAAACACTACACTGTAGGAGTATTTTAACCTACCTTATGCCTGAACAATATACACAGGTTTCACATTTGTGGATTCAAACAACTATGTATCCATAATAACAGGAAAAATATGATGATTATATTGAACATGTAGATATTTTTAATTAAATATACAAGAAGATGTGCCTAGGTTATATGCAAATACTATGCCATTTTACATTAGGGACTTGAACATCCACAGATTTTGGTATCTGGGGATATGAAGGGACAACTGTATGATGAATGAATGTACTCTGATTAGATGAATAGATCCTATTGGGCATAAGTTTTAAACATTTTTTGTTCCATACTGTGCTGTATATCCTTTGAGCTAATTTTTAGTGAAATGTCTGTGCATGTTCTTTGCCTGTACTTAATTTTAAAGAACAAGAGGATGAGTGGGTCCTCAGTCTGGCACTTTACATACCTGTTGCTGGCAGCCCAGCTAGAGAGACTACCTGGCTCTCAGCTGGCTGGATTCAGATGCTTACCCACATAAGAAATAAGCAAATGAGGTAGAAAGTAAAAAAAAATTATGCAATTTGATTAAACTGGAGAGAAGCAACTAGGTTATTTTTCTGCTGGTCCTACAGAAGTGTTTACAATTTATAGAAACAAAAGCCAGGTGTTGCACATACGTTGATTTAGCTAGACTGTGCTAGCCCGTGAACATGTCTGTCTTTGGTTTCTTTTGGCAGCTCAAAGTCAAGAGGTAACTTTTATTCTCAGCCTGAGGAATTCAGGAGCTCTGTGTTTCAGTTCCCTCCTATTTAGTCCATCCCTCAGTCTTAAAGGAATTGGGGTGCCACATCATCTGGTTGGAAATTTATTGTTGGATCCTGTGTAAATCCCATCAAGGAACTCTAAATTATAAGGCAGCCAGTTGCTTATTTCCGAAGGACTTTAGGGTTAGTTTGTATAAGAACTCTCTTTCCACAACCTCCCAGTAATTTATTTTGGTGGGGTTTAACAAGTGACTCCTTGCAGTTTTCCTCTGACTTTGAATTATTTCTTCTGAAGATATTACAATTATTTGACAAACATTTTGGTCCCAAGTCATGGGAGCCTTGTCCCATTCTTTAATCTGAATGGTTTCATATTGAAAGGAAATTGGCCTAAGGAGACAATTTTTAAGAAAAAAAAGAGAGAGAGAGACTTTTTAACAAATGGTGCTGGGAAAACTGGTTATCCATTTGTAGAAGAATGTATTTAGATCCCTATCTCTGACTGCACAAAATTCAACTCAAAGTGGATCAAAGACCTAGAAATTAGACCAAAACACTGTAACTGCTAGGATAAAAACAGGTTTAACACTCCAACATATTGACACAGGCACAAAGTTTCTTAATAAGACCCCTAAAGTTAAGAAATAAAACCATGAATCAATAAGTAGGTTGATATCAAATTAAAATGCTGCCCAACAGAGAAAACAAATACAAAGAGAGAGCCTATGGAATAGGAGAAAAATCTTTGCCAGTTAATCTTCCAACAGGGTATTAATATCCAGAATCAGAATAAATAAAGAATTTTTAAAACTTACATCAACAAAATAAATAACCCCAATCAATAAATGGGAAAATGAGCAAAACAGGCATTTCTCAAAAGAAGAAATAGACAGGGCCAACAAATATATGAAAAAATGTTCAACATCATTAACAATCAGGGAAATACAAATCAAAACCACACTTAGATTTTATCTTTCTCCAGTCAAAATGGCAATCATCATGAGCACAAACAACAATAATTGCTGACAAGAATGTGAGGGAAAAGATACACTTACACATTGTCTGTGTGACTGCAAATTAGTACAACCACTTTGGAAAGCAATATGGAGATTCATCAAAAGACTAAAAATGGAACTTTGATTCAGCTATCCCACTCCTTGGTATTTATCCAAAAGAACTGACATCAGCATACTATAGTGATACATGCATGCCAATGTTTATAGCAGTGAAATTCACAATAGCCAAGTTATGGAACCAGCCTAGGTGCCCATCAACAGACAAGTGGATAAAGAGAATATGGTATATATACGCAATGGAGTCTTACTCAGCCACAAAAAAAGAATGAATTTATCTCACATGCTGATGAATGGATGAGAATGCAGAACATCATGCTAAGTGAAATAAGCCAGATTCAGAAAGTCAAATTTTGGATGTTTTGGTTCATCTGTGGGAGGAGGGGAAACAGAAGGGAAAAAAAATTTAAAGGGGGAGGATCTCATTAAAATAGAAGAAAGAACAACAGAGTAAAGGAAGGGGATTAAGAGGGAGGAAGGAGGGGAGGGCATAAAGAAGTAGGGAATGAAATCTACCTAATTATGTTACATCCATATACAAATACACCATAATTAACACTACATACATATAGATAGATAGATAAAATTATAATGCACTAATTTAAATGATGATGATGATGATGATGATAAAAAAGATATCAGTAGAGTACAGCAAGTGGATCAGAGGGAAGGAGCAGGAAAGGGAAAGGGAAGGTACTGGGGATTGAGACTAATCAAATTATGTTATGTGCATGTACAAATATGGCATAATGGGCTCCATTAGTATGTGTAATTATAATGCACCAATAAAAATAAATTTAAAAGTGAAGACCCCTTTTTAACCAATATTAAGCAACAGGAGCTTTGAGAATAGACCGAGGAGTGGGATAGCTGGGTCAAATGGTGGTTCCATTCCAAGATTTTTAAGGAATACTGCTTTCCAGATAAGTTGCACCAATATGCAGTCCCACCAGCAGTGTATGAGTGTGCCTTTTCCCCCACATCCTCAGCAGCACTTGTTGTTTGTATTCTTTATTTTATTTTATTTTACTTTTTGGTACTGGAGATTGAACTCAGGGGCACTCGACCACTGAGCCACATCCCCAGCCCTATTTTGTGTTTTATGTAGAGACAGGGTCTCACTGAGTTGCTTAGCGCCTCGCCGTTGCTGAGGCTGGCTTTGAACTCGCGATTCTCCTGTCTCAGCCTCCGTAAGTGCTGGGATTACAGGTTTGCACCACTGCGCCCATTTGTATTCTTGATAACTGCCATTCTGACTGGAGTGAGATGAAATCTTAGTTTTGATTTGCATTTCTCTAATTGCTAAAAATGTTGAACATTTCTTCATATATTTGTTGATCGGTTATATATGTTGAACTCCTTAGCCCCTTTATTGATCAGGTTGTGGTATTTTTTGGTGTTAATTTTTTTGAGTTCTTTATATATCCTGGAGATTAGTGCTCTATCTGATGTGCGTGTGCCAAAAATTTGCTCCCAGAATATAGGCTCTCTGAAGAACACAAATATACATTTAATTATATTCTGTAAACCAAGTCACAATACAAACAGCACAACTTATAGAACTTTTTTTTTGGTATCAGAGATTGAACCCAGGGGTGCTCAACCACTGAACTATATTTCCAGCCCCTTTTTTATATTTTATTTAGAGTTGGTGAGTTAGGGCCTTGCTGAGTTGTTGAGGCTGGGTTTGAACTAACTCCCAATCCTCCTGCCTCAGCCGCCCAAATCATTGGGATTACAGATGTGTGCCACCCCTCCCAGCTTAGAACCTTTTTAAAATAACCATTCCTATACATGTCTCATAGCAAAATCTTTAACCTTAAATTTGTTTTGTGGTGGAGGAAGAATAAAGCAGGATTGTCCCTTAGAGGGGACATAGCTCTTGTTATCTAAAAGACAACAAGAACCATAGAGACATAGCTCATGTTATCTAAAAGGACCACAAACAATATATCATCATTACATAGAAAGTTTTACAATTTAGCAGAACAATTTAGTTATCACTACAATTTGTTAATACTAAAATCATGATTTATAGGATTATATCCAGATTATTTCTAACAGATTGCTACTACTATTTCTTAACAGTAGAGAAGCTTGCATAAGAACTAATCTTTCTAAAATTTTCTGTTGCTTAAATTGGGCTAAAATGGAGTCCTCTTTTTTTAAATTTATTTTTATTGATGTATCAATAAAACATATGATATCATTATAAAATAGTAGTTCATTTAACCAGAGTTATAAGACAAGAAGAGACTTTGGGAAAAATAAAGATTTTGTTAAGCTCTAACTTCTTGCAGGACTTAATTTTTAAGCAATTAAAAACATAATAAAATCAACAGAAAACATAGGAAATTATCTTGATAAAACATAAAATCTTTGTTCTTTAAGTCATTTTTTTTAGCTTTTCTAAAAGCAGATTAGTCATTGCAAACTGTTGGAACCTACCCGTAAATGCATTTTAAAAGTTACTTTAAGTTCCTGTAGTATTTAAGGATTACTAGACTTTTGACATCACATATAATACAAGATCCATTTAACAGCCTTGAGGGACATTTTAAAAACACAGCAAAGCACATTGATGATTAGAACAATAAAATCCAGGTAGTTTGTACAGAAAATATAAACCCATAAATGAAAAGTGTCAGTAGTTCTATAAGCAACATCATATAAAGTCATTTTTACTCTAGGTGAGCAAAGGGACTGATGTTAGTTTATAGAGTATTGTAAGCAGGCTTTCAATTTTATTTCTAACAACCACAAGTTTTAGGGTCTTAAAACTTTTCTAACAAGGGGATTGTGAAAATGAACTTAAAGAGGCAAATCAGGTTTAAAAGCAGATGTCTAAGAACTCATCAACCATCAAATATCTACTGAATCCAATTTAAAGAATAATCAAAATTCTGGAAATGCATGTAATACTTACACTACTGCACTAAGATATAGACAGACTGATAGTTAATTTCTGAAAGTACTGGTAGGATTTATAATCAATTTACAACAAAAAAGAACAATTAAAAAAAACCACAATGTTTAACTCATTATAAAATGATGCTATTCCAAAAATCAGAAATGGAAACCACATGTAGGTTATTAGCAATTTCAAAATCATCTGCTATTTCCTCTGACTTATTTCAGGCCCAGAACAAAGAAAAACTACCAAATAAAATTTATATTTTTTTTTAGTTCAAGAATCCTGCCAACATGTTTTAAATAACATTTAATTATAAACTTTTCAGAACTCAGTTCAAACTCAGTGTAGACATTTTAGTGAATAGGCTCATTTGTGAATTTATAAATTTATTGAACAATTAATATTTTAGACAAACCACAAATACCATACATAGGTATAAGCATTATACATTTATTAAAAAAGTAAATAAAATAATATTTCACATGTGAAAAGCCAAAGATTTTTAGCTCTGAATTAAGATTCTCCTGTAAAAACAAGACAATTTTAAAAAGCTACATTTTCAAGAATCCAATCTAAATGATGGATAGGAAAAAAAAAAAAAAAGATGGATAGGAAAACAGAAGCAGTTAATCTACTGCAGAGAAGCCGGTAAGATTTTTTAACTTTATTGTAGACTGTTGGCAGTAGTTTACATAAACATATTTGGAAACCATTAATATTATTTGGAGAAACTTATATTAATGGTCTTTTATAGCAAAAATAGAATTCTTTCCTAAAAATTGATAGAACATGTATAAACATCTGTGTGATTTATTGAATTTCTTTAACAGCTATTCTTCGATTACCCATGGAAATTAAGCATAGTGAATATTCTAAGTTATTTCTTTGTAAAGATCATAAAAAGTAGCTGCATAGAGGAATAATTGACCATTACATCTTAAATATCTAGAGAGAAACATCCCAATTGGTTACAGACAAGAAAACAAAACAAGACAAAAAAAGAAAAAGAAAAAGAAAAAAAAATCATGGGCTACTAAATTTTAAAGGCGTCCTTAGTACCAAAAGTTCAAATCAACTTATTTGTCACAGATTTGGTACCATGCAAACAAACAATATATAAAAATAAGTATAAGGTGCACATAAGAAAGTTTCAGAGTTTAGATTTACCATTTGCCAGTTTTAAAGGCCAGACTGTTTATCTGATATAGCCCTAAACTGTCTATAAATCTTAAGTTTGCATTTTCACAGGTAAAACTCTCAGTTGAGGCCAGGCAGAAAATTTACAACTCAAAGTTTCAGATCAGTAAACCCCGAATACCCAGTTTTTCTTACCAGAGAGAGAGAGAGGGAAAAAAAAATCAGATAGATATAATAGATAGAAAAAGAAAATCAAAAAGTTTTTAAGTGTACAAAATTGAAAAGTGAATTCACAGTTGGGGGACGAAAGGGGCAGGACCTTGAAATACAGCTGTTGTGGATGAATTCTGTCCTTGTTTGTTTGTTTTTGATAGAGACTCATCTGATAACTGAAACAAGAGTCATGCTTGGGAAAATGGAATCTCTGTCATTGTAACTATCAAATTTTAGTCTCTGTTAAGCCATTTGTCAAGTTAATAAACATATAAGACAGTTGCTTTAAATCAGAGTGTGCTTTCAGCTATGTAGGCTAGGCTGTAATCAAAACCTTTCTAAGGAGCTCTAAGATAGAATTAGTACTGTTCATTTTGACAACAGAGATCTCTCAAATGCATAGCTTCATTCTCTATACCTCTGTCTCGTACAAACAAAAAATTGATACCATCAAACAACTCTGTCAAAGACGAGGCCAAATTTTTCCTGTCAAACAGTTCAAGAAAGAATTCCAGATTGATTTCAGAAAAAAACCCAAATGGATTAAAAGCACCAAATGACAGGAAAGAAAGGGTGAGGATTGAGGTACACTGCTGTCAAGACAAGGGGGCAACCAAACTTTGGGCCCACAGATTCATAAAAGTTCATTTTCCCATTCTATCAAAAGCAACGAAGACAGTCAACTCTGGTTAAGGAGAAGACAGGATGTAGGAGGGGGAAGGGGAGGCGGGGAGGAGGAGTATTAGTAGTTTTGAACTTGCGGGGGCATTCCATTCCAGTTTCCTTCCTCCAAGGTCTGCTAGCCATGGGAAAGCATTCTAGTCCCAGCTCAGAGTCGCCATTTTGTTACTGGCAGCTCAGCTAGAGACCCTGCCAGGATCTCAGCTGACCTGATTTGACTACCCACTTGTGTAAATAAACAAGCAATGTAAAAACTAAAAATGAATTTTATGCAATTTGACCAAACTGAGGAGAAGCAGCTAGATTGTTTTACTGTGTTCCTAAGAATCTATCAAAATTCATAAAAACAAAATCCAGGTGATATACATAAATCAATTTAGTTAGGCTGTGCTAGCCAGAGAATATGTCAGTCTTCAGCTTTCTTCGTACTGTACAGGGCAGAGGATGGTTTTTATTCTCAGCATGAGAAAATTCAGGAGCTCTCTGTTTCAAAATCATCTCTGTTTCCTCTGCCCTCTGCCTCATAGTGAACTTTAGGCTAATCAATGAAACCTTATTGGTGAACACACTCTTGTTTCATTCCTTGCGAGCCAGACCTATCAAGGAATTGCTGTATTGAATAGAAGTCTTTCCTCCCAAGAAAAGATTAAAGTGTTTTAAAATACCCCATGTGAGATGAAATTCAGATGCACACCTTTTACAACATAGACGAACATTTACAATATTATAAGTGTAATAAACCAGTAGGACAAAGAGGACATGAGATATTTGAGATATCCAGGGGAATCAACTTTATAGAGACAGAGAGTAGAATGGTGGTTGCCAGGAGCTGGGGTGGAGGAAGGAGGGAATGAGAAATTGTATCATGCAGAGAGTCAGTTTTGCAAAAGGGAAAGACTTCTGGAGATGGCTGGTGTGGATGGCTATACAACAGTACAGATGTACTTAATGCTAGTGCACTGCACAATTAAAATGATTAAGATAGTAAATTTTATGTTTTGTGTATTTTATCATAATTAAAACAAAAAACTACCCATCTGAGACCTAGAAATAGCTTTGTCCCCCCATCCCTGTTTTACAGGTGTTTGAACCCTGTACTGTGTCTTATTGGAAGGCTTATTTTGTGTCTTATTATGTAAAACTCCATGAAGCCAAATACTTGTTCTCGTCTAGACAAAGAAACCCATCACGAGTATCAGGTTAACTGTGAGTCCAAGGTGCAATGAAAACAAAGGTTTTATTGTGCCCAAAGAGTTCATGTTCCTGTGGACCGCAGACCTATAAGCCCAGCTTTATAACTTTTTAACCAGTTGACAGTCAAGAACTAAGAGTCTAATCTCCTCCCCCAGGTGAGAACTAGAAACAACATAGCCCAAAAACAACTCTGTGGGAGTTTACTATCTCCACTAATGCTATGGAAGTTCTGGCTTAAAGCTTCTGTAATTGCTAGGAAACTGAGCATTTAATATTCATTAATTTGATCACTCAAAATGCAAGTGATGTCCACACTTTCTTGGATGTACCCACTCCATGACTTCCCGCCACAACTGCACAGGTACCATAAAAGCCAGCATCTCTTCTCATCTGAACTCTTAAAATAGTCTTTGATTCAGTGCCCCTGCTTCCCGCCTTGTGCTATTTTTTATGCAGCAGCCAGTGCTGGTAAAATGCAAGTCAAATTTCTTCCTCTCCTGTTCAAAACTTTCTGTGGACTTCCCATTTCCAAATAAACAACATCACAAATCTTGCATGTGTTTAGTACATATGCATTGAATCAATAAAAGGATGTAAATTGAATGTCTGCTGATCATCAGAAACTGACCTAGACATGAGGTACATAGACCAATAACATTCTTTTCTCTCTGGGACTTTGTACTTTTGGATTTGAAATTAACACACAGATGAATAAATACAAAATTAATATTATTTTCCCCTGATTAAAGTCTGAATAAAGATAGTGGAGCACAAACAGTAAAATGCCTGGTTCTACCTGGGGAGAAGGGGAGCAACAGGTGACACTTGACTTTATAGACCAGTAGTCATTCCAGGGTAATAAGGAATGTGGAGAGGCATTCCAGGGCAAAAGAACTGCAGCAATGAAGGTATCAAGGCACAGATTCATATCCAAGGAAGATATGTACTTTAATATGGTGAGACCAAAGAACATGGGAAATATTGGGTACAGGCCAAAGTTAGAACAGAAAAGATAGATTAAAAGATTTCAAAACCTTTATTTACATTATTTTCATTGACTGTTTATCTTCTGGGAAGTCATTAAGGTTTTTAAGATAGGAGAGATTGGATTCCATTTTTGTTACAAAAAGATCACTCTGAAGCAATAGGAAGAATCCATTAGAGGTTTCAAAGTCAATTAATGGTAAGAACTAACATTTATCGAATGCCTACCATCTACCAAGGTCTGAGATAAGTCCTTCACTTGTATTACTTTAATTCTCAGATCAACCTATGTGATTGGTACTATTATTTTGCCCAGCAGATAGATGTTAAGTTCAAGGTCATACTGTTATTAGGTTACAGAAACAAAACAGAAACCCAGAGAATCGCCTTTAGAAAAGACAGAGGAAAGGAAGAACATTAAGTAGATAAAAGTTCCAGGACACAGTCTGTTACCAAGTAAGTGGAAAGAAAGATTAGGAGCCTAAAATGCCCCCAGGGCTCACTCAGATGACTTGATGGATGGTGGTATGAATCCCTAGTATAGAAAATGGGTCAAATTTAGAAGGAAAACTCGTGGGAGATCTGAAAGGCAGATGCACATGTGAATTTGGATCTCAAGGGAAGGTCAGAGCGTAAGATGCACACTTATAAATCTCTAAATGGAAGGAGAAGTCATGGGGAAACAAGATCAGACATTGATAGAAGGGATGAATTTTGTCCTCCCCAAGAGCTGCTGAAGTCCTAACTCTCTGTACCTTGTGAATGTGACCTTATTTGGAGATAAGACAGGGTCCTTACAGATGAACAAGTTGAGATGAGATCATTGGAGTGAGTCCTAATCCAATATGACCATGTGGTTTAAAAAGGAGAAATTTAGACATACATAGGGGGAATGTCATGTGAAGATAAAGGCAGAGATTGAGTTGGTGCATGTCCAAGCCAAGCAATGACAAAGATGGCTGGCATATCATCAGAAGCTTTGAAAAAGAAGCATGGAACAGGCTCCTGTGTGTAACATTCAGAAGAAAACAACCCTAATGACACTTTGATCTCAGATTTCTGACCTCCAAAACTGTGGAATAATAAATTTATGTAGACTAAGCCACCAGTTTGTGATAATTTGTTAAAGCAGCCCTAGGAAACTAATATTAATGGGTAGAGGGGTCCATGTGCACAGAAGACTGAGTGATGATTTGTGATGACTGAATGAAGTTTCTTAGTTCAAAGAATTTGCTAGTCAAAAAAGCAGGAAAAGTTATTCCAAGGTTATTCCAGGGAGGGAAAAATGAGCCTGTAAAATCTCTGTAAACTGCACAATTGCAAACTTCACCTTATAGTTGGTACAAAGCAATCAAAGTCCCAAGGGAATGATTAGCTCTGTTTTGTGTTTTAAAATGGTAGTGTTCTAAAAAGATACTGGCAGTGGCAAGATTGTTTTTTAATCTACCAAAATTATTCCACTAAAATAGGCAGAACAACTGGATTGGAAAAAGTAAAATGTGGTCCATACCTGCAGTTAAATTCTGTGTTGAGACATTTAATTACCTGAGAACAAATTAGTGAGATCTTCTAAGATCCATGTTATCCACAACCATGCAGGACAAAATAGAAGGGTAACCTTGAGAAGAAAACTACCTAATCCCCAATAAGTACTCACTGGGAAGTGCAGTGGATCAATCATCTATGAGGAGCAGGTGAGACTGGGAGAGTGTTCTCCATGACCCAATGCAAGAGTGAGTCCAAAGAGGCCGAAATGCAATGAAGTCCCATGCTATGGGACTAGGTCCTTTAATCTCATTAATTGACAAACTGAGCCCCCTTCCAAAACATATTGAGGAGAATCTGCTGGGAATAGATTTCAAATTGAGAGGGACAGGATCAACCACAAGGAATGAAAGAGAAGGTCTAAATAAAAGGGAACAGGAAGGGAAGGAACAGAGGTAGCTCATGTCGGAAAGTAACAAGTGGTCTTATTTTTTATCACTTAATGAGAACATGGACAAACGTGCTTGAGCAGTAAAGCAGCAAAATGATCCTAAAAATACACAAAAATTGAATTAACTTTTAAAATAGCAAGAACAAAAAGACCAAAGTTATTATCATGAAAAGAAAGTAAGAAAACTAATAAAGTCCCTACATACAATGAAAACACACCAGAAAGAAAAAAATTCACAAACCAGATTTAAAATAAACAAACAAACAAACAAACAAATAAATAGAAATTTCAAAATGAGCTGAAGGAAATTAAGAAAATCATAGAAACTATGAAAGAAAAATGTGAGAATTGGAAAGACTCAAAAAAGAAGTGAGTAGAAAAGGTAAGACTTGTCAAGAAAGTGGTTAGAACTCAAAATACAATTTTTAGGAAAAAAAAGGTTAGAATGAATATTCAACTACAGGGATATGGCATGAATCAAACACTAGTTAAAATATAAATGGAAAAGAGGAAAGACTTCTAATCAAAAATCAATTTGAGATTAAAAGATTCCAGAGGAGCAGACACATAAATAAATAGATAACTAAGTAAATAAATATACAACATACATATGTAAATGAGTCCTCAAAAATGAACACCAAAGCAACCAATTACAAAAATACTAAATATACTAATTAAGAAAACTTAAAACAACATATTGAAACTTGAAGCTATGGAATGAATAGGCAGAGCACATCTCTGAGAAAACTGATGCAGAATAGCCGTCATCATGATATATTCTAACCAGGAACAGTGGTGCACACCTGTAATCCCAGAGGCACAGGAGGCTGAGGCAGAAAGATTGCAAGTTCAAGGCCAGCCTCAGCAACTTATGATACCTTGTCTCACAATTTAAAAAAAGAAAAAGGGCTGGGGATGTGACACAGTGGTTAAGCTCCTGTGGGTTGAATCTCTGGCACCAAAACCAAAACAAAATAAAACATAAAAAGAAATAAAACATTCTTTGAGCAGCCAAACAGAAAGATCTTGTAACAGAAAGAATAGCAGTTTTTCTAGAAGGCTTCTCCATGACATACTTTATGATAATAAACAAGGAAGTCGTAGATTTAAAATGCATAAATAAATAAATAGCAGATTTTTGCCTTCCATGGAATCTGTGTGAATTTTTTATCTATTCAACCTGTCCTTCTAGTGAAAAAGTTGCCCTGGATTTTTTGTTTTTCTGCTTCCTTGCTGTATCACTACAATTGGCATTGGAGAATCTTTGTGCTGGGCAAGCACGGTTCTTTCACAGACTCCAAAAGGACACCTATCTCTGACCAAAACTGAAACTTTAGCATCTGTGTAACCAGAAGAACCTTATCTCTGCCTAGAGCAAGTGTGATAACTGTGTACTGTCACAAATACACAAGAACTCAGGGACCCTAAATTTCTTGAGGATTCTACTAGAAAGCAAGATCCAGACAACCAAATACTGTAGACATTGACAAAAGGCCTGAAGAAGAATTCTGGCTATAAAAAATAGTGATAGACTCAGAATATCACCATTTAGCAACCCTAACTGCAATATCATCAATGGATAATAACCTAAGAGAAAATCATGATGTGCCTCCTGATGAAAGTAGACATTGTCACCTGCCTAAAATGATCAGACTTGGATCTCATCCAAATTCTAACACTAATTACTCATCTTCAAAAAATATAAAAGATGGGTATGTTAATTGCACCATACAATCAACAAAATCAACCCAATAAAAATATGCAAGAATGTTTTTTAAATGGAAGGGGAATCCATGGTGTAAAAGAGATTTAAGATATGTATCAAAATAATCACCATGTATAGACTCTGTTTAGATTGCATTTCAAACAAGCTGCTAAAATTATAGTAATCAGGAAAATGAAGTGAGTATTTATATTAAGAAATTTATATTGAGAAATTATTTTTGTTCTTTGTAAGTGTGATAATGGTATTGGTTTAAATTTTTTAGTAAAATATTTACAGATGAAATAATGTGATGCCTGTAGTTTACTCAAAATAATGTGGTATCAGGAAGTAAGTGTAAGAATATGTGAAAGATTATCAATTAGTATTTAATCTGAGTGAAAAGTGTAGTGGAGTCATTAACTTTGTTTTTATTCCTTTTATACATGTTTGAAATTTTCAATATTATAAAAGGGTTTTTTTAAGCACTAACATGTGCCAGTACTTCAGACTTACATTGTGACCTAAGAGAAATTCACATCTTGGTAACTATTGGGCACTCAGAGACTATGACAAGAAACAATGTATGTGGGTTTTCCAAGTAGCAAATCTATTCTATACCTGAGGTCCCATCAAACTTCACCTCACTCTCATATTGCAATTCAATGGAAGGACTTCAAGGAGGACTAAAATTGTAGTGCCTTCTAAAAGTAATTGTAAGTCACCATGTTAATTGTTTCGTGTGTGTCCTTGCGGACGATGACTTACAGAAGAGAAAAACAACTCTGGAGTTTGAATTACAAATTGACACTCATCTCTTTCTTATTCTCTGTTTTCTTCCTAGATATTTCCACACAATATACTTAGGTATTCGCAGCCGACAGAGTGGGGAGAATGACAGATGGAGGTTTTACTGGAAAATGGTGTATGAGTATGCCGATGTGAGTATGCTGCATTTGCTAGCCACCTTTCTGGAAAGTGCTCCACAGCTGGTCCTGCAGCTCTGCATTATCGTACAGACTCATAGATTACAGGCCCTCCAAGGTAAGGGCTTGCAATTTGGTTTCTGAATTTGGGGAAAGATTAACTGGCTACTTTTGTCACAATCCAAGAAATTGCCCTAAACCCTCTGTTGACACAGCCTGTGATGTCTGCTGTTTTACACATGATTTGTGAACACTGCATGGTGTTTTTTTTCCTCACCACCACTTGCCATGGATAACTAATAGGAAGACCAATATTTTTGCCCTACAGCTGTCCTCTGAGTAGGAAAAAAACATACTTTATGATTTTTACACTTGGTGAATATGGAGATAGATTCAAGCCTTTCTGATTTTTATGATAGAATAATTTTCAAATGTTTCACAAAGACCACAATAATTATCACTCTCTAATACATACAGAGTAATCCCTACCATTTCCTATTTCTTTTATTTTCCTTTTTGAGATGATTTTTGCTGTGATTGATTTTTTCTGGCTGACCTTGAATTTGCAGTTCTCCTGCCTCAGCTTCCCAAGCAGATGGGATTACAAACATGCACCACCATACATCACTCCACCATTTCCTTTTGACATTAGGAAATGGAAAGAAGAGGAATTAAAAGGAAATGGTAGGGATTACTCTAATATTAAAATAATCACAGAGAAAAATGTTTTTAATATTTAACAATGTTATTTGTATACTACAAAGTTTTATAAAATATATTTTATTATAGGATTGATATTTTTGTGTTGTTTTGTTGTTTATCTCATCAGTAAAGGTGCTCCATTTATAATAGAGCTGCCCTGGTGTTTCCTTAGAATCTGCTGCTCATCTCCATTCTAAAATGATACAGCAGGAATCTTAGGCAAATTGGTAGGTAGATAGGTAAATAAATGTGTGTGTGGAAGATGGGTAAGAGGCCATTTTCAAGTAAATGTTTCCTGGTTTTTTGGTCAATTCTGGAACTAAATGGATGTTGTTAAGACGTTAAGGTTTTGCATTGTGCTTGTTTAGTTAAATCTCAGCAGAGTTCCCTGGGAGTTACTGTGTACAAACATTGCTACTATGTTCTGAGCACAGTCCAACTCGTGACTTGGCCTGGTTCGTGTGCAGAATCTCTGCAATATCCTTGTAACTCCTAAGTAAAGAACATGTTCATTGTGGCTGAGTGCTTTAATTTGAGAGTAGGGTTTAGGGTGCATAGAACAGAAAGCTAGAAAGAGCCCTGGTAGCCATTTACTCGGTAAGCCATTTATTTAGAGATTCCTGGCCTAACCCTGGCTTCCAGACTTCAGTTCTGAAAGTTGAAGATATCCACGAGGGGTACTTCTAGAAATCAGGTTGGAAGAAACAGAAAGTGAGGAATTTACACAGAAATAGAAAAGCACATAGAAGGAAGGGAGGTGATATAAATTAATTGTGGAGGCTCTTCAGTGGTGTGTAAGTGGTCATGCAGATGTTCTGGCTCTGACCATCTTACTGCTTCATTGCAAGGTCTTGTACAAGCCACTTTATGTCTCTGGGACCCAAGGTGAAGGTCACAAGGTAAACCAGATCAAATTCTTTTTTTTTTTTCTTTCTTTTGGTACTAGGGATTAAACTCAGGGGTACTCTACCACTGAGCCACATCCCCAGCCCTATTTTGTGTTTTATTTAGAAACAGAGTCTCACTGAGTTGCTTAGCACCTCGCCATTGCTGAGGATGGCTTTGGACTTGTGATTCTCCTGTCCTAGCCTCCCAAAGTGCTGGGGTTACAGGCATGTGCCACCGCTCACAGCTCAGAAACTCTTTAGAAGAGGAAAATCCCAGATCAAAGGTGGAAAGTTGTAAGCCACCTCTCCTGTGGCCAAAGTTCCTGAATGTCTCTATTGGTTTTTCTAAAGGATTTTAAAAATATTTTAGATGTTGTGTCCCAGGGTAATGGAGATAGAGAAGGAAAGGTAAAAGAGGGTGTAAGAAAAGATCATCCTTTTGGTTTAAGAACTTCATGTAAAATTTTAGAGGAAAAAAATATACACACACACATATATATATATATACACACATATATATATATAAATACATATACATATCATATATATATCAATCTTTAGTCTTTATCGGATTATTCACACTAAATGCAGGAACCAAAATTGTTATATCTTTGAGTTGTGGCTCTTAGTTTCCCCTGGCACCTAGTTTCCCCAGCTTTTTTACTAAACTGAGCATTTACATCAGGCTATGGGCTTATATGCCAGACCTTGACCTTGGCAATAAGGAGGCTTGCTTCCCAATTTCAGGATGCTATAGAGAAAATGTGCCCTGTATCATTCCCAAGGTGGTCAAAAGACACCTTAATCTGAAGACCAGTAGGATCTATGCAAGACATTGAGCACAGATGAGGAATAAACCCACTAGGTTGATCTTACCGTTGCTGTGTTTTAACAAGGGAGCGGAGGCTGAAAGGTGTGTAACAAAACCAAAGAGTGAAAATACATTACCTCAAACAACAACCACAAACCCTCCAGCAAATAAAAACCAGCCCAGCCATCACTATCTGATCCTTTTGTGTTGCAAAAAAGAAAAAGAAATCTATCCTTAGGAAATAAGCTCCTGAATGCCCCTTTGCTTACAAATGATCCCACTTACAAATAAACCAGCTTATGAATTAAATTGATGTGGGTTATAAGAACAGAGCTTTTCCTTTCTAGGGAAAGAAAAATAAGTGTGATAAAAGAGCTTAGCTTGATATGTGTTTTCATACATCTTTAGTGGTAAGAAATTCCTGGGATTTGAATGTAAAAACACAGCTCTACACTGTAAATGCAAATAATCAATAGGCATGAAACCTGTGATGTATTCACAAATAGTTCTGAATTAAAATCCCTACAACATTCTTATTTAGCAGGTAGAAAATGGTTCTTAGTCATTCTGTATGTGACTGTGTTGAAAATTGTTATTTTAGCATAAAAGGAAAATTGCTCCTTTACCCCAATTTCAACCATCTACTACTCTCTGAAGTACGCTTTTTTAGAAACAGGAAGAAAATCAAACAAAAAATATGGCATATTTTATCCAGGCACAATAGCATATGTCTGTAATCTTACTCTAGCAGCTGAGGCAAGAGGATCACAAGTTCAGGACTAAGCTGGGAATTTAGCAGGGCTCTATCTCAAAATTTAAAAAATAAAAATAAATTTTAAAAAATAATAAAAAGAACTGGGGTGTGTGACTCAGTGTTAGAGAGAAATGTGGAATTTTTTAAATGAAGGCTCAGAATTGCAGTCTCTTTGTGGAAACTGGTTAACACTGAAACACTGTTAGCTGTGAAAATTCTTTCTCAACTCTCCAAATGTATTGCGTCATTAAGCCAGAGATGCCTGTTTGCACTGGAGGCTGATTGGCTTAGGGAAGAACTGCTGAAGCACAATTGTGCTTCAGTTCCTACTGACCCAAGAAGATAGCTTGGCTCCTGCTCTGAGACCAGGAATCAGGGTAGAGCGGAGCCTCAAACCTGAACATCCAGTTCTATTCTTTCCACATCATCACATGAGACATGTTGGAGGGCTCTAGCCGCTCTCCACTGGATCTGAACTTTTCCAGGACCAATTATCTCTGCAGTGTAAAAAACACTCAGGGAGGTCCAGCCACACGCATCCCTAGGACAGCACAGCATGATTAATGCACTCGGTACTTCCAGGCAGTCTCCAGTGCACATGTTGTGGCATTCCAATCTCAATACATATCCCACCAGGAGAGAGAGAGGAAGGAGGAAGGCAGGAAGGAGGAGGGAGGGAGAGAAGAAGACTGTTGAGCAGAGATAGAAAATAGTCCTCCTATCCTTCTCCATGCAGTGACCTTGACCTTAGTGTTAAAGATGGTTCGTAAAATGTAGTCCAAGGCCTGTCGATTCTATTTTTAAGCAGCATCTCAGACTCACGCATTTCACCTCACATCTGTTGCACCTCCCTAGTCAAATCCTCTCCATCCCCATCCAGACCCTGACCAGCCTACTGTTTCATATCCACCTTTCCCTGTTCATTCCCTTCTCCCTATACTGGCCAGAGATATTGTTTAGACTCTGGTCATTCCCCACACACACTTAACATTTTCAAGAATTCCCTTAGCAGTCACTAAAAATTAAATCAAACCCCTGAGCACATTTCAAAGCCTTTGTATCACTGCATTCTCCTAATTGAGCATAACCCTGCATCCATACAATCCTCCTCCCTGTTCTGAGAATGTGCCCATTTCTTTTCTACCTGAGGGCCTTTTCTATGCTGTTATACTCTTTCTGGAACATTCCTATCTCCTCTCCATAAGCCTGGCTAATTGGTACTAATCCTTGAGAATTCAGTTTAATTTCTTCAGAATGGTCTATCCTGACCACCTGTTCAAGTTTTTGTTCCTTCATTAGTATTTCATCATAGGGTTCTGAGCTTCAGTCTATGACCTCAGGCAACTTTCTTACAGTTGCTAGCCCTTAATTTTCCTTATCTATTGGGGAATCAAAACAGTGCTTACTTCATAGGATTATCAAAATTAAGTGATGTAATAAATGCAAAGTATATGGTACAGATCCTTGATATGTAATGCAGGATTTCTTAGCTTTAATGTGCATAGCATCTATCTGCACAAGACTCTTACTAAAATACAGATTCTGATTAAGTCTTAGTTGAGGACTAAGGTGCTGCTCGGAGCAGGGAAAGGACAGGTGAAAATTTTGATGGCATGTGGAAACAGGAAGAATAACTCAAATCTGAAATCATAAAGCTTGAATTATTGCATCTGTGTTAAAAAGAAAGTATAAGAAATGCTTTGAAGACAGAATAATCAAACCTTTAGAAAAACGGGGTCTGGGCTAAAAGAAAGAAGGCTGAAGTAGAAGTTTATTTGATTGACAGAGAACCTGGTAAGACAGGTCAGGAGGAGTAGCTCTCAGGGGAGAGACATTTTAGGTCTGAAATGGTGGAGGACAACTAAATTAAAAAGCTCTGAGACTATGGGGCTGGGGAAAGTAGGCATTAGAAAAAGTTACCTTGAATGTAGAACTTTTGGTTCTATCTAGATGGTACAAACAAATATTGAAGATTCATGTCCAGAGTTACCCCATCTAAACTTTTGAATGATCTTGAGAAGCTTTAATATGGTAGAATGGGCTAGAGCATCTCTGAAGTTGCTTTTAGTTTTGCTATGGTAATTCTGTGAATACAATCAGCTCTCCGTATCTTTGGGGTCACTTCTTTGGATTCAATCAAAAATATCCAGAAAAAAAAATTGTATTATACAAAAAATATTGAGGAAATGTCTTTCAGGGTTTCATTTGATTGAGTCAGTTCCATTCTACTTTTTTTCTTGTCGTTATTCCCTAAACAATACAGTTTAAGAACTATTTACGTTACATCTACATTGTTAGGTATTATAAGTAACCTAGAGATAATTTAAAGTATATAGGATGATACACAAAGGATATATGAAAGTACTACCCCATTTTATGTAAGAGACTTGAGCATCTCTAGATTTTACCTTTGGGGAGTCCTGATCCAATCCTCTGAGGATGCCATGGGACAACAGTACTTGATTTTGTTTATGTAAACCCAGCCTCTCATAATTGGCAGAGAAGATACCGATTCATGTACAGACGATTGTGCACAGGCCTTCCCCAGCAATGTGGCATTGCTAAGTATCATTCATCATGTTGGAAAGATGTGCTCCATGGAGCAGCCTAGGAATGCTGGGCAAGATCATGGCATACCACATGACATGCACGATGAGTGTATGAACTACAGCCAAGGATGCGTGCTGCACAGCTGCATGGCTCTGAGAGCTGAGTGTGCATGCCTGTACAGAGCAGTGTCGTGCAGAAATAATGCTCCTTGTATGGCAACCACATAGGCAAAACAAAACCAGGCCTTTACTACATGGGATCAGTGCCAATCTCCCAACTTAAATGTTTCCATTTTTTTCCAAATGACTTTAGTTCTTCAGGAGGAAGTTCCAATTTCCAACTTCCAACTTTATTTGCCATTATTGGAAAACTACATCCTATACTCTAAGTATATTTAGCTAGGTTGTGCTTAGTGAGTTATAAACTACTATAATCTGGATATGAAATGTCCCCCAAAGGCCTATGTGCTAAAGGCTTTGTCCCTATCCCATGATGCTCTTGGGTGGTAGTAGGGCCTACTTTAAGGAAGTTAGGACATTGGGATCATGCCTGAAGGGGCTATTAGGACCCCCACCCCATACCTCTTTCTCTTTGTTTTGGGCTCACCATGAGATGAGCAGCTACCTCCACCACATACTCTACCATGTGCTGCCTTGCTACAGGCTCAACAGCAACCAAGTCAATAGACCATGGACTAAAAGCTCCAAAACTATAAGCCAAAAATAAACTTTTTTTTATTCTAAAGTTGATCACCTCAGGTAATTTGTCACAGAGATGGAAACCTGATGAGCACACTAACAGAAGTTTTACCAAAGACTATGTGCCCAGGAAAGATTTGCTGAACAACAACAACAAAAATCACCTATACTTCTCTCTATTCTCATTTCTTCATAGTCCAAAAATCCTTTTATGTTGCCCATTTTGCTAGCAGTTTATCCTGAATACTTTGTGAAAAGAAGAGAAGAAAAAAGGGTTGAACAAAGAAGTTTTTAATTTTTATTTTCCTGACTTGCATACTGTGAGCTATTGGAGAAGTCCACAATCTAGGGGCTGTTCTCAGACATTCAGTAAATACTGTCACCTGCTACCTAGGGTAACTAAAAAGTCCCTATATAGTGAAAACTACCCTATTTGTTGAATCCTAATGAGGACTCTCAAGATCTACATCACTGGCTTTCAAGTGAATCAGGTAAAGACAAACCTCAGTCACCTTGATGCGGCTTGGGTTAGGGAAGGTCCTTCTACACCCAAGTTCTTTCTCCTTAGCTACATGTCATTGTCCTCTAAATGTGTCTGGCTCTACCTCTGGAAGAAGAAAAAAAACATAGTTAAGATTTCCAGTCTGTAAGTGGGACCATGTTCCAAGTTCCTTTAGATCTTTCTACTTTCAGGTACTATTTTAGTTAGAACCATCAACACATTTATTGAATGTCTGTTATATGTGTGAAGTAGGCTTCTTTCATGTTATAATATCTAATGCATTAAAATAGAATCAAAATATGGATACTAGTTTGTAACACATGCCCATTATAACATGTAAAATTTCACATCATTTTTAATGACTGCCTAATATACCAACACATAAGTCATGTTTTCTTTTCAAGTAATTCTCTATTGTTAAAATTATAAACTATCATCTACATTTGCTGTAATAAATAATGTTATGATAAGCACATTAACAACTTAATTTTTGCAAAAGGCCTTAATTATTTCTCAAAGACAAATATCTGAAAGTAAATTTGCTGAATTTAAGAGCAGAGAGGGTTTGAAGGCTTTTGACACATAGTGTCAAATTGATCATTTCAATGTGTATTTCCAAAGAAGAATTCAACAATGTCTAAAGTTTGTGATCCACATGCATAGGAATTTAGTGAGGGCAGTAAATGTGATGACAACTGAGAATGGGTCAGATCTCTTGAGAGTTAGAAAAGAGCTCTTAAAATGGCCATCTGAATATGAAAGGCATAATTCCAAGATATGTCCTAATTCCTTCCCTTGTTACTTCATTGTATCCACCTTCATGAGCTCTACTAAATCCATTCTGTCAAGGTTCAGTAGCTCATTCTTAATCAACAAAATTTTAAGAGCGGCTTCAAAGGTGACTTTATTTAAACCAAAATTATAAGGAAAGCACACATAAGGTTCATAGTATACTTGATAAAATTCTGAGCATAGAAAAGTACTGAAGGGCCAAACCATATAAAAATTATGAAACACCAGCTTCTCTAGTGGAGAATTGTGATTGAGGTAGAGTCTTTCCAAAGGTGTCTAATATATTTACTGCCAAGCACTAAGGGATAAAAGAGAGACAGTATATCCTCTCTTCCCGAGTGCTGGCAAATTCATTAGAAGTTACATGTGGCATTAGTGCTGATGCCAGCACTAAAAGGTGGCCATGCATTCCTTCTGAAAGAGTGGAGCATCATGCTCAGCCCATGGGAGGCTATCAGTGAACTAGAAGGGAGGGACAATGCCTGGTAGGTGACAAAGCCCAAAGCCAGGCAATATTGATACCAAAACAAATGGTGCAGACAGACCCCTCTTATAAAGAATTCAAACCAATAGGAAAAAAAGAAGGCTAACAAATTATTATATGTCGATGTGCTACGTCCTATTCGTGGTCACTCAGTTCCTTTGGCGATCCAGAGTAATCTCTGAAAAATGATAATGGGGAAGCAGAACTGCCATATGTCTGTGTTCAGATGAAGAAGGTGTTAGGGAATATTGAAAGAACCAGGGAAGTTTTTGTGAAAACAGTAGCCTTCGAGCTGGGACACAAATGATGCTTGACATCTGCCTGTCATGATGAAGTGACAACAAAAAAGACTTACAAAATCCGAAAAGGGAGGCCATGGATTTGATCCATGGCTGTGTCTGCTGAGTGATGCTGGAGATGATAGTCTCCTCCAAGTATGGGATCATGGATGTAGTTTGCAGCACATAATAGTATTAATTCCTAATGCTTGAAAGGGCTCTTTAGTGGCAGCATGTATCCTTGCATATATGTTTTTGAAGTATCGTTACCTATTTTCCTATATATCTTAATTTTCTTTTCTTCTGGTGCTGGGGATTGAACCTATGCCCTCATGTCTGCCAGGCACATGAAGTACCATGGAGACACATCCCCAGCCATGTATTTTTTGCTTTTGAGTCTGTGTTTCTGCATTGTTCAGTAGTCAGAGAAACTATTTATAAATAAATCAATAAAATAGTAAAGTACTAGTCTGCTTAAGCCATAAATACATGAAGTTCAGTTTTAAATCCTCATCACCAATCACTTTGCAAAGAGAGAATCGAAGCTCATGTAGTGTGTAGGACATATTGGCAGAATGATGGGTGTCATGGGGGCAATGATATTATTGATCTCTTTATTTCACATTCCATAGTATCTGAGTCACGGTGCCACCCTAGTTATACTTAGAAGAACAGCAAGAAGTTTCCTCTGCTTATCACTGAGTTGAGTGCTTGAAATCATCTCTGTGTGGTTGATCAATCCCCAGCACAGCTGTGAATAGCTTTGAATTTGAGTCATTTTGAACATAATATGAAATAAGAGGCCTATTTTTAGGTTCTACTTAATTATCTCCAATAATCAAGCACAAATCTTGGTATTTTTCCACTCAGTATTCCTTCTCTCTCTTTTTCTCTGAGTTGAGAGTGAGCACATATGTGTGTTTAGGCACAGGAGACGAATTGGGCCATGCATGTGGTGAACTGACAGTATAATAGGTCTCCTGTGCTATGGTGATGCCTAGAAGAGACCTGGAGAAAGGCTCAGAGTGGTTGGTTGAACTTGTTTGAAGCAGAAGCATCAGTAAAGTGCTATCGTCATGAGCAGAGATCTGAATAAACCCTCACTGTCCCCTGGCCTCCCAATGGTTGCTTTCTTTCCCAACTTCTAACCTCCCCACCTTTCAGTAGTATTTTCTCACTTTGTAACTTCAGGGAAACAGAAGTGCACGTTTATTTTCCATCTCCCTGACCTTTAACCAGTGCCAAACTTAAAGCCAATGTTTGCTTTGACTGAGTATCAATACACTATAATTATTATTTCTAAACACTAAAAATAAGCACTTGAATGGTAATCAAAATGTTTGCTGAGCAGGGACAAAAGAAAAGACAGGTGAGGTCATTGTAATAAAAAATTCAAAAGGAGCTTACTGTGGTATTTTCTGAAATAGCTTTCTTTTACTAAGGAGCTACAGTTACAGATTCGGATTTTTTATTTTTTTTGACCAGGTTCTGAGTGGGTGGGTGGGTGAGGGAAACTCTCATAACTTCTTAAATACCTTCCACATTATAAAGTGTATATTCCTACGTAGAAATGTTTTGCATTTATTCAGCAGAGAGAAGGTCGATTGACTTTTAAAGCATTCTTCAGACATGTAAGCTAATATTTTCTTGGTGACTCAGCAGGAATAAAGAAGCAGGATCATTTCCTTTGGATGATTTAGGAAAGACTTTTTTTAAAAGTATGCTCCTTATACATAAAAGTGTATATGAGAGAGAAAGCAAGCACCATACACTATCAAAGCCAGATGCAAGTGGTAATGGGAGCCACTGACTCAATTGGTATGTAAACGTCTGTCAGTGTAAAATCGCATGGAGATTCACTCTTCAAAGCTCACAATGAGCCCCTGATTGCAGAAGGACAGGGCCTGCTGAGCACTGCCTGCCTGAGGTTTTGTCAGCATTTTCATTGTGATCCTAAATTCCCACAGCTTAAAACTCAGCTGTAGAAAAAGTCTGAGAGTCTATGATACTAAGGAGACTCCAGACCTCCATAACTTTTTAAACATCCATCGTTTTATCAGTTCAAACACTCAGACAATTCTGTAGGGCATGAAGTTTTCGTGGGAGGATGCGAGCTTCCAATGCAGAGTTATGGTAGGCAGTTTTCCATTACTGGAACAAAAAGTTTATAGGCAAGGTTTATTTTGGTTTGGGTTTCAGTCCATGGTCAGATGGCTGCATTGCTTTTGAGTTTGTGGAGAGGGAGTGCATTATGGCAGGAACATGGTGCCCTTCAAGGTTATGCCCCCAGCAACTTAGATTTCTCCAACTAATTATGTATCCCATAATCTCATGTGTTAAAGGCTAGATCCTCATCGTGGTGCCATTGGGAAGTGGTGGAAACTTTAGGAGATGGGACACATTTCAGATGCAAACTATAGCAGGTGTCAATGAAGGCTGGCATTCCCAGATTTTTTGTTAGCTAAAACATTGAATTAAAACTCAAATTTTAAAAACACTTCTCCTATGATGTAAATAGGAAACAAATTTTGTTTTGTTTTGTTTTTTGGTACTGAGATTGAACTCAGGGGCACTCAACCACTGAGCCACATCTCCAGCCCTATTTTTAGAGACAGGGTCTCATGAGTTGCTTAGCGCCTCACCATTGCTGAGGCTGGCTTTGAGCTCTCATGATTCTCCAGTCTCAGCCTCCCAAAGTGCTGGGATTACAGGCATGCGCCACCATGCCCAGCAGAAACAAATATTTTTAACAAAGGTTTTTTGAACAGAAGACTAAGAAAACCAGAACACTATTTCACAGACGAAAAAAAAATTAACTTTGAAAAGTGAAGATGTTACAAAAACATTTGGAGCAAATTTCATGTATTAAATGTTATGTGAACACAGAAAGAGATATTTCAAATTAATAGAGGCCAAAGAAGTAAAAGTGTTGGACTTCACAGAACAAGTGACATGATTTCAAATGTTGAATTTCTGAGTGGGGGTGCAGTGATTCCAATAAGAAAAAGGCAGGGATCGGAGAAGCGCGAGTCCTCCCACAGGGAACAATTGCTATAGCACTGCTGACCCCAGGAAATAGGAGGGGTTACCTGGCCCCTGATCTTGACCTTGGAGCTCCAAGATCCTGAAAATCACTCTTTGTTCTTAAGGTCCAGCAATGCATCTCACAAAAGACATGCTGCATTATCTTAATTATGACCTGAATGAAATCTTCATTGATGATTACATTCATTTACTCAATCACATTTATTGAGTATTTATCCATGGTGGGCTATGCATATTAGAAAAATGAAGATGATTAGGGCCATTTTCCCTTAAAGGGCTCACAGTCTAGTAATGTAGAGCAGCGTATGAATGAGGAAGGGCAAAGGCTTTCTTGGGTAGTGTAGGGGTAAAAAGAAAGGCTTCCCTTCACCCTCTGAAGGTTCACTTAAATGAAATGACAATAGGCCAATTAATAAGAGAAAAAAGTATACAAATTTACTAACATCCCCTGGGGAAAATCACAGCACAGGAGTCATGCTAAGAGTATTCTCTCTGAAAATTGAGGTTTAAATACTTTCAGAGTTACATGGAGGCATAAAGGCTTGAAGAGGGAGGGTAGTATTGATGCAAACTGGGAAAGATGAAATGAAGAAGGCCCAGGGGAGCAAAGTCTGACCTGTTATTTAGTTGAAGACTCTTAGGCAAACTCTCCAAACTGCCCTCAAAAAAAACAAATAACAAGTCTATCTGGGTCGAGGTGTTTCAGGTGTCCTATCAAGACATTTAGTCTCTTCTGTGCTAGTTAATGTTTCCTGGTTATTCATTGAGATTCCCAGGGAGAGGAATTAAGGCAATTGCATTTCTTCCCTTGGTCAGAAAAGCAAGATCCAGAGACAGCTCTTCCTTTTGCTGCATGGGGAGAAACAAGATTAAGTTATGGGCATGTTAAAGTGCCAATGTTTAGGGTGTCATTGTCTGAATCCCAATCGGAGAACCAGATGACAGTGGATGCTCAAAAAAGAAAGTGATCAATTCCACCTGGAGAGATGGGGAAGTCTTCACATGTGCGGTAGCTTGAGATAAGTTGATGATTGAAGCAGTAAAAATAGAAGAGAACACCTCGGAAGAGCTCTTTGGAGGAGAAGGCCAAGGACAGAATCCAGGGATTACTACCATTGAAGGGTCTGGAGTGCAAGAGCTAAGAATCAGAAGACATCAGAAGATCATGGTGATGTAGTGGCCAAGGCAGGGGAGTTTCAAAAGAAATGCCCATGAGGAACTAGTCAAGATAAGAATGGAAAAGAGCGTATTTGATTTAACAATGTGGGGCTGGGGTTGTGGCTCAGTGGTAGAGCACTTGCCTAGCATGTGTGAGGCACTGGGTTCCATTCTCAGCACCGCATATAAATAAATAAAGATCCATCAACAATTATATAAAATATTTTTTAAAAAAAGATTGAACAATGTGGAAATCACTGGGGCACCCACCAGATCATATGTGAGCGAAGTTTAGAAAAGAAATGAAGAAAGCAAATTAGAGAAGAAATAGAGGTAGCAAGGGTAAATTTTCTGGACAATAAAGGAAAGAATGAAAATAATGAGGTGGCTGAGAGAACAAGTTTTAGGACAGAAACATAAGCATAAGAAAAGACAGTGGGGGAAGAACCATTAAAAGATAGATGTGGGAAATACAATAAAAACAAGGTCTGTCTCTAATCCAGTTCCTGCTCTGCTACCCTCATTCAGTGTGTGTAAATGAAAGTGACACCAGAGCCCAGGGCTCCGGGTTCCATCCTGTTGTGCAAGACTTCAAGATGGAAAAAATCCATCACAAATGGTCTTTTGTTTTCACTCACCATGTAGCTTTGAGTGTATGAACCACACCGAGTCTTAACCTTCTCTGATGGGAGAGAATTTAATGATCTAAATTGTAGTGTTGCATTAGAAAAAAATAAAATATAATAATATAAAGACATTGAAACTTCTGACATAAGGAGGGTTCCCATCTCTTTGTGTCTTCTGATTTTCTTCTTTCCTTTTTCAAGTAAGAGGGAAAAAAGATCCATCAGCAACTAAAAAACAAAAAGAAGAAGAACAACAACAACAAAAAAAACTAATTCAAAAATAGCCAAAGCACTTGAATAAATCTTTCTCCAAAGAAGGTATACAAATGGCTAATAAACACATTAAAAGATGTTCAACAGTACTGAGCACTAGGAAAATGCAAATCAAAACCACAATGAGGTACTACTTCGTACCTGTTAGGGTAGCTCCTCTCAAAAAAATAGAAAATCACAAGTCTGATAAGCATATTAAAGAACTAAAACATTTGTGTAGTGCTCGTGAGAAAGTGGTACCTCAAAAAATGACAAATACAATTATCACATGACCAACCAATGTCACTTCTGGGTATGTGTCCAAAAGAATTAAAAGCTCCCAAAGAGAGATTTGCATACTTATGTTCATTAGTTAAAACTTGATTCATGGCCAGCCTCAGCAACTTAGTGAGGCCCTAAGCAACTTAACAAGACCCTGCCTCAAAATAAAAATATTTAAAAAGGGCTGGGGATGTGGCTTAGTGGTAAAGCAACACTGTGTTCAATCCCCAGTACCAAAAAACAAACTATATACATATATTTACATAAATATATAATTTATTTATGATGTATAATATAAATTTATTATATAAATAATATATATAAACAAAGTAATATGTAATAATATATATTACATATAAAATGAAACTTGGAAGAAACTCAAGTATCCCTGGACACGTGAAAGAATAAGCAAAATGTGGTACATTCAAACAATGGAATATAAAGTAGTCTTATAAAGAAAGGAGGGCCTGGGAGTGTTGCTCAGTTGTAGAATTCATGCTTAGCATGAAGGAGGCTATGGATTCAATTCCCAGCACCACCAAAATAAAATTTAAAAAAAGAAAGAAAAAATGAAGGAAACCTTGCCACATGCTGCAATATAAGTAAACCTTGAGGACATTATGTTAAGTGAAATAAACTAGTCACAAAAATACAAATGCTGCCCAATTCCATTCATATGACATACATGGAGTAGTCAAATTCATAGAGTCAGAAAGTATAATGGTGGTTGCCAGGGCATAGGGGTAGGGGAAATGCAGAACAATTGTTTAATGGGTACAAAGTTTTAGTTTTGCAAGATGAAAAGAGTTCTGAGATGGATGGTGGCAATTGGTGCATAAAAAGGCCGATGTACCTAACACTATGGAGCTAAACACTTATAATGGTTAAGATGGGAAATATTGAATTATGTGTACTGTAACACAATTTTTAATGGAAAAAAGTACTCCCTTTCCAAATACAAAAAAATCTAAACTTCTCTCTGATAGCAGGAGCTCAGTTCATCTGTGCCATCGTCTTAATTCTTTCTGTTCTCAAATAGAGATAAAGGAGGGCCCTCAGTAAGTCACTAAATTTAATAAGAGTTTCCTAATTTACAGTCTATATCTCTTTTACATTCATGTGGATAAATTTAAACTCCTTTTACCTAACCTTGAAATTAAATATTAGTTTGCCCTCCCCCAGAGATCTCCATCTGGCTTTAGGTACCTCATGCCCTCCAGGGAACAACTGCGTTTGTTGTGATATTGTTCTTTAGACTCAGATTGTCCCACAGGGTTTTGAGACCATGGAAATCTTCCAGCAAATGGCATTCGTCTGCTGACCTATATTTTTAGCACAAAACAATTTTAGCCTTGATATTTTTGAAAGAATATACATTTATGAGAAAAAAGTTGTGCATTTTCTTTAAAGTTTCTTAACACATCCACTTGATTAGACATCAAAGCTAATAATCTCTTTCTCACCAGCTCATTAGCATTTATATCATACATGTTGAGATAATTTTTACAGTCCTAGGATCATGTAGGATTCCTAAAACTGGTGGTCATATCTTTGTGATGTTAGAAGCAGTCTGGGCTGAGTACATAGCATTAATCCAATAAATGTATCATCAAAAGTGACCATATTTCCTTCCACTTCCTCCTCCCTACCCCCTGCATACACAGAAATATAAATAAATAAATATCTGTGATAACAGGTACACACTAATTCTCAAGTTATAATACAAAACAGGAAACTCATAATGGTTGACAATACTGGTCCCCCACCACCACCTCCAGAATGAAAGAGGTATGCAAGCTGCCTTCTCCAGCAACCTCGTGGTCTAAAAGACTTCAGTAGGCATCTTGGCCACCACTTAATAACTTTGACCTGGTGCAACTCTCCACCCTTCTACTGTATTTCCACATCGGAACAGCAGGAGAGTAAGCTCTACTTTACAGGGTAGCATCTGAGAGAATGCACTGTGCCAGTGTGAGGGGCAGATGTCCTGCAGCATACCTGGTATAAGGCAAGTACTCAGAAAGCTTCTGCTTCCTTCTTGTTGCATGGAGAATATTTAGTTCTGATGTGTTGCTCTAGATGACAAAGATACTGATTATTCATAAAATGAGGTATTCTCCATATAGCCAAGGCTGCATTGTCAAATAAACTCAGGGAGGGAGTGAGGAATGCCTCACTGCTATTTCCTCAAGGAAGGAGGTAGTAAAGAAATAGGAAAGGAAAAAGAAAGAAGAAGGAGAATGGAAGAAAGGGGGAATGGGAGGGAGAGAGAGGGGAAAAAGAGAAAAGAAAAATCTGAAATAGGGAAGGTCAGAGAAAAACACTGAAGAGCTGTGAGTCAACTGAACGGGCATGCCCTGGTGCCACCTTGCTGTTGCTCTGAGTCTCCACTGCCTGGGACATCTCCTTCATGCTGTGCCTACATTGCATGAACACAGGGAAAAATATATGAAATGGTAACCTGATATTATCAGACCTTAGAAAGACACTTCTGGAAACACTAATTAGATTTTCTCCAGCCTTTTTTAATTTACTGAGTTCCAGGAGAAGATCACACCTCTCCTAACACTTATAAAGAGAATTTGTGAGTGAGATTGCGTGCGAGTAATACCTACTCGATGCTTGAGGCAACACGTTGCCATGGTACCAATCAGATTTCATCTTCATGGGGGAATAGAAATTAAAACTGACAACACTTGAGTACAAATGTTTCTGTTTGTCCCTCTGAGCTGTGTTAATGCTTGGAAAAGGTTTCATTGTTATTGTTTTCTGGTTTTGAAGCAAAAGTACAATTGCACGTTAAAATGTGTAGGGTACAAAATAATGCGATGAGTTTGGGGAAACAAAGAATCCCCCAAAGGAGCTCATTATTCTTATAAATTTACATTACTAAAGGATGTGGAAATGCAAAAAGCAAATTCTTAATGGTCAGAATCAGTGGTGACATCTCAAGCCCAGAGTTTGTCAGAAGCTAATGGGGTACAAGATTAATCTGGAATCCTAATTGGCTATTTTTATGACTTTAGAATTCTGATCTTATATTAGAGCTATAAAATATCCATTGTGCTTTGGGGAACATCTGCACATTTGGCTCTCATAATAAAAGAAATATTGAAAATCAAGAGAAGTAGTTTTCTATAGAGAAAAACAGGAGAATGATTAATATGAAATTTGGGAAAGTGGTTGCACATGGGACTGAAGTGGAGGGAGGAAGGGGCTTCATAGACATCGGTAATGTTTAATTTCTTAAGTTGAAGAGCATTTTATTATTCTTCTTGGAACTCCACATAGAGATTGCCTACCCTCACAATAAAATTTCACTTAAAACAACAGGATAGAATATGGCAAGTAAGTGGACTGCAGGCAGCAAATTCAAATCCTGACTCTACCAACTGGCTGATTGAAAGGATGTCACTCACATTAGCTGAGACTCTTTTTTCACCAGTAAAATAAAAGCATGCTAAACTGGTCACTACCTTGTAGCTTAAAAACTATCCAACCCTATGTATATCTCTTGGAATATAACACTGATGAATTAATCATGTTGAAAAGATAGTCTTTGGTTCATGTAAAACCAAAAAAAAATCCTACAGTTGCTATCTAATCATCCACCCGTTTGACTAGCAGTGCTGGTCATTCTTGTATTCCTGGTGAACCTCTACTCACAGGTAATCTTGCTGCTCCTTGAGCAGAATTACAGAGATTCCTTTTAAAGCAAGGTATTGTGAAGTAGGCATAGGGTTTACAGAATGGGAATTAGAGATCTTATCTGTTGCTGACACCCTACGCTTTTTTGTCTGTTGGCTCTGTCACCTTCTCAGGATGGAAAATGGCAATATAATAAACTCAAGAGCCATCTAATTACTTCATGCTCATCAAATGTGCATCAAATGCTGTCAGGTGCTTCCTATTCCCCCGCCCTAAATTACCAAAAGGGGGGAAAAAACACAACAACTACAGTTTGCAGGACTAGGCTAATCACCAAATCACTCAGAAATGCTTCAAGGAAATGCTCTCTTTTAGCTTCCATCAAGGTGCCAGAAGTAGCTTCTTTCCTCATTCATTCAAGAGTGCTTCTAGGGCGCCTTCTGCAAGAAAAATCTGTACTGGCTGCTGGTTATCCTGCTTAATATCTCAGTGCACAGACAGGAGATGCTGGATTACAGAGGAGTTCTGGGTCACTTCAACAACCTTGTAGGCACTGGTATTCATTCACAAGACTTTGTGCTCAACCAGAATGAATGGATCTAGGTTGCTCTCTCCAGTTTCTGGTTTTGTCACAGAGTCAGGTGTCCACAGAATCGGGTTGCACTTTTGTTAACCAGACCAGTTTTCTAGCCCCCATCCTGAGTGTATTACCCCAGTGCGTCCTGGGGCAAAAGCCTTCCTTCCTCTCAGAAGGCAGTCAGAAAACCCAGGCTGAGCTCCAAGCTCTGCAAAGTGGAACAAATTTGTCCAACTCTCTTTCTGAAATAGGGAATTACCTCAAACTCATTTATGAACACTAAATACTCATTATAATATCATGCATTTTAGGTACTGAGCCCGAGGCCTGGTACTTCATATTGCCCCAAAATATATTTGTGTTTCCTTTTTCTGTTCAACTACAATATTTAAATGGGCACCCTTTGTCCTCAGAAGAACTCTGCTGGCTTAGCGCTCCACTGGTTCTGATGAGAGTCTGACTGAAGGACTCTGGCAGCAGCTATTTCTCTTGACTATGTCCAAGCATCCTTGAGGGGAAAGCATACATTTGAATGGAGGGGAAAATGCCAGGCACCAAATGTGTTGTGGCATCTTAGGAAACAAAATCAAAACGCTGATGTCATCGGAAGGCTGATTTGAAAGTGATTCCAACACTTCCCTTACTCCAGCCCCCTTTGGTAAGGGTTTAGTACAAGGACTAAAATGAAAATTTTGCAAAATATCTATAATAACATGTATGTTATGGTTCGGATATGAAGTGTCCCCCAAAAGCTCACATGTGAGACAATGCAAGAAGGTTCAGAGAAAAAATGATTGAGTTACAAAGGCCTTAACCCAATCAGTGAATTAATCACCTGATGGGATTAATTGAGTGGTGACTGAAGGCAGATGGGGTGTGGCTAGAGGAGATGGGGCTTTGGGGAGGCTTTGGTATATATTTGTGTCTGGCAGGTAGAGATCTTTCTCTCTGCTTCAAGATCATGAAGTGAGCTGCTTTCCTCCACCACACTTTTACGCCACTGATGTCCTACCTCACCTCAAACCCTAAGGAATGAGACGTCTGAAATCGTGAGCCCCCAAGTAAACTCTTCCTCCACTAAAATTGTTATGGTCAGATCTTTAAGAGGCAGCAGCAAAAGAGCAAAACAATGTACAAGGGTATAAACTACTCATAATAATAATAATCACAATTATCATGACAAGATATGTTCATTACAAATGTTGAAAGAAAAGGGGACCCCTTCAGAAAATTAAGTCAGAATTAATATCTTTTTCCTTATACAAACACCCGGAGAGTGATTTATTTGAGATTTCACCTGCTGTGTTTTTGCCATTTCATTCATTCACAGTTATTTTCAATTTATTCACAGAATTAGTAAGTGATTTGTTGTGGGACACTAAGTAGGATTTAGGATTCATACAAATAGAAAAACTAAATTTTATCTACTCAGTTACAAAAAGAAGCATCCAGGCTTCTAATAATTCATCTGCTATTGATTTCACAGAGGTATCTTATCTCTAGCACTTGTCTGTACTTAGCACTTATTACTAATTAACAGTAGACCCTCAACTAAATACCAAATAGGTCATGTATGCATATGATTAAATAATTAAACCAGATCATCTCTAAGTCTAATATTCAAAGTAAGTAAAATCATGTTTATCTCAGTCTATAAAAATGTTTTACTAATGCTTTGTTCATCTTTTTTTGGTGGATTTAATATGAAGGTAACAACTCTTCTTTAAAACAATTTCTCATATAAAAATAAATCAAATACAAATGAGGCAACCATTTGTTAAAAGACTTGGCAACACAGTGTTACAGTTTGGATGTGAAGTGTCCCCCAAAAGGTCACATGTGAGACAATGTAAGAAGGTCCAGAGGAGAAATGATTGGGTTTTAAGAGTCTTAAGCCAATCAATGAATTAATAATCTGATAGGGATTAACTGAGTAGTAACTGAAGTGGTAGGGTATGACTGGAGGTGGTGGGAATTGGGGCATGGCTTTGGGGTATATATTCATATCTGGCGAGTGGACTCTCCCTCTGCTTCTTGATCACCATGTGAGCTGTTTCCCTCTGCCACACTCTTTTGCCATGATTAATGCTTCACCTTGAGCCCTGAGGAATGGAGTCTGCTGTCTATGGATTGAGACCTCTGAAACTGTGAGCCCCCAAATAATTTTTCTCCCCTAAAATTGTTCTGGTCAGATCTTTTACACACAGCAGCAAAAAAGCTGACTAAAACAACAAAAATGTATTCCATAAAGTCAGATATTCAAAACTCTAAATTTATTGGATGTGATGAAAAGTAGATTATAATTTTCATTTCAAGAAAAAAGAATTCAAGTTGCTCTAAATACGGTATACTTCAGCTCTCAGCTTTTACATTTACCATGTTGTTATTGTTTCCAAATTATTTTTCCTTTGCCTTTCTCTCTCAGCTGAGAAGTCTTTATGGTTGTTGTTTTCAAGGTAAAGGAAAGTAGTTTAGAATCAATAATAAGTTCTCTTAGTTTCTAACTATGGTTTCTTTTGTGAATGTTTAATAGGATTTCCAATTAAGTGGAGGAATAGACATTTATATGGCATCTTTTCTTTGACATACTTCCACTCATATCACACCTCTTTCTATCTCCATATGTGGACTGTACATTCTTATTCCCATTTTCCCAATAGACTTCCAAGATTAAAAATCAGAACTAAGGAGGAAGCTCCAATTGGGTCAGAGAAGACCTTGTGATCTTCCAGTTACATTTTATTTCCATCAGGTAGCACCTCCAAAAAATTAAATTGTATACAAATTCTAAATACTACTATTAACAGAAAGAATCATTCTTTAAATCTTACAGTATTATTACTAGAGATTCCTTTGCCAATTTTTCTTATCCTAAACTGCTAGGAAAGGCAATATAATTATTTATTTGCCTGATGCTGAAGTTTGATATTTTATTTACAAGAACTCGAACTATGACTTGTTTTTAACTCTATTCTAGCAGGAATATGAGGTAATGAATGGAAGAAGTCATTGACCTAGAACAAGATCACTTTGAACATGACACTATTACACAAAGTGGTAGCATTTATTTTCAGATAACCACTTTTTAAAAGCAGTTATGAACATATTCCAGAGAATAAAATGCTTGCTACAAGGTTTTGAGAAGCAGAATAAATTATTATACTGAGTTACTGAAGGGTGATATATTTCCACCGATATGGCTGAGGTGGTTTGTTTTAGAGTTTATAGCAATAAAGGTAATCAGGTGATTCTTAATGTTGCCAAGAGCACTGCAGTCGGGCCATTAAAGGAAGGAGAAAGGGAGGGCATTTAAAAGGTCAGAACTTTGATTCTCAAAGATTTCAATTAGGTATCGATTTCATTGGCACTTATAGCAACCTAAGGTGGAAAATTAATTGCTAAAAAATTTCTTGGTTACAGAAGGTTGGGTGGATGCCCACCTAAAATCACACTTTACCAGTTTACATTCTAGAGAGAAGTTTTAGCTATGAATGCTGGATATTTTAAGATTTTAAAAAAAATTAATGAACATATAATAATGGTACATATTTATAAGGTGCTAAGCCCATACATGTATATGATGTGTAATGATCAAATCAAGGTAATTAGCATTTCCATCTCCTTTTTAAATTATTTTTTAGGAAGAGAGGTGTTCTGTGGTTTGAACCCGTGGCCTCGTGCATGCTAGGCAATAACTCTTATCGCTGAGCTACATCCCTGGCCTGCCATTTCCTTAAACATTTTCCCTTTGTTGGAAATTTTTTAACTCCTCTCTTTTCTCTTGAACAAAATATATAATAAATTACCGAGAACCACAGCCCCCCTACTCTATGAGAACTGACCCCTATGTACGTTATTTTGGTACTATCTCCCCTCCCCACTTCCCTTCTTAACCTCTAGCAACCACAATCCTACTCTCTAGTTCTATGAAATCAACTTTTTTAGCTCCTGCATATGAATGAGAGCAGGTAGTACTTTTCTTTCTCTGGCTTATTTCACTTGCTATAATGTCCTTCAATTCTGTCCATGTTGCTGTTATGACAGGATTTCATCCTTTTTTATGACATTGCTTTGTCACTCAGGATTTTAGTTTCACGATTTCATTAATTCCCAAACTATTCGAGTGGATAGGCTGAATTGTGAGGAGAGCCAGATGTGTAAGCATTTACAACACACACCAGGGCAAACGTTGAGTGAGCAGATTAATGAACAAATGTCCAAATCAAAACAGGCTGAAATAGCAAGTGCATCTACCTAATTACAACTGGAACCAGACGAAGCTTTGTACATGTATCAAGTCTCTGGCATGGATCTTGATTCTTGGTGCACACACAAGCAAAGAGCAACTGGAACTGCTAGGTGCATAGAAGAGGGACAGGAAGGAGAGTAAACCACTTAGTCAAGTTAAAAGGGAGCTACTGAAACACTCCTAGTTTAGTCTTTCTCAATATTTAGGAGAGCAGGAATTTGGGGTTTTAGTTTTCAATTTTTTGATGTGATTTTTATTTTAGGGGAATTAGGACTGTAATATATAATTTGCTAACACAATAAGTATTAAATAGTTAACATTTCTAAAATGATTCCTATCTGCCTAATAATTAGAAAGGTGTTCCAGTGTATTAATTTCATTTAATCCTCCCAGTGGTCTTGAAGTTCTATTTTTATCCCTGTTTTATATCTATGAATCTAATGAGAAAATTGGGTACATTCCTTATTATCCCAATGTCACTTATTAAGGAAATAGAGGTGCAGAAAAATAACTCATCTGAAGTTATAGGAAGAAAAATGAACTAAGATCTATGTTCAGGAAGTCCGACCCCAGAGGCAGCAAATGTACCCACAATACTGCCAACCATATTTATTCATAAATTGTCTTACTTTCTGTATTCTATTTGAATAGTAACTAGTGAGAGGAGGCATTGAGGGAAAATTTTGAGCCCTAATCCACAAGTCTCTCTTGGAAATTGTCTTTGGTATTAGAGCATCATTTTCAGACATGCATAATATGACTATAAAAAGTGTGATATTGGAGAGCAGGACTTTTCAAGAAGAAATAGCACCTGTCAAAGCACAGGACATGTTTTAGGAACAGCAAATTGTTCTACGTGCCTGGAGTGGTTCGTGACAGGAAATTATGGGCTAAGTTTGGAAGACAGTGTTGTACTCAGGACTTCCTTCAGGGAGAAGAAAATATGAGCAAAACCACTCAGTGTAAATGCTTTCCCATTTGCTGGAGAAACAGTAAATGTACACTGGGAAAATTGTGTAAGACAGCAAGTGTGTTATTTTATATTATTTCATTGACTGTGTTTAACTTGTCAGATCATAGTCAGATTATGGCTACAGGGTCAGAGTGAAAAAAGTTCTAGAAACAGTAGCCTTGTAACTTACTATTTGAACCTCTGAGATATTTTTACCAGGGGAGAAAAGGATAGCCAAAAGGTAGGATGAGAAATGGCAATTCTAGGTGAAGGCTCTGTTTTTTTTACTTACTTTGTTTTTAACTAAACCATTGGATAGAGGCACTCAAGGATATAAGTTTATTCTGATTGAAGGAGAAAATTCCCTAAAAAGAGTAAGGCACAAAACATTTCAGAAACATTAGCCTACAAATAGGTAAACAGAGAATTAGGCATAATGACAGTAAATACAGGCTGTCAAGGAAACTGAACTGAGCTTGATGCAGAAAACAACTATACAGTGCCTCTGAATGCATCTACCAGCCCCCACAGAATGTGATATAAGGTGACAAAGCTGATTCTTTAGCGACTACACCCAACTTACAAATTTCAAATAATTTTTGTTATCTCCAAAACACATTCCATGAGTGAGGTCCATGAGTTATTCTCGTGGCTAAAAATATCAGGGATTCCTGTCTGGGAATTAACTCATGACTAGTAGCCATCCTTATGAGCATCCATAATATTGTGTAGGTTTTTTGTGTAAAAGAAAATCACAGTATACAGTCTGGTAAAGGAAGATGCACATAGCCGGGCATGGTGGCGCACGCTTGTAATCCCAGCACTTAGGGAGGCTGAGACAGGAGAATCGAGAGTTCAAAGCCAGCCTCAGTGAGACCCTGTCTCTACATAAAGTACAAAAGTAAGGCTGCAGATGTGGCTCAGTTGTCGAGTGCCCCTGAGTTCAATCCCCAGTACCAAAAAAAAAAAAAAAAGATGCACATAATCTGTGCTGTTTTAGGATCAACTAAAAATTGTGATTGTTGAAAAACAGATGAGCATTAGTAACCAAACTGCATGCTGACACTGCAGGCCCTTCTATCCCAAGTGCTAGTTATTGTCTGGTCACAACTTTCTTGGATTTCCCAACACACCCCACTTTGGAAACACAGCCTAGTTGAAGGATTACGAACAGGCCTCAATACTGTAGCTTGTCTATGTTTTCACTTACTTACCAATGGGCCCCACCCTGACCCCTTCAATTTTATTCTGGCAAATCTTTCCCTTTAAGAGTTTGTCCATCTATTTCTTCTGCTATGGTTTGATATAATGTGTCCCTTCCAAATCTCACATTGGAGTTTGATCCTCACTGTAAGGTATTAAGAGGGTGGAAAGATAATTCAATTACACCGTTTAAAGGTGGGACCTTTGAGAGGTGTGTTAGTTAGCCTTTTGTCTCTGTGACCAAAATACCTGAGGAGAACAACTTAAAGGAAGAAAGTTTATTTTGGCTCATAGTTTCAGAGGTCTCAGTCCATGGTTGGCCAACTCCCCTGCATGACAGAGAGCTGGGTGGAAGAAAGCTGCTTAGTTCATGGCACCCAGGAAGCAGAGAAAGAGAGAGGAGGGACCAAGGACAGATATAGTCCCCAAGGTCGTGCCCCCAGTGATCTACTTCCTTCAGCTATTTCCCACCTGCCTATGGTTTTCACTGTCTCCCAGTAAACCCATTCAATTTACTAATCCACTGAAGAGGTCAGAGCATTCATGATCCTGTCACTGCCTAAAAACCTCACCTCTGAACCTGGCTGCACTGGGGACCATGCTTTCAACACATGAGCTTCTGTAGAAACAGTCCAGATGCAAAACTTAACGAGAAGGGATTAGGATTAGAAAAAAAATTGGATGGGTGGGGCTCCCATGATGGAATCCAGGTGGTTTAAAAGAAGAGATATAGAGACCAGAAAAAATAAATGCATGCTCACTTTCTCTTGCCATGTGATGCCCTGTACCATTGCAGACCTCTACCAGCAAAAAAGCCATCCTAGATGCAGCCCATCAATCTTGGGCCTCCATAAGCCAGTTTTGGTATTTCTTCAAAATTAATTAAGTCTGTGGTATTATATTATTAGAAACAGAAAATAGACTAATACAACCACCTGACCTTCAATCTTTCTCTGACCCTCAGCATATACTTTACTCTTCCCTTCCCCAGTAAACCATCTGCTTCCTGAAGTCAAGGATCATGTTATATGTATCTTTATATCTCTAGCTTCTACAGAATACCTAGCATATAAGTACTCAATAAATATTTGTCAAATACATGAAGGAAATAGACCAATTTCAGAGAATGTTAAAGTAGTATCACAGAAAAGAGTAGATAGAACAGACTTCCAAGAAAATTGCTTTGAAAAAAAATCGTTTTAGCTTCTATGTATGTATTTGATATATTTGTTAAAGAAAAAAGGTCTGCCTTTAGAGTCTCACCATTTAGAAAGTGCATAACTACACTCAAATGTTTATCTATTATGCTTAACCCATTAGAAAGAACCAAGAGGAGAGACATTCCATTATACCAACAATAACAAAAAAAAAAAAAAAAAACCTAAAACAAAAAGAATTGAAATTGAATAGACAAATGTACTTTTTTGCATCCAAATTTGGGTTTGGGCAAAAGTTCAGCCAAACTGTTTAATTATTATACTAGGTAACAAATAGAAATTTTTTTGTGCTCTATTTTTTTTTCATTATTTGCTTGGCTATTTTATGTGTATAGCTTTTTAAATTCCTTTAAAATCATTTTATTCAAAGGACGTTGAAAGTGCATCTAAAAGCAGACTGCTGCTGTGTGCGGTGGAATATACCCCTGCTTAATGAAAAGTCAAGACATCAAAATGCTTATTCATTTTATAGGACTAGGGAAGGGCAAATAATTGTGAACATGAGCTGCAATGCCCATGGTGTTGAATATATTAATATCCCAATCCTCAGGGACCATTATGGGAGCACAGGAATGTATTGCATAACCACCTCATTGTGAGTCCCTTAAGACTTCCCCTGAACCTGGCCCAGAGCATCCACTCCAGGCATGCCCTGCATACATTTATAGGGAAGACCAACAGTCCCTGCAAAGGAAGTTCTGGACCTGATCTCTCATCCTGGCTGCTTATCTCCAATAACTGATTAGCACACCTCACAAAGCACTAATTATAGCCTTTTTATAAAATCCCATCTCTTGTCCTAAGATAGCTGAGCCAAAAAAGGCATTCATTCAAAAAATGACCAGATTGATACCTTTTGCAGTTTGTGCTTCTATTTCCCTAATTGCTGATTCAATAAAAAATGTCTGCAATGTTAAAGTCCTATTTATTATTGCCAAACAGAAATCTGAAAGGTCATTTCCACTCATGTCATTAGATATATAATTTGCCGGTGCACTCTAAAAGGGGAAGACTTCTCAAAGTGGGATCTTTTTCTGTTTAGTGTCAATAAGTCAAAAAACTAGGGTTGAGCTCTGAATGTCTACAGTATAGGTTTTTCAATGGCCAGAGAATGGAGAATTGGGAGTCCCACTTTTAAATCAGCTTCTCAGTTGGATGGAGGTAGGAAAGCCATAGACATAGGATTAAGAAAATGAGGAGCGATAGGCTAATAATGGGGAAGAATATACATTTCCTTTCTAGAAATGGACAGAGATTTTCTGATAATTCACGAACCAAATTTTCATTCTTTGTATGGTCCCTCCTGGCCACCATCATGGTGATTTTCAACTGTTATGGTGCTGGTGTCGGGGGGTCTCATTTAGCATGCAGGTGAGATTAAAATGGAGTTCCCGGTCTGTTCAAGGTTTGTTAGGCAGCCATCTTAGATCCAGTTGGTTCCAACTGGTCTGGTCACAGAGGACCTCTGAATCCATAAACATCCTGTCCTTAGAGATAGGCAGAGATAGGGTTTGGGCAAGAGTTCAGCCAAACTATTTAATTATTATACTAGGTAACAAACAGAAATTTGGTTTTAATCTATCATGGAATATCATAGTAAAGAGGACATAAGTATGCAACTAGGTTAATGAAAACCTCAGGATTCCTGCATTTCTTAATGAGAAGAAGGACAAACCAGTGGAATTAATTCATCCATTTCAAATGGATAAGTTTAGTCTTCTTATGCAGTCTTTTGTGTTTGTTTTTAAACAAAATTTTATTTTGTTTCTAGGAATAAACTTCATTATAATATGTATTATACAGTAATTTTCCATTATTCCTGAAGGATATATTCCAGTACCCCCAGTGGAAGCCAAAAACCACAGGTAGTACTGAATCCTATATACTGTTTTTCCCCATACCCATACACATTACAATGGAGAGGTGCTGAACAAAGGGATAAGTATTTATGTCCCAGCAGAACAGAGCATGATGTCTCAAAATGTCATTGCACTGCTCAGAATAGTATGCAATTTTAAACATATGAATTGTTCATTTCTGGAATTTTCCATTTAATATTTTCAGAGCATGGTTAACTTCAGGTAACAAACCACTAAAAGTGAAACTGTGGTTAAAAGGGTTCTACTGTGTATTTCTAAAAAATCCAACTCTAACACATTGGCTCATATAGCAAACATCTATCACTCCTGCAGTTATTAACAATATTTTATTATCTGCTACATATATAGTGTGTGTGTATATATATGTATATACCCATATACATATATATATAATATTTTGTGGTATTATAAAATACCATATAAAGTCACAAAGATATCATATCTTGCTCTTAATTTGACACTTTTGGTTCTGGCTAGACTCTCTGGCTTTCTATATCTCCCCATTAAGCTCCTGCTGAGTGGTCTGCTTCTGAGGTATCACACCTGTTAGCCCCTGCTAATTGTTAGCTGATTGCCCTAATTGACAGCACCCCAAACACAAATTGCACCACAGTCTGATCAGATTAAAGTTGTGCCATCTGTAGGGCAGGAATGTTTTGGAAGCTGCTCTGACCTCAGAAATGTTCTTCTCAGACCTAATCTGTCCTTGGTTCTTACTGTTAAACTTCTTGCTGATCTATATTTCATGCTTGCTGTAAGTATAATAGATCATCTTCTTAATTGCTCTCTCCTAAGACCTCTTTTGGTTTTGACAATGCCCTTAGGTATGAACTTCCATATGCTCTGTTCTAGATAAAGTTAGTTCTGTTGAGACAGAGATACTAGAGTTCTCCTTTGTAAACTCTGCCTTTATGCTATTACCTTGGAGGTGGGAGACAGTAACCCCCTTCTCCTGGAATACACGCCTGCTTAATTATTGCATCTCTGGGTGGGGGTTATAGATGTATCTTCCCAGGCTGTCTGTCCCAGCATGGGATTACTTCCCTGAATGAACTGGGGCAGGGAGGACCAGGAACCAGAATTCTCAGCCAACTGTGTCTGGATTAGAGCTTTTAGGCTACAAAAGAGGGATCCATGGAGGAAAGGAGCCATGCCCTCTTGGCTGCACCCATCTGGAACAGAGCTTCTGAAACACAAAACTTGGAGATTGAGATGGGCTAGCAGCCTGCCCCTCCCAGCATGAACCTGTACCTCTGTGTTGAGTGATAGAAGGAGAGGGAGCCCCGTGGTCCTGGCTATACCCACCCAGAATGGAGCTTCTGTCACACTGACTTGGAAGACAGAGGGGTGAGTATGAGCAAGTCATGGCTGGAAGTTCATGGTGTCTTACTGGTTCCGCAGAGACTTAGGTTTTCTTGAATAGATGCTTCTCCATTTGGTTTAGTCCCCTAGTACAACTTTCAGAGACTTTAAAATTGTTATTTTATAATTTTTCATCAGCTTAATGGTTGTTTTGTTGGAGAGAGGTTTGCTGAGCTCCTAACTGTGCCATTTAAATCAACTTCTGTCTACATTTAAACCTTGCAAGCATGGTAACTTTAACCATTTACCTTCTTTTCACTGTAGGTTCAGAGGAGTGTCACTTATACTACCAATATTCTGCCTTATAAATTCTGATATGGTTTCTGAAATCCTAATAAGATAATTCCCATGAAGACCATAATGTATCTTTTATTCTTAATGGCATATCCTCAAATGGCTTTTTCTGTATTTAGGAAAAATAGCATTATTTCCTCTTAAAGTTTTAGTCTTTTGGGGCTGCTATAACAAAATTCCATAGACCAGGATGGTTTTAAACAGCAAAAGTCTATTCTCACAGTTTTGGAGGCTGGAAGTTCAAGAGGAAGGCACCAGCAATTTCAGTGGCTCATCCATGGCACTTTCTCACTGTGTGCTGACACAGTGAAAGGGGTGAGCAAGCTCCCTTTGGCCTATTTAATAAAGGTACTAATCCCATTCATAAGGGCACCCCCCTCACAACTAACCACTTCACAAAAGGCCCCATCTCCTAATATCATCACCTTAGGGGTTTAGGATTTTGACATAATGAATATTAAGAAGACATACACATTTAGATCATAGCAAAAGTTTTCCCCATTCACATCCATTTCGCAGAACAACGAAAGGATAGTGGGTTCTATTAATCCTATAGTAATATCTCTCAACCTCAGATTGAATTCATGCATTTAATTGCAATTAATTGATTTCCTCAGATAATCTCACCACTAAGATTTCTGTTGTGGATTAAATTCTGCTATCCCAAAATTCACGTTGATGTACTGATCCCTGATACCTGAGAATGTGACCTTATTTGGAAATAGGGTCCCTGAAGATGTAATTACTTAAGATGAGGTCATTAGGGTGGATCTTAATCCAATATGATGAGTATTCTTTTAAAAAGGGACAATTTGGGCAAAGAGACCTGCTCACAGGGAGAACACCATGTGAAACCTGCAGTTATGCTTCCACAAGCCACAAGCTAAGAACTTCCAAGGAGCCAGGAGATGGACTGGAACAGATCCTTCCTTAGCACCTTCACAGGGTGCACAGTCCTGCCGACACCTTATTCTCACACTTAGAGCCTCCTGAACTGTGAGATGATAAATTTCTATTGTTGAAGACTCCAGTCTGTAATACTTCATTACAGCAGTCTTAGCAAACAAATACAATTTCCATGCTGATAGAAAATGATTTCTTGCCAGCTAGCATGCCATTTCCAAGTTTCCTGTAACCTATTTAGAATGTATATAATGTTCAGAAGGCCTCAGATTATTATAAGACTGACCCTTTAAACAAAAGAATAACATAAGCTGAAGACTACATAGTGGTTTGTAGATTCTGTCTGTCTCATGGAATCCATCTGGAAATGTATTGGGAAAAGTGCATTTTTAATATGAAATTTCAACAGAAGATAGAATGGCAAGTAGTAAAGAAGGAATACAGATATGCCATCATGTGCGAAAAAAATAAAGTCAGCACTAGATTTTATCTCCTGTAGAGTCTGCTCTTGGGTTTCACGATCATTTACTCATTTAACAAATATTTATTGAGTGCCTCTGGTTTGCCAGGCTCTTCTATTCCCAATGCTTATTAAATGTCTGTTGAAATAAAGTCATGAGTGTATCTTAAGTCCCTGGCAACACACTCTCCTCTCTGCTCAGCTACTGCTCTTTCTAGTTACTTGGAAACACATCCCTGTCTTTAGGTTCATAGAGCCTGCTAAACCTATGCATCTAATAATTTTCCTCCCTCTCTCAGACCCGCAAGACTAGGGTCAAAGTGCCTGCCAAGAGCTAGTTTCTGTGTTCTAATTGTTATGTGCTAGTTTTGCAATCCTGTTACCTATGAAAGGACCCTTTATCCAGGGCAAAAACACTAAGGGAAAGAACCAAATCTTGACAAATGGAAACTGGCCTGTGGTTATCTCAATATCCAGTGAGGTTGTAAGGCCAAGAGATAAATTTAACAACTAATTTGTGAACTTGTGGATGCTCCTGACTGGGATATATTTAAAAACAAACAGTGAAGCCATTTTGTCTATAGTTAACCGCGTGGACTTGGGCTTCTACTGATATTCATGTGAGTCGCACTGAAAAAGTGAAGACATTAAGTAATGGTCTAATGTGTCAATTAGGATTTAACACTTATGACTTGCAATAGAAAGCCTAAAAATAAATATAATTTTAATTTCTAAAAGATTACTGTCTTCATCCTGTGGAATTTACTCTTATACTAGAAGATTTTGGAAAAGAATTTTTATAAAATAAGAACTGCATGTTTGCTCCCAAACTATACATTATATTTTCTTTCAGTTGATTTTTCCCCCTCTAACATGTAGGAGACGCTAATGTTGCACACACCTGTAAAATTAGCTCCTGGGAACGTTCTCCTTCTGTTAAAACCCATACTTGAGAAAGTACTGTGGCTTTAGGGATAGGCATCCACTTTGCCAAAGCTCAGGATAGGGCATCTGGGCATAAGGGTCTAGATCACTTTCTCACATACTGATGTACACAGTGCTCTTTCACGATCTCCCTGCTCACCTTTCACTCACTTCTGAACCTGAACCACCTGGAGCTGGCTGCTCCCCTTGTACCATGGTGGGGATCATGAAAATGGGTTTGCTTGTTGGACTCTGTGGAGTATACCCAGGGAGAAAGTTATCAAAGGGAGCCCACCAGTATAATAATAGGGAAAAAAGAAAGGTTATTCATATCTTTTCTGTTACCAAATTGTTCAACTTTCAAGCTAATTTGAGTCCCCAAGTTGGCAGGCTGCATGATAAATCCGAAACTTTGACAACATTCTCTGTTGGCATATGTAATGTAGGGGAAAAAAATGGTTAGCCTCCCTTACAATAAAAGAACCCAAATCAAAACTACATGGATACATGATTTCTTTTCTAAAACAGTGACAAAATTCTAAGTGTTTGATAACATTCTCTACCAAGGAGACTGGAGAAATAGGAGCTTACTGTGCATTGTTGAAGGGGTACAGATTCAACCTCATGGAGCAAGATTTGACAAATCTAACAGAGATAGCTGCAACCCCACTTTTAGAATCTGCCTTATAGATATACTTCCAAAACATGAAGTAATATTTACACAGGTATATTACTTGCAACATTGTTAATAATAACAAAAATTGAAATCAGCCTAAATGCCCATCAAGAAGGAAGTGGTTGAATAAATTATTATAGAGTTATAGCATGGAGCTTAACATAACTTTTAAAAGAAAGAAGCAGCAATTTAATCTGTGTTCTAATTCGAGAAATATCTAGGATATATTGTTAAAAATCATAAATTAAAAGAAAAATGTATGCATATTATCTATCCTCTTTATAAGGAAAACTTGCAGATATATATACAAATGTTCCTATTTTTGTGAAAGGAAACACTAGGAGAGCAAATTAAAATGAATGAAAATGGGAAACAGTCAGTGGATACTTCTCCATATACATATTATTAAGGAGATTTGACCTAAGCAATACATGTTTTCTGGGGATGGGGTTGTGGCTTATGGTAGAGTGCTCGCCTAGCACATGTGAGACACAGGGTTTGATCCTCAGCACCATATAAAAATAAATAAAGGCATTATGTACACATAGAACTAAAAATATTTAAATTATACATATATATTTTCCCTATTTAAAACACAAAAACTTGTGAAATATAAATATACCTAAAAAATAAACAAATGAATCTGTAGGTAAAGTTAATGATGTAATTTAGAAAAGATTTATTTCAAATGTTTTAAGCCAGCACTTTAACTAGACTAATTTAGCTAATTATATTCTAAAGAAGAGCATACCACAGTAATCCTAAGCTTTCGTAAATAAATTTGTAATTATAATATTAATGTCAATCAAAAAATTATGTTAATATTGTTAGGAAAAAAGGGCTATCAGTAGAAAAGAGTCATAAGGATAAAATGAAAGATGACTACAAGGCTTATTATTTACAGTTCCAATAACACATCAGTATGAACTCATGATTTTTTAGACTACATGTTTCATAGCTATGCCCATTAAAAAAGAATCCAAGAAATAACAACTCATCTGCTGTGGACACACCAAGAGCACAGACTGTCATTACTGCTTATTGTTCTCCACCAAAACAGGAGTCCTCGAAGGAAGGGCTGAGTCCCAGTCCAGGGGAGGAATCATACAATGAGTCTGGAACATCTTGTCCCAGAGGTCAAAGTAGCTACCAAAGCTTCATAGACCATACTAAAAGGAAGTCAACACCAGTGTGAAGGGACTTCCATTCATCAAATATGAGATAATATTAATTAAAACAGCAATGAGTGCTCTTTTAATTGATCAAAACACATTAAATATAAACAAAACAATGTTTGTATTGTTATTTTAAAAATAAAGGAGAAAAAGCCCAAAGAAAAGAAACCTCATTAATATTTTTGGAAATAACTGGGATGTCACCTTCTTACTCTGTAAGTTGGCAATTAAAAATAAACTAAGTGCTTATCTTGTCATTTCTGTAAGAATTTCATTTCAGGGTGACCAAACTCCCCTGTCGATGAAAGGAAATTCTCATTAAAAAAGAATCTTAGCTAATAAATCTAGAAAGAGTAACAGAATTAGAAACACCATCATTTTAAAACTCCAAAGGAAATAAGAGATTCATCAAGGGTCATTAAATGGAGTAAGCCATTTGATGACAGATTGATGGAAAACTTCATAATATACATATCAAGCTGTCTTAGCATCATGAAAAGTGGGGCAACAAGACATTGCATGTCTCCTAAAATAATGTACTATGAAGGGCACATCACCGTGTCCTCTCCAGAAAAGAACAAGAATAGAATCAGGTTAACAAAGCAGAAATTCTAAAGTATGAGATTTCCAAAGGATAACTCATCTTAATTCTCTTCTGAAGTATATAAGGCTGGAATGACATATGATTGAAATATACTTCTTAAGGAAATTTTTTTTATAAGAAGGAGGAAAGGAGAGGTAACAGGTGGAGCAATTATGGCAAATTAGAGTTGAATCTATATGATGGACATATGGAGGCTTTTTCTATTTTTCCACTTGGTTCTATTTGAAAACTTTCATGGGAAAACTTAAAATGTTCTTTTTCGATAATATATGGAAACCTTGAAGCAATTTGTTCTGCCCTGCTCTCTACAATATAGTTGTAGAAAAATTGTAACTGGCAAGAAAGTCAAGGTTGGAAGTAAACAAAAAGATTACTAGTCTCAGCTGAATAATTTAAGCATCAGAAATTTGGGTGGATAATAATAAACAAATATTTCCTTTAAAGAGATTAAATCATCTTAAAGCACTAGCCATAAAATCTGGATGGCTCCTTACTAGAATTTTCTTTTCTTGAAAAGGTGAGATTATGTCTGAGAGCCTCCTACGTAACTCCCCTACTGCCCATGAAAGTTAGAGACCAACCAGAGCTTCAGAACATTGTCTTTCTGGGCTCAGTGACAATTAAAAGAGAAAGCAGCCCTTGAACATGAAAAGTTTATTTGGGAACATAGGACAAATATAAGAAGCAGGTGCAAGAAATGCCCAAAAATGACCTCTCAGTTCAATAGCCAATATTATAAAAATTGACTGCTTTTTTTTAAGTCAAGAGAATTTCATTCTCAGTACCCCTCTAAGCAAAGGAAAATCAAACTTATTTTTGTATTCACTATAAATTTAATTAGCTCTCCTTCACTCAATCTCCTTTGAATATTGACTTCATTCTGTGGATATAAAAATGAAGATGTGATTTGTGTCTGTAAGGTATTTACCACCTACTACCATACTTAGACACTAGAGTAACTAACTCTAAGAAGCCTCACTATGTAAGGAAAATTGAAACCAAAAAAGAACAAGTTAAAATAGTGCTCATAAATCTAAAAGATCAACTGTCATTATCTAGAAAAATAAAACCAAACATCATAAAAATGGATTTGTCTTATTCATTGAATAAAATAGTGTAGACTTACACCATGCACTGAGCCATAGAACAAAAATCACACATGTTGATGGAGGGTGTGGACATACTTTTGCCAACAAATCATAGAATAACACAATGTAGTATCTTTCACTTCCTGTTTGACTTTCACAGCATGATCATAAACAATTGTTTAAAACACACACAAGTTTTACCAGCTCCCATAAGCATATCTAATTTAGTTCTTCTCACATTATTCTTTCTAGGAACACCTGTCATGTCATTAATTATCATTTGGGATTTTCTCTGCTTCGATTATCTGCTCCTGCTATATCGATTTCCATTTTTCTTATCTGTGATATATAGGTCCCCAACGTCTAGCTTTATCAGCTTCACAAAATTCTCCATTTTTTTCACCTTAATTTGCAATCACATTGCATTGAATGGCCATCTAAAAATCAACAAGGCTGACCAAGATATACCACCAAAATAGATGTTAGTGTTAATCAGAGAGGCAAGATTGAAGAAGATAATTGCATAAGTGGTCAATCTATTGGTAATATTTTACTTCTCTATGGAATAATATAATTATAATGGCTGGGATAATGAATATTTAGATAATGAGCCCTCCTGTATAAAATCAAAGCAATCATGTGTAGTCTCTCCACATAGGGGAGGTATCAATTCACCTGAAAATATGTATGAAGTGATTTTGTGTAGGGTGGGTTGGGAATCATTTGAGAAAATCCCTCAGATTATTCTGATAAGCACCTCTTTCCATGAGAACCACTGAGGAAGAGTGGAACACATGTGATGGGTGCTTGAGTTGATTGGATTTCCTGGGACAAAGGAGTACAAGCATTGGTAGTTTCCAAGCACAGAATGGAGGGAATAATCCAGGCCAGGGAAAGAGCATGCCCATAAAGTAGTTAGCGCAGGAGTTGTCTGAGAAATCATCAATAGTACGATGTCATGAGAGCCTAGGTTGTGTTCCAGCATGTCACTGCATTGATGTCAATAATTAAGTCATATTTAAGCTTTTTCTTGCCACAGTAATTCTTACCTTTATTATGTAATCTCAACAGAAAATTTTAGGAAATACTGCAGGGAAAGTCAGAACCTTTCTCTTTGCTCTTTGTTCAAAAGCCTGCCAATTCCCTCCAGAACACAGCACACCCAAGTTAGAATAAGCATCTGCCTGCAGTGGGTTAAGTTGGTGTGCTTGGGACCAGAAAGCAACAGGTGGCCAAGTAGAAGTCAAGAACAACTGATCAATACATTGCTGTTAGTGTATGACTTTGCCACCACCAGGGCTGTGTCGGAAACTTTCTTTTTCTTCCCAGGAGCTCCTTCTTTCCATTGCACCCCACCACTTGTGCATATAACACACAATACACATACTACACACACACACACACACACACACACACAGGCAAGCATGCACACACCACTCTCAAACCAAAATGTGCTTTTCAGGTCTCATTATCACAGTCAACTAATTTTCAACTAAGCCCCTGATCAATAGTCTTCCAGTTTTGCTGAAAATCCTTAAAAACCCAGATGCCCCTAGCCAGATTCAGCCAGACTCTGATAGGCATAGTTAGCTGATTCAGACATTAGCAGATTCTATGGATTAGTGGACCACTCAGCAGGCGCCCCATTACTGTGCATCCTTAAGGACAGGAACCACCTTGAAGGACTTCTGTAGAGCCACTTAGAAGGGTGATCTTCCCCTTGAGGATCCTCCAGAATGGGCTGGAGCATTATTTGAAATCAACCCAACTTCAACTATCCCTCAATTTTAGGGTAAAACCTATCTAGTCTCTTTCAAGAAATATGATAACAGATAGAAAATTACTTTTTATGTACAGAAAAGACCCTTGGTATCCTTACCAGGTATTGGTGCACTTTGAGAGAAGGCAGGGCCAAGAACTGTCCTCTCTATTCCTGAAACTGTCCTTTCTCTCTAAGAGAGTTTCCCAGGAAAAAAAAGAGTTCCCCAGCAGTATCCCTCACCCTACTTCTGCCCACAGACTTGTCCAACCACCTCACTCCCCAGAAGCTCCAGAGAGGGAGGTGATGAGAACTCCTGAACCTGCCCCTACCCACCCAAATTAGGGAACAAATATAAGCTAGTCAGAGGCTGAAGATATAGTTTAAATATTATTCCAGTGCTGTCATTCTGCAGACATCATTTTATATCTTCAGGAATTTCCACATTAGTCCAAAATAGCATGCTATTTTTAAATGCATCAGAATAGATTTGTTCTTGGTTTGTAGGGATAAAAACTTTAGAAGAGACATTGCTGTGCAGCAAAACAACACAGTGAAAGGGGGAGTAACAATATTTTATTGGGTATTAACTGGCTCTGTGGTTTTAGGTAAAATCATTCACCTCTCTGACCTTCATCTTTAAAATGAATGCATTAAATAAAAATCTAGCATCATATTCATCACCTTCAGAAAGAGATAAGAACAAACTAGGAATGAGTGAAATAAGACAGGGTTGTAAGGAAACATGGCTTGATGGCAAAATTGAAGATCTTGCAATTTAACATTTTAAAGCCAAATAACATAGTTTGCCAAATTCATTGCAAGGGCAACCTTTATTCTAGGGACTCTTTAGGATTCTTGTCTTCAAATGTTATGCCTGGAAAAAAACATAATGTCTTGTTGTATTGGAGGCTTTCTAGAAGTTGTAGCTTTCTACAAAAGTTCCTATGCCTTTTGAAAAATACTATTTTGAATTCAAAATTTTATTATTGATCATGGCAATATTTTAACACACAATATCACTATAGCTCTCATTCCCTTGAATACCTCCAGTAAAGATTTTCTAGAGGTAGTAAATTATTGTATTCTTCTCTGGGTTTACCTCAAGGAAAGAGATTTATTCTGAGTGGAATTACAGTCTGACTTCTGATAGAATTCCTAGAAGGGAAATTGGATTTTCCACAAAATATGTACTGACTGGACTACATGGCAGAGCCCAGTTCACACTCTCCAGGTCTGATATTTTTCACACCCATTATTGTTCACATGGACAGAAGATGAATGTCCAGCCTGCAAAGAGGCGGAAAGAAATGAAAGAAAAAAGAGAATTCAGCCTGATGTACAAGTGGCATTTATAGCCACTCTTTGAAGAACAAGCTGGTAGATAAGCAATAGGTGTATGGGTTAATTTCTTCCCAATGACAGCTCATAGGTTACATGTTCACTATGTGAGTAGAAGAGTTCCTATAATCTAGAATTTTGCCTGATTTTATTAAACCTGTCTTGCTATTTCTGCCTGTCATTTAAAATGGATATTCTTATTCCCGTCCCCACCCACAACATGTGTAGAAATGCACTAGAGACCTTGAGACATTAAAATAAAGGCACAGATGAAAATCCAAACACATAATCACAGTTGTCCTTGAGAAAGAAACTGTTCATATGGTTCTCTGACACGGGTGCTCTTGTCAATGGAGCCACTGGGGAAGGCAGAGTTCAATGGTTGGACAGTGGAATCAGATGGAAGGATCTCAACTTTCTTCCTAGATAGAAGAGCTGGGTGGGCAAAGCGAATGCAAGAACAGAAAAAGTGGGAGAGCCATTGCAGGTGAGCCAGAGACACAGTGAGACTGAAGACACAGGACACAAAACTACCAAAGAGCAGTCAAGTATTCCCAAGCTCTGCAAGGGTAGAATCTAGAACTTGAGTGTCTTCAGTTTGTTCCTACCTCTTTGGCCTTTTCCCACAGCCCCAACATACTAAGTACAGTCATCCCTTGATAACTGTGGGATATTGGTTCTAAGACCCACCTCCTTGGATGCCAAAATCTGCAGGTGTTCAAATCCCATGTTAAATTATGTAGTATTTGCATATAATGTATGCAATCCTCTCTTATACGTTAAGTCATCCCTGGGTTACTTATAATGCTTATTATAATATAAATGCTGTGTAAATAGTTATTATGCTATATTATTTAGGAAATAATAACAAGAAAAGTCTGTACATGTTCAGTACAGACAAGATTATATTTCTCCATATATTTTCAGTTCAAATTGGTTTGAATTCATAAATGCATAACCCACAAATACAGAGAGTTGGCTGTATATGTTACTCTTCCATAGAAACTCACACTTAGGACAGTTAAATCTCATCTGTAGCTTTGTCTATTTTAAGCACAGTTCAGATAGGCTAGTAGTCTTAAAAAACCTATAAGCACTGAAAGAAAAAAAGAGAAAATATTTCATAGAATACAATCAACAAATAAGTCAGCTTTCCAAATAATAGATTTCAGATCCCAAGGAAACCAAAGCAACAGCAAAGGATTCTACTTCACCTCAAATTTCCTGATCTGGGACCAACTGCTGCTTCTCAGATTCACGTGGTATGTCCACCACTATCTTACTTCCCATCCATAGAAGTGCTTGCCAAACTATTGTCTCTCTCTAAGAAATGTCAATAAATATCTAATTCACACCCAGATTCCCATACCTCCCTGACTCCAGTTTCCATATTCCACTGTTCATCACTGAGCTACAACTCACTGTGTCCCCCCAAACCATGAATTACTGTCTTGATTATTAGCTATATGCTCTTCTGGAATCTTCAATGGAAACACTTAAAACATATCTAAAAGTCTCCAAGAAGTGTAATCTTGAAATTTCCTCTAAATCAAGGTCATGATGTGAAAATATATGAAGATTATCACACAGTGATTATTAAATTTGGATTTGGGACTTATAAATACAAATTCCCCTTCAGACTTTCCCATCCTGACCATCTCATGCTACATGATGAATCCTAAGAAAGCATGAGATCAGTAGACACACTTGAAGAAATGTCCCAGTGATAGAGGAACCATAAGACACACAGAGTTCTGGGGGAATCACTTTCTCTTTAAGGTTTCAGGGATAAGATGAGAGGTAAAATCACTTCTGAGTGATAATGAGAAAGTCAGAACAGGCTGAGGCAGAGAATAGTGTTAAACAGGGGGAGAAATAACAACCAAGTCAGATTCTCCACATGCTTCTGAACCTACAGGTTTGATCCAGATCTCAAGAACCTTGCATTACAACAGTGAATGAAAAGATCTCAGTCTCTACAAGCTAGGTGAACATCTTCTGCTGAGTAACAAAGACCTGGACATATGTACAAGTTGCTCCTAAAGTCTGGAGGAGTTTGCTGTGTTTCCTGCCCAGTGTTCACAAGCTTGCCTGTCTCTGCACTACAGGGTTTTGTGAGTGAGTCTTCTGAGACCCTCTCTAAGATGACTCCCAAAGGCCTCAGTACCAAATGGAAGTGGCCAGAGAAACTTGAGATCACAGGCTTAAAGGCAAACACATAGGAAGAAACATTGAATGGGTGATGAAACAAGTCAGCACACTTGCCAGGCACCAGACTTGCAGGCACACAACTGCTCACACCTTTTCATAGGGCTGCTGTACTTGATTACTAATTCCAGGTACTGTCTCACAGAAACCACAATAAAGGTTGACCATTCATAATCTGAAATCCAAAATGCTCCTAAATCCAAAACTTTTTTAAAAGAACATCAACATATCACCACTAGAAACACCCACACCTGACTCATGTCAAATGCAGTCAAAACACAGATGTACTAAAGATATTGCATAAAGTTGCCTTCAAGGTGTGTATATAGGTATATATGAAACAATGTATTTTGTGTTTATATTTAGTGCTATTCCCAGGATAACTCATTATGTGTGTACACATATTTCAAAATCCAATAATATCTGAATTTGAAACATTTCTGGTCCCAAGCATTATAGATATGCAATACTCAGCATGTACCTGGATCCAGTGACCCTGGGCCAGCACCAGAAAGAGATCACAGGAATGTGCACTGGTGTAGTGACTCCCCACTCTGACATTATAGATATTGGTCAAATGCTTTGTGCTCCACTTGCTCCACCTGTAAACTGAGAGGACACACTCGCTGTGTTGGTTTTTATTGCAGTTGTCCTGAGGACAGCTCCCTTTGAGAGTGAAATGGTCCATTTCTTACCATCTGGTATCCCAGAGCACAGATTGAGCAGAAGGCATTATAATTATCATGAATCTTCAGGAGAGGACAGATAAAGAAGAAAGGAAAATCAGCCTATATGAGCGAGTCAGGTCCCTGAAGTTTACCAAAAGCAGCCTCCTTGAACCCAGCTGAGGATGAAGGGACAGATGCACCCACTCACCTCTCCAGCCAGTAGCTAATAGACCTTGCTTCCTCCTTCATCTAACTTTCAGAATCCCTGCGCATTGGCATTATCCACATTCCAAAGATGAGTACACTGAAGCACAGCTTGCTGAAGTCCCTGGTGCCAAGGGGCCATGGCAGGATTCAAGCCTGGGTCCATGGACTTCAGGGCCATTTAAGTTTCTATAGGTAAGCAGTTCATACACTTTTTGTCAGCAGGATCCCATTTTCACTAAAAAATTATTGATGGCTGGAAAAGGCCTTAAGAAATTAAGATTACCTTGACCCTAGGAGTCCACACTTGGATCTTTGTATTGGTTTGATAGATAGATAGATAGATAGATATGTATCTTTATGTGTGTGTGATTGTGCCATCTTAAAAATGAAGACAAAAATTAAATTGCATTTATTCATCCATTTAAAACTGACAAAAATAAAATTAGCATTATATCTTGTGTGTGTGTGTGTGATACTAGGGATTGAACCCATGGTGCCATACCTTGGAGCTACACTCCAAACCCTTTTACTTTTTATTTTGAGAGAGGTTCTTATAAAATTGCTGAGGACCTCACTATATTGCTGAGACTGACCTTGAACTTGTGATCCTCTGGCTCAGCTCCTGAGTCACTGGGATTACAGGCGTGCACTATCACTCTTAGCTGAATTACATCCTAACCAAAGTAAACCACCTCAAGAAAAAGAACTTGACTTTTGAAAGCAAAATATACCTAATAAAAATGCAATTTGTGGCAATAATAGAAAGTTCTCTCATCTACTTCTATATTCAATCTATAGCAAGAACATTGCACTGTCTCTAAAAAAAACTCCAGTGGATAAGACATAAGAAGAGTGAAAAAAAATGTCTTAGTATCATTATAAAAACTGTCTGCTTCAAAGACCCTTTGGAAGGATTATGAGATCCCAGAGGTCTCTTGACCACACTTTAACAATCACTGCCCATAGAACCTGCCACTGCATGGAGAGGTGAGCTTGGGTCTGCTCTGAACAAGAATGTGGCTATGATTGCTCTGGAAATATCTTCCCTGAGACCACACTTCAGAACATGCGGCGTTCTGCAGTTAAGGTCTTAGGAGCATCTCAATAAGGAGCTCAGAATTGAGGTTTCCTCTAAAGAAAAGATATTTTTTCAATGACTAATGTGAGGCCAACAGAGTAGCCTTGCCATTTACATACTGCCACAAGGCTATAATTCTTAGAAATTAAGATTACCTTGACCCTAGGAGTCCACACTTGGATCTAATCAAACAAAAAGCCCCATCTTTTGAAGATAGGCTGAGTGTCCCTTTTTCAAAATATTTGAAACCAGAAGTGTTTCAGATTTCAGACTTCTTCAGATTTGGGAATATTTTCATAAACATGCAATTGTAGACAGATTTAGCCTTTGGCAGTTAGCCATCACTTTATGGCCAGCAATTGAGCAATTAAAAGGTTTAAGTTCCATTTGTCTCATTGCCATATTAATCAGTAGAATCTGTATTGAACATTTACTACAAGGGACAGCAGCCTTGCCTATGGAGTAATTTAACGTTACCAATCTTCTGAGGGTTCAAAACATCCCCCATCAGCGTTCCTGCTAGCTTTTCCCCACCAACTTTCTACTATCTGCTTCCTCTTTTTACCGCCCACCCGCCCCCCACAATCATTCAAAAAATATTTAGTAGTTAGGAACTATTAGTCAGCTTTTCATTGTCATGACCAAAATACCCACCAAGAGTAACTTAGAGGAGGAAATGCTTATGTTTGCATTTCAGTCCTTGTTTGGCTGGACCCATCCTTCTGGGCCTGAGGTAAAGCAGAGCATGAAAGGGTAAGGCAGAGGAAAGCTGCTCACTTCTCAGTTGCTAAGAAGCAGTGAGAGAGGGAAGAGCAAGGGGGACAAGATAAAATCCCCAGGGAGAGCTCCCAGCAACCCAGCCTGTATTTCACACTCTTCCATCTTAATATTCCACCTCACCTTCTGCCCAGATCAATGGAGTTGGCTGACTATGGACCGAACCTCTGAAACCATGAGCCAGGATAAACTTTTCTACCTCTAAGTTCTTCTTTTTAGGTATTTTGATCACAGCATCAGAAAGCTAACCAACATAGAAACTCTGTGTTTCCCCAAGTGAAACTCTATGTTTCCCCAAGTGAAAAGCTTTATTATGGTATTCACTGCCAAGACCTGGCAAGTATGATCACATCTCAGAAGCCCATATAATGCCCAGGACACATCTGGTGGCTCCCCTTATAGCTTGATCCCCAAAATAGCCCTTTACTAGGACCCATTTATGATCTCAACCAGCTTATTTCTTGGAGAAAGAGAACAGCAGAGGGCAGGCCCAGGAAGAGTTCCTAAAAGGGTACACATGAATATGTGCCTACATTTTTTATTATCTTAAACTCTGTTATAGTTTCATTATTTTATTTCAAAATACTGAAACTGTTTCTCTCAGCATCTGTTAACACTAGGAAGGTTAAATGATATATATGTTTGTGTAGGAAAAGATGATAGATGATAGAGTTAAATGGAGAGATGGATGGATAGATGGATGGATGGATGGATGGATGGATGGGAGAATGAATGGAGAGATAGATTAATGATCACATAACCCATAGGATCACTAAAATTTTTAATAAAAATTCTAGAGCATAATCCCTTTTTTGTTTGATCAAGGACCAGAAAATTATCATGAAGTTGTATTTAGCACCAGGATTAGCTGCAAAAAGTCCCTGCATGTTGAACTCCATTTGTGCCTTGCAATAAAGTCACTTGTAGTCACTACTAGCAGTTAGGAGCTTCTAGCCTGAAGAAAGAAAAAAATAAACATCCATTTGCATGCTAACTATAGAAACTCCCTTGGGTCTACTTATCCTCCTAATCCATTTGTTGTTATTTTAATTCCTGTGATCAATACTTAACAAGTTTAACAGTTCAAGTGCCTGAATCTGCTCAGTCCCAAAATACCCCATTTCTCAATAGTAAGGTTTTGACCAGGCTCTAAATACATATAGATCTTGAATTTTGCCTGCCTTGCTGGCTACTTAGTAGGAAAGAAAAAGAAAATAGATTATCTAGTGGCAGAGAGAACCACAATAGAGAACTCTCGCCAATGCATTCACTTGTCCATCATGGCAGAGGTACAAATAGTGTTTGGATTCCACTTCACTCGCTGGGTATATTCATGGTAACTCCTGCCTCACACAGCGACAAGTACAGATAATGTCTTTGATGCTGTGTTGTACTGCTGCTTTATGTGATTTGACATCTTCGCAAAATCCCTGTCTCTCCAAAACGAAAAAAATGTCTGGTGCAATTTGTGCAAGAATTTGATGCCTTAATAAGCCAGATGATTTAGACATTTCTTTTAAAGTGTTTCTCGGCTTCCTGAGAATGAGGAGCAGTTTGCCTGAGCTTCCAGTGCTATCCTAGTTCTCTTAACACTCGCTAGACCAGAGGAGAAACCTCTCATTCACTTTTGAAGTCAAGCTGTCAGGGCTGTAATTGGTCAGACTGGACACATGTAACAAAGAATTCATGCTGGCAGCCTGAGTGGGCAAGCTGAGAGAGGGACCAGGGAAAGGACAAGGAAATCTAATAGCAGTAGACAGGAGAGCCACTTCCCAGATTGGGATTTGCTCCCTGAAGAAGCTTCAATTGCAACCATGATGGCAAGTGTCAGCTTAACTTCATTGTTTTGCTTCCTGAAAACTTTGAAAGTCACATCACCTTCTTTATGGTGAGGGAAGCTGAGAGATGCTAGCATGTCATCACCTCTTTGCTTCCAGGATTTCGTCAGTTATGTAGCAACAAGTTAAGAGAAAACAACAGTATAACTTGCAACTTGTATGGTGTTGGACTCGGAAAAGGATGCAGTAGGCTGAAGACTCCACAGAATCTACTGATAGTTGTACGTTCTAATTGCTCTTCCCTTCTTGAATTCCTTGAATTTCTAAATAAGTTTATTTCTGGGGAGACTAGAGAAGAAAGTGGGTGCAGAGCACCCTTTTAGTACAAAAAGACTTTGACTTACCCAAAACAGAAAAAATCAATTTTGCAATTAATATCACTGTTGCCCCTAGGGTGGTATGTAAAGAGGGGCACTGTTAAAGGCAAATGTCTGTGATGCAAATAAGCCATCATGACTCTTCAGATGATTTCTTTCTCTTCAAGTAACTCCTTCAATTTGGGTGGAGGACTAACTAGCATCTGCACCCCACAGCAATGAGTATCCTCAAAGCCATGGGATTCTGAATCATCAGTAAAACATTTGGATTTTATACTTGTAACCAATTTGCAATTGGTTAGTTAACTTTTGGCTCAGGAATGAGATATCTCTGTTTTCCTTAGTCTCCTCAGTCTAAGTTCTTTGAATAAAAGTGATTAGATAATAATAAGATTTGTGCAATTTATTTAACTAGTACAATAGAGGAAAAAAATCAAGAATATGAATGGGAGAAATGTATCTTTTATTTACCCATCCTGCTGCGATTATTGAAACCCAAGTGCCTTTCCAATTGCATCTTTTCCAGCTTCTCTGTTCAGTATCAGAGATAATGATTAAAAATAATCATTCCCACCAAGAATGAGCATTCCTGTGCAGACATTGTTCTCCAAAGCACTTCATTCAATCCTCACAGCATCTCTGTGAGGCAGATGCTGTTACCATCTCGCACAGGTGAGATGAGGTCTCAGGAGGGCTAAGTATTCTGTCCACTGCCCACCATCCCACAGCTCCTATATATAAATGTGTATGCCCAACATGTAGTGAGACTCAGGCCTGCCTATCTGGCTCCAGAACCAAGGTCTTAACTACCCTGCTTTCCTGCCAAGGAAACTTCATGTAGAGGTTAGCATGTGCCAACAAAATCATATTCCAGCGCCATCTTTTGTGAGCCCTGTGATTTAGAGCAAATGATTTAATGCCTCTGAGCCCCTGCTTTTTTTCCCAGCTATAAATTAGAAACAATATCCCCTACCCATTGTTATAAAGGTGATTTGGAATTTTAAGTGTCTAATGCATTATCTGAGACATTTGAATCACTCAGTGTGTATTATGGGAATGAATGAGAGTACAAATGGAAAAGGAGACCCTGGTTTTTAATTCTTTTTACTCCTTTAGTGAGTCAATAAATGTGGAAGTCATAGAGAAAGAAAGGAATCATTTTTATCCAATAAGTACTTTGCATATTCGATAAATACATTGTTAGAAATGTGCAATATCTGATAGAGTTCTTGGTAGAGAGGAATTCATGGTTTTTTTTGTGTGTGTCCCTGGTTGTGTCTATACTCCTGGAGTCAAATAACCAGAAAGATGACAAGGACAGTTATCCTTCTCTTGGCTTCCCTGACCAGCCAATATCTCACTGCCACTCCTGATGGTAGCTCCTGAGATGGGTGTAGGACTCCAACAGGATGATCTCCAAACTGTAGAAAACCAGGATGCTGGAGAGCCACTTGGTGACACCCCACAAAGACCATGATCACAAAGAAATGCATGAGATCAATCTCACACAGCAAGGGCTTGGGCTCTTAAATATGCTCATTTTCTGAGACGTCTAAACCATAGAAGTCTCCAGTGAAAAGGGGAGATTATCAGGACTCAATCTGATCTTTGGATACTTGTCCCCTCGGGGGGAAGGGAAGGAACTCCAAGTATCTGATTATGGAGTGACAATTAAACTTAAAGCAATCTTCTAAATCCCACTTAAGAATTACTTGGAAGAGTTTGGTGTCACCTACCTGGCCCATTGTCCACAGCTCTCACCCCCAGTGGGATGGACCCTGTATCAAAACCCAGTTTCACTATATGTTTACTTCACCCGGTGAAATTTCTGACCCTCTCTGAGATTAAGTTCCCTTTTTGAAAAGTGGTTTTTTTTACCACTTCCAGGTATTTTTTGTGAGGACAAAATAAAACAGCATATATGCATCCTGGGTACTAGTAGGTGTTCCGACAGAGATTAAGCATTGCAGGGGCTGCTTTCGTCTTGTGAAGTATCTTAGAGGTTTCATTGGATTTTGTTCTATCTGGATTTTTTTATTTTTGTTTTTATACTTTCGTGAAGGAGAATCATCATGCTTATTCTTTCATGAGAGAAAAAGCATAAGCAAAGAGATGTTTTAGTGAGGTTTTGAAACAAGGGCCAACTGAATTCATTACATGATGTTTTTATCCAGTGCTCATGTGCCACTACCCTAAAGACATGATACCCACATCTCCACTACTTATCTACACTAGTGACTTTCAAGTAAATGTGTGAATGAACCATTACTGCAGTAGCAAACCAAGATAGAGCTGGGTCATATTGCTGCTCCGATGCCAATCCACAAATGTAGTTCTTAGCCCTGCAGCAAACTCCCTAGTACATTAGTGAGTGAAGGTAAAAAGCAGATTACTAGTAGACAAAAGACGAGAAGCAAAAAGGGCCTTCGAGTGGGTAATACATTTTTTGAGGGCCAAATATGCACCACAAACTCTTTTATCTCATTAATTCTCCTAGGTGACCCTTGGAAGTTAAAATCATCATCCTGATTTTTCTTTCAATGATAATGTTGCCCACAGAAGAGGAAGAATTTTCTCACATTTAGATTGATAGTAAGTGGCAGACCCAGGTGATACTGGAATGATAAAGCATGATGCAATGAAAAAAATTCTGGCTCATTATTAAGGTTCTGACCTTGTTATTCATTATTTGAGTACATGGCTCAAGGAACTGCAAAAGGATGGGGAAGCCCAGGTGTGGAGATGCAAAAGCAGCTTTTCCTTGGTGGGGAGGTATAGGCCCCAAAGGAGCAAACACAACCCTGAGAGGAGTCACAAGTCCAGAGCATAAGGCTTAAGAGCTTCTGAGCTTCCAGACTATGTAGACATAATGGTCCTAAAGGAGCCCCAAGATCTCCTGGCTGGGAGACAAGCAATCCAAATTCATAACCTCTGAAGGTGGCAGGGTTTCAAGCTCTGGTTGTGCTCAAAGATAGACCTGTAACACTAAGAGGGGACTGAGCAGGGATAAAGTAGGATCTGTTGGCCATAAGGAACTATGACACTAGACTTAAGACCAAAAAAGAAACAGGCACAGAAATAAAATGACATGCAGTTATCTAACCTGGGAGTCCAGGGAATCAATCCATTGGAATAAGGCCAAAGCTGTGTCAGAAAGCCCTGTAGGCCTCATGCTTCAGATCTGCACTAAAATATCTTATATCCCTCCTGACCAAGTTCAGTTTCACTTAAGCAGTGGGACAGACCCTGTAGCTGGGGGATTAATCAACTGTGGGGAGCTGTGGGATTTTATACGTGATGCCCAGAAATTTCCAACCCTGGGCTTTGGGTAAGTCCTATAACCAGAGCAAACTTCAGTCAGTAGAAAGAGGAGATAGAACATGATGATTTCAAAAGCAGTTTATAGTCATAAGTTTCTCAGTGAATCAGTGACATGAATCAACAGGAACAGATGTTGAATGTGACTTATTTGGAGAGGTCAATAGAATATGAAAGAGCAATAACCTCAAAAAAGTTTGTAGCTGGGCATGGTGGTACATGCCTGTAATCCCAGCAGCTCAGGAGGCCTAGGAAGGAAGATCATGAGTTCAAAGCCAGCCTCAGCAAAAGCGAGGTGCTAAGCAACTCAGTGAGACCCGTCTCTAAATAAAATACAAAATAGGTCTAGGGATGTGACTCAGTGGTAGAGTGCCCCTGAGTTTAATCCCTGGTACACCACTCACCCCTCAAAAAAAAGGTTTGTGAGGGTACCTACCCTATAATATTTGATTTTAGGAGAAATGTTAACCTTGGTTTGCTTACCTATAAATTGGGAATAGAGGAAAGCATTCATTAGGTATGTTAAAATTTAAACTAAATAGGGCATTCCTATGATTAGATGGTATCTGTAATATAAAATTATAGTATGAGTATGATTATCAATGTTTTACTGAATATTTTAAAACAACAGAAAGGATTTTGAATGTTCTCACCATAAAAAAATGATAAATGTATGAGGTGATAGATATACTAAATATCCTGATTTCAGTATTACACAATGCATACCAGTATTGAACTATCACTATATTCCATAAATATGTACAATTGTGTGTCAATTAAAAACAAAATTTTTAAATCTTTCAAGACTGAAAATAGTGCAAATCTATGCCTGAGAATTTCTTTAAAAACCAAACCTGTGGGAGAAAAAGAAATAGCTTCTATTCAATTTCAACAGTCAGAAAAGAGCAGAGGGTAAAGGAATTCTGATTGCTGAGAAGAGGGGAAAGCACAGCTGCAGAAGAAACTAAAACTTAAATACTTTTGCTGCAGTAGCTCTTCTGCTTCTATTCTCTTTAATTGACTGCTCCCAGCTACACTGAAACACATCTTCATCTGTTTGAAATAAACTGTGTTGAACAGTCTGACTGGAGCTGGAAGATAATGGAGAATTGCTTTATTTCTGTTTGCCATGGCTAGTTGACTCCTCTGTCATTTGCCAAGAAAAAAAAAAAAAGCCTGTTGAAATAGAGGTAGTAAAGCATTCTATCTCTTTCTCGAAGCTCTGTCCTTTTATCTCTTGCCTCATCACCACATCACTGCGTCTCTGACAGAACCCCCCTGATACCGCTTCAGGGCTCCCCTGCTTCTTTCTGGAGGACACTGCTTGCAACTGGGTCCTCATCCTTATCTTTTCCTTTCTCTACTACCCTCCTTTTTGATTGACCCACTGTATTACTTTCGAAGCATCCCTACATGAATGACTCCAGTCCTGATCTCTTCTTGGGATATAAGACCCCATTGGGAGACCCTGGTTTGCATTTAAACCCAGTCATGAGTTTGCTGAAAACAGTATTCCAAGCTGTGCTCCTAGCCTGGGCTTCTACAAGTGTATGCTGTGGACACACAACACCCTGCCCTTCCTGAGACAGTGCTCACCCTTCCAAGTCTGTATGTCTTTCTCTGTCCTCTGCCAGTACCTCAGCCATGTGTGTCTGTTACCTGTCACACTCCGCAGATTAGAACCAGCTTTTTGTTCCTTATGCCTCTGCATTGCATTGATCATGCCACTACTTAATAATTATTTAATTTAGTTTTGTACTGATGTTAATTATTTGCATCCCAAGTTTACGGCTTGACCTTCAATGTCCCCAAAAAGCTGATGCAAGAATATTCACAGGTGAAATGATCAGATTATGAGAGCTGTACTCTCATCAGTCAATGGACTACTGAGTGGTGACTTGTAGGCAGGTGGGCAGTGGCTGGAGGAAGTAAATCACTGGTGGTATGCCCTTAGGGATTGTATCTTGTTCCTGGATTTATTTCTCCCTCCTCCTCCTCCTCCTCCTCCTCTCCTTCCCTCCCTCCCTCTTCTTCCTGGCTTCCATGAGCTGAACAGCTTTCCTCTGCCACACTCCTCTGTCATCATGTTCTGCCTCATCTCAGACCCAGAGTAATGAAGTCAGCCAACCATTAACTGAACCTCCGGAACCATGAGCCCAAAATAAATTTTTCTTCCTCTTAAATTGTCTTGTCACATATTTTTGTCACAGCAATGAAAAATCTGATAAATACCTCCAATGGGACTAGCAACGCCTTTAGTTGCCATCCCTATAGAGGTTGCATATTCTTTGATGAAAGGAGAAAGCCCTGCAGAAGGATCCCTGGGATTCAAAACCCAAGTCCACCACTGTGTTAGTCAACTTCCCATTACTGTGACAAAATACCTGAGGTGATCAGTTTGTAAGAAGAAATGTTTATTTTGGCTCATAGTTCCAGAGGTTTCGGTCCATGGTCAGCAGGTACCATTGCTTTGGGGCTTGTAGTGAGGCAGCAGATCATTGTATTAGCATGTAGCAGAGGAAACTGCTTACCACATGGCAGCTGGGAAGGAAAGAGAGAGAGAGTAAAGGGCTAGGGTCCCAATGTCCCCTTCAAGTACATGGTTGCAGTGACCTAACTCCTTTCCATTTAATTCCACCTCCTCAACATCCCACCACCTCCTAATATCACCACCAGCTGTGGGATACTTATCCAAACCATATAAACCCCTAATAGACTATGAATTCTTGGGCAAGGGGCCTAATTACTCTCACTTTACTTTCTGATATATGAGATGAAGATCATAACTAATCCTCCCTCATCAAGTCTTTATGAGATTTGAATGTCATAACATAAAATTAGCACAGGACTGATGAAGTAGGTCTGTGGTAGAGCACTTGCTTAACATGCATAAAACTCTGGGTTCAATCCCCAGTACCAGAAACAACCACAAAAAAAAGTAAAATAAAATAAAATCACATAGCCTGCGATTTTTGATGTTTAAATTATTATTATTATTATATTTTCTCAGTGCTGTTTCCCAAACCATAGGCAATCAGTGAGTTTTTAAATTAAATTCTTCTGAAAAAAAAGCTGTTTCAGGGTCATATGCAAAGAATTGAAGAATGACGCAAGGTTGGAATGTTTCTGCTAGTTTTTGTTCTATTGCCCACTTACCTACCTAACATTGATCCCCCCACACACACCCCCAAAAAATTGAAAAGCAGGTTAAAAATCAAAGACTCCAGTCCCTTGGCTCTGTGGAGATAAGGTCAACTTTGTGAAGGAGGTGAGCATTCTTCTCCCATTTCCTGACAACCAGTGACTGTTTTCAAGTTGGGAGACATGAAATTTGATAAACTACTTTCACCTATCACCTATGTAGTAAAATGACCCAGGGGCAGTAATCATCAGTCACAGTGGGCATCCCTCAGGCTCATACCTGTCCTCTAATGCTGAGCCTGCCATCATCATGAAGGACAAAAGACAAGACATCCTGTCAGCTAATGGACATTTAAGTACTTCCCAGAAAAGCCCACTTCTCTTGAAGGTGCTCCTTTTAGGACATTCACATTTAGTCTCCCAAAAGTCAAGTAAGAAGATGATTCAGGGAAATGTTGTATCCCTTTAAGGCAGTTGGAAATTTCACTGGGCTCCAGACTGTAGGAAACTTCCCAAATCTTCACCTGACAGCTGGAATGGGTCTGCAGGGTAGGTGACTCCCAATCCAGGGCTTGTTTATCAACAACCTGTGCATACTGCCCCTTCCTTCAGTCCCATGAGGCCAGGTGGCAAGGTGAAATTTAGACATTTGGATGTCCCCAAAAATTCATTTATAAAAAGATGCTTGAAACAAAGAGTCATTGAGTACCTTCTCGCCAGACAGCCTGATTTGGATCGGAGAATCTTGGCTCAGGAAGAAATGGCCACGTCAAAGACACGAGAGGACATGGGAACAGCCCTAACATTTCTATTTCCACCTGAAGAGCCTGACTGAAATGGACTACACCAAATGATTTCCTGCCATTTCTGATGAACAACTAAGGGAGGAGAATCATTTGTCCTTTGAGATGTCCTAGGAGGCAAAGATGAAATTTCTGAAGCTGTCCAATGTGTCTTTGATGAGAAAGTAATTAAAGTCACTGGCAGAACTATCCTCGTGTTTGAGTCAGATAACAATGTCATTGACAGCACACTGTAAGCTGAGGGGTAGGGATCAGAAGATAAATGAAACCAGATTTACCCAGGATACATTTATTGACATTTCCCATTTGCTCAGTTAGTAATATTTAGTCCACAATTTTATATTATATGTGTATATGTGTGTATCAATGTTTAACTGATTGTTTCCTTTTTTTGTGAGAAGAAATGAAGATAATCAGTTCTTATATTGATCCTATGATAGTGACATAGCATTACTTTCCTGTGACAGTTTTCATTAAATCTTCTCTCTTATTACTTTCTTTTGTGATAGCAGCAAAAAAAAAGCATCCTTTAAATGTCCTTTAATATAAACAAATTCTTGTAAAAACTCTACTCTATTTAAATCCTTTAACTGCCTCCCCTTCATTTGATTGCTCTCAATATGCATAATAACCAGAGGGACATGTCCTGCTATATAAATGACATCAGTGTACTTTGGGCTCACAGGTCCCAATTAATCAAGTTGGCCTCATGACCCTCCTCTCCTTCTTATACAAGTTACGTTTTATATTAAAATATAATAATGACAAACTAGTATGGAACAAGAGCAGAAGATACAATTTTAAGGGAAAATATTGTTTTGCTGCTTATTAACAACAGTCCTCATTATTGTTGAAGATGAATAATGCTTACTCAAGTTCACATAAGTCTTATCCTTTTGATAGTAGAAATAGAGATTAAGCCTTGATTTAAGATTACATGTTACACATTTTATATATTGTAAAGAAATAATGAAGCCATGTCATTAATTCAAGCTTGAATTGTGTCTTCTAAAGTAAGAAAGAAATATCTCAAGCAGAGATTATGCTTGATAATCAGTCATTAATATATTAAGATATTTGAGGAACCAAGAGACATGATTAGCAGATCAAATAGAAGCCTTGTCTAAATTAAGTTACCCAGCTGTTCCCTGGTCCTTAAAGGCAAGTTTGTGTTCATGTATTTACCAATCGGAGATTCAGTCAGCATTTATAATATACAAGACTCATTTCTGGGATCTAGAAGAATTTAAAAGTTAATAGCAGTGTATTTTTGTTCTCTAAAAGTTTATAGGCTAGCAGAAGAAATGACATACATTTGGAATATAGATCAGAAAGTGGTGAATGCCACTAGAAAATATGTTTACGTTTTATTGTAGGGCACAAGGAACAGGGAATACATTTATGGATTAGCAGAAGGAAAACATTTACATTGTTAGTATTATATTAACAATATACAGCTATTTAACAAATCATTCCCAAACTTAGCAGCTTAAAAAAATGAATCTTATTAGCTCCAGTTTCTTTAGTGTGGTCATCTGTGTGTGGCTTAGCTGGATCCCCTGTCTCAGGGTCTCTTATGAGGTCATAGCCTTCAGCTGTGGCCTCTAACCTCATAGGGAGTCTTCACTAGGGAGTGAATATTTGTTTCCCAACTCACTACATGACATGACAGCTAGCTTCTTGCATGACAAGTGTCTTAAAAGAGAGTCCCCAAGATGAAAGCCATGTTGTTGTTGGTATAATATAATCTCAGATGCACCATATTCTATTTGTTAAGCATAGCTTACACCCGAGTAAAGGGTATTATACAAGTTCATGAAAACCAGAAAGTGGGGACCATTGGGGACCATGTCAGAAATTGCCAGCATCGAGACACACTATCTTTCCTATTTAAATGCTAAGAATGGACCCAAGATTCACTGTTGTGCTTGAGATTGCCCATATCATTTTCCAAACACATCTTGAATCAAAAATCTAATAAGAACGCTAGTACAAAAGTGCTCTCCTCAGCCTCCTACACATTAAGAAGTCCTAGTTTTCCAACCATCTGAAAGTAGGTGATAAAAGGCAATGTAGAGTTTAAGCACCTCCAGGACAGACAGAGCTATACACATCTACTCTCCTTGTTTCTTGTTCAGAACATTTAGCCCTGTCAAAACAGGCAGAGTACATCTTGAATCACTAACAATAGTCTGTGATCATGCAGAGGAAAGAACTCAAATCTTAAAAAGACAGCTTGACAAAGAAATGCCAAACAACAATATGTCCTGCCATTTCAAAGTCACGATTACGTCTGAGATTATGCAGATCGGGTAGTAGAGGGAATTTTTGCCTGCAGAATTTCTGATTGCCCTGTGAAGTTTGTATGAGGCAGAAAGGGCATCACACATGGACAGGGAAGATCAGGCCTAGGCTTTGGGAGAAGGTGGGCAAAATAACATATTCATCGGTCAGAAAAATCATAGTTATGAAAAGGTCATGATTACATCAGAACCTAAACACATAGTAGCTTAGTTACTTTCATGTAATACAGGAAAAGAGAGAAATCCCTTAGACCTTAGCTGGCTTTCAGCAAGAACTTATTGAGCTTTTATATGGGCTGGGTGTTGAGTCCATGGATAAAAGAGAAAAAATAATCTGAATCTATGTCAACAAATGATTGCTACAAGAAACCAAGGTCATCTTTTGTATTTGCAAACCTTTAGATCCCTTCAAAGGCCACTATTACAGAAAAATTTCTAGTCTACATAATTTTGATTTTCTAATTTCCAAACAATTAAAACCTCATTACAAAATTGTTTTAAGAACAGGGAATACAGTGGAAAAATACAAATTATGCAGTCAGAGAAACAGAGATCACAGTTCTGCAAGTAAAAAACTGTGAAATTGGGGATAAGGTTTAAATTTATGATTATGAGAATTAAATGACATAACTCTTAAAAATCCACTATGTGGGTACCTGGCACAGAGTAGCCATAGAGCAAAGGAAGCCATCATCATTAATAGTAATAATCATACTGATGAAATAATAATAACCTTGTGGCTTAAAGAAATGGCAGAGCTGTGGTAGAAATGAAGCAATACTGTCTTTAGGAGCAGGCAAAGCACTAAGCATTATGAGGTTATTATGTTTCCACTCTTGCCATAATTTTTAAATTTGTAATTAAAGGCATGGTCTGGAGCCCTGCAAGTTAAACAAATGTGTAAAGCTAGACAAATTCTCTACAGGAAGGCAATACAAGTGATTAAAGAGCTGGAAAATACAGCTAATAAGAAAACCAGTAAGAAATGAAGCTGGAGAATATGGAAAGAGAAAGCCATGAAGGACTCGAACTCAGGATACAAAAAGGATGGTTGTTCTTCATTTCATTAAGGTCATATTATAGATGGAACTTCTGCGTTAACATAGGATGTTTCCAACTGTCTTCCAGTAGTATTTCGGCTCTACCAATTTCTTAACCTATAGTAATTGTGACTTCATAATCTCTTACTGGAACACAAGTGACTGCATGTGCTCAAGGATCAGTCTGGATATTATTTGGCCAGATCAATTGTGTGATAGCAAGTTGGTTGACATCAGTATGCTGAACAATCTGGGGTAGATTGTCCTTTGCAGCACAGCAGGAGGATCGAGAGCAAAGGGGTGACCAGAAAGGATGACCATGTGAGGGGAGAGGGACCAGTGCTTAGCAGGAAACTTGCTTCTAGCAAATGCTTTTGGCTGTATTGTGTCTGGATAAATGTTTTCCATCCAATTGCTTTTAGCCACAAATGTACTTTATATGACAGAGGAGTGATTCTCAAACTGCTGTGCAGATTAAAATCACCTGTGGAAATCTCTTGATGCTCATACCCCAGACCAATTAAAGCAGAATCCTTGGGGATAAGAACCAGGTCCCAGGGAGACTGAGGATCCCCAGGTGACACCATGAGCAGCCAAAGTTGAGAATCACTCCTGTGGAAGGTAATAGTGGGGCTCAAATGAAAGAACTCCCCGAAAATGACCAGACCCTGCTAAACACTCAACAGACTTCAGTCTCCCTTTTCCTCTAAATATAGCTTTTAGGAATTATGTGGTTTTTGTCCCCACCAGGCAGTTTGAAAATGGACTAGATGATGCCTACAGCCCATTCTGCACCAGAGCATGAGTCTATGAGATTCATTTCTGTCTTATTTTCTTTATAGACTCTCTACATAACCAAACATTTCATAACTCAGTTAATTCAGCTCACAGATCAGTCCATTCCAAAGCACACAGTCAAATCTGATGTTTTCTGATACCATGTAGACAAATCGATTGCTTATAGTTGCTTAGATCTTTCTAAGTTTGTATAGAACACAAACACAAACATGGATTTGAAACCTGGGGAAAAGGTCAATTAATTGCAAATTGTCCATCACATTAACAGAATACCACACAGATTTTCAAGAAAGCAGCAGCTCTAGAGGATTATGGTCTTGCTTGATATAAATAAATCACAAAGGTAAACAGAAGCTTGGGATTCAGTTTAAAAGTGTTGCTTTTCATCTTTAATTTCTTGGTTTTAGTTCTCTTCACAGGCATCACAGTTATCTGTTAAGCACATGACAAATAATCATTCAAGGCCTCTTAAGAGCAAGCAACAGGGAAAAAAATGTACAGCAGTGGGCTGGATATAGAAAATTTTAGTCTGGGAGATAAAATAATCATTCTAATTATCTGCAAAGCAGAAGCTGAATGGAATGGGGTAGTGTTTTAGTCAGCTTTTTCACAACTGTGACTAAAAGACTGGACCAGAACAATTGTAGAGGAGGAAAAGTTTATTGAAGAGCTCATGGTTTCAGAGATCTCAGTCGAAAGACAGCTAGCTCCATTCCTCAGGGCTCAAGGTGAGGCAGAACATCATGGCGGAAAAGCGTGGTGGAAGGAAGTGGCTCTCATGATGATCAGAAAACAGAAAGAGGCCCCACTCACCATATACAAAACATATACCCCAAAGCCACTTCCCCAGTGACTCACATCCTTCAGCCACACACTGACCGCCTTCAGTTAACACTTAGTTAATCTCATTAAGGGATTAATTCACTGATTGGGTTAAGGCTCTCATAACTCAATCATTTCTCCTCAGAACTTTCTTGCATTGTCTCACACGTGAATGTTGAGGGGTTACCTCCCATCCAAATCATAGCAGGTAGTATCAGCTATGCCAAAATGAAAGGCATATTTTCTATCCTGGGAGCCCAATATAAGTATCTTAAGAAGGATCCCATGAGAAATGGACTGAGATTGGGGTACAAGAAGTTTATTGGGGTGTGCTCTCAGGAATGAGAATGTGAGAAGTGGGGAAAGCAGAACTGGGCCAGGGAAGGAACTAAATAGTGATGTTGCCACAGAAGACAGAGCAATGCACCCAAAAGGGGAGACTTTTAGCTGTCCTCATTAAGGTGAGGGGTGGCAACTTCTATCCCAGTGCCAAGCATCCTTGTGCTTGGGTCAGATACAAGCTGCACTCACGAGGGAGGCATAATCTTGGCAAGATGATGCCCTACAAAGACAGTGTCTAGAGAGGAATTCCTTCACGAAACATCAGCAGGGACAGCACCTCAATGTACCAGGAGGTCTTGTTAGTTCTCAACAGACCTGTTCATTTTCACATACTTCCATCTCACTTAAATACATTTTTCCAGTTGTTCAGAAAAACCTTGCTGTTTTCCTGGATGCCACTGTGTTTTCCACACCACATCTCCTCCCTCAGCAAAGCCCATTGGTTTTAACTTAAAAATAGATCCAGAATTCAACAGTTTCTCACCTCTTCCACTGCCCTCATCCTGGTCCCATAAGGGTGCCAGGTTCTGACAATAGCCTGACACTGGTCTAAATCATCTATATTCTTCTACCCTTCCCCTTTCCATCTATTGTCAACGTATCAGTCAAATGAACCCTATTAAAATGAAAAGCTACCTAACACAGTGGTGCTTGCTTATAATCCCAATGACTTGGGACGCTGATGCAAGAAGATTGCAAGTTCAAGGCCAACTTCAGCCATATAATGAGATTTTTGTGTCCAATAAATCTTATAAAGGGATGAGGATATAGGTCAGTAGGGGGCTGGGTATACAGTTCAGTGATACAGGGCTTACCTAGTGTGCACAAGGTCCTAGACTCAATCTCCAGCATCTCCACCCACTGCCAAAAATAAATAGAAAGCTAGATCTAGATTCTTACTCACTCCTCTGTTCAAACTTTTTACACATCTTCCCAGGACTACTTAGACTCTCCATGATCCCTTCTGACCTCAGAAGCACATGCTGGATGCCATCCTCTGCCCTGAAGCAGGCTCAATAATGGTACCCATGTCCTCTGCTGGAAGGCCTCTACTGACACTCTAGGGCCAGCTGTCCCATTTTTTCAGGCATTGACTCAAAAATCATCTTCTCAGTAAAGCCTTCCTGCCATCTTCTCTCTCTGCTCTCTCCCAGTCCTTGCCCTAATTTTTTTCTAATTATCATTTATTTTCATCAAATTTCACATTTTTTTTAGATATGTTGGTTGACTGTCCTTCCTACTAGAATATAAGACAGGCAGGATTCTCTCCTTTGTGTTTGTAGAGTATCACCAAGCACTTATAGCAACATCTATCAGTAGCTAGGCTCCATTAATTACCACGAAACTCAAAAGAAGACACTGAATTGCAGATTTGGGGTCTTATGTGACCTCTTTTTTGTTCTAATGCATTGGATTCATCTTTTAAGTCTGGTGGTTCTAGACTCCATAATGCAATTTGTACCACTAGTTTTAACAATTTTCACTTCGGTATTTTACTACTACTATAATTGTATTCAAATATTTTTAATAAATGATGTAATCGGGATAGTTCCCTGAGGCTTTTAAACAAATGATACATTCTTGAGCAGATAATGAATCAATAAATGATCTCCTGGGACTGAGTTAGTGTTCTGCTGTTTAGGAAATTAATAATAGATTGATTTGTTCGGCAGTAGTGTCCAGATTCTTATTTTCTTAGTAGCTGACTATTTTCTTCATCACACAAAGTTTCAGGAAAGACTTTCATTTGGATTTGGTTTGGTTGATTTTTATGACTCAGGATACTTAAAATAATTGGATTGGTAGAAGAAAGAAGATTTTGGAACTCTATATTTGATTATTTAGCTTTTGCCAATTTTTTCTTCATGTGTCCAGCTTTTAAAATAGCACAAGGATAACAAAATAAGGTCCTTTTGAACATACAATAAAATTATTGCTATTTGATTCAGGAAATAATCCAATGATAATTCCAATAATTTTAATGAAAATCTAAGTATCTTTGGTCAAAAACTATGACAAGTATAAAAAGCTCTTTTTGTTTGTTTTGGCATAGTTTCAGGTTTTTTTCTCTGGGAATTTGTTGTTTCTGTTGTTTTATAGATTAAATTAAATCTTTCTCCTTAAAAAAGTGAACAATAAACTGAGACAACCCCTGAATTTAAAAGATTATTCACTAAAAAGAAGCTGTGCCATCTCTCTAGTCTAGAATAAGAAAAGTCCAGAAAGAGGCCTAAAAGTATCTTTTGGCTTTTGTTGTTCAGATAATATGTTAAACTGTGTTCTTTTCTATTTGAGTTTTGATTCTCTTTGCAGATTATGAAGATTGCTACTCATTCCTGTGGTTTAATTATTAAATTTTATTAATAAAATTAACAATATAAAAAAACTATATATAATTCTTTGGAACAACCTAGCAAGCTATACATTATCTTGGCTTCCTAGAGTTCTTACCCAATAACAAGAAATTAAGTCCACTAGATCTTTAATTCAGGCTTTTGAACAGAATTGAATTCAAACCCCTGTTTTGTTTCTCTCTTGTGATAACAATAACACTTCTAATAACACTTGACTTCAGAGAGGCGCTTTGATGTTTATGAAGTGTTTTCCCATGTATTATCTTGTTTGATTCTTACAATAACTTTGTTTAGAGATTAGGTAATCAAACCTTTGGAAACTTATGCAATTTGCCAAGGGTCACAAAGCAATTAATGGTGGAACTAGATGAAGGATGAAAACTTATCTTTGAAGTTTACATCCAAGAATCCTTCATTACTACACAGCTTACTTGCTACAGGCAGGTACATAAAAAAAACAAACAAAAACTTCAGGTCTAACCAAGCACCACTTTTATGACCTGCAAATGCAAGGGTTTCTGATCACTCCTCACCAAAGCCTAATGCAAAGAATTCTGACACAGGGAAAACATCCAGGCTGTCTTCATCTCTCTGTCCTCCTTCTCAGGGACAGGTTAATGGGTGATGGGTCTATATGTGATAACACTTCTTAGAAATTGTAATAGTTGTTATTTAACCAAGTCAGACTGTAAGGCTAGACACTTAATAATTCCAGCTTATCACCTGGGTTTTCAACTGAAACTTCACCACTTTCATGAATTTCAATTCCTCCTCTCTGTTATAGTAACCATATTTGCTCTTAATTGACATCAGTGTACAGTGTAAAAGTACTGATTTCAATAATAGTATTTACGTGGAACTGGGTCTTTGGAATAAAGAACGAAATACTAGGAAAACAGTTTCAGGTGGTAACTGGCAGAATGTACTACAAAAACTAGTGGGTTCCAGCCCCACTTCTGCTCATTGGTAACTCAATGAGCTCTCAAGAGCCATTCTACATTTTCAATAGAAAAAAAACTGGTAGCTAGTAGAATTGCTAGCAGAATTAATAATAAATATTAGTCACCTACAACATGAAGAATCTGTGCTGAAATATATTTAAAAAAACACCTTGAAGAACACTCAGTCTTTAATCACTATAGTCAATTAGGATATTATAAGTTTAATATGCGCATTGGACAGTGTGTAGGGGGATAGCATTGGGGAAGTTAAAGAAGGAGAGAATATATTAATGAGAATGGGGAGGTTTGGAGAGGCTTAAGGAGGTTCGCAGACAGAGCATTTGAGTTGGTACATGAAGTGAATATTTCAACATGTACTATCTGGAGAAGTAAATGCATTTGAAATTGAAATTTGTTATAAACAAAACCCAATGAATAAGGAATACCAAAGAACAGAAAATAGTCTAGACTGACTCCCAGATAACAGAGAAGTACAGAAGTACTGAGATGGCTAGGCTGGAGTCAGATGAAAGGCTTTGAAGGCTACACGGAGTGGTTTATTGTTCTTAGGCTCTTAGGATGGCATAACAAGCTGCAAGCACAGGAATGACAAAAGCAGAGTTGCACTCAGGAAATTTAATTTTATAACAAAGCAATGGGAGTAAGAAAGAATTCAAGGTAAGGAAATCAGCAAAGGTGGCATTTAATGCATTAGTTCAATTGGAAGTAGCAAGGTCTAAACAAGAGGGACAGTGAAGAAGATAAGGATAAACAGGTGATGGATTACCTACCTCTGTAACATCAATACAAATGAGAATGTCTCTAAGATCTTTGGAACTGACAGATAATGTGCTCATTTAAAAATGTCATTAAGTCCAAGACAAGGCTCCAAATGAGTCTGTACTTTAATAATATTATCTTTTGAGTCAACAACACTTGAAAATTATCCTAAGACAAAATCTTAACATATAATTAAAAAATGGTGGCCAGCTGTGTAGAAAGATGCTTTACTTGACTCTGATATTCAATAAATACTTGATCCTCTTCATCTTGGAGCTTCATCAAAAGCTCCATCAGCTTTTCTCATCTGGTCTACCCTATTACTCTATTTTAAAGATTAGTTTTCATATCAATTGCTTTGGGAAGCTGTTGAGATCCCTCAGATTAAGTGCCTCTTCTGTGTGCTATTCCAGGAAGCTCAAGGGAGGTGATTTCTTGCTTAATATTCTGATTTCTTCACTAGACTATAAACTCAATGAAGGCTAGGAATTTGCCCCAATTTTACCCATATTCCATGTGCAGCTGGATCAGTACTTGGCATATAGGTAACAATTAATATTCACTGAAAAAATAAATGTTTTATATTGCAAGATAGATTTTTTTATTTGCATAATTCTTGTCAGACCCAATCAAACTCACAGATTCTGTCACATGAGATTTGCTGAACCCCATCACCACAGAGGGTCAGGAATAGATTTTTCTACAAATCAGTTCATTTGAAAAGCAAGAGGTGTTGGTTTGTGGTGATGAAGCAAAACTGTCCCTGAGCAACCCCATTCTCAAGGGCATCCCCATCAGC
>CM053400.1:113629752-113758303 GCA_028644305.1 Xerus rutilus
TTTTTTCAGAGTTAATGTGAGGCAGAACACAGGCTTAACACTCTACAAACATCATCTCACTTTATTATCACAATAATTTTATCAGTATTATTATGATGTACATTTTACTGGCTACAAAACAGAAACAGAAATTTTAAAAACCTTGCCAAGTTCTGTTTCTAATATTCACAGAGATAAATCTGTGGCATTTAATAAGTGGCAGAGATAAATCTGAACCCACTGGATGCTGGTAACTAAGTGCCTGCATGGTTCCTCCACTACCAACACTAGGATTTGTTTTAATCACAGGTCAATATCACAAAAGAATGATCATAGGGGAAAGATCTCCTTGAATGTAATCCATTCTTTGGAATTTTTGACTCTTTCATTCACTGCTAAATCCCTTAAATCTGGCACATACTGAGAATGAAATGAATGGAGTCCAGTCCCTGGGGATGGGATTTCATTACTTTCTGACCCTCAACATTACTCCAACCCAAATATCCTGTTGCAAAGATCTCCAAGTAGTAAACCAAAGTCTTAAATTTTCCCTCTCCCACAGCATAGAGTTTTAAATTTTAGTTAGCTACAAAAACTAAAAAGATGGGATACTTTCCATAAAAATCTGTATTTTTAAATTCCCATGAAAAATGAAGATCTGGTCACCCCTTCCTGTATTCTCTGACCATGACAGTCAAGAGGAGCTACAGTTGCTCTCTTTAGATTGGCATATACTCCTCATTTTGCTCCAGTCCTCGCGGGGCCCTAGTGTATATAAATCAGCATAAAGGCCCTCAAGAGCATGGCCATTTTATGTCTTATCATCAGGTTGCTTCACTGATGGATGTTACCTAGTCTCTGGGGGGACCCAGAAAACTCAGATCTGGAAAAACAAAGCTTTCAGCATATAATCCGGTCCTCCATGATTTCAGGGAGTCACAGAAAGTGGCCTCAAAGCCTGACTGGCATTCACAAGCTCCAGATGACACCTTTCCTTGGGGAATTCAGCCTTTCTTAGGATATGTTCTTGGCCAATTGTTCATTTCATTCTATTTACTCCTTCCATCCTTTCTCAGTGTCTTGATTATAACTACTGACCTGAGGCTGGTGATTATTAGAGGATACCTCCACTCCTGGCCTTCGGAGCTTGAAGGCCTGTGCTACTTCCTTTAACATCTCCACCTGTAAGTGTCTAGACACCTCCAATTCAGAATGAGCAAAACTGAAGCGCAGCTTCTTCCATAACCTCCTTCCCTGTAGTCTGTATCTGTTGGTGGCACATACCCCACCCTTGCTTGGTCATTAGCACCAGAAAACTGGATGCTCCCATAATTTTCCTGTCTCATCTCACGCCACTCAAACCCTGAGACATGATGACTGTGTCTATTAACTATTTCTCAAGTCCTTAATCTTACCTCCAATTACCCTGCTACTTCCTGGTTTGGGTCTCTTAGGTCTCGGCTTATCCTGTGAAATAGCTACTCTCTCTTGTCCAAGGTTTATTTCAAGGTGGCCTTGCATGGGAACATCAAAGCAGTGAAGATAAAAGTTAAATGCAGATAAAAGTGAAATGCAGGGTTACTCCAACTACTTAACGTCCACCAGTGGCTTTCTTATTTCCTTCAAGCTAGTCTAAAGGCTTTCAGTGTCATCTCCTCCACCCATCTTCCGATTGGATCCCCACTACGTTTTATTTCCCTCTGAGTTCCTCAGCAACACCAACCTGTGCTTGGAACTATCTCTGGAGTGATGTAAACATTTAATAGGTAGAAATTTTGGTAAGGATGACAAATATAGAAATGGAAGTTTATTCCTAAGTTGAAAAGAACTGGACTTTTCAAAGTTAAATATGAACAAATGCATAGAGTTTATTTTGCTTGCATAATGCTAACTCAATTCCACCCCACCCCCACCCCATCACCTCTGCCCTCCACTGTCTTTGCCTAGATAATTACTTCTCAGTATCTAAGACTCTGCTTGGGCATCTTCTTCTCCTGGAAGCTTTTCATAAACCTCATGACACCCACCCCACCTCCCTCTCTTACACACACACACACACACACACACACAGCCTGAGCTTGTTGCCCTTAGTATGTTTTAGTCAGCTTTGCATCTCTGTGACCAATTTACCTGACAAGAACAATTCAGAAAAAAAATGTTTATTTTGGCTCACAGTTTCAGAGATTCAGTCCATGGTTAGCCTACTCTATGGTTTTGGGCCCAAGGTAAGGCAGAACATCATGGTGGAAGGGTGTGGCCAAAGAAAGCTGCTCAGTTGATAACATCCAGGAAGAACAGATATTGAGAGGGATATGTCAGGGACAAAATATAAACCCCAAAGGCAAGTCCCCAGTGACCATCTTCCTCTAGTCACACCCTACTGCCTACAGTTACCACCCAGTTAATTCATTCAAGTGGATTAATCCATGGATTATGTTGTAGCTCTCATAATCTAATCATTTCACTTGTGAACATTCCTGTGTTGTCTCACACATAAGCTTTTGGGGGGACACCTTAAATGCAAACCATAATGGTATATATTAATCTATATATGTTTATGTACTTATTATTTATCATGTAACTTAACAAATCACATTTTAATTGTCTTTTTACATTTCTATCTCCCTTACTAAACATGTACATGCTGAAGAATAAAGACTGTATTATTCTTCATTGATCCCCAGAACCAATCACAGAATCATTTAATACTAATAAATGAATGTATGTATAAGCAAATGATAACACTAGAAAACTGACACATGAGTCAGTCACTGAAAACAGTCTGAGAGTTAGGATAAAGTTGGAAGCAACTCAGCCACTTGTTTGAAATCAGATGACAAGTTTGCCATCACATCAGGAAAGCAATCCAAACTGCTCAAAAGTCAAGAGGCTGAATATATTTTCTTTCTGTCCAAATGTCTTAGATAGTATCCGTCTATCAAAGAGATAAGTTGATTTTTAAATAATGACTGACTTTCTGTAAATTCATAGCTGATGTAATAACATTTGTGGAATAATGATTTCCTACCACTGTCTACAGTTGCTATTCACAGCAAATTATTTACCAGAATTTCCAAGTAGTAAAAGTAAATTAGGTCAGTGCTATATATAAAATATGGTAATTGTTAGTAAAAGTCTTTTAGACTATTACCATAATACTATATTTTGCATTCACGTAAACATATATTTGGATAACAGCATTATTGAATTTGACATTCAGTAGTAATCTTAAAATACTTACAAACAATGCTCCACTGTACATAGAAGAGACATCCAATGGCTGGAAGAGATAAAATCAAAGTAAAAGTACTTAGCTGATCATTACCAGAATGGTTAAAAAATTAATATATTTTTGTTTAGAGTTGAGCAAGATTATCAAAGTTGATGCATTTTATGGCATTAATTATAACAAATCCTTTATTGAAATTGTAGTTATAGACAAGTATATAACATAAGGGGAAAAAATTAACATCATTTCTCTATAAAATTAAAATGATAGACTATTTTTCATACACTGTGTAATATGCTCTGTGAAATTGTCCAAGTTTAATTTTAGAAAGACCAGTTCTTCCAAACTAAATGGCAGGCTCTTATTTCAAGTACAAATGTTCTCGAACAAATATCTTACTTTCAAAAGTCTACCTATTTAATGATTATGTCATCCAAACATGTCATTTTTTTTATCCAACAAGTGTTTTTTAAGCCCTTAGTATGTGTTCCAAGTTCATTATGGTAAAAAAAAGAGGCCTAGTTCTCACAGTCTTATACTTTATAGTCCTTACCCTGATCTGCAGGGAACTGAGAGACCAAAGCCCAGGTCCTCATAATGGCACTATGACAGGCAGCCTCTGAGTGTGTGTGAACTAATTCCCACTGAGACGAACAGAAAGTTATGTGACTGTTTCAAGTTTAAGGTAACTGGTTTTAGTTTATTCAATCAGTATAAACTTAAAAATATTTGTAGAACTTCCACTCCAAGAAAATGAAGTATACATGGAATATTCCTATTCCTCCCACTAAATAAAATTTAAAATCCTGGACATTACATATAAAAATAAAATGTAAGAGCAGACTAGATCAGGACTTTTGGAACCCAATGAATAACACAACAGTGAGCTCCCCACATTTCCTTTTTGCTTCATATAACCGAGATTTGGAGCTCAAGTTTGGTAACCTGCTAATGACCATAGGCACAGACAAGAAAGCATCCCCCCAAGCACACTCCAAAAGCTAATTTCCTCTAGGAAAAGGACCAGGACAGAAACATCTTAACAAGATGGACAGCTTTTAGACAGTAATAACTCTACTCCAGTCAAGCAATAGAGAAGAAAAGTGTATCCACTCTCACATCAGGAAGGCTAGATGGGACCCATGGCCTCCATCTTAGTCAAGCTTTAACAAGTTTTCCAACCCCTATCCTGGTGGTGTTAGAGAAGCAGGTGAATTTTTAAGCCCACCAGTCAGTAATGAGTGCCTTTGTCCCAAATCTTGTGTCAGTGGAGACCACATAAGGAGCCTAGATGTCTACCCCTACCCAGTAATAATGATTTCCACCCCTCCTATGTTAGTTTAAATCCAACAAAACATGTAATTATAGAATTATCTATGTCCAAAGCCTGATGGAAGAAATCAAAGAGGATCCAAATAAATGGAGAGACACACCATGTTCATTAATCTAAAAACTCAACATAGAAAATATGTCTTCTCAGTCAATACGGATTTAATGCAATTCCTACCAGAATTTCACCCATCTCATTTCAAGATATAGACAAATTATTTTAACATTTGTATAGAAAAGAAAGGGAATTATAATAAGCAATTTTGGAAGAACAAAATGAGAAGAAACTATCTATCCAATTTCAAGACTTATTATTTGGTTATGGAAATCAGCACTGTGTGGAATTATTGGAGGAATGAACACAAAAATCAATAGTGTTATCACAGAATGAACACACTACTGTGCCTAACTGATTTTTTTTATTATCAACAAGGATGTGAAAGAAATTTGATAGAATAGAGTTTGTCCAACAGATAGTGTTGGAGCAACTGGACATCCATATGCAAAAAGAACCAAAATAAAAGCAAACAAAACAGAAACAACATAAAATCTCAGTTCTTACACAAAATTAAATCAAAATGAGTCAAACTTCAATGTACAAAATTAAACTACTAAACATTTAGAAGATAACACAAGTGAAAATCTTTAGTATCTAGAGCTAGGAAGAGTTTTTAATCTTAACACCAGAAACAAGATACATTAAAGGAAAAACTGATAAAATGGATTTCATAAAAACTAAAACATTGTGCTGGGCACAATGCTGGTGGTGCACTGTAATCCCAGCTACTTGGGAGGCTGAGATGAAGGATTTTAAATTGCAACAAGCACATGAAAAGATATTCTACATCATTAGCCATTTGGAAAGTGCAAAATTGAAACTGCAAGGAGATACTATGTAGTAATTACTACATACCTTTTTAAATACCTAAATAAAAAATAGTGATGACACCAAATGTTTGTAAGGATGTAGAGAAACTGGATTCATCATACATTGTCAGTGGGAGTGTAAAACAGTACAGCCAGCCTAGAAAACAGTTTGGCAAATTCTTCAAAAACTAAACATTCAAATACCATATGACTCAACCATTGGATTCCTGGACATTTATGCTATAGAAATTAAAACTTATGTTCACGTAGTTTCAATATACCAATTCATAGCAGTTTTATTCATATTACTCCCAAACTGGAAGCTACCCACATTCCCTTCAACAGGTAAATAGACAAAAAAGAAAGAAAGAAAAAAATAAAAACAACTTAACAACTTATATTTATATAGCATTCTTGAAATTACAAGGTTATTCCATGGGCTGAGGGTACAGTTTTATTAGTAAAGCACTAGTATGGCATGCTTTCAATCTGCATTCAATCTTCAGCATCACAAAAATAAATAAATAAATACATACATACATATACACATACATACACACATAAAATAGGTTACCAGAGGTTAAAGATGGGAGATGGGGTAGAGGTGGAAGGAGGTGAATACAGCTATAAAATAGCAACATGTGTATCACAGTGGTGGAAATATTATGTTTCTTTAATTGCATTAATGTCAGTATCCTGGTTGTGCTATTATACTGTACTTTTGTAAGATGCTACTGTATTAGTGCTAAGGCTGTTATAACAGTGTTATGGACTGAATGGCAGAAATGTATTTCCTCACACTTCTGGAGATTGGAAGCCTGATATCAAGGTGTATCAGAGTTGGTTTTTCCTGAGAGTCTCTCTCCTTGGCTTCTAGACGATTGGCTTCTCCCTGTATTTTCTCATGAATTTCTCTCTCTAGTAGTTGTATTGGATTAGGGCTCATTTAACAACCTAATTTTAATATAATTACCTTTTTAAAGATCTTATCTTCAAATACAGTCACATTCAAAGGTACTGGGCATTCGGACTTCAACATGTGAATTTGGAGGTGTGGAGATACAGTTTAATTCAAATCAACCCATGAGAGTCACCATGGGGGTAGTGGTGGGCACTTTGTTATGGGTTTATGGAATCTCTGTTTTATTTCTTAGAACTGTATGTGTACTTGCAATTATCTCAAAATAAAAAAAACTCAATTTAAAAAATTGTAAAGGAGTTTGATTAAGTAATAATTCAAAGGTAGTTCAAGGGGCTGAGCCTTGATTTAGTAGAGAAGTAATTAGAATATGTTCACAGTAACATATTCTCTGAGATTAAGCTAAATGGTATTAGAGGAGAGAAAGAAAATCTAAGTTCCTCTGCTTGCTTTATATAGAGGAAGAAACTTTACAGTGATTTTAGTGAACAGAAATTCCTTAATTTCCCAAACATTATTAGGCTCCATATAGATTGAATAGAAATTCCCTTTAAGTTCAAAACCACTCTGAATCAAAGTTTGAAATGTGCCGAAAAGCCCATATTTAATAAGATCAGTAACTACAGATGAAGATCAATCACCTTGACCTACAAAGATTTCAAGAATGTGTCTTCTTTTTTAGTTTCAGAACTCTTTTATGTTGTTTCTATTGTTTTGACTATGAAGTGTGCATGGTTGTGTCTACAGTGAAAAAGTGAATTGTTTTGAAAAGTGAAAAAGTAAAAAGTTGTGTCAAAGTGAATTCTTTGTTAGCATTTAGCAAAAAAACATATATATATACATACAGATATAGTATATTTCATGTATTATTATGTATGCATAGATTATGTGAGCAACTTCTCAAATTCTCACTGTATTTTGAATACTATCACCACTCAATCATACATTTCAGTTTCTGGCATAAATCCTTTCTGTGTCAGTTTTTTGTCATCACATATTGCTTCCTGTGTTTTTCCTTATCTGTCTTCTAGAAGAAGCTAATGACTTACTCAAAGAAACCTCATTGCTATCAGACAAGATCCTTTCTTGGAGTTGCTCCAGGGAAGTATTCTGGCATCTGATTCTTTTTAATGGACAGGAAGAGCAAACTCATTGATGGTTTATTCAATCATGGCTTCATAATATTGTGGGTTGCAGCATTTAGCTCTTTTTATTATCTAAAATGCCATCTCTCTATGGTGGTAAGGACTGCATTTTATTGATAAGGAGGCTCACAGCAATCTAAACATTGCTGTTCACATATGTGGTGGGTAGCAAGGGCAGGAGGAAGTTTACTTGTCTGTGTACATGTAGCATTTAAGAGCTTGGGTCCTGAGGTTGGACTGCATGTGTTAGAATCCTAGCTTCACCATCTATTAGCTGTATGATGTTGCACAATGATTTTAACCTCCCTGCATCTTAGTTTCCTTGTCTATAAAATGAAGACAATTTTGTAGCACCTACCTCTTTTTGTATTGATGAAGATTAAAAGTTTGTAAAGATTAAATAGCATTTGACATAAAGCAAGTCAGTGTGAGCACCTGCTTGTTTGCCCTTGTGCTGTTGCAAACAACTTACTTCTTATATTGTTGTCTCCACTTAGGAAAAGGAAGATTGTGTGTGTGTGTGTGTGTGTGTGTGTGTGTGTGTGTGTGTGTTAGGAGAGGCTGCTTCATTAGTACTGGCAGCAATCTTCATTGTAGACTGTGTAGTTGAACATCTATGCATGTTACTTAATTTTTCTGAATATGAAAACATTGAGGAGGGATCTAAGATTCTCAGAAATTCCACTTATCAGGGGAATTATGTTATATTCTTATTATTCCCATTTCTTCCAGAGAGCCCTCTTGACTAACTGCCTCCCTTGACTTATTTTCACTAACTTTTCCAAGAAAAGTCCATGCTTGGCCTTCTCAGTTCACAGCTCTTTCCCTCTTTGATCATCTCTCCCTCCTGATATGACAAAGCAAAGGCAGATCCTGGAACATGCACTTCAATGCAGGGCTTCTGGAGGGCCCCAAGGATGTCTGCACTGTCGCCAACAGGGCAGTGTCTTCATCTATATCTTGTCCTTCCTGATCATTTTTTTGCATACAAGGAGATAAATTGGCTTTTAAAGAAGCACTGCTTTTGCTAAGTTTATTTTAAATACTTCAAAATTTAAATTTGGAACTCAAATTTATTCTTCAAGTATGTATGATAATTCTCGGTAGCATGTTTTTCTCCAGCTAATAATTATTTCTTTTCATTTAAAGTATTGAGACAAAAACATATCACAGAAAAGAGGTAAATATATAAATGCAATTGGTTTATAATTTATTAGATGCTAGTTAATAATAAATTAAGCCTTGCCTTGAAAATATAATACATCAAAGAGGGATTTTTTTTCATTAGTGGCATAAAGTTATAGTGAATCCATACAGAAGACAATAAATGATGGCATTACACATAGTATCCAACTCTCTTTATTATAATTATGACTAGACAATGGTTAAAATAAAAAGCACAATAATAACAAATCTTTAACTCAGGCTTATTTACGTTTTTATACTCTCATTTTCATGGTTACTGATTTAAGCAAATTTCTTGCTTTTTATGAATCTACTGTTGGTCATTTTTAAATGAAATAAAGTTTGAGTTTCTTTGAGTCAATTTCATCCCAGGGGAAAGACACTGTAATCTCTCCAAAAAATCATTCCTTAAACAAAGCCTTGGAAAAGGCTAACTATAATTGAAAGAATAGGCGAGGAGAAGAGGAGCTAATTATCTGATGTAAAGTACTCACTAAATAAATGTTTGCTAAATGAAAAGTGGGAGGAAAAACACAGCACAAGAATCTAGTTCTTTAAATAACTAAATAATTAATTTTTTAGAGAAAAATCAAGTTCAACATAATGTGCTTCACTTTTTCCTTTAAAATGTCTCCTTACTAAAAATATATACACATATAAAATGTAGAATATGATCAACTTGTATATACATGAGATAAATTTACAGTGGTCCACCAAAGAAATCTACATCATATTTGTCCCTATCTTTTAAAACATGTAACCTATTTGAAATAACCTCTGAAAAAGGTCTTCCTAATTTAGACTTTTGTGTTGATTGTAAGTCTAAGGAATGGAAAAGAATTAGCAGTAGCTTTGAAAATATTTCATGAAAAAAAGTTAAAATAAGTTTGAAAACTTTAATTTTGGTAGTTCTTGCTTAATACTAAACTTTTGCTCTTGTTTGATACTAAGATCATATATATAAACACACAAACACAAATGGCATATTAGATATTAGTTAATTGGATTAAATCCAATCATAAACCCACATTGAAAATGAGATTTCATCATGGAATTGGTGATGTGGAGACAAAAGTTACAAACGTTCATAGAATAAATGATCCTAGGATTTTAGTTTTATCATTGTTATTCATCATACAATGTTTACAGTCTCCTGTGGATACGTTGGACTTAAGTTTGTAAATCTGTTAATGGTAATAGGATTTCTACCTGCTCAGCATGGTAAAGATTAACTCCACTGTGTTTCTACTTCAGGGCTTTCTTATTTGTTCAGTGGAAGAACAATTTAATTCAAAAATTCTTTGCACAGTGATACTGTGCCTGCTTGTTGCCCCAGAGCTATCTTTGCCCTCCTTCAAAGACCACACATGGGCACACATAGCCAGCTTCCCCTCCTTTGCCCTAGAGCCTGAGGTTCCCTCTGTGGCCCATTATACAGCTCCCTATTCCACAAAATCCAACACTGCTTGGGTGTGGAGTTTACTGCAGGCACCGAAGAGTGTTTATAGTTACTTCTAAAAGTCCAGGGAATATTCATGCTTTGGAAAACAAAGTCACTCACACACCTCTAATACCTCCATCCACCTTTCACTGTGTTCACTTAGTCCAGCATACATGTCAATTGCCCAGAATGTATAGAAAATGCATGCATTTTATCTAGGCTAAAATATTCCATCTACTTGTGGGGTTAAGACATAGTTTGATGACTCATAGACTAATTAGTTTGAACTACTGCTCATTATTTCCCATTGTGTCCTAGGCCAGAGTAAGGGTCTCTTTCCTGAGAACTGAGTACAACCAAGGAGATCATCCATGTAAGAATGAAAGGAGACACATATGAGGCTGAAGGCTTTTCTCAGAACCTAGGACTACCCCAAGGATGGGGCACAGAGCCACATAAAGCCCTTGCCTTATGACCGCAGAAAAAGGAAAAAAAAAATCAAAGAAAAAAATTCCCATTTCATGCTTTTGCCTACAGTTAAAAGTAACAGGCATCCAAACTTTTCAATTTATTCAAAATATATACTTAGAGATAAGTTAGCAGCTCCTGAAACCTTCCAGATGATCCTCAAAGATCTGCTAGCTTTCTGTTTGAGGATGGAAAGATGCAACCCTCTGCAAAATGTTGTGCACATCAAGCCGCCCCAAACAAGCTGCCTTTTTGCAAATCACTTTTCAATAGAGCATATTTTTCTCAAATACCACATATTTCCAAGCACACCATTTTCCCTGCATATGCAAATCTATTCTCTCTATGTTAATCTTTAACAGACAAATCATTTTATGGATTGGGTTTTATAATGAGCCATATAATAAATTCGATGTGAAACATTTTTTTTCTTATTAAGACAAATTAACAGGTCTTGATTTCCACAAACTACCTAGGTGCTTTACTTTACTGTGATTCCATTTTTTGATGACAGTATTTAGCCAACAACATTTAACCCTTGAGAACCCTTCATCTCCGCAGTCACTAAGAAATGAGAGTGTCACTGATGCTACAGCTCTGCTAAGAATAGACTGCAGATGTGCTTTTAAGTAAAGAGGGATTTAAAAATAAATGTATTTGACAAGTTGCTGATGAGAAGCCTATATTTACCACAACCAAATTAGAATAGTGTTGCACGGAAGTTGAAGTTTATCCTGGAAAATTCCCGAATGTGTTCAGGTTTGACCTCAGAAGTCTTTTTCCATTACTTTAGAAAAAACATTTTGGTTTCTTGGGCTATGCCTTTTTTATAACTCAAAGAGGTGTTTTCTCCCCATGGTCTCTTCACCCCCATCCTCAGACATTGACAAGTTATTGTCATGTACATGTCATCAGAAATGGCTTGGGCTGTGACTCTGTGAAAGGACAGCTCAGAATGCCAGGTCTGCAGTTCAAGAGTGACCACCTGCAAATCACTTCTCTTCTCAGAGTATCTATTTCCCCTCTACAAAGTAAAGGTGCTGGGCTTGATTATGTCTGTGGACCTTTCAAGCTTCAAGAGTTCATTGATCCAAATACCATAGAAGGTCCAGCTGCCAAAGCACCTGATCCTTGAGTCTCTCCACTGAGAGGGCTTGCAGACACTCATATCTATGTCCAGCATTTCTTATTACTTTCATTGCTTATTCTGCCCACTTGGTTTTCTAAACAAGGAAAAGAAATCTAAGTTATAAAAGTTATGAGATTTACTATCCCAACTCAGAATTCAGCACAGAGATTGAATACATGTCCTTCATAGTTTTATATCGATATAGATAGATAGATAGATATCTTTGTTAAGGAAGTAAAGGCATCAATAATGGGATTCTGGTATCCAAACTGAATCAACAGATGATTTTAGCAACAGCTTATTCAATTTGCTATATTAAGGGGGGAGGTTTCTAGCCCAAATCAAATTTAGAAGTTTACATGTGATTTTTGAATCAGGCTTAAGTAACAATGCAGCTGATGCTCTAGAGATTCTGATCTACTCTCAAGGATTTATAGCAAGACTCCAAAGCTTCTGATATTGTAATTATGTTCCCAGCTACCTACATTGTCAGTTTTAAAGCTTTGTGTTTAGAAATCCCATCCTTCTCCCCAGATCACATGGATGTGAGAATGTGAATGCCATAAAGAAGAGGGGCAAACACTTGCTGAATGCCAGCTTTATTTACTGGATTGCCGGGTTGCCTATGTTAAAATATGGGCTCTGAAATCAGTCTGTCTAGGTCAAATGCATTCACACTATTAAATAGCAAGAAAAATAAATACAATAATTAATCTGTCTGTGCTTCAACTTCTGCATCTGTAAAATGGGGATTTTAAATAAAATCTGCTTTTTGATATAATTAAGAGAATTAAATGAGATAATGCTACATGGTATTTTTAGCAATACCGGGCAAACACAAAAAAACCCAAGGAAAGTTAGAAAATAATAGGTCTACATTTGCTGAAATTCACATCTTAGAATTATTTTGCATATGTTTAAAGACAGGCTTGATGGTAGCAATCTACATGTGAGAACAATAGGAGAGAAAAATCTTTTTTTTTTGGTACTGGGGATTGAACTCAGGGGTACTCAACCACTGAGCCACATCCCCAGCCCTATTTTGGGTTTTATGTAGAGACAGGGTCTCACTGAGTTGCTTAGCACCTCGCTGTTGCTGAAGCTGGCTTTGAACTAGCGATTCTCCTGTCTCAGCGTCCCTAAGTGCTGGGATTACAGGCTTGAGCCACCGCACCCAGCTGGAGAGAAAAATCTTTAAAAGAAAATGTTAAGTGAGTTGCAAAGAGCAAAGAAGTAGCAACATGAAGAACCATGGCACTTTCTTTAAAGAAACTAGGCAAGCCAGGCCTGGTGGCACACACCTGTAATCCCAGCACTTTGGGAGGCTGAGACAGGAGAATCGTGGGTTCAAAGCCAGCCTCAGCAACAGGGAGGTGCTAAGCAACTCAGTGAGACCCTGTCTCTACATAAAACCCAAAATAGGGCTGGGGATGTGGCTCAGTGGTCAAGTGTCCCTGAGTTCAATCTCCAGTACCAAAAAAAAAAAAAAAGGAAAAAGAAAAAAAAAAAAAAAGAAACTAGGCAAGGGCAGAAACAAGATGAACGGACTAAAACTGAAAAAGTCCTTGGTGCAATCATGAGAGACGATGCACTATCCAGGCATCTGCAGGAATGCGGAAGGTTGGATCCAGAATGAGTCAGTGAGTGGAGCACCAGAGACACATTACCAGAAGAGTTAACTCAGCCTGAACTCAATTCAAGAGGGAACTCCTAGAGCAAGGCACCAAAATAACCTTGCATGCTTAGTGAGCAGTGACTCACAGCAGACTGCTTTCTTGCCTGAAGGTGAGTAAAGTAAGGAAATGGGAAGCAAAACACAAAGAGGATTTTAAAAGACTTTTAAAAGAGAGTGCTGGAAAAATCCAAAATTTTTTTTTTTTTTTTTTGGTACTGGGGATTTAACCCAGGGGCACTTTACCACAGAGCTACATCTCGAGTCCTTTTTACTTCTTATTTTGCAAGTTGCCCAGAGTTTTTCTAAATTGCTGAGTCTGGCCTCAAATTTACAATCATCCTGCCTCAGCCTCCAGAGCCATTTGGATTACAGGGGGCACCAATGTGCCTGGTGTCAAAATCAATTTAAAGGAGAGGTCAGTGGTCTTCTTTGCCTAATAAAGTCTTAGAACAATAAAGAAAATGGCCCAAATGCTCATAAATTTTTGGACAGTATATATCTTCAAGTATTGAGACACAGCTGTGTTGGGCAGGAATGTAAGAATAAGAGAGAGACTACAAACAATGGGAAAACATTATCCAGAGCAGCAAGTATGAAGCCAAGTTTAACTCTGAGAGTGTCTGCACACATCTGCTTAAAGAGAACCTGAGTCATAATGAGCGTAAGAAATGAAGAAGATCAATTAGAGATCCCCACATAAAGCCAGAAATCATAGCAAGGAGGGGATGGGAACTGCAAGAAATAGTCTTGCATAGAGGAACTTGTATGAACCCACCTAGAATCTAAGCAGAGAAGTAAATAAGATTAGAAGGTCTCCCATGAGAATTCCCAACTGCTTGCTCACTCTGACAATGACATGTGTCTTCAAGTCACACTACTTATGTAGCCTTAATATCCTTAAGCAAAAAATTTAATTGAGTGTATCATGGATTGATTTGGATCCCCAAGTATCTGCCAAAAGCAAACAAATTCTCTCTGTGAAAATGCATGCTAAATCCATGGCTCAAATAATACTCACATATATAGTCCCAAGGAACATGAGCTTTCTCCCTATCAAAACAAGCCACCATAAATAAGAGGTAGAAGATCTCAGAAACAAGAGACAATCAGGTACCACTGTAGGACAAACTAGAACTTCTAGAAATAAAGCACTGAAAAACTGAAATTAAAATCACAATGGATAGATTGGACAATGGATTAGATATAGCCAAAAAAATAGCTTGTAAGGTGAAAGGAAAATCTGAAAAAAAAAATACAACACAAAGAGACAAAGATAGAGAAAATATTTTGAAAAATTAAAATACAAAGGGCATGGAATAAAAAAGAATTATCAGATATTTCATCATAGTTCCAAAATAACAAAATAAATAAATTAGGTATAGACAATATCTGAAGCAATAATAGCTATGATTTTTTCAGAGTTGATTAAAATGGCTACCTTCGTAGTCACTCTAATAAATCTTAAGCAGAATAAGTATAAGAGAATTTTCAACGAGACATCACACAGTAAAGCTACAGGACAACGAAGAAGGTAAAATAGAAGAATATGACAAGCAATGAAGTGGGGAAGAGAACCAAGTCAGATTGTTACCAAGAAGTGAATTTTGACTAAAAGCCAGGCTCTCAAGAAGAAAAGTGGAAGATAGATTCTATTAGGATGCTATCTTCAAAGTGTATAAGAAAGGGTGGCGAGAAAGAGAGAGAAATTATCAACTTAGAAGTATATATCCAAAGAAAGTGTTTCCTTTATAAAACATAAAAACAAAACTAAGAATTAATATGAACATACATCCACTAAAGAAACTTCCAAACCAGGTTGAACTTCAGGTAGAACAAGAATAATTCCATTAAGAAAGTATAAAATACAAAAAGGAATTGGGGGAGAGGGGGTGGGGGAGATCACCGTATAGGTAAAACTAAGCAAACAGTGATGTTATTAAGCAATAAATACGATGTTTTGTTTGGGGCATTGAAAAATGTGAGGTGGAATTTAAATCCTGGAAAAATAATAGCATATAAATCTGAACAGGATTATCAGACTTAAAAGAAGTTAAGGTCTGAGAATTATTTGGAAGGCGGTCAAAGATTTGGATTTAGACTTTAGGTTAAATATGCATGTTAAGAATTCTAAGGCAAACTCAAAGAATACAAGTAGAGCTTTGTAACTTCCAAACCAGTAGCAAGAAAGATGGAATGAGGAGGGAAAAATTATTCAATCAAAATTATGGCAAGGAAAGCAGAAAACAAGAGAGACTCAAACTTACAAAATTATCATCATAAAGCACAAACTATATGGTAAAGATAAATATAAATATGTTGAAAATAACAATGATGGTTAATGGAATATAATCAAGTCAAAACACAACAATTGTCAGACACATTCTACAGAAAAAATAATAGCAATCAGCCTAAAACCTAAGGACTCAAAAAGATTAGAGAGTAAAAATACAATTTTAAAACAGAGAGCTGATACAATTTTCAATCATCAGAAAAAAATAAAATCTTTAAAGTAAAACACATTGCAAATGATAAAAGATAATTTCGATTAATAATAAAGAAATCTCCAGGAAAATATAATAGTTCAAATCTTATAGGCATCCGCTAAAACACTAACAAAATATAAAAACCAAAGATTTTCAGAAATATAAGGAATTGATAAACCCAGCATCAAAGCAGATTTTAGCACAAGTTCTCAGTAAGTAATAGATTGAGGAGATAAAAATGAAGAAGAGTATATAATATTTGAAAAACAATTTTCAAACTTGATCTAAATATATATATATATATATGACACATCACACTTAACTCAAGAATACACACCTTTAGAGTAATGAATGGTTATTTCATGACAGTTAACCAAATTCTGTGCCATGAAGCAAGTCTCATTTTCAAAGTTGATTTCACACATAACATTTCACTGCATACAATACTATGAAGTTATAAATAACTAACAAATTTAACAATGTGTTCATGAAATAAGAGACCTGGAATAGCCAAAACAATCCTTAGCAAAAAGAGTGAAGCAGGAGACATCACACTACCAGACCCTTAAACTATACTACAAAGCTATAGTAACAAAAACAGCATAGTATTGGCACCAAAATAGACATGTAGACCAATGGTATAGAATAGAAGACACAGAGAAAAACCCACATAAATATAGTTAACTCATACTAGACAAAAGTACCAGAAACATACCTTGGAGAAAAGATAGCCTCTTCAACAAATGAAATCCATATACAACAAAATGAAACTAAACCCCTATCTCTCACCATGCACAAAACTCAACTCAAAGTGGATCAAGGACCTAGGAATTAGACCAGACCAAACACCCTGAGCCTAATAAAAGAAAAAGTAGGCCCAAATCTTCATCATGTCAGATCAGGCCCCAACTTCCTTAACAAGACTCCTAAAGTGCAAGAAATAAAATAAAGAATCAATAAATGGAATGGATTCAAACTAAAAAGCTTATTCCCAGCAAAAGAAACAATCAATGAAGTGAAGAGAGAACTTAAATTTTGGGAGGAAATTTTTGACACACACACATCAGATAGAGCACTAATCCCCAGGACATATAAAGAACTCAAAAAACTTAACACCAAAAAAACTAACAACCCAATCAATACATGGGCAAAGGAGCTGAAGAGACACTTCTCAGAAGATATACAATAGATTAAAGAATATATGAAAAAAGTTCAACATCTCTAGCAATTAAAGAAATGCAAATCAAAACTAAGATTTCATCTCATGCCAGTCAGAATGTCAGTTATCAAGAATACAAGCAACAGTAAGTGTTGGCGAGGCACACTCATACATTGCTGGTGGGACTACAAATTGATGCAACCAATCTGGAAAGCAGCATGGAGATTCCTTAGAAAACTTGGAATGAAACCACGATTTGATCCAGCTATCCCACTCCTCAGTCTATACCCTAAAGACTTAAAAACAGCATACTATAGTAATGCAGCCGCTTCAATGTTTATAGCAGCACAATTCACAATTGCTAAATTGTGGAAGCAACCTAGATGGCCTTCAATAGATGAATGGATAAAGAAACTGTGATATATATACACAATGGAATGCTACTCAGCATTAAAAGAGAATAAAATTATGGCATTTGCAGGTAAATGGATGGAGTTGGAGAATATCATGCTAAGCAAAGTAAGCCATCCCAAAAAAACCAAAAGCCGAATGTTCTCTCTCATAAGTGGATGCTGATCCATAATGTGGGGGTGTGTAGGTAGAATGGAGGAACTTTGATTGAGCAAAGTGGAGGGAAAGGAGGGATAGGGGTATGGGGACGGGAAAAATGGTGGAATCAGATGGACATCATTACCCTAGGTACATATATGACTGTACATATGGTGCAACACTACATCATGTGCAACCAGAGAAATGAAAAGTTGTGCTGCATTTGTGTACTATGAATCAAAATGCATTCTGTCAAATATACCTAATTAGAATAAATAAAATATGATAAAAAATAAATAAAACAAAAAAGTTTTTCAGAGTTAAAAATATATAATTGTAGATATAAGCAAGCAAAGTCATAAGACAAAGTATAAACCATAATGGAATTTTAAAAATTGAAGAAAATAATAACAAAAACATTGCATATTATTGTTGGCAAGATACAATTAAAGCAGTGTTTAAAAGGAAATATAAAGTTTAAGAGTATATTAGAAAAAGAAGGAAAACTCAGTTAATGAGTTAAGTATCAAATTCACTTGGGCTTACTTTCAAAGGTAGAATAGGCCCAAAGAAAAAAGAATCAATGCAATAATTTTCTCTTATAATTATCAAAATAGAATCAATGGAAAGAGACAATAAAAAGAATTAACAAATAAAAAGTTATTTCTTTGAAAATTATAACAAATTGACAAATATCTAGCAATGTGGAGTAAAAGTTTAAGAAGATATACTTTTTTAGAAGAAAAACTATGCACTAACATATTAAAAGGATAATAACCTTCAAAAGGATATTATCAATAACTTTTGCCTAGAAAATTGAAAACTTGGTTGAAATGGACAATATTCTAAAATAATATAAGTTACAAAAGCTGATATGAAAAAGAATATCACTTCACACTCATAACTGTGTCTAAACCCAGACAAACAATAATAAGTGTTGACAAGGACATGGATACATTGGGATGTGATAGAAAGAATCACATGGACATGGATTGATGAGCAGATAAACCAAGTGTGGGACATATATACAATGGAATATTATTCAGTCTTAGAAAGGAATAAAGAACTAATCAATACTAAGTGAAAAAACCTCAAAAACACTGTTAAGTAAAAAAAACCATGCACCAAATGCCACACAGTATATTATTCCATTTATATGAATTGCTCAGAATAGAAAAATCCAGAGACAGAAAGTAGATAGTGGCTGCACTCAGCTGGAGACAGAAGGGAATGAGTTGTGACTGCTAATGGAAATGGAGGGGCTTTCCTGGGGATGGTGATGAAATTGTTCTGGAATTAGATGATGGGATGATTGTATAACACTGAATTGCACACTTTAAAAGATGAATTTGATGGCATGTGAAATAATTCAATTAAAAAGAGGTGGTATAGAAAATCTGAATGTTCCAAAATAAATATCTGAAGACATTCATCAGTAAATTTGAATCTTCTCTGAAAAAAATCAATGTGAGAAGCTCATTGGCTTTAAAAGTAAATAAATTATCTTTTAAAATCCCACTGAAGGTGAGAAAGTGAATGTTTCATGACTCATTTTATCTACCAGTATTACATTGATATATAAAAGAGCAAAGAAATTCTAAGAAATAAAAATTACAAGACATTTTTGTCATAAGCACAGACACATAAATCATAAATAATATTAGTAAACTGAATTCTGGAATTTATATTCATATAGCTTACCAGAACCAAAGACCAACATCAGATTAATACATTAAAATATATTATTGGGGCTAGGGTTGTGGCTCAGTGGTAGAGCACTTGCCTAGCATGTATGAGGCACTGAGTTCAATCCTTAGCATCACATATAAATAAATAAAAATAAAAGCCCATGAACAACTAAACAAACAAAAAATTTAAAAAAATATGTTATTGTATAATATAACATGTTAACAGATTAATGGAGGGAAAATATCTCAATAAATGCAGAAAAACTTCTGATAAAATTCAACCATTAATGATAAAAAGAAAAAGAAAATCCTGCAGCAAAAATTATGCTCAGTGATTAAATGATTGTTTAAATTCCATAATATCAAGATACATAAGAATTTGGAAGAAACAACACTATCTATTTGCAGAGTTATAATCAGTTACATAAAAAAGATCCAAATTCTACAGAAAAATTATTCACTATTCACAATTCAATAAAATTGATGAATACAGGCACAAGAAAACAGCAATTATATTTCCTTCCAGCAACAATAGTTAGGAAATGAAATTCTCAAAAAGAAATAATATATTCAAAGCAGAAAATATATATATATTATATGTAAATATATATATCATGCCTTGAAATGGATCAAAAAGATATACAAGAATTTTATTTAAAAATTAAGAATTTAACTTCGGAAACATTAAAAGGCTTAATTAATGGGGAGAAATCCATGTGGTAGAACTTCATATTGTAAAGATGTTAGTTATCCACAATATCATTCAAGTCAAACTTTCCACTAGGCTTTGTATATATGACAGACTAGCTCTGGAATTTATACAAAAGATAGAATCCTCAAGAATAGTCAAGACATAGCCAGACAGAAGAAACTCTAGTAACTGAAACCATGAATCAATGCTATAAGTATAAATGAAGAGATTAATGAAACAAAATAGCCAAAACATAGACCCATGCATATACATCTACTTGATATAGGATAGAATAGGTACTCTATATCAATGAGAAAGAACAGGCCCTTTCTGATCTGGGGATTTTTATATGCATAAAAAAATCAAAACAGACTCCTATCGCATGACACAAAATAAAAGCAATTCCAGGTGAATCAAGAAATAAAATGAGAAAGGCAAAAATGTCAAACCATTAAGGAGAAATTATAAGCAGAAAATCTTTATGAACTCAGAAAATGGATTAATTTCCTTAAAAGATATAGGAAATGAAAATCATACATGTAATTATGATTAAATTCAACTATATTTCTTTCCTCAAAAGACTTCACAAAAAGAACAAGAGAAGTAGATTAAGTACTAGATTTGCAGGATGTCTAACTGGCAAAGGATTAGTATCTAGGATACATAAAGAACTGTCATAAATAAAAAATATCTAATGCCTTTGGGCATTTCACAGAAGAATATTATTAATTAGTTCTGTAAAAGCTGTTTAAATATTATTAGAAATCATATAAATACATGTTAAAACCATATCCAGTGAAAATAAAAAAAAGTGAGGTTGCACAATGCCTAGTATAGGTAAATACATAGAGCAAAAGGAATACTCATGCACTGTTAATAGGAATATACCTTATTCCTTCACTATGGAAAATAATTTGGCATTATCTATTAAAGTTTAATATGTATACAACCCAACAACACAGCAATTCTACTCCTATACATGTGCACAGATAGCAGTACCTGTAATTATGGCAAAATGATCTAAATGCACATTGATTGTGAAATGGAAAAATAAAAAAATAGTGATACAGGTATGTCATAGAATCCTATACAGCTGTGAAAATGAAGAAATTACAGCTATATTAAGGTGATGAAATTTTAAAATTTAAATATTTAAAATTTTAAAATTTTAAATATTGAGTACAGCGGAGAAGCAAAGCACAAAAAGGTACTATATTCTGGTTCTCTCATATACATTTAATTTTATATACAGTGACTATAAGAATATATCTGTTCACTGAACTATGGAAGACTTGATGAATATTTCTTTCATAAGAGAAATGGCTTGGAAATAAAGTACTCAACTTTCTGGCCTGAAATGATCTCTTCTGGGGTATTTTTGGGCCATGATGGGAGGGAAGGTCCCCAGAGCATATCCTGTCTGGGTTGAAAGATTTAGATGGAATGCTTTTCCACTTAGCTTGCTGATGGGTCATGATTGCTCTGAGTCAAAACTGAAGACATGATCTGTTTCTCCATCATCATCTTACCAAAAGCCTCAGAGAGAATGAGAAAAACAGTTATAAGAGTAAATGTTACCCCTGAAAATGTAGCAATAACCTATTCCTGGTATTTTTATTCATGTGCACAGAGGTCCATACCACATCTTACAAAATAGACTGCCCTGTTCGGTCAGCAATGCCAACTGCATAAGCCTAATTCTCTTAACAGAAAAAGATCCCAACTGCATGCCTATGAAAAATCTTCCAAAGACAAGTTTTCCTTGTGCTTACACTCTGAAGGGCTAACAGATCCAGTGAGCCATTGAGAGATCACTGTCCCCAACCTGTAGCTTTCAGGTTTCTGGATTTTGCCTTCTCTCTCTTCCTACCCTTTTACTTGGCTCATCCTCTAACCTGAATCTACAGCTTCATTCCCAGCAATGCATGGGAAAGGTGTGCTAAAGGTCCAAATCATAAATCACGTGGTGATACTTGGCTAGTGCAAACTGATATTAGAGGTTAACTCTCCATGCCTTAATGGGTCAGTGGGGTTCGACATCAGCAGGCTCAGCCATTCTGCTAAGGTTTTGGAACTGTGAGATTATCCAAAGGCTATATTAAAACAAAATTTCCTTAATGATCAATTTCCATAGGAGAGCCCTTGTAATTCCACTGGGATGAGCTTGTCCAATAAAGATTTGCAGATAATGGATTCATGTTTCCATACCTGTTTAATGACAAGCACACCTTTCTGAAAGAGACTTGTGCAACTATCAAAGGACATGGCCACCTGCTCAGATCAATGAATATTTGCAGACTAAAGGACAGTGAATGCTGTGCTCTCAATTGAAGTTTATTGTCAAAAACCTTAATCTTTCTTTTGTGAAAAATTGGATAGGAAAGAATTTCATTAACCCCCTCAGTAGGGGGCTTTAGGTTGTTTCTCTCCTCATTTTTTGAAATGATACTATTATCCTATCTGCTTGAAAAAAATAATAAGACAAGGGTTAGGAGTGAGGGATCAAGCAGCTGCTAACAATAAAATTGTACAGATCTGGAACTATGTGGGCCATTAATCTGGTCAGGACCCATGTGATCTGCCAGTCATGAAGCAATTGAGACTACATCTAGGAATGTGCTGATGCTTAAAAGGTCAGAGAGCACAGGACAATATTAGAAACCATTTGATGTGCCAAGAGTGGAAGAAGGAAATGACTTCAATGAGATTCACAGTCAGGGCCAAATCCATACATCATTCCAAGGTGGAAAACATGGAAGATAAATGGCCTTTTAGCCTGAGGTCTTGTCTGAGCTGAGGGGGGAGGGAATGAAGACAGAAAATACACACTGGTCTTCCAAGAAAGTTAACCAAGAAAGAAAGACAAGACTAGGGTAATAAGTATAGGAGTAAAAGTTCCATTCAACAAGTCCTTTTAATGCTTTAACACAATTATTTACAACTATGTTAGTATCACTATCTACCATTACTATTATCCTTTCTTAAAAGTTTGTTGAGTACCATGAAATGGTATCTGTCCCCTACTATCTAATGGACCAGAGGCCTCCCTTCACAGAAAAATAACTTCTAGCTACAAATAGTCATGTTTCAGCTCACAATAAAATTCAGGCAAGACATTTTTCCTGGGGCCTTCACTTTTAGAACACCGTATTTTCTAACCTGTAGAATTTTAAGGGACAGCTAATAAGCTCCTTACATTTCCATCTCTGTTTTCTCTCTAGCTGATGGATTGGGAGTCTGAGACTGGGGAATTTGAGATTTCTTTAACTCCATTTTGATGCTCAGTTTATTAAACTATTCGTTTTAAAGAAGGGTAACATTAACCTCTCACAGCAAAATAGTGCCTGTCTGTCAAACACTCTTGGTAGGATATCAGTCAGCATGTGAACGACACAGCTGCCACCCTCACTCCTGAGATTGAGTCAGTCCCAGTTACAAAGCTCCCTGGCAGGCAAGATGCCTGTCAAGTTTGCTAAAAAGAACAGCTAGGCTTGTACAATTTTGCAGTTCCTTTCTTTCTTTGGTGTATTTTTAGGTTGCCAGGAATTGATTTCCTCTTCTATACTTTATACATTTCTATTCATAAGCCTGGCATTACCAGACAATTTATTAAACTTCATTTTATTTGTATAAAATTGTCACTGCTCTGGAAAAGAGTGGCTCAATAAAGTGTTCATCTTCCCATACATCTGGACTCTCAGCCAGAGAACAAGATGCACAATGACCAATCAATGAAACGAAGGACATTTTGTGCAAAACAAAACTTAGTCTTGAAAAATATAAACATTTCTTTTATAAGCCACTGATTGAAGGGATCTTTGCAATCAAAATGAAACCAGGCATAACATGGTACCAGGGTTTTGATTAAGTAAGACCAAATCTTCTTGTCTACATACTGTATAACTCATAAGTGTGATATGATATCATAAGTATGATATGGTTTTAATCAGTGGGGAGAGTAATTTGGAGAAGAGGCTCTAGGTGGGGTTTGCTAACTAGCATGTTTTGTTTATTTTTCTCTTATTGAGCCTCTGTGATTTAATAAGATTGTTATTATCTTTGGATTCCTGGCTTCTAGCCCAATATTTATCTCTACCACTTAAAGATTTCCCACCTGACCTACACAACAATAGCAACTGAAATGCAAACTAATGGGCTGGAGTTCTACTTCATGGAACAGGGATGAAGCTACAGACCAAACAGGTGCATTATGTCTTACAGCATTATAAAGGACTACGGCAAACTAGCTAAGACATCCATGCACACACGTAAAGAAAATCAGAGTGTCAGCAGAAGGCTATGCAACTACTTTGGCATCAGGGAACAGTAGCCCTAAATCCAGTGTTGTGGTTTCTTTTATGTAAATAATCAACGACTTGAGCTTCCAGCCATGGATGATGTTAAGAGTTCAATAAATCCTCTCATCTTAAAAAAAAATTACAAAATCAGTCAAAAATGTCAAAAATTAACCAAAAGTAGATAACAAATTGAGATGCAAATATTCTTAAAATTTTTCTATAGCTTCATACAAGAACAGTGGGAATCAGTGGCCTTCTTCACAGGGACTTCTCCCATTTCTCCTCCCAGCTCAGTCAGTAAGAAGAGTTGAAGCTGGACATGGGAACTGTTGACTTTGGAGACAAAGGGACTGGCTTAATTGGAAAGTGGATCAAAATATCATAATTTGTCCACTGAAAGTAGCAAACTCAGTAGAAAACTAAAGAATATCTGTAGATTTCCAAACTGAAATTGCACTCTCAATTGTGACAAGCAGCAGGTCAATGAGAAATTGCATAAGGAGGTCCTAGGTATGAAAGAGCCATAGAAAGATTAGGTAAGGTCTCCACACGTTTGTGGCCTATACAGAAACTATGCATTTGTGCAGAAACTAGAGAGAGCATGGAAGCAAGTGGATGCCAGGGCAGACTTGAGAGTGGTAGAACTCTGCACTTCTAACCTGCAGGAACACCAGTCAGCAGATGATAGAAGGCTTCAGAGCTCAAGGTGTTTGAGAAAAATCTGTCCAAATCTTGACTGATCCCCAGCCACTGCCTGGCCCCACTGCCAAATTAAAGCAAAATGAATGTATTCCCTGGTAAACAAAAACTGGAAAAGCTCCTGGAGATGTGATCTACAAGCAGTACAAGAAGCAGCTTTGGGTTTAATAAAATAGTACCAAAAGGAAACTAAAATCCATAGGGAGAAATGAAGAGCACTAAAAGTGGTAAAATGTTGGTTAATTAACATACATTTTTTCTTAATTTCCTTTTTAAATTAGAAATTTTAAATAATAATTGTAAAATGTATTGCTAAGTATGTTATGTGTGTGTGTTCATATATGCATGATATGCATAAACGGCAGTAAAAAAGAGGAAGAAATAAATGGAGCTATATTGTAGCAAAGTTGCTATATTATACTGCAATTAAATCTGTATTAACCTAGTGTAGATCTATACATGGAAAACTACAAAGCATCACTGTGAGAAATGTAAAGATCTAAAAGAAAAGAGATATACCATGTTTATGGATTGGAAAGCATTGTTGTTAATGTGCAAGTCTCCACAGGTTGTCTATTGATTTTGTTCAATCCCTATGAAACTTTCAGCAGGCTTGACTCATGAATGTCGATAAAACGACCCAAAATTTTGTATAGAAAAGCAAGACTTAGAATAACCCAATTTTGAATAAGAAATACAAATTTGATGAATGAACATTGACTGATCTTAAAAGTAGCCATGAAGTTACAGCAATCAAGAAAGTATGATATGAGAGTCGAGAAAAGGTAGATCAATAGAACAGAATGAAGATTCCAGAAATAAACTCTGAACTTATGATCAATTGATTTTTGACAAGAGGGCCAAGGCAATTCAATGGGAAAGGAAAGTAATTTCAACAATTGCTGGAACAACTGGATATTCATGGGGAAAAGAAATGAACTTAGACCCTTGGCTCTCATAAGGTACAAAATTTACTTCAAAATAGAACACAAGCCTAAATATGAAAACTAAAATATGAAATTTCTCAAAAAAGTAAGAGAATATCTTTCTTTGATTTATTCAATATGACAGAACCCTGATCCATAGAAGAGTATAATTGGAGACTGAGCTTCATAAAACACTGTAAATTTTTGATTTTGAAAAGAAATATTTAGGGTCTAGGGTTGTGGCTCAGTAGTAGAGCACTCACCTAGCATGTGCAAGGCACTGGGTTCTATCCTCAGCACCATATAAAAATAAATAAATATAATAAAGGTACTTTTTTAAAAGAAAGATTTAGCTAGGCACAGTGGCACACACCTGTAATCCCAGCAGCTCAGAAGGCTCAGGTAGGAGGATCAAGAGTTCAAAGCCAGCCTCTGCAAAAGCGAGGTGCTAAGCAACTCAGTAAGACTATGTGTCTAAATAAAATACAAAATAGGGCTGGGGATGTGGCTCAGTGGTCTAGTGTCCCTGAGTTCAATCCCTGGTACCCCCAAAAAATATTAACAAAAAAAAGAAAGCTTTAGGAAAATTAAAATAGAAGCCATACACTGAAATAGAATGTTTGAAAATCATATATGTGATAAGTGACTTGCATTCAGAATATATAAATAACTTACAACTCAACAATGTGATAAACAATCCAGTGAAAAAGTGAGCAAAAGATTTGACTGTTTCACAAGAAAAAGAACTAAGCTCATGAAAGGTGCTCAATATCTCTAATAATCTGGAAAATTAAAATGACATACCCACTGCAATGGCTGCAATAAAAAAGACTGAGAACATCAGTGGTTGGTATGAATGTGAAGAAACTAGAACCCTTACCCTTTGCTAGTGGTGACATAAGATAGTAGTCATGTGGATATGCTAATTGCCCTGATCAGATCATTATAAAATAAATAAAAGTGTCCAAACATCACACCATACCCCGTAAATATGTACAATTATATGTCAACTAAAATTGAATTTAAATGGAACAATTTTTTTAGATTTATTTTAGTTATATATGATGTTAGGATATATTTTAACATAATCATAAAAGCATGGAATATAATTTGCTCTAATTTAGTCCCCAGTACTTGCCCCCCCCATTTACTCCTCTCCCTCAACTCTACTGATCTTTCTGTTATTTATTTATAGTTTTTGTTTTTAATTAGTGTCTTGTGGTTAAACTTGAGGTTTGGATTCCCTATGCTATATTCATGTATGTACAAATAAAAATTTAGTCAGATTCATCCCACCATTCTTCCTTTTTCCTATCCCTTTTTCTTTCTCTTCAATCCCCTTTGTCTACTCTAGTGATCTTTTCTCTATTTTGATGAAATTCCCTCCTTCTTTCTCCTCCCCACTTTCACTTAGCATGATATTCTCCAGTTCCATCTATGTATCAGCAAATGCCATAATTTCATTCTTCTTTATGGCTGAGTAATATTCCAGTGTATATGTACACCACATTTTCTTTATCCATTCATCTGTTGAAGAGTAGTTAGGTTGGTTCTATAGCTTGGCTATTGTGAATTGCTCTGCTATAAACATTGACATGACTGCATCTCTAAAGTATGCTAATTTAAAATCTCTGGGATAAATACCAAAGAATGGGATAGCTGGGACATATGGTGGTTCCATTCCTAGTTTTTTAAGGAATTGCCATACGGCTTTCCAGAGTGATTTTACTAACTTACAATCCCACCAACAATACATGAGTGTACTTTTTCCCCATATCTTTGCCAATGTGTACTATTATTTGTATTTTTGATAATTACCATTATGACTGCAGTGAGATGAAATCTCAATGTAGTTTTGATTTGTATTTCCCAAATTACTAGAAATGTTGAACATTTTTTTCATACGTTTGTTGACCATTTGTATTTCTTCTTTTGAGAAATATCTGTTTAGTTCTTTTTCTCCTTTATTGATAGGGTTATTTGGGTGTTTTTTGGTTTTAAGTTTTTTGAGTTGTTTGTATATTCTGGATATTAATGTCCTACCTGAGGAGCAGGTGGCAAAGATCTTTCATTCTGTAGGCTCTCTCTTCCCACTCATAATTATTTGCCTTGCTGTAAAGAATGTTTTTAATATAATGTCATCCCAGTTACGGTTTTTATAAATTTTATTTCTGGCACTTTTGGAGTTTTATTAAGGAAGCCGATTTTTCTGACAACATGCTGGAGTGTTGGGCCTTTATTTTCTTCTAGCACTTGCAGAGCATCTAGTTAAATTCCTAGATCTTTGATCCACTATGATTTGACTTTGTGCAGAGTGAGAGATAGATGTCAAATTTCATTCTTCTACATATAGATTTCCAGTTTTCCCAGCACCATTTGTTTAAAGGCTATCTCTTCTCCAGTGAATATTTGTGGCACTTTTATCTAGTATCAAATAACTGCATTTATGTGGGGTTTTCCTCTGCATCTTCTAATCTATTCCACTTGTCTTCATGCCTGTTTTGGGGTCAGCACTATGCTGTTTTTGTTAGTATATCTCTATAGTATAATTTCAGGTCCAGTATTGTGATGACTTCTGCTTTGCTCTTCTCATTAAAAATTGCTTTGGCTATTCTGGGTATCGTATTTTTCCAAATGAATTTCATGGCTGCTTTTTCTAGTTCTGTGAAGAATGTTATCGTTCTCTGTTTTTGTTTTTGTTTTTTTGGTACCAGGGATTGAACTCAGGGGCACTCAACCACTGAGCCACATCCCCAGGCCTATTTTGTGTTTTATGTAGAGATAGGGTCTCACTGAGTTGCTTAGCGCCTCACCATTGCTGAGACTGGCTTTGAACTCGCAATTCTCCTGTCTCAGCCTCCCAAAGTGCTGGGATTAGGTGTGTGTGCCACAGCGTCCAGCTCAGTCATTGTTATTTTGATGGGGATTGCATTGAATCTGTTTAGCATTTTTGGTAGTATGACCTTTTTGACAATATTAATTGTGCCTATCCAGGAACATGGGAAGTATTTACTTTCTAAGATCTTCAATTTCTTTCTTCAGTGTTCTATACTTTGCATTATAGAGGTCTTTCATCTTTTTTGTTATATTGATTCCCAGGGTTTTTTATCTTTTGCTTTTGTTTTGTTGTTTTGTTTTATTTTGGTTTTGAGGCTATCGTGATTGGGATAGTTTTCCTAATTGCTTTTTCAGCAAATTCATTATTGGAGTATAAGAATGCAATTGATTTATGAGGGCTGATCTTGTATCCTGCTACTTTGCTGAATTCATCTATGAGTTCAAGAAGTCTTCTGGTAGAGCTCAAAAAAGAACAAAAAATTTTAAAGACAAAAATATTTCTAAAAATTAACAAATGGTAGTCTCTTGGACAAAAGCTTGATGTTTTTTTTTTAAAGTTAAATGTATGCTTAACATATAAGCCAGCTATTCCATTCCCAGGTATCTTCCCAAGAGAAATGAAAAACTGTCCTCACAGTTTTATCTGAAAATGCTTATTACAGAACGATTCATGGTAGCTAAACACTGGGGGCAAACCAAACTTTGCCAAACCAGTTGCCTGACAACTGATAGAGGCACGACAAAGATGTAGAAGATTCATACAGTTGAACAGTCCTCAGCAATACAAAGAAGTAATTACATAGATGCAACAGCACAACTACATCTCAAAAACAGCGAAAGAAGTCATACATAAATACTGTGTATTGTATGGTTTTAACTATATGAAATTTCTAGAAAAGGCAAAATCATAGAAACAGAACATAGATTAGTAGATGCCTGAGACTAGGTGTGAGAGTGAGGGCTGGCTGCAAATGGGCACTGGGAAATTTCAGGAGTGACAGAGTGCTCCCATACTGGGTTATTATGATGGTTGCGCAACTGAATACATGTACAATCATTGAACTGTACGCTTATAATGTTACATTAATGGCTCAGTGGTCAAACACTCCTGGGTTCAATCCCTGGTACCCACTTCCCAAAATGTTACCTCAATAAGACTATTTGAAAAAACCAACAGATATTTATCAAAGAAAATATATAAAGTGCAGGAAGACAAATTTCTTACCTGCAGTCTTATCACTTTGGTTTATGTATTTCCATGTATACCAGAATGTGTTTATTCAATCTACTGTAATTGGATTTTTAAGTTGTTTCTAGTCTTTCATCAGTATGTTAAAATAAACATGTTTCCTTTTTGTTTGCATGTCTGATTAATATCTCAGGATAAATTTGCAAGATTAGGCTGTTATTCAGTCAATTCATGTATTGATTCTCTATTGCTGTGAAACAAATTGCTACAGACTTATCAGCATAAAACAACACATATGTATGACCACATGAATTCTGTGGGTCAAGGCCCTAGGCAGGGCTTGACTAGGCTCTCTGCTTTAGGTCTCAAAGGCAGTCTTCAAGGTTTTGACCAGGACAGCATCTCATCTGGAGATGTGGATCGTCCCCAAGTTTACTGTATTAGGCAGAATTCAATTCCTTTTGATTGAAGGATCATCCCTTGACTCCTAGAGGTCATTTGCTGTGTTAGCTTTCCATTGCTATGACAAAATGCCAGAGAACGACTTATAATGAGGAAAAGTTTATTTGAGCTCACAGTTTCAGAGGTTACAGTCTATAGTCAGCTCACTCCATTGCTTTTGGACTTGTAGTAAGGTAGCATGTCTTGGAAGGAGCATGTTGTGAGAGGGGCTGCTCACCTCACAGTGAATGTGAAGTGAAAGAGGAAGGAGCTGGGGTCCCAATATGCCCTTCAAGGGGACACTCTCAGTGACCTAGCTTCTTCCCACTGGGCTCTACCTCCTAAAGTTTTCACTACCTCCAGACAACACCACAGGCTGGAGACCAAGCCTTTAGCTTATGGGCCTTTGGGGGGCTATTCAAGCACCAAATGATAACATGGTTCCCTACCATGGCCATCTCCACAATATGATAGTTTGTGTCTTCAAGGCCAATAAGAAAGCATCTGTTGCTGCTTCTTGTCACTGCCCAAACAACTGTTTCTAAAGGGCTCCTTTGAGTAGACCAGACCCACTGAGGATACTTTTCCTTTTGACTTAATGTCAACCAATTAGGAACCTCATTACATTTGCAAAATCTTTGCACCTTTACCATATACTGTTATGTAATCACAGGAGTGCTATCACATCATATTCATAGTCTCACCTTCAATCAAAGGGAATAGATTTTGCAAGTGAGCATATGAGGAGGTGAAAAATGGGAGACCATCTGAAATCTGCCTAGCACAAAGAATTTGCACATTTGCTAAGATTATGATTCAAATTGCCCAATTTTATGAAGGACATTTATACCCCCACAATATAATGATAATTTTCTCAGCATTGAATATTATCATTATGCTTAATCTTTGTCAAAGATAGCAAATGTTGTTGGTTTGGGATCACTGAGCGTGGATTCTGACAATAAAAGAACAATGTTGATTTTTTTATTTTTTGGTACTGGGGATTGAACTCAAGGACACCTAATTACTGAGCTACATCCCCAGCCCTATTTTGTATTTTATTTAGAGACAGAGTCTCACTAATTTGCTAAGTGACTTGCTTTTGCAAAAGCTGGCTTTGACCTCAGGATTCTCCTGTCTCAGCCTCCCAAGACACTGGGATTACAGGCATGTACCACCACTCCTGGCTGAATTTTTGACTAATAGTAAACTTATTATGGACTTTAGCAATTATTACATTTCTTCTGCTATTTGTCCATTAATTGGACTGTTTCCCACTAGGGGAAATTCTGTTACCTATTTCTTCATAACCTCACTTTCTACATTAAGAATATTAACTGGGGCTGGGGGTTGTGGCTCAGTGGCAGAGTGCTTGCCTAGCATATGTGAGGCACTGGTTTCAATCCTCAGCACCACATATAAATCAATAAAATAAAGGTCCATCAACAATTTTTTTTAAAAGTCTTAAAAAAGAAGAATATTAATTATTTGTAGTTAATATAACAAGTATTTACTTTTGAAATATTTTATTTTTTTTAATTATTATTTTTTTAGTTGTAGATGGACACAATGTCTTTATTTCATTGCTTTGTATGTGGTGCTGAGGATTGAACCCAGGGCCTCACACATGCAAGGCAAGCGCTCTACCGCTGAGCTACAATCCTAGCCCCTGAAATATTTTATTTTTAATTTCATCACAGTGACTTATGGCTATTTAAAATTTTTAATTTTGATAATCAGATCTATTAACTATTATGATTTCTTTTTGTTGTTTGTATGCTTTAACAAGTTTTTCTAAGCTTATTTCTAAATTAGCAGTCTATTGGTGAAGGTAATTCCTCATAAAAGTTGGCAATTTGTACCAAGTAAACTTTCCTGTTTCATCACAGAAGACAGTCAGGGACTATCCAGTAGGAAATAATATACAAATGTTTCAGATAATGCAGCACCCATTGGGCGTCTGATTGTTTTATAAACCAGTTCTTAGCCCAAGGTATTCAGTCAGAGAGGTGAATGCATCATTCCTTCAAATGACTCTGTTAAGGGACATGCATTACCTCACTCTCTTAATGTCCCAGGATGCAAGGTGTCAACTCTAATCTTGTCTCTTCATTTCTTCATTCTGGGCTATCAAACTACAGCTCCATGAAGTTTGAAAACAGAGAATAAATACAAGTTTTTCTAAAACATTTAGTTTTGGTCTTGAGTTTTATCACAATTTTTGAGTACTATTTCCATGTTGTAGTTAATAGTTTCATTTTAATCTGAGATCTAAAACATGTCATTAAAAAAGTATTTTAGATAACCAAGACAGTAATACCTTTCAAGCAAGATCACTCTCCTGGCTGAATTACAAAATAATGATGAAATATTTCCTTGACGGAAACAAAATCACTTTATAATTTATCTGTGAAAAAAGAGGCTCAAACATCTCCTTCATTTATAGACGAGTGACTCATAATAAAAGCATATAAGTAAGTTCCTTAACCCTCCTTGAATCCTTAGCACCAAATGTCCTCATCTAAAATGAGAAAGTCAAGTTGGTTGATCTCTAGGGCCCTACTCAAATCTCACACTGATTCTGTTTGGTGTCTGACTCAGGATTTTATGCCTACATTTTTTCTTTGGCCTTTTAAAACTCCCAGTCCAAACTCTTACCTTCAGGTTCCCCTCTCTTAAATTTCAGATTCCTACTGTGCATTTTTGTAGAGCACTCCCTTATCATTTCAAAATCAAATGTCCAAAACCAAACTCCTTCTGCCCCTCTGGAACCTCTTATTCTCCATATTCCTTGGGTTCATACTTCTCCCTTCCTGATGTGCAGTCATGAATGATTTTTTATCTTTCTCTCATCCCATATCTAATCAATGTCTAAATCTAGAGTGCTTATCCACTGCTGTATCTATCACCTTTCCTTTCAATTCCTCCAAACATATTAGTATACGTTCCCAGGATGTCTCTCCAGGACTCAGTGTTGAAAATTCTTTATATTCTTCATCTTTCCTGATAGCATTAACCCAAAACACTGTAGCCAGGCTAATATTGGTAATAATTCCCTATTTTACAAAAAAACTGTGGAGACTGGTGTGAAGCCCTTCTAGGTCCCCGCCTAGCTTTCCAAACTTTGGTAGGTCTTCCCCTGCTTATGTCCAGGGTCTCAGCCACCTGATATACTCTTTCCGGAACATGCCCTGTATTTTGCCAATTCCTCGACTTTTAAGTTTGACTTTAAATTCTTAATTTCAGTATTTAAAGTTTCTGTAAATGTTTGGAATATATACTTAACACAAGAAAAATTAGTAATAAGTTTAAATATCCTACTTCCAAACAATATTTTTTTTTGCTGGGGCCAAAATGATATAACCCATTCCTCAGTATCCATGGTGGAATGGTTCCAAAATGCCCTGCAGATTTCCAAGGATGATCACCTCTCTTACATAAAATGGTGTAATATTTGTATATAATCTACACACATCTTCCCATAGGCTTCAAATCATCTCTAGATCACTTACAATACCCAACTCAATGTAAAAGCTATCTAAATAATTATACTGCAATGTTTAGGGACTAATGACAAGAAAAATCTATACATTTGGTATAGATGAAATATTTTTTCCAAATATTTTCTCCCTGTGGTTGGTTGAATTCATGAATATGGAACCTGAGAATATATAGGGTTTACTATATTCCATGTCATTGACACACAATAGAACTTTTTTAAAAATAATAAAATGCCTATGCAGAAAACAATGAGGATTCTGTGTACAAAAGATGGATGGATTCCTGGAAGCCTTCAAGAATAACCAAAATCTGCTGTTCAATAGGACTCAAGTCAATCATCACCTGGTCAATATTCAGTTGCAGTAGCCACGTTTAATGTGTATCGTAGCTACATGTGTCTGTTAGATACTATATTGAGCAATGCAGAAGGAACATTTCCAACATCACAGAGAGTTCTTTCAGGCAGTCCTGGCATAGAGGGTGCATTCAAATGGGGCAATGAGAGTAAAGAGACCATTAGCTAGAACAAGTGACAAAAGATTCGAGAAAAAATTAAAGCACTGAGAATTTAACCAATGTTTCCTAACACGTGACTGCCCACTCTCATCCCCTCAAAGAGCAGCTTCCACATCATCTGGGAATTTGTGGGAAATACAAATTCTCAGCTCCACCTTAGACACAATGAGTCAGAAACTCTGGGAATGGGGCCCAGCCATCCATTCTGTAATGAGCTCTCCCAGGAACTCTAATGCTCACTGAAGTGTGAAGACCATTTAAAGGAGAGGAAAGACTTGTAAAGTATGACACAGAAATGTAGATAGTTTTGAGGCCAAATCAGTGGTATAAGAGGACCAATCAATCTGGGAGAACCTTGGATGTGTGGGTAAACAGAAAAGGAGAAACACAATGAGTTGAGTTTGAGTTCTGGAAGCACATTCAAGTATCATAATGTTATTGGAAATGTCAGCCTAGAAATTAAAAGAAAGTTCTGGGATGGAGATACCTTGCCAGAACTGAGGTGGCAGACAAGCCAGAAATGGATGGGCTAGGTAGCTCTCAATATTTTTACCCACTTGAATGATATCATCTGTGTGTCTGTCAAACCTGAGACATGTGTCTAGACTTCCACATCATTCTCCACACTTTAGTTCCTTTTTTTTCTGATTCATAGAGGCCTTTCCAAATGCAATTGAGTCAGATAGCCATGAATACATTCTATTTTTAAAAGTAAATGATTAATATGCATTGTTATTCTGTTAGTAGTATTTATAACTTGTCAAACAGGATACACAGAATCCTAAAGTACAGAGTGAAAAGAGAACAGGTGCAAGAGCTGACTCTACTTCTCTCCAACACTAAAGTGTGGGCTGATTACAGTAACCAAGAGGAGATAAGGAAAGAAATGGTCTGAGAGGCAGGAGAGTGTCCTGCAGTCCAAAGAAGAGGATTTTATTTTATTTCATTTTTTGGTACCAGAGATTGAAACCAGGGTTGCTTAACCACTGAACTACATCTCCAGCCCCTTTTTATTTTTTTATTTTGAGACAGGGTCTTGCTAAATTGCTTAGGGCTTCACAAAGTTGCTGAGGCTGCCTCTGAATTTGTGATTCTTCTGTCTCAGCTGAGCCGCTGGGATTACAGGCACACACCACCACCACACCTGGCTGAGAAGAGATTTTAGAGAGGAAGTGATGGGCACTGTCAGATTCCAGAGAAAGCCAAAAGATGAGACTCTGGACTTGGCTATCACTAGTTGTCATTCAAGTTTTTGAAATCATTTCTGTAAAATATCTGGGGATGATGTAGCTGATCAACAAAGATGATTGCTGTGGTTTGAAGAATAAGTAGGAGGTGAGGAAATGGAGGCAGCAAGAGGAGATTTGTGCTTTGTATTGCTACTTGTTGACAGCTGAGTTGCCTTATGTTCTCAGTATCTTCCAGAGAACTTAGTGAAACAGCTTCTCTAATCTTTATACTTGCTCTCCTCAGTTCCCCTGTGTAAATACAGCATGAAGGGGCTGCCATCTGATAACAGCACTTCTCCACCCACTGATGTCTCTCAGCTGCCCCTAGACAAGGAACTCACAGTATTCTTCCCTCCGCCTAGTATGCTATTCTTCCTCCTGGATTCTTCTCTATCAAAACTTTACAAGTCTTCCTTGGCCTATCCCACACTCCCTAGTGACATCTCTGAATCCTCAGAGGAAGTCTATGAGCTTTAAAGTTGAGACCTTCTCTGCAAAATCACCACTTGTATCGTCCTTTAATTAACTGGACGGAATCCATCCTCACACTCATTATACATTCTGCAAAGTAAATAGGAAAGATCATGCTCAGTTTGCTGGTAGAAATTAAGGTTCTGACTTGTCCAATATCTCCACCTCTCCTTAGTCACAAAGCAACACCCAATCCTATTTTTTGTGCTTTTTTTTCATGAAGGATATCAGGTAGAGGGCATTAATAAGAGTAAAATGTTAAAATTTGATGATAAAAGAACATAGATATTCAGCTGTTACATCTCTACATAATTGGCATTGCTGAGCTTTAAATTTAGCTCTAAGTTTTTTGGCAGCCACACAAAAAGGCAGACACTGTCAATTATGCAGTTCCTGTTTTCAAAAAGAAACTAAAATACATCCTTGTCTAAGTTCCAAAGGAAACTTCAGGCCCTTGTCTTCACATAGAGAGTATTTCTCTAAACAAATGTAGTAAAACATTTCTCATGATGGTCTTTAATGCTTTCTTTTGGTAAAACTCCATTTAAACCTTTAAGTTAAACAGAATTTTCAACACAAGTACATCTACTTATTCACTGATCACTGGTAGACAGTTACCACGGGGATATAAAACCTATGTTGGGCTGGATCTCAATGTTTACAGTTGTGGCTAAATTCCATGTACTAATTAGCATGGCTTAAGGCAGTGCACTCTCTTCTCAATAGAGCTAAAAATCAGGAAGCCTAAGTGTCTACACACTTGTACACACACACACACACACACACACACACACACACACACCATAACCTATCTTAAAAAGAATAACAGAATAGAGTTCTTTTTAAAATAAGACACTAAATTGTCTTGGGTTTTTAGGAAATGCTAACTGACTTATGTGAAATGTCATCTATTATTCTAAAATGTTCTTGGAATAAGTATACATTGAGATAACTGGACTATAAATAAAATTTGGGAGGCCATTTAAGAAATAATTAGAGCATATGTTCTAACCACCTCCCCTAACTCTCAGGCACCAAAGATCAGTAACACCTTGAATTAATCACAAATCCCTATTAGATACTAATAAGACTAGACAAAAATGGTTTCTTCCCTTATATGAAGTGCCAAATGAGCCATGCAGCCAATGTTTTATTTGTGTATCCCGTTAGGTAATCTATACATGGATATCCAGTCACTGTATTACCACAGTGTTCCCAGGGCATATTAGTTCTTTTAAAATGAAGTACATGTATATAGAAAACCAGTCTGTTGAAATGCATTTAATGAACACCTGCTGGCCTCAGAGTCCTGAGTAGGGAACTGGTCCAGAATACTAAAGAATCAGGCCATTCTCTCTGTCTGCAATTTAAAATCTGGCCAGAGAGACAAAATATAGACACAAGTTACACAACTAAGAGTGCATGCAAAGTAATACTATGTATAATCAATGACACTAAACCACACCCAAACATCAAGGCAGAAAGTAATTCTGTGATAACTCTCATAAGATGAAGAGTTAAGTGGTGACCTCCATGCCTATTGATGGATACAAAAGTGATGTAAAATAGCGCCCAGATGTAAGAGACAATATTAAATACAGTAATAACTACACTCTGATTTTTCAGAGGACATGGGCAGGTGAGCCAAATGACACTAAGTTCAGAGGAATCCATGCCTAACGTTATACATTGTCTTGTTTTAGACTAGTAGTTCATGTCAATTAGGTTCTTACTTACCAGGAGTGATGGGAAAGAATGTAGATTTTGGATTCTTATATGGATATTGTTATTCTGTAAATATGAGGTTGAGCCTCAGAAACTACATTTTCTCAATTCTTCCCAGGACGGAGTTAGTTCAAAGATGCCAATGTGAGAGTCACTGTCTAGGACACTAACTCAAGACCATCCCATGTGAGACAATCAAAGTGTTCCCAATCACAGTAGCAAATATACATAGATTGGAATAAGAATTCTAGAAATATCCCACTGAAGGTCAAAATGCCATGCAAAGCAGGAAACAGATAACATTTTAGTTTGTGAAATTTTGCACTGGATACACATTATAAACACATGTACAAACCTGCATAGAAAAATCTGGCTCATTTATTAAAGAGTAGATTTTACTGGATGATTATATGTTGAGTTATATAAAAAATATTATTTAATTAGACTCACTGAACTTAGAAAAGAGTATAGTATAAATTCAAAGGGTGATGATAAAGAGGATTGTTTGCATTAGACTTGATACCTGATAATTTTCATTGAATGTATTTTGAGTTCTGAAAAAAAATAATTTTTATTCTTTATTATTCAGCAGGCCTCAATTAGATGTATTTGTTCTCTCAGATTAAAGACTGTAATCATATTCGGTGAAACCTCATGCCATGCTGTTATTAATTATATACATTTTAAAACTTTGCAGATATGAGAATTTTTTTGTCCCAGGCATTTTACAAATGAATCATTATTAATTTTGTTCAGCAAAAACTCAGAAAACATGAGAAATTTACTCACCTTCTTAGAGTAATTGAATATGAGTGCAAATTGACTATCGACTCATTCATTTGGATGAAGTTAAATGTTTACCATACATTCTCAGGGCATGGTATCCTGTAACATGTAGGAACAAACTGGGTATATAATTAGAAATACATGGCACAGACACTAATCTGATCACTCTTTTTGTGCCACATCTATCTCTCAGAACCATCACTTTTCATTTTATTTCTATAATTTCAACTACAAACTTGTTTGAAACTAAGATAGAGTTTTCTTATAGGACAGACTTAAAGTGATTTTACAACTGTTTTTTTAGGAAATGAAAACTTTATCATCAAAGAGTTTCAAATATGAGTGAAAATGGAAAGTCATGGAAGGCCCAAGGTAACAGAGAGAGAGTGGTATAGAAGATTAAATTTGGCTAAAAATAGAATTTCTGTTAAACAGGAATAGGATATGAGGCTGTAAAATAGACTGAGCCAAATCAGCAAGATGTAAAAGCCCAACACATGGATTACCTACAGTCAGGTGGAAACACTTAAAAACTAAATGACTTTACAAAAACACATGGGTCAAAAATTAAGTCTCAAGGGAAATTTTAAAAAATACATTCAACTAAATAAAAATGAAAATACTACATATAAAAGTTTATGGGACACAGCTATAGCAGTGCTGAGAGGAAAGTTTTTAGCACTAAATGCCTTCATTTCATGCAGAAGAGTGAAAAAAACTTCCCTTAATTAAATAAAAACAAAACAAAACAAAAACAAGAAGAGCAAAATAAACCCAAAATGACAACAAGGAAGAAAATTACAAAGGTAAGAGCAAAAAGCAGTATAATTGAAAAAATTTAAAATAGAAGTCAGGTGTGGTGGTCCCATTGGCTTGGGAGGCTAAGGCAGAAAGGATTGCGGGTTCAAACCCAGCCTCAGCAACTTAGCAAGGCCATAAGGAACCTAGTGAGATGCTGTCTCAAAATAAAAAATGAAAAGGGCTGGAGATAGGATGTGGCTCATTAAATGCCCCTGGGTTCAATCCCTGGTACAAAAAGAGAGAGACAGAGAGAGAAAAAATTGATGAAACAGAGAGTTGGTTCTTTGAAAATATTAATGAAGCTGACAAATCTTCAGCAAGACTGACCAAAATAGAAAAAGAGAGAGAGAATACCTGTATCAGGAGTGAAGCAGAGCATCACTATAGACCCTGCAATGTCAAAAGGGTGACAAACGAATACTGGATTATCATTACACTCATGTATTTGACATTTATGAAATGGAACAATACCTCAAAAATCATAAAGTACCCCAATTCACCAATACAAAATAAGTTATTTGAATAGACCTATATTTACAAATTACATTGAGTTAGTAAATTTATACTCCAAAAAAGAGATCCTCATGTCCAGATGACCTTACTGGAAAATAATACCAAGTACTTGAAGAATTAATACTAAATTGACACAGTCTTTCAGAGCATAGGAGAAACATTTTCCAACTCATTTTATAAAGTTTATACTTTATACTCTGACTTCAAACTAAAGAAAGTACCAAAAAAAGAGGAAATTTTAGACCAATATCCCTCACAAACATAGGTGCAAAAATATATATTAGCAACTAGAATTTGGCAATATATAAAAAAGAATTATATACCATGACCAAATCATCTTTAATCCACAGATATAAGTTTGGCTCAATATTTGAAAATCAATCAATGTAATTGAACTGATTAACAAGCTAAAAAAGAAAAATGATATGCTGTTTAATTACATTGTCAACCTGACCATAGATAAGATCATAGGGTTCCTATTCAGTTAAATATTATTCTGGGTATACTTTGAGGGTATTTTTTGGATGAAATTAACATTCGAATAATTTAAGTAAAGCATCTTGCCTTCCCCAGTGTGGGTGGACCTCATTTAATACAATGAAGGCCTGAGTAGAACAAAAGTTTGAGTAAGATTTAATTCTTTGTCACTACCTATCTTTAATCTGGGACACAAGTTCTTCTCCTGCTTTTAAACTCAAATGTGGCCTGGCATGGTGGAGCATGCCTGTAATCCCAGCAATTCGGAAGGCTGAGGCAAGAGGATCACAAGTTCAAAGTCAGCCTTAGCAAGTTAACAAGATCCTAACCAACTTAGCAAGACTCTATCTCAAAATAAAAAATAAAAAGGACTGGGGATGTAGCTCAGTGGAAAGAGCCTCTGTGTTCAATCCCTAGTACAAGAAAAGAAAACACTTGTGTGTACTGAAACTTTACAACATTGGTACTATTGATTCTTGGTGATTCTCAGGCCTTCGGATCTGAGCTGGAACTACACAATCAGCTGTCCTGGTGAAAGACATGGATATCCAGGTACAGAAGACATTCAGAAACCCAAATAGACACGACTAGGAAAAACTTCTCCATGATATGTTATAGTTAAACTACCAAAAGTACAGAACAAAGAAATAATATTAAAAACTACAAGAGACAAGCACCAAGTCACATATAGAGACAAATACATCAATATAACAATAGATTTCTCAGCAGAAACTCTCTAGGCCAGGAGGGCATGGAAAGATATATTCAAGACCTAGAAGAAAATAATTGCTAGTCTGGATTACTATACCCAGCAAAGTTATCCTGAAAAATCTAAAGAGAAGTAAAGATATTCCATGATAAGAATTAATGGATACTAAACCAGAATTATATGAGTATTTAAAGAAATGCTATATATGGGAGAGGAAGCAAACTAACCACAATCACAAGAGCACAGGAAACAATAATTCTCACTAGAGAACTTAATAAACAAATGAGAATTAGGAAAGAATCCAACATTATTGATTCAGTAAAACATCAGATTTTCAAGATGAATAAGAAACAAATTATTCAAAGAAACCAGAAGAAAAACAGCAAAATGACAGGAACTATTATCTACCTTTCAATAAAACCCTGAATGTAAATGGTCTTAATTATTCAATCAAAAGATGCAGACTTCCTGATTGTATTAAAAAACAAGATCCAACCATTTTTTTTCTTGCAAAAGATTTAACTCACTGAGAAAGACATACACATCCTGAAAGTAAAAGAATGGAAAAATTATATACCAAGAAAATGGAATCCAAAAGCAAACAGAAGTAGACACACTCATATTCAATCAAACAGACATTACACCAAAATTGGTCAGAAGAGACAAAGCAGGTCACTATATATTGATAAAAGGAACAATCCATCAAAAATATATAACAATTATAAATATATATGCACCAAATGACAGTGTACCCAATTGTATAAAACAAACAATATTGGACATAAAGGAAGAAAGAGACTCTAATACAATAAAAGTGGATGACTTCAACATGCTACTCTCAACAATAGATAGTTTGTTCAGACAGAAAATCAACAAAAGAAACATCACATTTAAATTACACAGTAGATCAAATTAATTTAACAGATATTTACAGAATATTTCAACCAACACCTATAGAATACATATTCTTTTCATCAGCTCATGGAAACTTTTTTAAAATTGATCATTTTTTAGGTCATAAAGAAAGTTTTAGTAAATACAAAATATTGAAATAATTTCTTGAATTTTATTGAATCATAATAGAATGAAACTAGAAATCAACAGCAAGAGAAACCACAAAAATTATAAAGCACATTGAAATTGAACAATACATTTTTGAATGAATAGTGGGTTATTGAAGAAATGAGGGGGTAAAATATTCTAGAATCAAATGAAAGTGGAAATATAACATACAAGGATCTCTAGGGCACAGAAAAAGCAGTAGTAAGACCGAAGCTGAGAGTGCTAATACAATAAAAGTGCCTATGAGTGCATATAAGTGCCTATTTTAAAAAAAAAAAAAAAAAAAACAGATCTTGAATAAATAACCTAATGATACATCTCAAGATCTTAGAAAAACAAGAACAAACCAAACCTCAAATCAAGAGAAAGAAAGATATAATAAAGAGGAAAATAGAAATCAATGAAATAGAGACTTTAAAAACAACACAAAGGATCAATGAAACAAAGTTTGGAAGTTTGGTTCTTTAAAAATAGACAAAATTGACAAAACTTTAGCCAAACTAACCAAAAGAGAGAAAAAACTCCAAAGAAAACAAAAGATACCACCGAAATTCACAGTATCATTTGGGAATTTTTTTTTTTTTGGCTATATACCAAAAATTGGAAAATTTAGAAGAAAGACATTTTCTAGACACATATGACCTGCCAAAATTGAACCAAGAGGATATAAATAGATCAATAACAAGCAATGATATTAAAGCATAAGAAAAATTCTCCCAAAAAAGAAAATCCCCAAACTGCATGGACTCACTGCTGAATTTTACCAGACTTTTAAAAGAGAATTGATAGTAGTGCTCCGAAAACTTCCATAAAATAGAAAAGGAAAAAGACCTTCGAAACTCATTCTACAAAGCCAGCATTACGTTTCACCAAAACACCAGGACACAACAACAACAACAACAAAGAAAACTAAGGAACAATATCCTTGATAAACACAGATGCAAAAATCCTCAATAACATACTTAGAAACTGATTCGACAGCACATTTAAAAGATCATACACCAAGATCAAGTTGTTTTCATTCCAAAGATGCAAGGATGTTTCAACATATGCAAATCAATAAACATAATACAATACATAAAATAGAATCAAGGTTCAAAAATCACATCATCTCAATTGATGGAGAAGAACACATTTTTACAATATTAAACATCCCTTCATTATAAAAGCCTTGAAGAAACTAAGCCTAAAAAGATAATATCTCAACATTTAAAAAGGCTATATAAAACAAACATATAGCCAACATCATACTGAATGTCAAATTATCCCTGTTTGCAGTTGGTATGATTCTATACCCAGAAGACCCTAAAGACTCCATCAAAAGACTGTCAGAACTGATAAACAAATTCAGCAAAGTAGCAAGATACAAAATCAGCATACAAAAATCAGTACCCTTCCTACGTACCAATAATAAACTCACTGAGAAAGAAATTAGGGGAAAATTTTTCATTCACAATAGTCTTTTTAAAAAACTAAGAATAAACCTAACCAAAAAAGTAAAATGCTTCTAAAATAAAAACTACAGAACACTAAAGAAAGAAATTGAAGAAGACTCTTGAAAATGGAAAGCCTGCCCTTGTTCATTGATAGGCATAATTAATATCGTTTAAATAATAATATGGCATAGGTAATATTGCCATATTACCGAAAATGATCTACAGATTCAAAAATGCCCATCAAAATACCAATGACATTCTTTACAGGACTAGAAAAAAATCCTGAAGTTCATATATAAGAAAAAATGAAGTTGAATAGCCAAAACAATCCTGAGCAAAAAGAACAATGCTACAGCCATCACAATACCTGATTCTGTAGTATACTACAGGTCCACAGTTAGAAAACAGCATGGTATTGGCATAAAAACAGATACATAGACCAGTGGAACAGAGGACCCAGAAACAAACACATGCAGCTGCAACCATTTGATTAGTCTCGACAAAGCTGCCAAAACATACATTGCAAACAAGACAGGCTCTTCAACAAGTGGCACTGGAAAACTAAATATCCACATGATATAGATTTCTATATCTCACCCTATACAATAAATAAACTGGAAATTTATTCAGTTATTTCAAATTTGATTCAATTGATTCAAAGGCCTTAGTATAAGACCTGAAGCTCTGAAACTAATAGATGAAAATATAGGGGAAACACTTCAAGACATTGGCAGGGATGATGATTTCCTGAATAGAACCCCAATATCTTAGAGGAAAAAAGCAAGAGTCAATAAGTGGGATTACATTGAATTAAAAGCTTCTGCACAGCAAAGGAAACAGTCAATAAAGTTGAGAAGACAATCTACAGAATAGGAGAAAAATCTTTGCCAGTTTTTTATCTGCCATGATGAATATAAAGAATATGTAAAGAACTTAAAAAGTTAACAACAAAAGAACAAGTAACTCAATCAGTTAGTGAGCAAATAATCTGAACAGATACTTCCCAAAGGAAGAAATGCAAATGGCCAATAAATATATGGGGAGAAAATGCTTTAGCCATCCCTAGACATCAGGGAAATAAAAATCAAACCATCTCACCTCAATCAGAATGGCTATCATCAAATAAATAAATAAATAAAAATAAAAAATAACAAACTTTGGCAAAGATGTAAAGAAAAAGTTACCCTCTATGCTACTGGTAGGAGCATAAATTTATACAACCATTATGGTAAATAGTGTGGGTTTTCCTTAAAAAACTAGAAGTAGAACTCCCTTATAATCCAACTATGCCATTCTTACACGTACACCTAAAGGAAATGAAGCCAACACACAAAGCAGATACATGTAAACCCATGTGTATCGTGACAATATTCCCACTAGCCAAGATACAGAATCAGGTGCCTATCAGCAGATGAATGAACAAACAAAAATATGGCCCACGTATACAATGGAGTATTATCCAGCCGTAAAGAATAATGGGATCAGGGGCTGGGGGTATAGCTCAGTTTGTAAAGTGCTGGCCTCACATGCAGAAGGCCATGGGTTCAATCCCCAGCATGATAAAAAAAAAAGAGAGATCAAAAATGTGCAGGAAAACAGATGGAACTGGAATTTATCATGGTAAGGAAAATAAGCCACACACAGAAAGACAAATATCACGTTTTCTCTCACATGTGGAAATATAAAAAATGACTGGAAACAGAATATAGACTATTAAGAAGGGTGAGTGGAGCAGGAGGAAAGCAAAGAGGGACAGAGAATAGGGAGGGTGATCGGAGCACGGTTGTGTGTGTACAGACACGTCACAGTGCAATCCATTATTTTGTTCAATTAATATGAGTTAATAAATATAATAATGTAAAAACAAATGAAATGCCTAGATAGAAGCCTAAAACAATGTGTACAGGATTCATGTGATGAAAACTATGAACGCTAAAGAAAGAAATCAAATACCTAGCAAAGCATGGTGGCTCATGCCTGTAATCTCAGCACTTAGGGAGGCTGAGACAGGAGAATCGCCAATTCAAAGCCAGCCTCAGCGATGGTGAGGTGCTAAGCAACTCAGTGAGACCCTGTCTCTACATAAAACACAAAATAGGGCTGAGGATGTGGCTCAGTGGTCAAGTGCCCCTGAGTTCAATCCCCAGTACCAAAAAAGAAAGAAAGAAAGAAAGAAATCAAATACCTAAGTATATGAAGAAAAATGTGTTTATAAATTGGAAGACTGAGCATAGCAAAAATGTCAATTTCCCCTAGTGTAACCCCTATCTAAATCTTGGCAAGATTTGGATAGAAATAAACAATATTCTTTCAGAATTTGTAGCAAAATGCAAATAAACTAGCATAGCTAAAACAATTTTGTAAAAGAAGAACAAAGTTAGAAGAATCAGTCTCCCCAATTTCAGAATTGACTACACAGCTGCAGTGATCAGGAGTGTGTCCAGTTAGAGAAGAGATACACACAGAGCTCAATGGGACAGAACACAAAATCCAAAGTAGACCCATGTAAGCAGGCCAGCCTAATTTTGACAAAGGTACAAAAGCAATTCAATGAACAAAAAGCAGCTTTTCAACAAATAGCATGAAAGTCACTGACATTATTTAGAGCAATAGGCACTATTGTCCAAAGGCAAAAAATAAAGCTCCATTTATGTGGAATGGCTTTTACAAAAAATCCACTCAAAAATGAATCATACACTTAAATGTATACCATAATACTTTCAGGGAAAAAAGACAAAGAAAAAAATCTTTGGGATCTAGAGTTAGTCAAAGAGTTTTTAAACTGACATCAAAAGCACACCCATAAATGGAAAACTGATAAATCTCATCAAAATTTTAAAAATGTACTCTGTGAGGGGCCTTGTTAAGAGGGTAAAAATAAAAGTTACAGAATAGATGGAAAAATGAAGATAAAGGAAGACATTTTTATATAATGGTCCAGGTTAAGGGGATGGAACCCAAACTTGGGTGAAAGCAGCATTATTAAAGAAAGAATTTTGAGAAGGCATTCACAGGTCTACCTTTCTTCTACCTGACACTACACCTGAGCTGAGCAATGGGGAGCAACCAAGGTGTGACTGAAGTTTGTGTTCCCTTGCTTACCTACTTTCTAATATAAGAAAGAGACCACTGAGAAAGATTGCAAAGATCAAAATTCAAGAGACAAAACCTGAGCTGAAATAGACAGCTTCTGAATGGGAAGGATTTTCAGAGCAAAGTAGAATCCCCAGTGGGAAGAGAGCCAGCAAGAGAGAGGTTCAGTATGCCTCTCAGAAAGAGAGACTGCGCAAGTGCTCTGAGCATACCACCTGGCAGGAACAGGAAAACACGGCTCACTAGTTGGCATCAGAATGGTAGGAAATCTAGATAATGTAAATGGATATACTTAGAGGAGTGGACAAAAGTCGAAAAAACTGCAGGAAGATGTTGAGTGTTCATCACTGAGGATGAGGGGAAAGTAGGAGATAAAATATTAAGAACAATTGAACACAGTAGAATCAAGTACACTATTCTAGAAATACAACTGCTCAAGAAATGGAAATAACATATATTTGACAAGTCAGAAAGATCAAGTGAGAAATTTTTAAAAATTAAGCATTGTTTAAAAGTACACACAGAGAAATCTAGCAAGTTTATTGGCAGAAGGTAAAGCATTTGCAAAGAGAGAAATTAAAGGTGGTTGAGGGAGAAAGAATGCAATTTACAATGAGATCCAAACAATCTTCTGAAAAGGAATAAATTAACTTTACAAACAATAAGAAAATTTCCTCCCCAAAAATGGGGAAGAAAAGAGGATGAAAAGGAGGTTAGGTGTTTGTTGGAGTAGGGATGGAAGATAAAGCTCTCCTTCCACCACTTTCTTCGACTGGGGCTCAAGGAGAGGAGAGTTCAGGACAGAGGTCTTTAGAGTGGGAGACAAGGAACCCTGGGAGCACAGGGCATAAAGAACTTGAAGGAAATTGATTCCTGGATCATCCAGATTCCTGTGTATTCTTGCTTAAATTTATTTAAGCATTTGATCATTTTCCATTCATTCCCTTTCACAACTTTCCTTCCTCCACTTCTTCAAAAGAAGACAAATTTTTATTGCCTTTGTTCATTGTCCAGGTATAACAATCTCAGACAAAGAAAAAACTTCAACAGTTCCTTACATTAGGTATCCAGATACCCATTCCCACTCATCTGATTAAGAGATGCCTTCCCAATAAAACATTTGTTTAATAAATACTATTCAAACTCACCATATAGTTGTCATGTTTTGAGCAACTCTACATTTACAATAATTTCCATGAGAAGCCAGTCTACGGGGAAAAAATGTTTTGACACATAGATTCTGTAATCATAGTAAATAAAAATGAATAAATAAAATCCATCTTATTGTTGGATGGAAGTCCAATAAAGTGATGACCAGTGACATTAAGCATAAAGGTACATTAGGATAAAATTGGCAAAAGTAGAAGAGAATACGAGCTCAAGAAGTAAGAAAGAAGAAAAATGTGAAATCTTTGCCTAGTTGGAAAAAAAAAACTATAAAACAGGCTTTGTATGTTTTTTTTAACGGATAATGCCAGGTGTCAAATTACCTTAGTATTTGGACTACCCTGGATTCACATGAAGGAGCGATGCAAAGCTTTTATTTTAAAATGCCAATATTAAAATGTGCCAGAAAGAACATATTTTTAATTACTTAAACCTCTGCTAAAAACTTTTATATGTCAATCTTTAAATGTACAACTGTATACATAAATTTTCTAAATTATTTTAGAGTGTACACCAATTTAGAAGATCTTTGTGGTTTTCTAGGGAAACAAAAAGACATCAATAATGAAATCTATGAGCCAAATGTGTGCCCAGATAAAATTCACACGAGAGCATAGTGGATCAGGTTGGCAAGGTTCCAGCATTTTGCTTGGCAATATCTGTGGCCCAGGAACAGAAATAAAGAATGAATATAGCAATGATCCAAAATTGGGCATGGCAGGATGCTAAGAAAGTTTTCAGTATTAATGAAGACAAGTTAAAATAGCTGATCATAGTATCTAAATTGGACAGGAATATAAATGATACCAGAAGCAACAAGTTGCAGGGGAGGGTAACTTGGTAGGATCCCAGTGTTAAGGCCAAATTGAGGTTGCAGAAAATCAAATATCTAGTCTGTTTTGGGAATGTAAAGCCCAGAATCATTCAGTTTCAAGCCAAGCCTCCCCTGAGAAGAGTGAACATAGAAAGTTGTTACTTCCTGAATGACAGAGAGCAGGAAATTGGCCAAAGGAATTGGCTTTTTCCTTTCACTGAGTGCTATCTTTTGACAAGGAGGCCATTAATGGGGACTAAGGCCTAATAAGCACACTTATCTTTCAAATTACATCAAGACCATGATCATAATCCATGAAAAAAAGAATCGATAATCTGGTCTCCATTAAAAGTAAAGACTTCTGTTCTTCAGAGACAAGAGAATAAAAAAAAAAATTTACAGAATAGAAGAAAATATTTACAAAAGACACATCTGACATAGATCTGTCATCCAAATTAAAGGAGGATTAAATCTCATCAAGAGAGCAAAACGCCCAGTTCAAAAATGGGTCAACGACCTCAACAGACACCTCATCAAAGAAAATATACAAATGACCAATATACAAAGGAAAAAATGTTGCAGTTCATATGCCATCAGGGAAATGCAAGTTAAAACAACAATGAAATGCTACTACATACCTATTAGAATAGCTAAAATCCCAAACACTGACAGCACCAAGTGTTGGTACAATGGTGGAGCAATAAGAATATTTCTAGTGGAAATGCAAAATGGTACAGTCACTTTGGAAGAGTCTGGTGGTTTCTTATAAAACAAAAGACATTCTTAGCATGTGATCTACCCATCACTTCTCAACATGTACTCAAGTAAGTAGGAAACTGTATCTATCACATAACAATGTGTATAAAAATGTTCACAACAGTTTTATTCATAATAACAAAAACTTGGAAGTAACCAATATTTCCTTTAGTAGGAGAAAAGATAAATAAACTGTAATATATTCAAACAGTGGAATATATTAGCAAGCACTAAAAAGAAATGAGCTAGCCGGGCGCGGTGGCTCAAGCCTGTAATCCCAGCACTTAGGGAGGCTGAGACAGGAGAATTGCAAGTTCAAAGTCAGCCTCAGCAATGGCGAGGTGCAAAGCAACTCAGTGAGACCCTGTCTCTACATAAAAACACAAAATAGGGCTGGGGATTTGGCTCAGTGGTCGAGTGTCCCTGAGTTCAATCCCCAGTATCAAAAAAAAAAAAAAAAGAAAAGAAATGAGCTGTCCAGTTACAAAAAGACTTGGAGAACCTTAAAATGCATAGTGCTAAGTGAAACAAGCCAATCTGAAAAGACTATGATCCCATTTAGATAGGATACTATATGATCCCATTTAGATAGCATTTTGGAAAGGCAAAACCGTGGAGACAATAAAAAGATCATTACTTGCCAGAGATTAAGGATAGGGAGGAACGTGTAGGCAGAGCACAGAAGAATGTTAGGGCAATGAAACTGTTTTGTGTGATGTTATAAGAGTGGGTTTATGTCATGAAAGATTTATCCAAACTCATAAAACACTCAAAACAAAGAGTGAACCCTAATGTACACTATGGGCTTTAGTTAGTAATGAATATCAGTATTGGCTCATCAACTGGAACAGATATACGACACTAGTGCAAAATGTTAATCCGAAGGGAAACTGGAGTGGAGGAAAGTTATGGGAGTTCCTTATACTTCTCTCTTTTTTTATGAACTGAAAACAGCTCTAAAAACAGTCTATTAATTTTTTTAAAGATTTAACTTAATAATAACAGTGTCTCCCTCTCAAAAACTATCAATTTTCCACAAAAGAGGGTTTCCAGTACTTATTATTTATTAGGAAAACATTTATAGTAAAGATGTGAAGATATTTATGCAAATTAAAAAATCATGCTTGAAAATAAAACAAGGAATGAAAAGATGAAGTCCTGGCTCTTCATGTTGTATTATTTTAGGGAAGTCAGTTTAACCTCTCTGGAAGCTTTAAAAAAAAAGATATTAATCATGCTTCACATATTTTAAACTAAATCTGTACATTTAATATATATAATTTATTTTTAAAGTATTAATTTACTATTTTAAAGATTTATTCTAAATTTCTCCAATGCTACATAATTCCTAGAAATATATCACTTTTTAATATAATAATGTTGTTTTATGTTGCATAAACTTAGTTAAGTCTTCAACATAAAAATCAAGTCAAAAATCAATTCCACATTAAACCAGTTGCAATATGTATCTTTAACTTACCAACTTCAAATAACTTTATATCATAAATTTTACACAGAAGCACCTTTTGATAACGTACTTCCATCTACCCCTCTTGGCCTTTCCGCTATTTCACTGTACATTCACTTCCATCCACTTTAGAAACCCATGACATATTGTAATCATTTTGGCCTACTCGATTATCTTTTAAATAAATGAAAAGTGAGGGTTAGCATTTAATTTTGACCTAAGTATTTACCATTTCTGCCATTCTTCATTACTTTACATACACCCAAGTTTGCCTCTGCTATCGCTTCCTTAGAGGCTCAATTTTCTGTAACATTTCTGATATACCAATGACAAATTATCTAGGTTTTCATAATCTAAAATGTGTTTAATTTGTCTTCCTCTCAGAGTGATGCTATGCTTTCTCTAGATATGAAATTCTAGTTTGACAGATGCTTTTTTTTCTTCCTGATTTGTGCCATCTCCAATGTCATTGGTCATTCTTAATCTTTTTTTCCTGGATACATGACATGTCCTTTGCCCCTGACAGCTTTTAAGACCTTTCTTCTCTTTATTCTAGTCTTTTAGCAATTCGACTAGGATGCGGCTTTGGGTATGTGTAGTGTGTGTGTGTGTGTGTGTGTGTGTGTGTATGTGTTTATCCTGTTTGTGGTGTGCTGCAATTCTTGGTTGAGCTTCACCAAATTCAGAAATGTTTCCATCATTATTCCTTCCATCATTTTTTCCTGCACCCTCCTCTTTTCTAGCATTCCAATTTCACATATGACACACAGCTTGCTACTGTTTTATAGGTCACTGAGGCTCAGTCTTTTCTTTCTGTGCTAGATGGTTTATATGTTGATATATTCAAGTGCACTTATTTTTATCTTATGTTCTGTTAATCCTATCTGATGTGGTTTATTTTTCTTTTTTCTTTTTTTCTGTTCTTGTATTTTTAACATCTAACATTTCACTTGGATCATTTTTTATTTCTTCCATTTATTTCCTCTGCATGCTCATGTTTTTTCCTACATTCTTGGGCATACTTATGACGGTGGTTTTAGAGTTCTTCTCAGATAATTCCATCATATGGGCTATTTTGAGTTTTGTTCCTATTATTGATTGTTTTTCTCCTGGTTATTATTAAAATTGTTATGTCTCTTTACCTGGCCAATAATTTTTGAATAGATTCTGGATATTGTGAATCTGAACTTGGTTGTCTTCTTTCAGAGAATGTTGAATTTTGTCCTGGCGGTCAATTAATTTGCTTGTGAATGAGCTTGGTATTTGGGGGGCTTGTTTTTAAGCATCATTAGGGCAAGTCTGCCCTCACTATAGGGCAAGTTTAGTCTTACTTTTTTTTTTTTTTTTTTGGTACTAGGGATTGAACTCAGGGGCACTCAACCACTGAGCCACATCCCCAGCCCTATTTTGTGTTTTATGTAGAGACAGGGTCTCACTGAGTTGCTTAGCGCCTTGCCCTTGCTGAGGCTAGCTTTGAACTTGTGATTCTCCTGTCTTAGCCTCCCAAAGTGCAGGGATTACAGGCGTGCGCCACCACACCCAGCTTAGTCTTACTTTTTATGGCTGGGCTTTCCTGGAGTATTTCCTGAATGCTCCAGATTCATGAGGTATTTATTTCTGCTGATCAGAACTCAGTCTTCCACCCCTGTGTGGGAGTTATTCAACTTGACAACTCCTGGTTGTTGACTTTTGCCTAACTTATGCACGTGTGGCTTAGTATTCAGCAAAAAGGTCAACAGAGTGCCTGCACAGGTTTCTGGAGCTTTCTACATCACTCCCCATCCTCCAGTACTCTTCTTCACATATCTCAGTCATCTCAAGGTTCCCTGCACACCAATAGCTGTCTTTTCAGAACAGTGCTTTACTAGAATTCCCCTTCCAATAACAAAAAGCCAGGGAAATTGCTATTCTCCCTTCACTTGTTTCCCTTCTGCAAGGATTCAGCCCTGTCCTACTATGTGGCATCTGAAAAAGTATTTGATATATTTTATCCAGGTTCCTAGTTGTTTGTGGTAAGAGAAAAATATCTAGAAATGTGTGGTCTGCCAATGCTTTATACAGTCAGTAGGCATCCTAAGACACTCCTCATAAGCCAGATTTTCTTTAAAACTACTGCTACATTTGAACATGTGTACATATTAATTCTTTACCCAAAATACTAATGCTACAATCTTAAATCTCTTACCTATTGTTATACTTCATCCTTAGTTTTACTCAGGTTGAAAGACTCTTACCCATTGATAAAAACAATTGCCATTCCAGTTAATCAAATAGAACTTAGCCTCAGCACTGGGTTCTTCTTGGCTGCCTTGAGGGGATTGTCTGAATTCTGTTTATTATTTCTGCATCAACAATGCCATAACTCAAAAGAAACACCACTTGGCCTACACCCCTGGGTTTAGGATAAACCTATTACCTACTTCTTTAGTCTATGCACAGAAGTTTGCAACTCCTGCTCAGGTTGATACATTGATCAGATTCCACTTTTTTATGTGTTTCCTAAGATACATACATGTCTTTGTTTATGTCATAGAAGACCTTTAAGTTCCGTGGAATTCTGCATTTTTTCAACCTCAAGACTTACAGATGATATATTGATAGCCAATGGAAGTTCTGATATCTGACATGACTTTGTGAAACTTGCAGCTATAACATCTGAGAACATTCCCCTGTAACAGGCCCTCTGAATCTATGAGCACTGTGCCTGCACAGTCTTAAGGAGTTTGTTCACAGGTAGGGCAGATGAGATCCTCAGCAGCAGGGCAATGATAATTATGCCAACAGTTCTTTGGGACTGGAGAAACAATGCTATCCATCCACACACAGAATGTACACAATGGACTTGGGAAGATGGTATAGGCCAAAGGGAGATAATATTGGTTCCTACAGGAAAACACTAACCCCTCTGGTATTTCCATCAGAGCATTATTTAAATTGGAGAATAATGAGAAAAATTCAGGGAATTGAAAGAGCAACAAAATGGGAAATTTGGTGGTATCCAGAAATGAGAAACTGCAGAAAGCCCAACCATCCTAGCAGGAGTACTGTTCACTGGAACAAACACTCCTATGCCCCCAGATAGCATACGAGCTCCAGAAAGCCCAGGTTTTGTTAGCTGTCTCCTCTGTGCATCCAAGCTCATCTTCCAAAGATACTACAGCTGCTGGAACCCTGCAGTAAGTAGTCTGCAGTCACCTGCCACAGCCAGAAACAAGGTGCTTTCCATTCCCTTCCAACATTCCTTTTGTTGGAACATCTCTCACTGCCAGAAATAGACCCCAAATGAGCAGGGAATCTAGAGAATGCAGTTTGTGGTTTTCTGGCCACAATAGTTTAGAGGAAGGAATGAAAGTCCAAGTACAGAGATGTGTCAAGAGATGATACTTGTACAGTTTATTAAGCCAGCTGCTCCACCTAAGAGTCAGTCTGCTCATTAATAAAACAGTGATAATAATAGTAGCTGTCTCATAGAGTTAATGTGAGAATTAAAGGAGCTATGGCTTTAAAAACCCTATAAAAATGTCTGGCACATAGGACATTCCCAATAAATTATCATGGTTTTTGTTGTTGTAATGAATAAGCCTCAGAATGATAGGTCAACTGACCACACAAGAATGAACTGTAAAAATGGCCAAAGAGTTTACCCAAAAGTGCTGCTTGTCCATGTAGTTCTTATTTTTCCATTTCAGTGAAGAAAAAAAAAAAGATTATATTGATTTCCTGCTCACCATGATATTAATTGCTTGTGTTCCCCAAACACTTTATAAGTTAATAACCTTTGTATCCATCCATTCCCAGTTAAAGAAGTTCTTTACCAAATGCATACATTCACATTCCTCAAAAGCATCATGTAAGAAATATTTTAGAAAAATTGCCTCATTCATAATATCTTGATGAATTAACTTGAGAATATGAACCAGAAATGTTTTTAGGCATTAATTTAGTCATGCAGTCAAGGTCCACCTGATGGGTCTCTGGAAGCTTGGCTGGGACAGGGAGGGCTTTGATGATATGAGGAACCCAAGGCACGGTGAGCATTCAATAAATGTTAAGTAATGCGGCAAATAAGTCATTGGTATACAGAGCAGATGGAGTTATTCTATCTAAGGAGAACTCTTCTAAAGTCTAATGCTTAATGGATAAGGATTAAGACTCTTGAAACTCCCCTGTCCACCAGAATCATTCTTATTCAACATCTCAGCTAGTTCCTGGAGCAGAAATTGATTGCAGGAACATCTTTTTAAACAGTGTTCCAAAAATCTCATGTTGTGGTTTTTAAAATCATCAGCTTCTGAGCCAACCAGAGGTCTGGGTTCAAGTTTGAATGCTGTCTCTTAAAAAAAAAGTAGGATCTTAAGATAGCCAACCTCTCTGGACCTCAGTTTATTCATCTAAAAATTAGGGGCATTGAAGAATAACGTTTCAAGTTTGCAAGGTACTTCTCACATAAGAAATGAGCATTGTCATTATATAACCAACTTGAAATTAGAGGCAACTCTGAACCAATTATCCTTCTTAAGTAACTACAATCAAGGAAAAATGGAAGGGTAAAGGGGGAGAGAAAAGGCAGGGATTATGAACAGAAATCAATTTCCATGCATGTATGAATTTGTCAAGATGAATCCAACCACTATATATAAGCACAAAGCTCTAATAATGATAACAATAAAAAAGGAACTACAACCAAAAATTGGACTCAAGGAAGAGAGACTTTGAGAATCTGTTTAGCTTTTACAATATGATTTTGTATTTGATTATCCATGTGTCATACACACTACAAATGCAGCTCAAACAAAACCCTAAATATTTAGTTCTGGATGAAGTGGGACATTAATTTTCCTGGTTTGACACTTCCCAAATATTTGAAGTATTTTCATAAATTGTAATCCCATCATAATAAAGTTAGCATTTGATAGATCTGGTTTTCTTTGGTAGATGTAAATATCATGGGGGGAAATAAATTCAAATATTCATGTCAATCTACCCCATCTGTTCTTCTTTTACTTATCCTCACCAGAAAAATGAGACCTGTAGGCATTCCCCCAACCCTGTACATACATGTTACATGAACACTTCCATCCTGTACACATCAGGATCAGAAAATTGACTTACCAAGACAGCTTCCTCCATGAAATATCTCCCTTCTCTCCAATGGTCTATGAAAAGATATCTTCAAGCTATAAAATAAAAATTCTGAGCAGTGTTCCCCAGATATTCATATACTCAATTGCCATTTTCCTATTATTTTAGTACTCAATCTGAATACTAAAAGTCAAATAAGAGATGGAATGTACACTTGTATGTGCTAATCAAAATATAATTATGAGAAAAGTTTTCATAGGACTTCTACAAAACTATTGTGAGACAATTGGTTTGTGTGTTTACTTTTAATATATTTTTAAATGGACCACAGTAGAGATATGCAGCTTATTTTACAACTGTTTTTTAAACGTGCTATAACTGCAGGAAAATTAAAACTAAAATTTATTGACTGTTTATTATGTATATATTTCTGTTCTAAACTTTCGTTTTATTGACTTTTTTTACCCTCAAAGTAATCCAAAGAAGTAGGTCCCATTATCATCTCTATTATCTTCCCAAGAATACCTCACCTCAGAAAATGTGAACTTTGTTCTTCTGGTTGTTTAGTTCAAGACTTTAACATCATCTTTAATTTTTCTCCTTAATGCCACTCACATCCAATCCAAATCCAATTTAGCAAATAGCAAATTTTCAAACACGAATTTTGAAATACTATTCATTTCCTTCACTGTCTCCAAACCCATGGATTATTCCAATGCCTCCTCCCTGTCTTGCCTGCGTCTACCCTTGACCCTGCAGTCTTCTCAACAGCTTGAGTGATTCCTGTGAGTACAAGCCTGATGGTATCACCACTCTGTTCAATGCCCTCCAATACCTTTCCATACCACACAGAGTGAACTCCAGAGTCATCATGCTGCCTCCAAGCTCTGACACCTCCTGGCCCAGGACCTCCTGGACTTGGCTCCTGGGTGGTCCCCACTCACTCACTCCTCTGATCACACCCACCAAGGCCAGTACACCAGAGGTGACCAGTGCAGAGGCACAGGCCCTAGAGGGTGACTCTTTGTCACCATTTTGGTAGTCCTAATACATGTGTCTCTGAAGGAGTGTTTGGTAAACAAAAATCAGAGGAAACTGCATTTCTCCCATTGGACCCATAGAATCTCCTTGGTAAGGAAGACCAAGCTGGTCACTCTCTGCTTCTGGAGGGTACCTGGCGAGGATGTGGAGAGGATTAGGGTCCCCCACCCATATCTTGGAGCAGTCAGTGCAGCAGTCCAGACACTGAACAAGGTTGCAGTCTCTGGGAGCTGCCTATATGCTGTAAGGTGAAGTGATGCTCCTGGCCCCAGTCAGTAACCCTTTTTACCCCTTTGCATGGGGCTCCCTCCCTGGGTTATGCAGCTGGGCCTGCTGGCCTCCCTGCAGTTTCTCTAACATGTAGATTGGCCCCAACACAGGGCTTGGCAGTGACCCCTTGATCTACTTCCAACCATTGTTTCCCGTACTCCACAGAGCTCATCCCAGATTTTGCCAAATATCATCCTACTTGAGACTGACCATCCACCTCATAGAACTAATGTTCTCCACCCATTATTTTTCATCTAACTGTGTTCAGAATAAGTTCACCCTCATGAGTCTTTATTTCTTTTTTTTAAAGTCTGTATTTCTTTACATCTCTTCCTCTGCTAAAATCTAAGTACAAGAAAGTAAGAACATTTGGGTTTTTGATCACTTCTTTACTTCTATGCCCCTACATATGATACTTGCAATGGAATTCATCAAAATCTGGCAAAATTTTTTTTTAAAAATCCTGAGTCCCCATTTTGTAGATGAAAAATTAAGACTCAGCTGTGAAGTGACTTGACTAATGAGAACTCACTCCCACTTTGTCTCAGGGAAGCTGCTTTGACAAATGCAATCCTAGATGGCAAAGCTGGAGTAGAGAAACATCTTCACTGGCCATATGTAAAGCCAATTTTTTCTGCTGGCATTTGAATCAAACCCAATACAAAATGCTATCTTATTTTACTTGGCCATCTCCTGGTTAGACGAGGAAACTAACATATCTTCAGACTTTAGAAGAGTGTTAACTGACTACTAGATAGCAATTTTATGTTGTTCAATTCAAGCTCAGAAACTATAAAAGCTTTATCTGGGGTCTTAGGACTTGCAATTCAGGAGGCATCAATTGAGATTGCTCTGAATGAGTAGGAAAGCAGGGACTTATATAGGTGAAGCATGCTGAAATATTGCCAAGCAGTAAAAATTCTCTTGTGGGGAACTTTTGTTGGAGTTAAGAACAGGAGGTATGTGACAATGGCTATGTTTCCAGTAGATGATAGAGTAAAGAATAGAAATGTCCATAAAACCAGCGTCTAATAACCTCTTGGCATATACTTTGAGTCTCTGGACACAATGTAACTTTCTAGCCATTCCAGATGCCTGCAGACAAAGCATGAAGGTGTCCAAAAGTTCACATCCCAGGCTAGGGCTGGAGACAGGTGTGCATTCTCCTTCCTACCCAGCCTCCCAACTGTATTTCAGATAGTATTTTCATTGTTTCTTCACATTTGTAGAAACTACAGGCGCCTGAGTTAAATACTACAGGTGAAAAATCAAAACCAGTTTATACTAAGATAGTATGTGGGAAAACACTTTAAATTTCAAGATCCAAGAGTCATGTTTAGCCAGGCGTGTTGGCGCATGCCTATAATCCCAGCAGCTCAGGAAGCTGAGACAGGAGGAGTGTGAGTTCCAAGCCAGCCTCAGCAAAAGCAAGGTGCTAAGCAACTCAGTGAGACCTGTCTCTAAATAAAATACAAAATAGAGCTGAGGATGTGGCTCAGTGGTTGAGTGCTCCTGAGTTCAATCCCCAGTACATCCCCCTACAAAAAGTGTAATTTTTATTATTGTATGTGCCTAAAGTCCATTAAAGAAATAGGTTGCTTCCATGTTCCTTAAATCAATGCAATTTTTCTCTCAATATTGTTCTCATCATTTGAAAACATTTTCTGCCTACTGTATGACATACATCTGGGATCCTAGAGGCCATTATTTGGCTCCAGAGGGCTCTATTTTGGGGAAATTAATGACCAATAAAGTGTATTTTCTGCTATTGTTTTTGCAAATTTGCAAGTTAGGAACCTGTGATGTGTCCCAGAAGTGTATTCAGTTAGGTAGAGAGAGTCTGCTCTCCTCACAACTGCAAATGACCTATTGTGAAACAGCCCGTTGGACGGATTGAGCCACCAAACTGAAACTTGCAAAGAGGATGAGAAGAAGTGAAAGCAACTGATTGCAGCAGCTTGCCAGGGAGAGCCATCATGCACTAATAATACCAATTTGCTCTTTAATTAGGTATTTACACAGTGGTGGGCTAAATATCCAGCTGTCGCTCCATCTTTAGCTCACAGCCCTCTGTTCTGATTTTGTTTTGTTTGGGCTGTAGCTGGGATCCAAGATGAAGCCTACAGATTTTCCTCCAGTTGATGAATTATGCAGGCCTAGGTGTGTCTTCCTCATGTCTATATGAAACAGAGCATGCATATGTATCTCTTGAAATTTAAAGGGAAGAAACTCATAGCTGATGTCAAAAAATTGATAATAATTTTCTTCTTTCATTTCTCCCACCCTCCTTTCCTAGAGTTGGAGAATAAAGGTGGAGGGAGGCTTCGAGCATCCACAATGTCTTCCCTAGAATGCTCTGTGGCACAGGGAGGATGGGCAGACTGAAGAGTAACTTAGTCAGAAGTTATGGGAAAGCCATCTGCTCCTTCAAATAGGGCCAAGAAAACTTAAAGAAACAAGAAGACTGCAGCACGAAGGGAAAAAATTAAAAATAAGCTCGTAATCCTTGAATTCCCCTTTTCTCATAGCATTCTCTCTCTTTTTTTTTTCCTATCCAGATTTTTACAAGCATAAGGTATTATCTTCTCCAGTATTGAAAGGAATGTTCTAGTCTCAAAGGTCCAGGTGGCCTATATTTTTTTTTCTCCCTGAGATACTCATCAAAGCTAGGTAAATGGCATTTAATGCTTATTTGATCATGTTGACAAAATTCAGTCATTATTCTTTTAGCATTTATTAGAATAGCATATTAGACCTGCAGCTAAAAGACAAAGTAGACTCAGTTCTTGTCATCTAGGAGACAATAGTCTAACTCATCACAGAAGACCCTTATATAAACTACTAAGCCAACTTCTTTTGTCCTATCCCTCTGCTGATCTATCACATGAACACATGACGCAACCACTACTCCCTCTTAGGAGAAGACTGGAAATTTACAGAGACAAAGAAAGAAACCAACATTTTCTGAACTCTCTGATGTCTGACCAGCATATGCTAGGTGCTTTTATATTTATAATCTTATTTTGCCTTCTCAACACACTGCAAAATTGTTATTCCCATTTTACAAGTGAAGAAACTGATTTTCTATATTGCATAAAACTGATGAGGGCAAGGCCACCATTCAAATCTAGAGCTAAACGTAGGTCTAAAGTCCCATCTCTTGCCATTATACCACTTATTTCTACAAGTAACTAAGAACAGTTATTCCACTGACGGATATGTGATGGCAAGATAGAAATAGGAGAAATGCAAGGTAGAATTGCATGGACTTCAAACCTATATAATATTGGTAGGTAGTTGGCTGAAAGAAATCGTAAAGCTGTAATATTGTCAAGAACAGTAGGGTCTATGCTCGATCAGATGAGACAGACAACCTAAAGCAACAAATGCAACTAAAAATAGCTGATGTCAAATTTGATACTCAGTGAGACTGTGCAACTTCTGCTTTCACTGCCAAATTTAAAAATTAGGAAAAACACCTGATTTTTCTTATTGTGATAAAATACACGTAAGTGCAAAATGTTTATGTGATTCCTTTTTAAGCATATTTGGTATTAAGTATAATTCAATAGCATTGAATACATTTGCCTTATTCTGAAAGTATAGCTACCATCCATCTCCAGAAGTTTTTTAACTTCTTAATCTGAAGCTTTACCCATTAAACACAAATTTGCCCAACTAGCATTTCACCTGATCAGAGAGGAAAAGCTTTCAGTCTTCCATCACTGCATATTAATTTAGCTGTGGCCTTTTATGTATGTATGGCCTTTATTGTGGTGAAGTAGCTTCCTTCTACTCCTAGTGTGTTGAGTGTTTTCTTACCATGAAACTATGTTGAACTTTGTCAAAGGCTTTTTCTGCATTTAAAATTCATATTTAATGTATTTAATGTCTATTATATTAAATATATAAATATATATACACATATATATATGTGTGTATGAACATTATATATATATATATATATATATAAAACGTCATTGTATTCCAGAAACAAGCCGTTCTTGGTCATGCTGTATAAATCCTCTAATGAATGTAGTCTGCTAGTATTTTGTTGAGGACTTTTGCATCAATAGGCAATATTGGTGTTAGTTGTCTTCAGTGTCTTCATCTGGCTTTGGTATCAGGGTAATGTTGACCTCATAGAATGAGGTAGAAAGCATTTCCTTCTCTAAAATTTTTTTGGGGTTGTTTGAAAAGGATCATTGTTGATTCTTCTTTAAGTGAATCCATCAGGTCTCTATGCTTTTATTTGTTCGTAGATTTTTCATTGCTGATTCGATCTCCTTACTGTATACAGGACTACTCAGATTTTCTGTTTCTTCATGATTATCTTAGTAGGCTGTGTGTTACCAGTAATTTGTCCGCTTCTAAGTTACCCAACGGATTGGTGTACAATTATTCATGGTACTCTCTCATGATCCTCTTTATTTCTGTAGAATTGGTGATGTCCTCACTTTCATTTACTATTATGATAATTTGAAGGCTCTCTTTTTGCTTAGTCAATATAAATAAGGATTTGTCAAATTTGCTGGGTTTTTTTTTGTAGAAATCTAAATATATCTGGTGCCAAGTTTGATAGTCAATGAGTGAGCAACTTCTGCTTTAACTGTTAAGTTCAATTAAAACCAACTTTTGGTTGTATTGACTTTCTCTATTGTTTTTCTAGTCTCTATTTTATTTATTTATGCTCTAATCATTATTATTTCCTTCCTTCTTATAGTTTTGGGCTTAGTTTATTCCACTTTTTCTAGTTCCCTAAGGTGTAAAGTTAGATTATTGATTTAAAATCTTTTAAAATATATTCATAACTATAAGTTTGTTAGTTTAGTGGTATTTCACTGTTATAATTTTTGCTATTTTTTTAATTTTCATGTGTGTCAAAATATTTTCTTATTTTCCCTGCAATTTCTTCTTTGGCCCAGAGGTGGCTTAAACTGTGCTGTTTAATTTCCACATATGTATGCATTTCCACCTTTCTTTCTGCTATTGATTTCTCATTCCTTTTGATCAGAAAGATACTTTGTATAATTTCAATCTTTTTAAATGTATTATGACTTGTTTTGTGACCTGGAATACAACCTATCATGGATAATGTTGCATGTGTGATTGAAAATAATGCACACACTGCTATTGTTGGGTGGCATGTTCTGTATAGTTTGTTGGGTCCAATTGGTCTATACTCTGGTTCAGGTCCTTTATTTCCTAATTGATCTTCTTTCAGGCTGTTTTATGCCTGATTCCTAAAAAAGTCTTAACAAAACTAAAGCAGATGCCAGAATACTTGAAACAATCTATTCTAAGTCAGAACATGTCCACCAAGGCATTATGTAATCTTCCTATACTAAACATATACGTTCAAACATTCGAAGCAACATTTTCCAGTGTTGTCTTATTTGGTCAGATAGGCTGTGACCAACCCAGGGTGGACTTGGGCAACTGCTCTTACCTCCAACAAACTACTAGACTCCATTTCATAGTAATGAAGGGTAGAATGAGATTTCTCCACCCGATATGCAGCCTGTTCTGAAAGAGCTTTTGGTGTGGCCCCACTCTCATGAATACATGAAATGCATGTGCAACTCAACTAGTGTTTTCTACCAACCCACAACACATGCCAGGAGGGGTTAGGACAGTGGCTAATATAGGGAGAGATCCATGAATCAGTTTGGTGTCTCTTCCAACAAGAAATCAAACAGATGGGCTAGAAGGGCTCATAACAGAAATCATATACCAGCCCTAAATGTTACCATACAAAGTTGTAGTCAGAAATGACAACTGTAGGTCAGATACACATAATGGACCCATACTGCCATGCCCTGCTGATGTCCATCACTACCTCAGCAGCACTGTCTTTATGCATCCCTTGCATTCTCTCAGCAGCTTATAAAAAACATGGTTGAAGCCCTAGGATGATTATCTCCCAACTTGCAAAAAGAACGCTAATTTTGTTGGAGATCTCATCTTATCAGCAGTATAGAACACATGCCAGTCCATCCTCTGTCCATGATCAACATTTCTTTTCACTGCAAATAGCTGATAAAGGCTGCTTTCAGGCCTGTTTGATTCAGACACTAGATTCATCCTGCCTTCAATGTGTTTTATCCCTGAGAGGAAATGTCCACATAGACCTACTAAGGCTTTGAGTTGGCTTTGTTTATTCTGACCAAGTTTCTTCTGCAGACCACATGCTTTGAACCCAGCACTTATACATGAAAGGTGCAGTGATGAGGGCAGATCACTGCCGCCTGGATAGTCTATCAGCACAAATACACTTACTTTCATGCAGTGATGAAAATCATTTCACCCATTGATTTTTTTTCTCATTTTGGCTTCTTAGAAGCTCAGACATAAATTAAGTGCTCAATTAGAATAATATTAGTATAAGGTTACGTTGTTACTTTTATCTTATTCTCTATTAATCATTTACTTAGGTGTGTTTCTTTTACAATTATCTGTTTAACATCCTTTTCATGTGTTTATTATTCAGAATTAACAATACTATTTGCCTCAGAATGATCACATCATTATCACAGGTGCTGGGATATATATACATATGTATTTCCAAATCATACAGTTTTTCTTATTTCACTAACTTCAAAATTTTGAGACATATAACCCAAGAATTTTTGTTCAGAACTCAGGCTTAAATGTCCTTTAATACTATTAAAATTGGCTTTAAAAGCATTTATTCTCATCCATTCAGAAGATTTGGAGAGAGCTTTGAATCTGGAATTGATCATTTCCATGTAAAGTTCTCAGTCTTGGGAAATTACTGTTCTTTTACTGCTTACTAGCAAATAAAATCCTAATTGAAAAACCTTCACACTTGGTGCTGGCATGCATTTAGTTTACTTCTGCCCTGTTATAAACATGTCTTGCTCAGAGAACAAATGCACATTGGATTCTTGGTGATTTGTGTTTTATACAGTCTCTCCCCAAGGGGTTAGTTCAGTCCCCAAGACACTAATAAACAGTCCCAGATCTAGGTCATTTGTGTGTTTATTATGGGCAAGAATGGCACCCAAGTAATACTTCCATTTAGAAAATCTCCAAATTCTATTCAATTCAACCCAACGCAGTTTATCAAGCAATTATCAAATGTGCTAGGCATTTTCTGATTCACTGAGAGTATCGCAATGAACAAAAGTCAATCCCTACCCTCATGAATTTCATACAAAAGAAAGGTCAGTGAAGTGGTGCACACCTGTAATCTCAGCGATGTAGGAGGTTGAAGCAGAAGGATGTCAAGTTCAAAACTAACCTCAGCAACTTAGTGAGACCCTGTCTCAAAAGGAAAAAGGCTTGGATGTGGCTCACCCCAGGGTTCAATCCTTGGTTAAAATAAAAAAATAAAAAGGAAATAAGGGAGGGAGGGAAGGAAGAAAGGTAGGAAGGAAGGAAGGAAGGAAGGAAGGAAAGGCTGATAAATAGTTTGAAAACTAAAATCAAGCCACACACCTCAGGTGGTAAGGGAACACAGAGGAGGAGCCTTTGAGTACCAGCAGGAAGAGGGAAGAATGGTTTTCCAGAGGAGATGGCTCATCAGACATCATCCAGTAGTCAGTCTGGAGCTTATAACGGAGGATCCATGGCGGGGATACATGAGGAAGGTCCAGGCCCAGACACAGTACAGAGAACCAAAAGGATCAAGACAGGTGAAGAAGGAGGACCTGTCTGATCATTCCCAGAGCCCAGCCCAAGGACAGACCCAAGGTATGCACTCAGTAAGTTGTTCCTTGCTTGAGTGTGAAAGAATATGAAAAGAGTTACAATAGCAGTGTGAAAAGCGAATTGTTAATTGCTGTTTGTTTACCAGGGTCACTAGTGGTGCACTCAGCTGAGCTGGAGATTCACTAGGACAAGGCATGGATGCACTAACTCAATTTTGAGGTGGTTCTGAAACCAACTTAAAAAAAGTTTGGGGGTAGAGATGAATAAATCACAATTCTGTATTATTTATATTGTCTAGCATACTAACACACATGCCAAATAATATATATAACATATAGATTGAGACATTTTTACTTTGCTTTGTTATCATGTTTCAGTCATGTAGCACAGTGTTGGGAGCATGGTCTCTCCTAAGCCAGGGTTAAGATATTTTGCACAATTCTGAACAGGTACGTGGGACTTTCACTAGAGACTGCAACACCTGACAAATGTTCTCCTTGGCTTTTGTGTTCTTTATAGCCACCTACCATAATGTTTTAAAAAGACTGGTTTCTAAGAGGCAAAACTTAATTATAAACTCAGACTTCCAGAAATAATTCCTAAATTGAGTTAAATTTTATTCCTTTTCTTTTTTCTCTTATTCATTCATTTTATTTTTTACTTTTACTAAGTCTGTCCAAAAATCTCTTTAATCATCCCAAATTGGCAGTGATTTAAGTCACTTCAAGTATATGTCTTCCCAAAGGGAATTCCATTGTACAAAACATATAGCAATATGTCAAAAAAGAACAGCTATAAGATGACTTCGTCTCTTTTTAGAAGTATGTATGAGGAACAATCTTGCCATGGCCATATATAGGAAATGTGTTGGCTTTCCATGATTATAACAAAGTATCTGAGATGATAATCAACTTATGAAGGAAAAAAAGGTTATTTCACCTCACAATTTTGGAAGCTCCAGTCCATGGTTGATTGGCCTCATTGCTTTGAACCTATAGTGAGGCAGCTCCTCACAGAGGGAAGGTGTTGCAGAGGAAGACCACTCACCTCATGCCCGGAAAGTAAAGAGGAAAGGACTGGGGACTTACTAATCCCTTTTAGGCGCACACCCCCAAATACCTGAAGACCTTCCACTAGTCCTCACCTCTCAAAATTTCCATCACTTCCCGAAAACACCAACCTGGGGACAAAACCTTTAACACATGGACCATTGGCAGACATTCAAGATCCAAGCTACAGCAGTAAATATAAAACTAATTTACCTTAGCTAGAGAAAGGCTTATTAATTTCTAAAAGTAAAGTTATATTAGAAAAGGTCAGTTGAATTACTCCTGAATGTGAAAGCTGGTTATAACTCACAAGTTTTTCAAGGGTTACCAAAATGCCAGACATTTTTCTATCTAGGAATCTTAGACCAGAAAGTTCCTTGATAGGTCTAACCATCTATCATTTTGCAAAGATGGCATCTCTCACACCGAGATTTTCTTAAAAAAAAAAAAAATCAATGTTCTTTAGTAACCCACATTATGAGGTTCTTTCCTTTGGGTTTTATTTTTTGAACAATGGAGACAATACCTAATATTTGTAAAGTTTTAAAAAGTTTATAAAGTACTTCCACAGCATCCCTCTTCCCCACTCCTACCACAGTTCCCCTGGAAGTTGAGTCTAATCTATTTACAGCCAAGCACCCACATGCAGCTGGCAGATTGGCCTCTCAGGACTGGTGACCCCCTATGACAGGAAAGCAAAATGTTCAACCCAAGTCTTGCAGGAGAGTGTGTGAGGAGCACCTTTGGAGGTTCTACAGAACCAGGAGTTTGTAAGCTGGAGCCCCTCTATACACAGGAGTCTGCCAGGTGGAGTGGAGGAAAGGAACACAGAGGCCCAGGGACAGTGAGGAAGGGGCTCTCCAGGTGAGGTTGGAAGTGGAAACTCCAGAAGGGCTCAGCATGTCATTTATCCTGTAGAGCAATAAAAACAGGAATCCTTGAAGGCTTTCTGCAGGTGAAAGACTTGATCAGATTTCTATTGTAGACAATCTATATTAACCACAAAACAAAAACACAATGGGTGAGCCGAGAGAGAAGCTGGCGGCCAGGCAAAAGTCTGTGCCTAATGGGGATCCCAGATTAGGGGAGAGACAGGTAGAAATGGAGAGAAGCTCTCTTTATCCAAAGATAGCAGTCCTACTCCTTTTTGATCCTAAATCATGACCAGGGTCATCTCTGATCATGCTGCCACTCCCAGAAAAAGAGCATCCAACCATCAGATGCTCTGATAGCCTTTCCTCTCTGGGAAAAATTCTTCTTTCTCACAAGCACCACAGCATAGCCCAAATCAGCATATACAAGGGGGAAGGCCTGGTGAGCCCTCCCCCCTCCAAAGAGCTGGAGGAGAAAGTGCACAGGTGTGTAGGTCCCACACCACTAGGAGAAAATGGAAGTGACTGAGAAAGCTGTGCCATTTTTGAACCCTTGGGGTCCTTGCAGAGTTGGCTTTCTCTGAGACAGTCCAACCGTTAAGAACAGACAATGCTACAAATCCGTGTCCTCCGGGTATTGAGTCATTTTTTTGTAAATCACCTGGAAAGCCATTGCTGGGCTTGAAAGCACAATTTATTGCTGCATTATTAAATGGTCCCAGCAGCAAGCCACGTTCTTTTTATTGACAGAGTAAAAATAAGGCAACCTAGAGGGCAGGACACTGGAAAATAGGGCAGAAGCCAGGGTTCCAACCTACAACCCCCACACACATAAAGGTCCCTTCCTGCTCTTGAACTCTACAGACCAGAGAAACAATTGTGCATTTGAGATCCTTAGGGGAAACTACATCAGGTAAAAGGCAAGGCATTTTTAAAGAAATTTTAAATTTCTTTTAGAAGTTGATGGAGGAACACAACTAGAAAAAATAAGCAATCAGGAACAAAGGAAGTGTCCATTAGTATCCAGGGGTCTAAGAACAGTTGAGGGCAGCCATTGCGTCTCCTCGGCTGACTTTCTCCAACCAGCCCGCTTCCCCTGCTTTCCTTCCTTTAGCTCACCACCTCCTCTCCAGCCTCAGGAGGGACCCCAGGTATGACCCCTATATTATAAGCCTCACTGAGATTGGACAGAGACTTCCACCTCAAGACACCCTTCTTTCTTAATACACAGCTTAGAAAAATCCTGAGGACAACTACTCCTGACCTGGGCTTTCCAAAAAACAGGGTTTTTTTGTTTTTCTCCCAAAAAACAGAGTTACCAAAACTTGCACCTGTCTCCTATTTCCCTACAAACCTAGGGGTAATTTATACCTCATGTGTCCCTGTAATTACTTGGCCTTTCTTGTGTAGGCCTTTAATGTAAATAAAATAAAGTAGATAATCTATGTAGATAATGTCAAGTATTTTTCTTATTTTAAATTTATTTTTTAAATGTGATCCTATCAAAATATTTTTTTTTATCTCTGAGAGGGAAAAAAAAGGTTTTTTTGTTTACCCTGTCAATTACTCTTACTCCATTCTTTTATTTTCATGTTATTCTGTTAAAGCCAAGTTCTTCCAATTCTGGAACAAAAAGGTGAATCTGAGAGGAGGCGACAGATGTGGTCACAATTAAGACCAAAGCTAGGATTTGGAATGACCTATTATATTGACACAAAGTTTTCTGTTCACAAACAGCATGATGCTCCTTGAATTATAAAGGGGGATCATATCCTGATAAATCCGACATAAACTGAAAATATCATAAATAGAAAATGCATCTAATCCACCTAAACTATAGAATATCCTAACTTAGCAACACAGTACACTATAGAGTTATCAGTGGTTTCTCATCATGATCACATGGCTGACTGGGAGCTATGACTCCTTGCCACTGCCCAGTATCGAGAGAGATTGGACTGCATATTGCTAGCCCAGAAGAAGATGTAGATTCAAAATTCCAAGCAAGGTTTCTTGGTTTTGTTTGTTTGTTTTGTTTTTTGGTGTGGGGGATTAAACCCAGAAGTGTCTAACCACTGAGCCACATCTCTAGCCCCTTTTATTTTTTATTTTGAGACAGGGTCTTACAGAGTTACTTAGGGCCTAAGTTGCTGAGGCTGGCCTTGAACTTGTGAGTCTTCTGCCTCAGCCTCCTGAATCACTGGGATTGCAGGCATACACCACTATGCCCAGCTCTAAGCACAGTTTCTATTTTTATTTTTACCCCCATAAAGTTGAAAAATTATGTGAAGCCATCATAAGTCACCACCATCTGTATTGTTACACACTATAGCACTGATTCTCACTCAAATCTGGTAGAATTAAGTGACTCGCCAGGGTCACATAACTGGTGGGTCTGAGTTCTCAGTCCTATGGAACTCTACCACACTCATTTCTCCACCCTTGCTGTGGTCTTTTCAGAGGTATTGCAATGCCTCCAGCTTCTGCCCACAGTGTCTCTCTCGCCCTAGTTTACTCTGCAATCTTAGGGATCCCGTGTATCTTGCCAATGGCTACTGTACACATCACTGCTCCCAGAATGAGCCCCAAATCCCAGGATCTGGGCTTTCCTGACCACAGCCTCCTATCTTCCTCTGGCTGGCTCTCCTCCACACCTCCTCAAACACACCTACTCCAGCTTCAGTCACACCTATAAACTTTGTCCCTTTCTCTTCTTGAGCCTTCTTCCCCTCTTGGACTGAGCCTCAGCACACAGGTTGTTGTCTACATTCTATTCACCATGTTTTAAATATGTGTGTTGCAATATATGTCTGCCTCTCACACCGTTTCCAGTTTCTCTAAAGAACTATATTTGTGTCCTCAGTGCCTGAAACTTAGTAGATGTTCAATAAACTTTTGTAAGAGAAAGAATTGAGAGAGGGAAGGAGGGAAGGCAGGGATAATCTGAGCCCTAGCCTGCTAGATGGTCAAAGGTGGAAGAGAACTCTGAATGTACACTATCAAGGAAGGTTACCTCCATGGTCATTCCTCTGAAATTATCCCATCACATGTGTTCTTGCTATCTTCTTTTCTAGGCAGAGTTGCATGTAAGCAGACTCTTAGCTCTCCTATCAGAAAACAGCTTTGGTTTTCAATGTCCATAAACACAAATATGTATGCTACCTTGTGTCATCATTAATATCCCATGCCAGCACTGCCTCTACCCATGCCATACCCATGTCATACCCCTATGCCAGCTGCCCCAAACTTGCCTCATCCTCCTTAGTTTTATATACCCTGGTCCCAGTTTTGGAGGCAGAGTTAGTGTTACCATTTCCCATCTCCTGGGTCCCCTGCCAAGTCCTCTGAACATGAATAATTCCGAATGTGGGTGACTAGATCTTCCTTCCAATAAGAATGGACATTGATTATAAACTCCAGGACAAGACTTTGTCACTCTTCCAGGGAGACGCCACATTTCAGATTCCTCTAAATAGGCCTGTAACTGTCAGTACAGGTGATGCTAGTAGATGATTTGTGGGATGTGAGCCTATGAATTCACATACATGGCAGACTACAAAGGCATCCTGGGAATACATGGGAGGGAGGAATAAAAGATTCTAACTCAGATGCTTGGGTTGGCAGGGTGAGGGGCCAGGCTAGATGGAAGAGTTGACTTTTTGCAAACAAAGAGCAGAATAAAACAGGCAGGGGACCAGGCAGAACTCACAGGCTACCCTGTCCCTTCACTTTGTAAATGTCTACCTGCTTCTCTTAAAATAATCAAGAAAATTATAGAGGAATGGCATTTGTGTTCCTTATTAGATGTTTTGAGGTGTAAAGAGTTAGACTTCAAGAGGTTTACTGAGGCCAAAACTCCATCCTGTGTGTGGGATATGCTGACACCAAGAGAGTTTGGTTGTTAGTTGGTTGGCTGGTCACAGTGCCTCTCAGTTTCGACGCTGACAGATGCCACCTAAAACCATACTATACAACCACCTAACAAATCTTCTTAGAGTTAACACATTTTGCAGTTGGCCTCAAATGTTTCAATGCATGTAGGGAAGAATGTAAGGAATTTAAAGTCAGAAACATGCAGGTGCAAATCCTAATCATCTGTTTTAAGTGAAAAATGGGACCACACTTTACGTGGACACGTTAGATGGACTGAAAACTAAGGCCTATGGGTCAAATACAGCCCACAGTCTCTTTCTTCATCTAAGTGTATCTGTGGCTGCTTTTTCACTACAATGGCAAAGTCAAACAGAGATAGCCCACAAAGCCCAAAATATTTATCTGGCCCTAAGCAGAAAAAGTTAGGGGTAAGATTATTTCACCTAAGACTCAGTTTTACCATCTGTAAAAAGGGAAAAATATTTAATATTTAAAAATCAATGCTATCAAAATAAATAAGATGATAAATGTGTAAAAGTCAGCTATGGAGCAACATTTCATACATATTGGAGTCTTCATTTTTTTTAAATATTTTTTTCAGATGTTGATAGGCCTTTTACTTATTTATATGTGGTGCTGAGGATCGAACCCAGTGCCTCACACATGCTAAGCAAGCACTCTACCACTGAGCCACAACCCCAACCCTGGAGTCTTTAAATTATTATTTTAACCTTGGTTTTCCTTTCTTCTCCATCTTTTTTTCCTCTCTCTTCATTTCACTCAGCTTCTCCCCCTACCACTTAAGGAGAAAATTTGAAAGAAAAAAATAACTTATGGGGTTTTTTTAATGGAATAAAAACTAAACTTACTCTAAAGGAATAATTAATTCTATTGGACATCTCAGTTTACTTATTTTATGTCTCCACTAATAGTTGATGTAATCATTTTATTTTTTATGTAAATTTAACCATGTGCTATGTAGAATTGTACATAAAAGAATAGTGACTTCTTGCCTCTGCTTACAGAAATTTTTTTCTTAGAGAAAGTATTATTTAGATGGTGTTGAAATCCCACACAAAATGTTGATCTTCTTATAAAACTGTAATAAAGAGCTCAAATTGAGAGAGAAAAAAACTAAGATGGAGCTACATGAGGTTATCTTTGAATATTTTTCCATCAGAAGGAAATGACTTTTCACATGTAAGAAGACAGACACTTAGCTTCCCTCAATAAGTTTCTTCAACTGTCACATCAAAAACACCAAAAATTTCACCTAATGTTTCCCTTATCACCTCCTTAGCAGGCTTACAATTTGCCTTGCAAAGAAGTTGAAATCCTCAAAATGGATTATGAAAAGAATGCATATCCCCAGCAAAGTTAAACATATTAAAGCATTTAAATGTTTTTAATCAGAACTATTACAAGGTTTAAAACAGAGATTAAGTGACTTCAGTGCGAGAAGATTGAGAAAGTCTTGGACCTGCTGCACCATATTACTTTCTGAACCTTTGTCTCACCCAGCAAGGATCAGAGAACAGAAAGCTTCATTTTTTTCAATTATTACCTTATTTCAAATAGGTGGATATGATTCCAGCCATGTGTATCTACTGCTTTTCTATTTGTAACTAAAAGACAAACTCTGGTTCTGAATATTCATTTTGTGGCCTGCTTCCCTTAAATCAAATGGGTAATATTTTTCCTCAGGAAAAAATCCAGGAAGACTGAAAAGATTATTTTAATAGATGAGAAAACATGGAGAGGAGAAAAGTATGACTTTCCTCCCAGGAGCTTGTGCTTCTGATTCATTTGGTAAAAAGGAACCTAAACCTGATGTTTTGGCCCAGAGAAGCTAATGTTTTGGAAGCCTCAGAGTCCTGAGGAGGCATTGCTAGTTAAAGGACCTCCAGCTCAACATGGTGGTACCCCATGAGTCTGGATTATGGGAAAGTTTAGAATTCTCTGCAGTTGTTTGTCTGTGTCCCATCACCAAGAATTAGGATAACAATATGAATCTGTGTGGTTGTGACAGACTTTAGGAATCTGAGATTTTTTATGACTATCTTCCTTGCTAACTATAGGAGATTTTTGTTCTCTATTTCCCTATTTAAAAAACAATGCCTCAAAAAGTTATAATAAGATTTGAACTATAAAAATGATGTGGGTTCCAATCACATCACAAAGCAAGGGCCCAAAAAATACTTATCGTTTCTTCATTTGTCTATGATCATAAGCCTCAGATGCACTAAGGAAACTATAAAATGTGTTGACTATAAGAAGTTAATACTATATTTTTGTTTCCTAGTGAGCTTATTTGTTTAAGGATTGTGCCTTTAGTGTGTGTAATGTGTTAGGAATGGTCACCTCAACCTTTGTGAGGTTAAATTTCTTCCCAAAATGTTAAAATCAACAGAAAGGATGAAGAAATAAGCTGAGGAGAAGGGAAATCAAGATGTTTGTGATACAGGTAGTAGGAGATAGAGCAGTTAATTCGAGAAACTGGTACTCCTAATTCAAGGAATTGATACATAGAGTGACAGATGCTGGTGAGCCTGAGGAGCATGCCTTGCCTTCCTGGGGGGACATGTCCATCAATACCCACATAGAGGCATAGCTAAGGCAAGTGTGCCAAGGTATGCTGGCAAGAACAAAAGCAAGATACCATGAGCTCTTATGCGAGGGACTGAATCTAGGCTACAGGGTGGGAAAAGATTCCCTAAAGAAATGAATAACGCTTATGCCAAAAATAGATGGACAGAAATTACCTGAAGAGAGCAGCTTTCCAAGGGAGAGCCCAGCACTTCCTGTCTTTGGACCAGAACACTACTTTATGGGTTAACCTGGTATCAGAGAAAAGGGAAGATAACAGAGTGACTTAAACTCAAGGACACAGCACAAGATAAGTAGGGCAGAGCAGAAGGACCCAGAGAGCGACCAGCAGGGTCCTTCCAAGATGTCCCAATAGAGCCCCAGCTATCAGCAAGATGATGCTACCCTGGAACTGGACAGTGACTTAGCTCTAAACTTAGTCATTTTGTCTGTCAGAGAAGAGAAAGGAGCATTCAGAACTCAGTAAGAGCCCAGTAGCTGATTCCGCATGAAGGGTACACTTGTATCATTCTCTCTGCTTTTATGTATGTTTGAGCTTTTTCATAATTGGACACTTTTAAGTTAAAGAAAAGAACCCTTTCTTACCACCAGCTGCAATTTTGTGAAACAAGCCAATGGCCAGATGTTTTCCTGAGACTGCAACCTTTAGCCTGACTGTTGAAGGAGAAGGTTATGCCCTCCTCAGGGAGAAGGAAAGAGACAGGTTCATTCTCTTTGTAGAAAATCGAAGAATTAGAGCACTTGGTTCAATTCCCTGAACCTCTTACATCTAGGGAATTGGGCTATAAATCCTATGAAGCATTCTCTGGAGATTTCCAGGAATTCTAGTTTACACCCAGACCACAACACAGCAGGAGTACAGATTTTATTTCACAGTGTTTTGGCATTTGCAGTTCAAACTGAAATTGCAAGGAAGCAGAATAGGGGAAGAATGAAGAATTGTGCAGATCTTTTAAACATCTTATTCTCTCTTTGGTTCTGGCTGTACATATGGAATATTCTTTTTTCCTCCCTCTCTTTCTTCCTTCCTTCTTTCATCTTTGAGCATTGCACAATACATTACAGGAAAAAAAAATAAACAAGACAGTGATTTATCCTTGCCTAAAGGCCCCCTCTAGTGAGAAACACAATAATTAAACAACACAAAATCAAACAATCAAAAACTGTAATAAGAGCTATGAAGGAAAAGGATGGAAACATATCCACAGAAAGAACAAATTTGCATTTGGAAGCCAGAAATTGCCCTTTCCCATTCTAGAAGTTTCAAAATTAATAGGACCTTTAGATGCTAATATTTCCAAGGATCTTACACAAATTACCCCGCCACCAGACTGCACCTCAAAGTTTCCACCATCTCACACCACCACACTACAGACCAAGTTTCATGAATTTGGGGGAGCTCAAAAAAGGGCAGTTTTGATGTTGGCTATATTGAATTTTATTTCATTAAAATGACTGTTTCTTTTTAAATTATTCAATTCCAGATGATGTTCAATGGGAGCAGGAAAAAGAATAGTAGATTTGAAGGAAAAAGGGACGGAGAGATGGAGAGAGAGAAGGAAGGGAAAAAGAGAAGGGAGGGAAAAATGAAGAAAGACATCCTAAAGAGAAAGTATGTCCATAAGAAGCAAAAGAGGGAAGAAGTGTAAAACTTGGCTGTTCATAATATTGATCTCCATCAGTTCCCTTTGAAATGATAATTAGTTAACTAGCTAGCCTTAGACCCATAACCCTTATTGTAAAAAAAAAAAATCTTTATTCAAAATGGACCTGAGTCTTAGCTATCCTCTGAGAAACTAGCCTCTGGCCTATTAAGCAGTGTCTTCAATAATTCAAAGGCACAGATCAGACAGGCTGGAAGTAGCCTCCTCCAGCTCTAGAGGTTTAAAAATCAAAACTCTCAGATTAAAATATTTCCAAGGGTGTTATATCCTTTACCAATGCCTACCCAAAGAAAAGGAATATCTGTCTTTATAATCAGTCCAAAATGATGTAATAAAGGATCATACCAACATTGTGGCCACTGAACTGTTGTATCCAAAATCAGATTGATCATCTGGGCGGCAGTGCAGTGAGAAAGCAAAAGACACCTGGATTAGATGGACATAATCCAGTGACGGAGGCAAAGTACAAAATGGCATTTATCTGAACTGGTGGATTTGGGTGGCTTTGCAATGGTGTTTCAATCAAGCTGCACATAAAACCTTGTTCTTAGAACTGTGGCAGCTTACCTGGAAATTCATGTTCCCTCTTCTTCTGAGAAGGCATTACATCCACTAACAACAGGGAGATAAAGGGAAAGATTTTGTTCTTTTCCAGAGAAAGCAAAAATTGTCACCTAGAGCCAGATTGTTTCCAGGTAACTTTCCAGGTAAACAAGCAGACACACAGCAGGGGAGATGGAAAAAAGCTGGTAGCCCCCAGGGGTGGCTATTTGCTGCCGGAATGGGAGCAAGTGGGATGACTCAGAGACCCTGAAGGCAAGAGGATCCAGAGCTGCATCCCAAGCAATGCCAAGAACTCAAGGACTAGTCAACAAAAACAGGGATACAATAAACAAAGAACAGAAAGGAAAACAGGCAACAAGTCTAAAATAAAGGACAAGAGAAAATAATCCGGTGAATGGTGTTTCTTGGGACAAGGCTGACTTCTCAGATGTTTATAGGCCCATGGAAGGATCTCGTGGAAACAAGGGGATGACATACAGGCAGGAGGGTAGGATCTGCTGTCAAGAAAGCAAGAAGTTTAGTTTCAGGGTGGATTAAGGACAATTTTCACCTGAAACAAGAGGAAGGCAGAAAGGAGAGAAGATAGACCACTTAACCTCTCAAAAGCAAGACTCAATTTTTTTTTTCCTGGTAAAATGAAATCATTGAACTTGGTAAGCTCAGAGGTCTTATCAGCTATTTTAACATTTTAAGAAATAATATAATCCCTTTGAGTCCCCTCCAGCTGTTTCCATAGTTTGATCTCAAAGTTTTCATGAGTGATATGCGGTTCATTATTTTGAAAGACAATACCAAGAGAAACATTATTTATGTCCTGGAACCACTGAGGGAATCTTTATATTTTAGTATTTTAATGATATGAGAAAAAAATATATCATTCAATGTTACTTACATATTCCTGCCTGGGATGCATACATTGAATCTAAACAAAAGCCGACAAACCCAAAATGAAGAACATTGTCTGTTTTTTTTTTTGAAGTACTATACTCTTCAAACATTTCAATGTCATACCAGGCTGAGAAACTTAGTGAGACACTGTCTCAGAATAAAATATAAAATGGGTTAGGGAGTTAGCTCAGCGGTAGAGTGCCCTTGGGTTCAATCTGCAGTACTGGAAGAAAAAATTCAATGTCAGAAAAGGCAAAGAAAGTCTAAGCCTGGGAAAATATTCCAGATTAAAGAAAACTAAATCGATATGGCAACTAAATACAATATCTTTCCTTAGACTTGATCCTGTACCAAAAAGAAAAAGATTTGAAATGGTATTGTTAAGGTCAGTTGATGAAACTGAAATATTGAAGGTAGATTAGAAAGAAATATTAAATTGGCTGAAGTTGATAACTTTACTGTGGTTTTCTATACTTTTTCATAGTAAATAAGCACTGATGTACCTTAGGGTAAAAAGTCATACAATTTAGTCTCAAATGAAAGAAAGAAGAGCACAATAATAAAACAAATGAAACCAAATAATAATCTCGGCAAAAAAAAAAAACAGGTATTCAATGTACTATTTTTAGTTTTGCAATTTGTCTATGTTTGAATTTTTTTTCAAGTAAAATCTTAAAATACACATTGTTAGCTAAAGAAGCGTTCTATATCCCCATACATCAGATATTCCAGAGAACTCCACTCCAATCACAAGGCAGTGCCTTGCTGAGCAGATGTATCTTGACACTGGAAATGACCACTCTGATATTACTTGTGTAAAGAGAAAATTATTTAAGCATTCTGAGGCACGAGTGAATTTGTAATTGATCTATTGTAATTTATAATTGATGAAACGGAAATATTGAAGGTGGCTTAGAAAAAAGTGGACTAGCAAAAAGGAATGCTGAGGGACTTAATTCTAAAATGGGCCCATATTTCTGTTCAGACATTTATCTGTCTTATAAGAAAAGAATTGCTAAAAAGAAGGAAAAGAAAATTATAATCAAATGAAGGAAAGAAATTCTAATCATTGCAGAAGAACAGAATTTGTAAGAAGGGTGGACAGGATGGACATGGAACTCCTCTTTAGTATAAAATCTTTACATTGAAAACAAAGCTGATATACAGTGTTCCCTTTTCTACCAGTATATCATCTTCAGTTCCCAGAGAGTCAATTATAGACTGGATTACTCTTTTAGGACAATGAAGCAAAAGGGGTAAAGGTTACAGGAAAATTTGAATGAGGCTAATTTGTCTATTCTTTTATATCTAGTGATAGGTAATTTATGATGCTGTGTACTTAAAGTTTATTACTACAAGTTGAGCATCTGAAAAGCTTAAAACAATAGTGTTTCTGATTGATTGATTGATTGATTGATTGACTGATTTTCTTTTTTTTTTCTCTCATAACTGGGGGATAGGACCTGGGGCTTCATGCATGCTAGGCAAATGCTCTGCCACTGAGCTATATCTTCAGCCCTATATTTCAGATTTTTAATTTGGTGGGGGTGGGGGTGGGATACTTGCTTTACAGGGGATATCTTGGAGAGGAGGTCCAAGTCAAACACAAAATTCATTCATGTTTCATATACACCTTATACGCAGAGCCTGAAGGCAATTTTATATATTATCTTTACTGCACCTGCCATTTTGACTGTGACCCATCTCATGAGGTCAAGTGTTCTTTGTAGTGTATGTGGGCCTAAAAAATGTTTTGCATTTTGGAGCTTTCAAGATTTTTAATTTTTGGACTAGGGATGCTCAAACTGTTTTTTGGTGGTAGTGGTGGTAGTGGTGGTGATTTGTTTTTAACTGCTTTGGAAAATAGCCTTTTGTAACATCTTCCTGTACAAACTGAGAGAAACTGACTTCCCTGATGCAATAAGAGTGCTTGCTCTTTGGTTTGCACAAGACTTCCTGAAGGTGGCACTAAGCGCCAGCGCTTCCTGCTGAAGGCACGTCTGTGAGAACACAAGGGTGTCCCAGCACAACTAGAGTGTCCAGGTTAAAAGCAAACTGAGCGCACTTTGGAGGCTGAGACAGGAGAATCACAAGTTCAAAGCCAGCCTCAGCAATGAGTGAGGCGTTAAGCAACTCAGTGAGACCCTGTCTCTACATAAAACATAAAATAGGGCTGGGGATGGGGCTCAGTGGTCAAATGCCTCTGAGTTCAATACCCAATACCAAAAAAAAAAAAAAAAAAATCAAACCGAGCACAAGTCTGTCTGTTCAAGAGGCTTCAGGCTGCAAGTCTGCACGTCACACAGATAAGGGGCAATGTATAAGCAGTTTCTACTCCATACAAAGGAATTGAAATTAAAATAGCACAACCTTTTCTTCTTTGATCCGAAAATGATCATAAATATTGTTCATGTAGTCATTATTCTGTCACCTATTTTTCCATCCTCTCTCTTTCATTCCTCTTTTTTCACTTTAGAATTTACTGTATAATTGATACGGCTATTTTCTATTGCACAGAAACTGAATTATCATAAACTCCTTTGTCTGCTGGTCTGTAACTAGACACATTACCACATTACACATTCCTGTGACTTACAGGAATAAAAGATTTTTGCCCTGTCCTGAAAAAATAAAAATAAAAACCTGAAGATCCTGACCCCTCTGTTCAAACATTCTACTTAGTTTTATTGTGAGGAAGTATGAGAAGTGGATTTTTGAAAACATTTTCTTCATCAATAATTGTTTTTTGGAGTTTGTGTTAATCAAGGAGAATGGATAAGACATGATTATTGGGTTTGAATTTTTATCAATTAATGTGGCCTCTTTACACAAGAATCATATTTTTTTAAATTTATTTTTCAAGAACAGCAAACAACAGCTTTGTTTCTGTAAACATTGTTTTAAAAAAGAAAAGTACCAATTCCATCATAAACTCCTGGAAATCCATACACCTTCTATTATTTCTAAAGAGGGAAGTAAAAGTACAATTCAGCCTGGTTCTGATTAATAATAGATCTGATGACGGGAAAGTCAGTTGAACTTTATAATACCTGAAAGCATTCTTAGCCTTGGCAAGTCTCGGTATATCTCCTTAAGTAAACCAACTGCATTGCAGATTGATGTAATACTCCAGTGATAAAATGCAATTCTCCAAAAGAGATCTCTCCTGAGAAGCTGGTATGTTTTTTAGGTAACCTCTGTCCATATCTGGATCATAGAGAGAAACTTGAGACATAGTATATGGAGCAAAAGTATGAGAAGGCAATAACAATGATTTGTAAAGTCTGGAGATCTACTAACCAAATGGGCCTGATAAAATAAGAGGAATGGCTGAAAAATGATTTCAATACAATCTTCAATTTATGAAACACTAAGAGATGAATGACAGCGAGTGAATACTTCTTTTTTTTTTTTTTTTTTTGGTACTGGGGATTGAACTCAGGGGCACTCGACCACTGAGCCACATCCCCAGCCCTATTTTGTGTTTTATGTAGAGACAGGGTCGCACTGAGTTGTTTAGCACCTCGCCGTTGCTGAGGCTGGCTTTGAACTCGCAATTCTCCTGTCTCAGCCTCCCCAAGTGCTGGGATTCCAGGCTTGAGCCACCGCGCCTGGCACGTGAATACTTCTTTTAAGGGAAAGGTAGTAGGCACAGAGAGAAGCTGTAGGGAGAGTATCAGATTGCCATGAGGATGAACTGCATACCGGGTAGCACAAGAAAAACTGTCAAGCTTGTTATGTGGACTTCCTTCCTTATTCTAAAGAAAGAATGAGGGGCTGGGGTTATGGCGCAGTGGTAGCGTGCTCGCCTAGCACGCGGGAGGCACTGGGTTCGATCCTCAGCACCACATAAAAATAAAATAAAGATATTGTGTCCACCTACAACTAAAAAATAAATATTAAAAAAAAAAAAAAGAAAGAATGAACTCTCTTTTGGGATGAAACATATTTCATTCTTGCTCGGAAGCAGAAAGTTAAATCACATAACCCCTCAAGCTTTCTGTGATGCTATAAACCTTTCAACAGTGGAATCTCCACACTGGTAGGGAACCCTAGAGATTGCCTACCTTATAAATGAGGATACTGCTGGGTGCAGTGATGCACACCTATAATCCCAGCACTTTGGAAGGCTGAGACAGGAGGATCAAAGCCAGCCTCAGCAACTGCAAGGCACTAAGCAACTCAGTGAGACCCTGTCTCCACATAAAACACAAAATAGGGCTGGGGATGTGGCTTAGTGCTCAAATGCCTCTGAGTTCAATCCCCAGTACCCTCACAAAAAATGTGAATTCACAGTTCAAAGGTTGTCCAAGGCCATGTGGAAATACCTGGTCAAGTTGAACAGCAACTCTGTTCCATCAGCCTCCAGTCCACGGTTATTTTCCCACTACACAAAACCACCTCCCAGGCTATTTACACCAAATACACAGAAAGTTAAACTCTACCCACTCTCTACATCTCAGACTTCACATTGCCTTCTCCATCTGGTTGATGCCTTGGAGAGCATAGTTAAGGATCCCCACCTGAGTGAGAAGTCCAGTAAAGCCCAAAGAAAATAAGAACCTTTGCTGAAGTCGAAGCCTGTCCCAAGCCCCCAGCCCCTTGTGACTTGACTTCCAGGGCATACCTGCATCTCACTTTTGATAAAATGTCTTCCTGTTTGCCTTTGTAGGTTTCACAGCAGCAGCCTCCCTGGTGTCCTTGGCTTGGGCCCTGGCCTCCTACCAGAAGGCCCTGCGGGACTCTCGAGATGACAAGAAGCCCATCAGCTACATGGCCGTCATCATCCAGTTTTGCTGGCACTTCTTCACAATTGCAGCCAGGGTCATCACGTTCGCCCTCTTTGCCTCTGTTTTCCAGCTATACTTTGGGATCTTCATCGTCCTTCACTGGTGCATCATGACCTTCTGGATCGTCCACTGTGAGACAGAATTCTGTATCACCAAATGGGAGGAGATTGTGTTCGACATGGTGGTGGGGATCATCTATATCTTCAGTTGGTTCAACGTCAAAGAAGGCAGGACACGCTGTAGGCTGTTCATTTACTATTTTGTGATCCTTTTGGAAAACACAGCCTTGAGCGCCCTCTGGTACCTGTACAAAGCTCCCCAGATTGCAGATGCATTCGCCATCCCAGCGCTGTGCGTGGTGTTCAGCAGCTTTTTAACCGGAGTTGTTTTTATGCTGATGTACTATGCCTTCTTTCACCCCAACGGGCCCCGATTCGGGCAGTCGCCAAGTTGTGCTTGTGAGGACCCCGTCGCTGCCTTCTCTCTGCCTCCAGAAGTGGCCACAAGCACCCTCCGGTCGATCTCCAACAACCGCAGCATGGTCAGTGACCGCGATCAGAAATTTGCAGAGCGAGATGGGTGTGTACCTGTCTTTCAGGTGAGGCCGACGGCCCCGTCTACCCCATCATCTCGCCCACCACGGATTGAAGAATCGGTCATAAAAATTGACCTGTTCAGAAATAGATACCCAGCATGGGAGAGACACGTGTTGGACCGAAGCCTACGAAAGGCCATTTTAGCCTTTGAATGTTCCCCGTCTCCTCCTAGGCTGCAGTATAAAGATGATGCCCTTATTCAGGAGCGGTTGGAATATGAGACCACTTTATAAAACAAAAGGACTTGCAGGAGCCACAACATCCAGATGAAGGGGTAACAGCAGGGCTGTGGCAATAGTGACATTTCATCTTACAGTAGGGCAACAGGCTGTAATGTTCTTAGTCTGCCGGTCATCCTGTTATGGTTTGATCTTCCATCAGCTAACTGCCTGCTGTTGGTCTTTTTTCAAACCAGCAGCACCAAGAGTCTCTTACTCCACCTGAAGGAGCAACACCAGCTCAGTATGACTGTTGCTACCAAATTCCTCCTGCACGGTCTTGGAGCACATCCACCAGAGGGGACTATTATTATGGAAGAGTTTGCCTCCAATCAATAGGGTGTTTTAATGGAGTTAACTGATTTTTACATAAAAATGTATTCAGTCATACACTAATACACACACACACACACACACACACACACACACACACACCAGTCCTCTGTCAAAATAGCTTAGGTAATTTTCTCGAAGCAAAGCTCTGATTCCTGCAGAAATATGAAAACAAAGAGAGAGATTATATCCCTCAAGACTCCAGAAAAAATAGTACTGCTTAGAAAAGAATTCATAAACCATTTCCTCATTTGGAAACGAATATCATGTGTGAAAAAGCCTATTCAATAGACAGCAAACTCAAGTGTGTTTACACATGTATTAGCATTGATGGAATGGTTCATTTTATACACATTTCAGGATTTGTTTTTTTAATTTCAAATTTTCAGTTGAGAACATCTTTATGACAGGAATCCTATGCAGCACATGTATGGCTTTCGACAAGACCAAGGAGCTCAATAACTTTGCGATGTAAATTAAATGATAATCATCTTTCAGTATTCAATTACAAAAGTTTAAAACATACACAAATAGGAAGTGGGGAAAAAGAGGCAAAATGAGAATCTGATTCCCAGGCATGTGCAGCTCACATTGGAATGTAAGCACAGAGCCTCAGGAGAGGAGCGGGCTATAAGTGGATCTATTTCTGGATACAGAATTGAGTGGCTCGCTCTATGCGCGTGGGCAGGTGTGATTCCAGAAGACACCATGCCACATCTTTCTAGTGCCAAACTCCGTCCAACCACAGGACTGACATGGAAGCCCCAACGACTGAGAATAAGTGGTGTGAGCCCCCCCTAAAGCAGACAAAAGAATGAACAAGTTCTCCACTGTGTACAGACTTACCCACCTCCTATTCAAGGTCAAAGTGATTTCTCTTTTAGAGGCTTTGGGACAATTTTAGTAAGTATGAGCATACCAATGCGGTGAATATGCTATGAGGAAACCCTTCTGAACTGATTGAGGGCTTATCACTCTATCCAGCTAAGATTTGTATTTGAATCACCTGTAAAGTCGCACTCTTACAACAAGCTTCTGGGTTTTAAATACCTCCGTACAGCAAGTAAACGTTCCCTGCTTTCTGTTCTCAGTGTCCTTGGTCATGGTGCTTTTTGTTGCATTAAAAGTGCCGGTCAAACTTTGATAGTATTTTTTTATAGTTGGTGCAGAGTGGAATAACTCATGGATTATTTCAATATTTTTGTAATAAAAAATATAGGGTATACATATAGGCATCATCACTTTTTTTATAGACCTGGAATTATTTAAAATACTTTAGGCATCATAATCACTTGGGATGTCAGAAACTAGTCCACAAATTCATCAGCCTGCCTCGGCAGATTGAAAATACTTGTCTCTTTCAAGATCTCCCTATTTTGCAAGTTGGTGCCCCCAGGAACCTGGCCAGGGGTGCTATAAGAATATCAGGTGAAGAGAGAAACAGCCTAACTAGAAAGGGCTTGTCAAGACTGGCCAATGTTTCCCAGGAAATAACAGATGTAAATTATTATTTTCATCCATCCATTAGAATAAACCTGACCACAGTGGAAGATGTCTTAAACTTCTTTCTCTGGTTTTATATTAACCCAACTAATAGATTAAAGCTTATTCACGTCACTAAAAAGAAGGAAAAAGTCAGATTAATCTAATTATTTACTTATTTGGACTGTCCTATTCACTTAAAATGGTCAAGTTCTGGAGCCACTGACTGTAATGGGTATGTCATCCACAAACTCCTGCCCCCATGAGGACATCCACAGGAAATGACAGAGGGCTTAACATAGGACTTCTTTTGGTACAAAGCCCCAAATCATTTTTAAAAGACAGACAATTTTTACCAGTAGACGTATTTCCTAGTACTCCACGACTTGATCCTCCAAGCAAGATTGCCACTAAAAATAATACTAATCATTTTTCAGGATGTGGAAAGAATACCTCATCACTGGTAAAGTTCCAGGAGGACCCTCTTGTCAGCACACGGTGAAAACGTTCCACCCTCATTGTAGAAGGAAAAAAAAAAGATCATTTTTGGCAAATCCTTCACCTTTATGCAGAACCTTGAGTTATTAGCTTCATTAGTTCCAAGACAACATTTAACTGACGATCTTTGGAAATCGAATTTCTCAGTTGAACTATACCTTGATCCCATGAGTAAATAACAGATTACAGTATAATAGTGTCAAGCAAATAAACACGACAGCCCCTTCGTACTTCGATCATGTAAGTTTTAAGTTATTTCTCAGCTCGATCCCTCACTTAACACGTTAAGATTTGAAACAAGGACTATGTAAATAAGAGATAATGTACTGTTCTTTATCTTGGAGGTAAGATTGGCAGTCAGAAGGGTGTGAGAAGTTTGAATTTTTCAATGATTTCCCCAATACTGTAAATGTTGTTATTGGACATTCTTGAAGATTATGATGTTTTAGTTAACAATTAATTCTTGCTAAGGAAATGGTATATCCTTCATGTTATAAATTACAACTTTTCAGAAGATTACAAGAACAACAACAACAACAACAAAAAACTACTCCAGAGGTAAATCATGATTTAATCTTGCTTCTGTGATTCAGAAAGCACAACACTGCCTGCCATAAGACAACTTTTATTAGTTTCTAGAGGCATAGATAACAGAGTTTAAAGTATTAGGATTTATAGAGATGTCATCAATGTACAAAGGAACAAAGTTTGGGTTTTGTGTTTAAATTTTAATTCTTTCTAAAATTTTATTTTCAGTCTGACATTAAACCCTGGATGGAGAGTAACTGAAGAATAATCCAAAAGGGATGAGCTATGGTTAGCATACAAATAAAAATAATGGGATTCTTTATTTTCTAGTCTGACTTCCTGAACCTGAGTCCACTTCTAATCCATTAAGAGGGGGTTTCTCTTATCATACACTTTTTTTTGCATAGGATCATGACATTTTCTAAAGGAAAAATACTATAACTTTGTTTTTTACTTTTGAACTACCATTTTTAAATGAAACTGTATATATCCCAACCATGCCAAGACTTTTAAGTATTTGCATGAAATAAAAAATATTTTTCCATGCAAGTCAAATGTAGTTCTCCAAAATGACTATGTCCTTTAAATCCTCTTCACACTTCTACAGTTTTCTACTCAACTCTGTGTTGTCTAGCTCTGCAATACAATTTTATAGGCACTCAGTTCCTATTCATTTATGATGAATACAACAAATGAAATAGATTCTTTTATTGAGTCAAGATTGTGTGATTCAAGTGTTAGCAAAAATGAAATACAAAGATAACCTGGAAACAAAAGTAATATGAGAAATTTATGGTTAATTCTTAAATTCCCAATCTATTTTGCTCTAGGCATAAATAAGGCAGAGTGCTGACCAATTAAAAGTGAATGAGAATAACTGAAATCTCATTGAGTTTTTTAAAATTTTTAATCCTATATAGGTGTGTTACTAAAGTCATAGAGAAGAAAGAAATAAAGTATATACTGCCCTTAAGTGCATATAAAATGATATGCTACTGACACATGAACTTTTAGATAAGAAGGTTTTTCCTGCTGCCTTTTCCAAATCAACCATGCCTGTAAGACATTAACACACGCGTGAACTTCTGTTGCAAATACCTACGCATAGTTCAGCACTTCTTAGCCTAAATGAACTTTATCACTCCTTAAGGATCCCGTCTTCGAAGCAGCTGAATAGAATCGTTTTGTGTGTTTTCAAAAAGTTTCTTTCCCTGAACATGTTGAATGAGAAGAGGAAACCTCTGATGTCCTTAACAGGATTGTGTAAGGTTACACATTTACTTTCAAATGTACCAATGTCATTGAGTGGAAACATGTTCTGACATAATGTTTAGACAAGAATACAGAGACTTTTTTCCCTAATGAACCATTTTCTAGCCTAAATATATTCTCTTGCATTCTCAACACATCTTTGCCATTGGCCATTACAGTTTCTATATAAAGCTTGGATGAGATGCCTGAATTTTTATGTTTCTAAGGAAAATTCCTTAAAGCCTTTGTAAAAATAGCTCAGGCTGTCTTTTAGAATATAGCTCAGAGAACAGTGAAGCACAGAATGACAGCACAGCAAGACTGAGGTAGTCGTTTGTATAACTTCAGTGATGAATGCAGATCAATTCACATTCCTTTACCTTAGCAATCCAACGTCACTTTTGAATATAATCAAAATCCTGCCAACTTGTGACTCATAGCATTCCTTTCTACCTGATGCTTGATCATTTCCAAATGGCCAAGAAGGGTCATTTTACTCTAGTTCCAATTTCTGAGTCAACCTGCCTTATATCAGGCTGTGAAATGATCTGAACATTTGGGTAGCATCTCCTCTCCTCACTTGGGCACCTGTAAGGCAGCATCAAATCACTGCAGAGGTCTCTATTGACATATGTTTTGTCCAACTGCTGTCCTCAAAAATGGGCACATGGAAAGACTCTTGATGTGTGTCCAAGATTGACAGCCTCAACAGGACCATTACTAATGCTAAAGTAAAACTGTGGAATGTGGGTGGAATTGTATAAAAACATAACAAGGCATTTAATTTTGCTAATTGTAGCAATTAGGCTAGCTGGCAAGCATCCTGACCCCACAGCAGAAAGCCAAGTGGAAGAAGTAACAAATAGCCACATACTCACAGAAACAAGGGGTTCAGAAACTCTCCCCGGAGTGGCCAAGGTGTCCTATCGTCTCCATCTGAAGCTCTTTCTCTAAATTCCACAAGGAAATAGCTATCAGCCTTTTTTGTATTGTATGCAGTGATCTAGCCTAGAAATGCTAGGCTAGCAAACCTGGTGGCCTAGGTTCCATTAAATAAATGAGAGCATAATATCTCTGACATGTTAAAATGTTTCCATGTTGTACTGACATAGACTAAGTCAGAGGCTAACTAAATCGAACTTTTGCTTTTGTAATTTTGTTTCATAGTATATTTTCTGACAGTTCCAATTTCCATATTAATAATTGTTAAAATTTGGAATCTCCCCCTAAAATTCATGTTAGGCAATGCAATAATGTTCAGAGGTGAAAAAATTGGATTGTGGGAGCTCTGATCTCTTTAGTGGATTAATCATTTGATGGATTAACAGTTTGAATGAACTACTGGGTGGTAACTGTAGGCAGGTGGGGCATGGCTGGGAGAAATAGGTTATTGGGGGCATGGCCTTGGGAATTATATTCATCCCGGGCCCCTTCCTCTCTCTCTGTTTCTGGGCTTCCATGATCTGAGCTGCTTTCCTCCACCTTTCCTCCTTCCATAATGTTCTGCCTCACCTCAGGACCAAAGGAATGGAGCGGGTCAGTCAGGAACTGAATTCTCTAAAACTGTGAACCAAAATAACTCTTCCTCCTCTAAGTTATTCTTGTCAGGTGTTTTTCACACACACACACACACACACACACAAACCTAATATAATACTTTCCCATACTATGATTGTAAGTTTATTGTATGCCTAGCACTGTGCTACAGAGCTTTATCACAGCCACCTGGAGTTAAGTACTTCCAGATGATGAAACTTCATTTCAGAGATGTAAGCAACTTACCAAAGGCTCTACAGCTAGGGAAGAGTAGAGCTGAGAGTGGAGCCTCATGTTTAACAACTGAAAGACCTTCTAAAAGACCAACAAGTATTCCAAAATCTACTCCTGCTATGCTAAGTCTTCAGAGTGAACAGAATCATATTCTGATGATCAAATTTTTCCTAGAAATTTTTATTTTAAAGTCAAACATGTCTTTCAAACTGAAAAGTTTTTTTAAAAGCTAATGATGAGAAATGGAAGTCTTATCATTTATAATGCAATCCTTCTTTAATTCATAGTAGGCAGGTCAATACTGTTCTTCCACTCCAGACAACAGTGCCCCCATCATAGTGCTAGTCTGCACTAAATTGTGATAAATACAATTTAACTTAATACTTCTTCTCTTATGTTCTATACATGTGTGATACTATTATCCAATCAGGCAGAATGAAAAATAACTAAACCCCCGCTATTTACTTTGATATGCTGCACAGAGGGAAAGAGAGGGAAGGGGAAGGAAAGAAAAGAGGAAGGATAGAATGAGATAGAGCTAACAATCTTTGAAGTGGCATCATTTTCATATTATAAAGTAATTCTGTTCCTGCAATCATTTTCCCCTAGGTTTCATTTGCTATCTTGCAGGTCACAAAATTTAATATTTATGATGATTCTAAAACCACTATCTCAAACCATCACATAAGTCTAGGTACCTTATCATAGATTGAAGGGTTAGATGCAAGAATATAGCAATATCTATCCTATAGTTATTAAATTTTAACTGATGTGTTCTTTCCCTTCTCACTAAGTGTAGCATCTCTGAAGTTCAGCAAGATGACAGAGTTGACAGCGATGATGTCATTGCACATGAAGCTGTGTGTGTGATGTTTGAATTGATTCTTTAAAAGTAGCCAATAATAAACCAAAAACTTTCTCAACCCTAGTGTTTATTTTTTTTAAATCTTCAACAGTCCGAATGTAGTGCATTAAAATATGAGTAGTCATGTGTCCTCCTACTTTGATTGAATTCAATTCGATCTTTAGGAGCTTATGTCAAGTTAGAAGTCACTAATGTTTAAAGGAGACAGCCTCTAAAAAAAATCTAAATGTTACTTCATGACTCTTATTTTATAGGTAAGGCAACTAAGACCCAATGAGATCAGGTAATTTTTGTAATCATTATTACATACACTACACATTTATTGATTCACTCTGTCATTCATCAAGTATGACTTCTATTAGAAAGACAGCCAATCAATCCACAGACAAGCACAGAAGGAATCTTGCATTCAGTTACTCACAGTACAGTTATGAGCAGCTGAGGCAGCTTTGTGACTTCAACTTTAACTCTTTTTCTCCAGCACACTGCTACTTCTCTTTCCAGTATTTATATTTAATTCTATGTTAAAACAGTAAGGAAACATAAGCTTTTCCAAGGCTATCCTGTAAGCCTCACAACGAGTGGTTCCCACACACAATAACCAAAATAAGGTAAGAATACAAGTGCAAAGATAAATTAACATAACATTAGATGGCTGCCAATAAACAGAAAAGCCATTTTATAACTTGTTTTTATGTCTCTCCAATAGAAAATATTTTTTAATCAAAGTCACAAAGCGATGACAACAACAACAGTAGAATGGAAATACTCTCTTGGCACATAGTGTTTATCTCAAAACCATCAGCTCTGAATAAGCTTTGGAGATAGGCCTGAGAATTCCTTTCAAGAAAAGTCATGAAATTAGACAGCCTCCTTAGTATTGGAAGTTTTCCAATAGGTTGCTTCTTTGATTTTCAAGAAAGTAGCATTCATTAGCACATACAGTATTTATCCAGCATACTAGTTATTTAGGAATAACAATTGTTGAGATGAATCTCAGCTATTATAACTTGGGAGGTCATGCTAAAGCGATATCTCCTGCATCCAGAACACTCTGCTGCCTATGTGTCAGGAGACAGGGCAGCCAGCGCCATGCCTTGTGGACATCACTCTAGCATTATATCCAATTCAAGTCACTCCTGCAATGCAACCAGAAGCAGTTGACTCCCAGAAATGGAAGGAATGTATTGATAAAGATCGCTACTAACTTGAATAACTATTTTTCTTTAAATGAAATAATTCTGATTAGGTGATTTTTAAGACTATTGATCTCTATGAAGTATACAGAAAGAGAGAAAGAATATTAATTTTTATAAGCCCAGAATACTTAAGAGAATTTTGGTAAGTCTCATTAAGCATTAAAAAAAAACAGAGTTCATGTAGTAGTGTTAATATGTCAGGCCCCTGATTTCTAGATTCGAGCCACCAATACCACATTCATTAGCATGGTTATCATTGTTTTAATCATTCACAGTACAAGAGGAAGCCCGCAGTAACTGATTAAGATGTTTGCAGAGCAAAAATCATATCTAACATCAAATCAGCATCAAATTAATTAATCAAAATAATAAGCAAATATTATCAGCATAGTGCCAACACAAACTTTTCTCTTGTGTTATTATTGAAGCCTGTCACCTACTTTGTTATTAAAATTTCAGAAAATTTAAGGTTTTGTGTTTTTATTATACTTCTATCTACCAAATTAAGTAGGTTGGCCTTCTCCTTTTTCTTCTGCTTAATTTGCATTAAAATGGAATTAATCAAATTCTTACTTCAAGTGTTGAAAATAGGACCAAATGGAGATGTTGTGTTTAAGCTAATCTAATTTAACTGTTGTAGTGGCATTTTGGCATGGAGTTGTATCCAATCAACACTTTTAAATATTTCAAATTAATTCATTTATTAATAAGTTCTAAAACACCTCTGAGTGGGTTGTAAATATATTTCAGTTTTCTATCATTGTAAGAAATTCTTATTTAGATTACAAACCAGCAGAACCTGTCTTAATACACACCAGCATTTCAATCCATTGTGATTCTGGAAAATAAGCGCTTGTATTTGAATGTGTTGGGCACTGCTATGTTCACAGAGCTATTAAACTTTGACCTGTGGTTTTCTATGGAGCCCCCTGTGCTTTCTTATTCTATTCAAATTGGGAGAAATAGAGCATGAGCCTATAACCAAAGGAGACCTGTCAGCTAGTAAAAGAATTGTCATTTTATATCCTGCTTTCAAAGAGCTAAAATATTCAGCTTTCACTATTAGCTTTTCTAATGCATTGTACATAAAAAGGAAGTGGATCTCCAAAGTGTGTTTTAAAAGCCTGAGGTGAAACATTTTCCTTGTTCTGAATCCGAGGCATGGCACACTAATAGGATATAAAACTCTGCTCCCTTAAGAAAGGGGAAGGGTGGCACTGAGCCAATGATGGCCAGAAATAGTCTCCACTGTCCCAAAGCTGCATATTGCTGATGCTATTGATTCCCTTTTTTTTCTTACAGAAACGTCTTGGAACTTGTCAAGTTTTACTGGCAGTGATTTGCAGTTAATTAATTCAACAGACACTTTAATCTTGCAAATTCTTGACTTGTAATATTGTAATCAAGCTACTGCAAGGGAACAGTAATCAGTTAGTGAAAAAGGAGCCCTTGGTTCTGCGCAGTGCCATGACGTGCCTAGGCCCGAAGAAAAAGACCTCTGTGCCGCAGAGCTATGAAATCCTGCTACCTGGTTCCTCAACACTGATGCTATCAATATTCATCCACCTCCTTTGCTTTTGCCAGTAAGCACTACTTTGAAAAGTCAGTGGATTTTGGGGGGCTTGTGTAACTCAAAGAATGGGTAGGGGTCACCAGAGACTTGCTTCCAATGGATTCCAATACATGTGTTTGGAAATGGAGGAAAAGAAAAAAAAAGTTACTGTCATCTGTTTAATAATTGATCTGTCCCAGTAGAGTTGCTGCTTTTATTTCATTTCTTGAGACTACCATGGTCAGCATTGTAATAACTGATTTGTAAAGCTTGAGTTTATAACTCAGTTTTAAAAGTCAAATCTGCATGGGTGTCACTATTGAATAATTTGATGCTTGCCCTCCTGGGTGATGACATTTCCAGTTCCAAACTGAAACCCATTTCTATGTGGAGTTGACTGCCCGATTGCTTCTTGGATCCTGCAAAAGCTTGGTTATTAGTTTAAAAGGATCACCAACTGATACTCCTAATGCCTATATTTTCACTTAGAAGTAAATAGGTGATCTCATAATTAAAAATCATGGTTCTTTTCCACTACTTTTATCTCAAAGAAAGGTCAAAATGAAGTTGCCAGAAATTATCAGATCATAGTTTCAAAGTATGTAAGAGTGTCAGGCATCCATGTGTTTTTACAGTTTTTAGTCTAAATAATTGGTATCAGTTTTAGGAGTTAACTCCAGATGAATGAACAGAAGTCATCAGATGCATCCAATAAGCAGTCTAGACGTAAAAATGTGAAGAGGAAGAAGCAGGGATCATTTTTCTTGTGTCTAAAAGATGCTGCTCTTTCCTAAATGATCATCTTGGTGGTTATGTCCGAGATGTTCCCAGAGCTACTGATTTTCCCAGTTACTGACACTATTATCATGGCAAGTGACTTTTCAGAACTAATTCTTTGTCATAGAAAAACTGAATGGTAGAAAAGTGGCCTAATGCCATGTGACTGATTTTTGATTGCCAGGCTGTGACAACTAGCATGGTAAAGAAAATGTTCATTTCCTGAGTCCCACAGCCAACTTAGGCAAAAAAGTACTCTGTAATGTACAATGAGTTGATAAACTGTGGTGATCTAGGAGCAAAAAAACAGTACAAAACAGTACTTTTCTGCAGGTTCATAGGAAAGAGTGACTTCAACAGAATTGAGTGTCAGGACAAAGGGTTTCTATTAATGGAGAAGCCCAAGTACAATGATTGAAAAGAAAACCTGTCAGTGGTCCATCAGAAATACTTGCCTTTTTACAGCAGAAATTCAAAGTAGTTACTGCCATTTTATAACTATGACAACAGACTTGTCCCCTTGGAAAAGTCAAGGTCTGATTAAAGTGGGGAGATGGAGGATATGTTGGTCGTTTCATATGGAAGATTGACTCTCCCTTATGATGATTCTCCTTGATCACTGGTTCCCATACTGCTCTGCACATCAAGAGTGGATGATGGATTGTAAGACAAGATATTTTAAGGAACTGTAAGTCATTCTTGCTTGTCCAATGTGAACCATATACTTATCTGTCCTTTTAAAAGCAATGAGATTCAGGGTTACCATGGCCTTACTCAACGTCCCATTGTAAATATATCATGACATCACAACAGCCTCCATGTCTAAGACCACTCAACCAGGTTCACCAGTATTAGACACTTTTAAATGTAGTTTGGATCTTGATTCTACCAATCATCTAGTCTGTGTATTTATTCCCAAAATGGAAAAATAATTCTTATGAGGATGATTTTCAAAATAATAGAAGCCAAAATAAATAAATAAATGGACAGTTAAGCAATTTTTCAACATACACAAAACCACTGGACCATTGATAGCCCTAAAGGTCTGATTTTTCCTCACGACTAAGTTTCTTTTCATTTGAGGGCTTTTGATATTTGAATTTTCCAAATGATTGCTGAACCGTCGTTACTAAACCAAAGTAGACACTATGGAGTTATTAAAAAATAGACTGTCCATATGAATGCAAACATCCCAATGAAAAGTGGAGAAGCAGGTCAGTCAAGTGGTAAATTTGGCCTTCAGGATAGCAAACATCTGAATACTATATGGAAGAGTCAAGATGTTTGAAGCATACAGTTTTCTGTCTAGTTGTCTGGCATTGTCTAGATAGGCACTGCTCAGGTGTTGTAGGTACTGGAATTGAACTTTCTTGTGCAGTGATCAATTGCTGGTGATATTCTGCTACCAAAAGTCTCTTTGTTGTGCAAAGAGAAATAAATAAAGCAGAGCCAATATCATGTGATTTTTTATTTACTTTCGGCAAATGCATGAAGGGAAGAGGTTTGGGAGGCTCTGTCCTGGGCACTGCAGACATGGCTGCAGTGCTGAGCTCCGTCAGGAAATGAACTGTTCAGCCTTTACTACCATCTGTGATTTTATTATTGCTCTTCTTTTGTTGGTAAATCTTCATCATTCACAGTCCACCTGACAACTGGTTCAAAGGAAAAACGAATCTGATGAGTTTTTATTCTTCAAAAAGAAGTTTTAACTTTAAGCATTCCATATTATAGCTTAAGCCCACCAAACACTGCTTTATGCAATTATTTCATGGTGAATTCTATGGTGTCACTAGATGAAAAAGCTGTTTTTCCTAAATCAAACAAAATATATAACCTTTGGAGTCTGTTTTTTTGATATCATTCCAGTTACCTAGTACTAACTCGTTATCATGAAAATCAGGAATATTAGTGGTTTCCTTGTAGTCATTGTTAGGATTCCTCAGAAAAAAAGAAAATCTTGGCTTTGAAAGGAAATTTACCTTCTAGAAAGAAAGTTTGAAATGTCCATACTGACTCTTGTATTCATCATGTTTTGTTCATATTTCTTCTTTGTAATGTTAGGAAGTTGAATTTGTTTCTTCTGATTTGGCTCTGGGTTGGTGAGCATGTCCAATCTGAAGCTTGGCAGAAAAACAGACAAGCTATTTATTCATTCAGGTATTGGGAATTGGACCCAGGGGTGCTCTGCCACTGAGCTATATCCCTAGTCCTTTTTTTAATTTTTGATTTGGGACAGGATCTCATTAAATTGCTCAAACTGGCCTTGAACTTGTGATCCTCTGGCCTTAGCCTCCTGAGTCACTAGAATTATAGGTGTGTGCCAACACATACCTGGCTCAGACCAATTTCCTTTTAAATACACTTATGTTGTAAAACTTGCTTGGATGCACTGACTATGTGCAGGCACACAGAGCCCTGAAAGTTATTTGGCTATACAAGATCTTAAAGAGATTTTCAATAACAACCTAAATGGTCTGAAAATTCTTAGGTAGTGTTTCCACTGTGTCAAATGCTACATTCAGTGTCAATTAAGAAGAAATGCATGGGGTATTTGGGCTTGATGGCACATGCCTGTAATCCCAGTGACTCAGGAGGCAGTGAAGCTGGAGGATCACAAGCTTGAGGCCAGCCTCGACAACTTAGCAAGATGGTGTCTCAAAATAAAAAATAAAAGGACTAGGAATGTAGCTTGGTAGTAAAGTATCCCTGGGTTCAATCCTCTGTATCAAAAAAAAAAAAGAAGAAGGAGGAGGAGGAGAAGGAGAAGAGGAAGAGGAAGGAGAAGAGGAAGAGGAGGAGGAGGAAGAAGAAGAAGAAGAAGAACAACAACAACAAAAACAACAACAACAACTTCTTCATGGGGTATGCAATGAAGCTCCTTGCTGGTCTCTCCTTCCCTCAGATACAGACGTTTCCCTGTCATCAAATGGATATTCCACTGAGTAGCAAGGACCCCCAGCTATGTAGTGTCTTTGTCCTGTGCTAATTGTTTTGTTCCCCCACTTTGGAGGTCAGGCCATGGTTGCCCTGTAGACTCCTGTGAAAACCTTCAGAATCAGTGGACATGTGCACCAACTCAATTTGGTTTTCCTTTTCTTTTCCAGTGTGCTTTTTACTTCACTATATCCTTTCCCCAATCTTCTCACATTCATGTTATTGATAGGATGTTTAGCTCATTTTATAACAAAAAGGTGACAATTAGCTATCACAAAGATAATGGTTTTTGTAAGTCATCTTTGATTATGTGTTAATTGGTATGAAATTTATGGTTTAGTAGAAAACCGAAAATCCCTGTTGAATATAATGACTATTAAAAATAGTTGAGATAGTCCATGAAATAATATCCTTTTATGCTATGGAATAAGTTCCAGTCTGGATGTATCAACCTGAGGGGTTATGGTCCAGAGTGAGAACAAAGAATTAGAAATCTACCCATGTTTGCATCCTAGTACCTGGTCCATGTCTTCAGCCTCAGAAATTCACATCAGCTTCATTTTTCCCATGTGTGAACAAAAGAGAATATTTATTTACCTACCTCACAGTAGTATTGTGAAGATTAATTAATGAGAGTTGGTAAAACACTTTGGAGTTAGAAAGCACTGTCACTCTTACTAAGGAACAGAGACACAAAGGACAACTGTGGACAACGGGAGGACTAGGCTGAGAAGCGGGCGATTGAGTCCTCTGAGGAACACAGCCGCAATAACTAACCAAGCCAAGAAGACAATTATTCTTCATAATTTGATACAAAGTAAAAGTTTTCCTTTGAAGTTCTATGTCAAATTTTTAAAAAAATTATCAGCTTTTTATTGTGAAAAGTAACTCCTCACATACAGACATTGAGACTCTTTATATATATGGACCATTTTCTTATAAGTCAAACTAAATCTTACTAAATGTTTATTGAAATGCATCTAAAAGATGTGGCTCCTTCTGATGCCTAAGGAGTATGTGCACATGATCCCAAACTGACCATTTTCTTATAAGTCAAACTAAATCTTACTAAATGTTTATTTAAATGCATCTAAAAGATGTGGCTCCTTCTGATGCCTAAGGAATATGTGCACATGATCCCAAACTGACCATTTTCTTATAAGTCAAACTAAATCTTACTAAATGTTTATTTAAATGCATCTAAAAGATGTGGCTCCTTCTGATGCCTAAGGAGTATGTGCACATGATCCCAAACTGCATTTTTCAGAAGTTGGGCGTGATGCCCAGTTGAGTCCTGATAATGCTGAATGGTCTGAAATCCACTCCTAGGAAAGAGGGTTCTTGAACAGATATACTTAAGATTAGATTGTGGGTCATTTACACTGTGTGTCTTTCTTATTTCTAAGATGGCACATCTCTCCCTTTACAACCCATGGAGAAATGTATAGCTTTGTTTCTGCTTGGAACTTCTGAGTTGATTCATTTTCACATTATATACATATTTTAAATATTTCAGAGAAGTGTTTACAAAGGGCTTTAGCAATACAGGGATATCCATGTGTTACTCGTGTACAGATGTGAATTCTTATAAAGGACAAAGGAGATGATCGAAAACAACCCCAGAGAATGTCCTGTACAACTCCCCCAAAGGAATGTGTTTCTCTTAAATGATTAACCTGATTAAAACTAATGCTAAGAAACATGATTTAGAATTATGAATATTTGCATTTTTGAGTTATAGATGCAAAATTATGAAGTAGGAACATACCCATGAAATAGTATCTAAATGTGCAGATAATGTTTTCATGATGTGGCTTCACGAAGCAAAGTTCCAGATAAATATTAACATTGTAACCTTTTAAATTATTATATTCTTTTGCAAAATTTTTGCATGTTCTCAAAAATATGAAATAAGGCTTCAGAAAGTTTACATTGAATAGAGGGTTTAAAATCATGTTGTGCTTGGAACTGACATAACACACACATTCAAGATACTCTCTTCTAGCCGGGCGCAGTGGTACATGCCTGTAATCCCAGCACTTAGAGAGGCTGAGACAGGAGAATCGCGAGTTCAAAGCCAGCCTCAGCAAGGACGAGGCGCTAAGCAACTCAGTGCGACCCTGTCTCTACATAAAACACAAAATAGGGCTGGGGAGGTGGCTCAGTGGTCGAGTGCCCCTGAGTTCAATCCCCAGTACCAAAAAAAAAAAAGATAATCTCTTCTGATTCTAAAATCTAGTTGCCAATGGTATGTCAAAGTCTTAAAACTTCAAATTGGTTAAACATTTCTAATGCATGGTATCAAGCTTTCTAAAGCATAAATTTAACCTAAGCAATTTTCTAATTCATTTTTAAAAATTTGTACTTCCACAACAGACTTTAGATAAGTATTGTTTTGATAGATCAGTAATATGAGTTTTGTGATTCAAAAATAATTTGAACATTGCTGGCTCCCCACCCCCAGTTCTTAGTACCAATATTTTTCCAACTCAAAATGTATCAGAATATTCTTTTTGATAGAAAGGAAATGTCTGCTTGTTTTTACACAAGAAAACTGAACTTGGTTCTTTGGACTAGATTCAGTGGCCTGGAGTAGAAAAGAGGCAGTTTTGCAGGTGGGTTAGATGAGAGGAAGGCAGTGGAGACAATCTATCATAAAGGTACAAAATAGAATCTAAATATGTTCAGAGCGGGACAGATCTTTGAAATGATAGAGTCTAACATCTTCATCAAACATAAAAATAAGTAGTAACAACACGTTATTGAGGCATAAGTGACACATCTAATTTCTGAGGGAGGAAACTTGAATTTTTTAAGGACCACATGGAACTTTCCAGTGCTCTCTCTGAAAATCTGAGACTCTTTTAGAAAAACTAGTTTTTAGCAAAGATATATGTAATTATACTGTGTGGACCAGTCATTCTATGAGCATCACACCTGTGATGTTTTGTAAAGCTACCTGTCAACTTTCCTGGCTACATCTGGTTAACATTCTAGTCTATAAACAAATTATCAAAAAATAATTTAAAAACCTGCAAATTCTCTTTTGCTCAAAAGAAATGTCTCCCTCCTTAATTATATCTAACCATATCACAGGCACAATGTTATCACAAAACTCCTTTCATATCTATATGATATGGGATAAATGAGTGAATCTTTTGGTCAATTGAGGTCTCACCTGAAATCTTCATTTGGAAAAGGGACAGCATGAAAAGGGACCACAGTTATCCTGGGGTGAGAACCTCTACTAAATAATGTCTGTTCTTTTTATCTATAGCCAGACAGCTCAGTAGCCTCCAGAACAATAAAGAAAAGGGATATGCAAATACGTTTTTCCATTCTCAGAAGGAAGAGAGCAACCAATGAGCCAGAGGTTTTCTCCCTCCTTCAAACCACTGAATTTAGGGTTTAAGACAAAAAAAATTTCTAAAGTGAGAATGAAATCATTCTTCCTATTAAACCTTTTCTCAGTTTTTACTAATTTAATTTTACAGTTAAAATTGGAGTTTCCAGGGGTAACAACTAACACCATTTTATCTGATGGCTTTAATGCAGAAATGATGAAAGTATGAGATGACTGGATAAAAAGCTCATCTGTACTCACATCCATTCTGGATGCAGGTATGGAAACAAATACTACTATTGCTCATATTCTGGCTTAACTACTAACATCTAATGGAAAAACAAGCATTTTGCTCAACATTACACCATTGCATAATATAAACCTGCTTCCAAATGGCAAGGATTTGTTTGGTATGGACATTTGCTCTTCATCCTCCAGTTTATTTTAAGTAAAATAAGTTTCACATCTAACTACCTCAGCTACTGTTGTTTTACTTAAAAACATGAAATCATGCACTTTGTAATTGACAAGTCTTTTCATTTAAAATTTCAAAAGGATACTTGGTGCAAAGCAATTTTCAAAAATTTGTATATGATGTAAACAACCCAATCTCAGGAGGTTGTAGTTCATTTTACTTGTTTCTATTTGGAGTAAAATCTTTATTTCCACTCAACACCAAGAGAGGCTGCTCTGCATTTGCTTAATTTGCCTTAAACATTGTGTGCTCCTTTCGCTGTTGAATTTTTTTGTCGTTGTTGTTGTTGTGTTAAATCTATCTCTGAAAAAAAATGTAACAGGTGGCAGATGAACAGCAAGCTGATGAGAATGGACCACTAATTTCTCAGTTCCCTGTTGTCCACTGTCTGCATGACATTCTGATTGTGCAAAATTGCCATTCTTGTGCTTCTCTCTCCATTACAGAAATATGATGTGTGTGTAGGGAATGGTGAAGAAACTTCCCCTAGAGTGAGCACAGTGCCTGGGCCCAAAGGAAAACCTTGGAGGTTCTTGTGCTTTTACTTTGTAAACATTGTACAAATGTATTTGGAATTTTATTTGAAAAGAAGAACTAAACAATTTATGAATTTGTTTTCCTTCCTGTAAATATATATATTCCAATTCCATGTATCTGAACATTCCTTTAGCATTGGGCTCATAAGCGTGTCTTTATCTGCTGGAGGCCGCTGTCCCTAGGCAGTGACCCCGAGTGCTCTAGTTCAAAGCACAGTGCGTGGAGTATGTGATGTACTACAGTACCATAGTTATTTTGGTCTGTTAAGTAAGTTGCAATTTGTGATGAAATGAAGTGGAAAGTAGTACTTCCTAAAAAATAAATTTCCTTGGTTATCTGATTTTTCTTGTAAAACTTTAAAAAGAAAAAAGAAAACACTTGAACTTTTATATATTTGGATTTTGTAGATTTTTTTTTTATTTTATTGCAACACAAGGTACCAAAATCATTAAATAAAGTACACTGTGGTCATTTTAATAGAAGTCTGCGTTTCTGATTCTTTTAAGTCCAGGAAGAGGGTAGAGCATATTTAGTATAAGGTGGGAAATTAAGAGAAGATCATGGGAACAAATACTATTATCAAGACCACAAGCATGCCTGCTACAAATAAAAGAACTGTTCATTCAAAAACAAAAAAAAAGAAAAAGAAAAGACCACAGGATCAAATTGGAAAATAAGAAAAGCCGAGTTGGGACAAATATGAAACCCATTTAGAATTTTATCTGCTTTTTCTGTTTTTGTGATGGGATTTCACTGTGTTTCTCCGACTAGACACGAACTTAGGATCCTCCTCCTGCCTCAGACTCCAGAACAGCTGGGATTACAAGCGTGTGCCACCACACCCAGCTTTACTTTTTAAAATAGGTTTCATTTACTTATTTTATTTCAGAGAAGTGTTATAGAATGTTTTTCTAGAAGCACCATAAAAGCAAAGAAATGTCTGAGATCACAAAGAAGCTTAAAATTGTTTCAACATAAATTAAAAGAACAATTATCCATGAACAAAAGTACTTTAAAAAACATATCTAAGTGCCTCCTTTTTCTAAAAATTAATCTTATGCTTTCTGTAATTTTTGTCTTAAAATAGACTTTTTTGGTTTTAAAGAAATTTTCTATACAGTTGATAGAGCTCTGATTGTTTACAAAGTCTTCCTTTGTAAAATGTTAAAAGAAATATGTCACATAAAAGCTGATAACTATGTTGAAAATGCTATGGCTAACAACTAGAAATAGAAAAGGAAAGAATTGGAAGCAACCAAGAAATGAAAACCTTTTTCAAGAATTTTTAGGGTAATATACTAGGGTTTTCTTTTTTCCTAATCACTTAAAACTCATCATTTTGATGGATTCTTTCAAGTCATTTTTGCAAGCATTATGTATTTTTAAAAAATTTTTTTAGTTATAGATGGACAGATATCTTTATTTTATTCATTTTTATGTGGTGCTGAGGATTGAACCCAGTGCCTCACACATACGAGGCAGGCACTCTACCACTGAGCCACAATCCCAGCCCGCATTATGTATTTTTAATCCATTAATTTAAGAAAAATTTTTAAAAAATTACAACCGTGTGCTAGGCCTTATATCAGGGGTATAAATATAAATAAAATATATTTTCTTCTTAAAGAATACAAGCTAGTAGGGGAAGAAGGCCAAATTCACAAATTCTATGACTTTGTGCTGAAAGGAAATGTAGAGAAGCATACAAGCTTTTATTATGGGAACATCTAACACAAACTGCGAGGGGTCAGGGGTGTGGAAGGGAGTCATGCTACAGAAGGAGCCTGGATCCCTGAGTCAGTAACGGAGCAATGAGTATTATTACAATTTGAAAACAACTTTCATATTTAAGGGAATTTTTTAAAAGGAAGATACACAATAATCCTGAATTAGAAAATTTAATTTAGTAAGGAATGTATTGTGCCCCTAATTAATCTATGAACATCTCTAAACTGAGATCCAGAGTTTTTTCATAAAACTTGACAAAATAATTATAAAGTATAAATGAAGAAAAAACATACTAGAATAAGCATTTTATTTTTAAAAAAAGGTATTGATGGAATCTTTTCTTTCCAACCCATGATGAATTATAACAGTGTAAAAGTGGTTCACTTCATGCTTTGAATATAGTCCTTGTTGTTCTGCCACTGCCACTTAGTTTAAAACTATCATTTTTTTTTTCTTTTCTCTTCTTCTTCTCTCTATCTCTAACTTCTAGAGAAGCAATATTACCCTTCTTCCCATTCTAGGCTGAGTTATCTGTACTTAAGCACACATACCACAGGAATAAAGTAATTCAGACTTCAGGGATGGTACTAGAAGACCTAAGAAACAGCTATCTCTCAAGTCAACAGTCCCCAATAGGGCACATCTAGAATGAAGTCTTTGAATCACCTCTATAAAAATCCTTTGTTCCCCATGATGGGGAGAATCACAGTCTCTGGGACAGAAGTCCTGTGTGTTTCTCTTTCCCTAGCAAGCCATAACAATTTCTTTTTCATTTTTCTCAAATCCATGTCCATCAGGATAAGGATGGAACTTTCAATAATAATAGACATAAGAGTGTGCTATCAGCACAAAAATATATAAATCAATAGCCCCCCAAAAGTCCAGAAACAGAATCTGTGCATGTTTAAATAAATGAATTTAGTATATGATAATTTAAAGACAGTGGAAAAAGGATAGCCTCTTCAACAGATCATCTTATTGTTACAGGACTGGGGCCTTCTGGGAAACTGATGAAGTGCAAAGACCCCCTTCAAACCTTGATTATTACAATCAGGTCAGAAAGATTTCAAATGTGTCACTCATAGTAACAGGCAATGAGTTTATTGAAGGCATAGGAAAAGAGGAAAGGAATACTCTGAAGAGAGAGAGCTGGTCCTGTCAGACAGAAAAGGGAAAACGTACCTCTTCACTCCAGTTTGATTAAGGAGCCCAGAGAACTTTCCACAGAGTTCTGCCCAGGTCCACTTCTTGACTTTTGACTGATAGCAGGATGACATCAGACTTTCAAGTCCCCACTGCCATGGCAACTCTGGGTCACTTTGACCCATGCTGACCAGTTCTAATTGGATTCTTAATCATAAAGTTTTACAGATTTATCTTTATCTTATAAAATTATCCTTATCTCCCTAAGTTTCAGAATCTGGTTTGTAAAGAGTCATGAAATCCCCCCCCTCCCTTCATGGTAACATGGGTTCCTCTTATCATCATTATTTTGGCCTGCATTTCTCCTGCAGATGACAGGTAGTTTGCTAAGTATGTGATATACTCTATCCTCTTAAGCCAGGCAGGGCTTCAGGTAAATTGCTTCTTGAAAAAGAAAGCATGTGAGAGTCAGCACATTAGGCTCATTTTATACAATTATTCCCTTAACTTCATGTTCCCACCATTTGCATCTGTCTGTCCACTATCAACATCCTTTTATTCAAAAGTAAGATCGTATTGATTAAAGATGTAACTGTGAAAAGGCTGGAGATATATGGCTGGAGATATAGACCAGTGGTAGAGCACTTGCCTAGCATATGCAAAGCCCCAGGTTCAATCCCTAGTACTTCAATAAATAAATAAATAAATAAATAAATAAATAAATAAATAAATAAGTGAAAAAACACAACTCCAAAAATACAACAGTGATATTGTCTTTAAATGAGAAATATTTTATTCCAAATGCAAGAGAGAATTGATTATAATTAATTAGTATGTGTATATGTGTATACACACAAACATATAATTTCCTTTATTTCTCTTAAAAGAAGAAACATAAATGTCAAAAAACAACTGACAAAAATATTGAACCTTACTAGATTGGATATCTTAAAAAATATACACAAAAATATTTATCACAGGGAAAATTGGAAATAACTGAAAAATAATCAATACAAAATTAAAACCATGATACATCCTTAAAATTGAACACCCTGTACAACTAAAAATAATCAATGCTTCAAAGGTAACTTCATTGCAATGAATAACAATATTCATTGTTAAGACTTCATTTTGAAAGTAATGAACAGGCACTTTCTTGCTTAAACCATAAAAATATAAGTACAGTAAGTATATTAAGAACTAAGCAAAAGGTGGTTTAATGAGCAAAGAATATTGAAAGGAAGAGAATGGCTCTATCTGAACATGGAGCTGCCTGAAAATTTAGGCATTGTCTGTCTGTAAGGACAAAATTGTCAACTATGCTAGGGGGTATGAATAGAATTTATTTGGTTTTTTAAAAGTTGGGGAACCATTGAAAGTTGTCTGAAGGATTTATATCTAGCACTGGTTTACAAGATATGAATGAGACTAGCAAGACTTTAGGAGAGGATGTTTTTCAGACAAAGGAGATACTAAAAATAGCAAGAAGAGGTGAGAACTGGACACTTTGAACAGGAATCCTGGACCACTGGAGGAGTCAGAGAAACCACTTAGTTATTCAATAGTGTCCCAAGTATAGCAGTACTCACTGTACACAATAGGGTATTAGTTGAATTAATGACAGACCCAAAAACCAAGGGTCACTTGAATAATTTAATCAAATTCACCTTGTCTTTAAAATTCTCTGCTATGGTATAAGTATTGGTCTCCTCCCAAATTCATGTTGACATTTAATTGCCATTGTAAGAGTATTAAGAGGTAGACTCTTTAAGAGGTAATATAGCCATGAAGACTTTGCCCTCATGAATAGATTAATGCTATATTTGGGACATAGTTTTCTTATAAAATAATTAGACCCCTTTTCCCTCTCCCTCTCTCACCCCACTTCTTTTTGCCCTCCCATTCATGTAATGTTGTCACAGTCAGCTTTTTCACCGCTGTGACTAAAGAACCCAACCAGCACAATTATAGAGGAGGAAGAGTTTATTTGAGGGCTCACAGTTTCAGAAGTCTTAGTCCATAGAAGGTCAGCTCCAGTCCTTGGGGCTCAAGGTGAGGTTGAACATCATGGTGGGAGAGTATGGCAGAGAGAAGCAGAGAGACTCCATTCTCCAGATAAAAATATATACCCAAAGCCATGCCCCAATTCCCACCTCCTCCAGCCACACTCTACCACTTCAGTTATCATTCAATCCCTATCAGGGGATTAAATCACTGATTGGGTTAAAACTTACAACCCAATCATTTCTCCTCTGAACCTTCTTTTATTGTCTCACCCACGAGTTTTTGGGGGACACTTAACATCCAAACCATAACAAACGCCTTCCACCATGTTGTGATGAAGCAAGAAGGCTTTCATGATGTCTCAAGTGGCACCATTAGTAATTACTCAGAGATGGATTGCCTTTAAATGCAAGCATATATTTGATCACACCAATCATCAAACACAAACAATTAATGCAAAAAGTGTTGGGCATGATGGAGCACCCCAACTAACATTCAATGCATATTAATTAAACACTATAAGCAAATCATACAATCCTAGGGCAACCACAAGCCCCAAAGTACCTCCAATGCCACGCAACTTCTCTTAGACCAAGAGCAGATGTTGTCGTTGTTGTTGTCGGTAGTTCTTTCCACCCAACAGTTGGACATCAGTGAATGGTGGAGTTGATCTGGGAATGGACAGCAAGGTGGCCAGTCTCACTGATGTCCTCAGAGCAAAGCTCACTGATGTGGCAGAACAAGTGGTTTACATACAGTTTTAAGATGGGGCTCATTGTTATCATGCTCCAGCATTGTTCTGTCTATCTCTAGATGATGGCCTTTATCCATTGCATCTAGTCATGACTAGGCATGCTGGTGGCTGCTGTTCCTTACAGCCAGCAACTTAGTGAGTCCCAGTGTAGAAAGCCATCCAAGGGCTGTGTGTGAACCACCATGCATCATAGCCATTTGAATAGGATAATCTGATGCCTAGGAACACCATTTGATATTTCATCTGGTTTGACTACCCAGACTTCCGGAATCCTATTCAAGCTCTGCCAAAAGTCCCACACAGCACAAGAGATGGACTGACCTGCTGTAGCCCCTCTAAGATGGATGTGTCCTGCCAAGATGCCAATCAACCTGCTGACTACAAGACACCAAGAAGCAAGACTCCACCCTTGAAACCTTATCCCTGCCTTTGATGTACCCTTTAAATAAACCACGGGAGCTATTTTCTTCTTGTCTAGGTCCAGCTCCCACATGGACTGGACCTATCAGGGACTCCAACTTTTGAAACTATTATTCTGTATTTGTATTTTGTTCTTTACTAATTACTCTAGACTTTAATTTCTCAGGTGGTTTATATTCTCCTCATCAGGAAAAAGAATCTCCTGGAGGAGACACTGGCCATCTCCTCACGTCCCAGCATGCCCCAGCATGTCTATGGCAGATGCTCCTTACACATAAGAAGTGTCCTCTCAATCTTGATCTTTCTAACCTCTATAATGGAACACCAATAAATTTCTGTTCATGATAAATTACTCAATTTGTAGTATTTTGCTATGACAGCAAAGCATAGACTAAGACAGCCTCTATGGCATTCCAGGCAATTTTCTCTATCCATGACCAAGCTCACCATGCGCCTCATCCCACCTTGTCCATTCACATAATAAATGCCCTTGCTGCTTTTCTATCTCACACATACAATAACAGATGTAAGCTCTGGTCCTCCTGTGAAAATAGAAACCCATCTGCATGTCACAGCCATCTGTGCCACTGTCTCAGAGACATTCCCACTGCTTTTCCCAAGGCTTAAACTTCCACCTGTGTTTTTTAGTACCATTATATTTTACTTCTTTTATAGGGCATCCTTCCATCTACTCTCCAGTCTTTCATTCCTCTTATTTTATTTTTTGCAGTTGCTGATTATCTAACCCAAGGCTTCACACATAGCTATGTGAGTGCTCTACATTGAAGCTCACCTGTAACTCCTCTCCCCTGAGGAGTTTCACATCTTCTCTGAGGCCATTTTCATTCTGTCTACCATAGTGCTGAGCACTATGCAAAAATGCAAAAACCTATGTCTTTTTTCCTTCCTCTTTCTCCCCACCTGACTCTTCTTGTCTCCTCCTTCTCTTTCTGTCTTCTTCCTTTGTTTTATTCTTCCTGAAAGAATTAATAAATTGCAATTTATTCATTCAAAAGACCAAAGTTCTCATAGATCTTTTATGGCAGAGTCCAAGACGTGTTCCCCTCCACTTTATTTGATCTTTTATCAGCATGTGACAGACAGATATCCAACTGTTTTTCTCAATACCTTCCTCTCCTTTACATCCCCCAACATCCAATTACCAGAGCAAGTCAACTTTCTTGCTAACTCTGAGCTCTACCTGCTTACTACTATTTTTATCATCTCCCTTGACACAACCCTTGTAGATATTGTATATCATTGTCTCCTTCCTTGTTCTAGCCCAATCCATTCTTTCCCAACGATGTATTCTAGCCACAAAGAAATTCTTTCAGTTTCTCAAAAAGTTCTCTGCCTGAAATGCTTTCTGTCTCGTCATCTCTGGCTACCTTTCAACCTCAACTTCCTGTACTCTCCTTCCTGAAGCCCCTCCCCTTACATGCTGAGTATAAAGTTCTGAAACTGCCTGAACTCAGGGTTCCTGCCCCTCTGCCTTCACAACACTTAACCTCCTACTTGTCTAGTTGCTTGTTTTTTCCCTAACAAGTATATAAATGCAATGACAACAGACTTAAACGATGATGTGCAACTCAGTGGCAATTACTTGGATACCCAGTGCTTTACCAAAGTCTGGACACACAGAACACAAAGAAATTTTAATGACAAGTTGTTCATTGTCCCCATTTTTATTTTAATACCTTTTAGAAATGCTAATGAGACCATGACAACACAGACAGATTGCTCAGCATTTAGATTTAAGCTAATAAGTAATAGAATCTGTTTTTATAGAGTCTAAATTCTTCCCCTGCTTGGAAGTTCACAAAGCTCAAAACCGCCTGTTTTCCACAAATACAATCATTACATTCAAATATCTGTGTCTTAGTCAACTTGAGCTGTTGTAACAAAATATTCTAGATATTGTGTATCATTGTCTCCTTCCTTGTTTTAGCCCAATCCATTCTTTCCCAACTATGTATTCTAGCCACAAAGAAATTCTTTCAGACTGGGTAGTTTAAACAACAGACATTTTCTTATAGTTCTTGCAGTGGGGAAATAGGTTTAGATGCCAGGAGATTTATTTCCCAGTGAGGACTCTTCCTGGATTGTACATAGCTGCCTTCCTGTTGTGTCTTCATATGGCTTTTACTCTGTGCATGTTCATGAAGAAGTAGAGACAGAGAGAAAGCAAGCTCTTTGGGCTCTTCTGGTGTTGTAGGGACAGACGAGGCAAGACACTGGATAGGAAATAGAAAGCAGGTTTATTTGACTGCAGTTGGTTCAGAGGGTACAGCTTTGGCTGTGATCAATTAGTTCCCCTGAACGCTGAGTTCAGGCTGTTAGTGCAAAAAGACTGGGAAGAATGCAAACTTCACAGATCATTTCAGGCTTTATTCAGGAATAGAACTACACCTGCGGGGATGGACCCACTTTCCCAGTGGAAAATGAGCTACCGAACAAAGAAAAGGACTGGGTTTATATAGGTTATCCCGGGAGGTGGTCTGGTGAGCATGTGAGTTTTCCTGGACACTTAGGAATTTAGGGTTTGTGTCATCAATCAATGAAATGGTCATTTTTAGTACTCAGAATTTGAGCTCTTGGGTCAGGGGTCTTGTGTTCTGCAAGTCAGTGCCTACCAAAGGTTATCACCCCAGTGTGGTGAGACACTCCTTCCTGCCTGCAATTAGCACCAGGAAAACATTTATCAGGGGAGGTGAAAGCTGTCAGTGCATGGCTTTTCTTTTTCCTTTTTCTCAGGCTACATTATTTTCATTTCCCACATCTATTACAGGCAGTTTCAGAACTTTATACCCAGCATGTAATGGGAGGGGCTCAGAAGTTCACGGTCTGCAGAAGTTCACACAAAAGCAGCTTTTTTCTTTTACTGTTCGGGGGCAAGTTAACACTTCAAGGACAGCACCTGAGAAGAGGAGAGCTTCTTTTCCCCTTCCTTTGCTCCCGCTGCCAGCTGTTACCATGGAGCCCAATTAGTAACATCTTCTTTTATCTCTGAAATGTAAACATCTCTGTGAAGCTCAAGCCCAAGGCCAGAGGCCTAGTTAAAGGATCTGTCCTTCTTGTTACACTTTGCACTTACAAACCTGCTTCCCTCCTAAAAAAAATTTATAAGCCATTATATTGTTACTACACTAGATAGTTCAAAAATGTTTTCAAAACACTAGTAAGGGGGTGTTCAGCACCTAGAATGCTAATCTCTTTTAGGTTGGTGGCCAAGCAAGACAGAGCAACAGGAAATAAAAATTTTAACTACACTGAACTCTTTTTGTAGAGACCCTTTTGCTGATAGTCCTAAGATCAATTATGGTGCAGATTTCTGGAGCAGCTTAATTAAGATTTTCTGTGGAGGAGGGAGTGCCACTATACATGTAAGGGTACTGGTCCCACCATGAGGGTCTCAAACACATAACCTAATATAATCATCTCCTAAAGGTACCATCTCCAAATACCATCACATCAGAGGTTGGAGTTTCAATATATGAATTAGAGGGAATAAGGAGCATAATTTAGTCCATAGCAATTTGTAAATGCCCTCCAACCCTGAATCTGAGGTTTTTGTTCTCTTTTAACTGAACCTAATTAAATACTTAATATTTTTACAGAAGATTTCTTGGGATTAATACTTCCTTGGGAGCACTGCTCTGATCGACAGTTGCTAAAAAACTAAAGTCCTTGTTAATTTCAGAGATAATGAATTCAATTGTTAAACTTGTCTTTAACAAGAAAAGAAATTTAGGGTAATTAGGAAGCAATGAAGTCCTTTGCCAAAAACAGCAATTGATTTAAAAAAAGAAAGAAAGAAAGAAAGAAAGAAAGAAAGAAAGAAAGAAAGAAAGAAAGAAAGAAAGAAAGAAAGAAAGAAAGAAAAGGCAAGTTAAAGAATGCCTGGAAATGTAACAGGTACAGATACTATATTTTAATGTATCTGATCTTTAATGTTTAGAATGGTATCTACATCAACATTTTTTTCTTTTCTTTTTTTTTTTGGTACTGGGGATTGAACTCAGGGGTACTCGATCACTGAGCCACATCCCCAGCCCTATTTTGTGTTTTATGTAGAGACAAGGTCTCACTGAGTTGCTTAGCGCCTCGCCGTTGCTGAGGCTGGCTTTGAACTCGCGATTCTCCTGTCTCAGCCTCCCAAAATGCTGGGATTACAGGCTTGTGCCATTTTCTTCCATATCATTTCCATTTTAATTGCAAATGTATTTCAGCATCCAGTAAATTTAATACAACCACATTTGACAAGTAACAGCACTTGTATTACATTTACAAATTGACTGTCACAATAATTTTAGTAACTCTCCCAATAACAGAACTATATATTCAATAACTTTTTGGAATATATATTCCATTTGACTTAGACACAAAGGTTGATGATTGCTATTCTCCATGTGAGCCAGAGTTGGAAGATGGACCAGTGACGAGAGTAAATAAGAGAAAGAGATAGACACCCAATGTCACATGATGACCTTCATGCATGTATCAATTTCTAATGTATAATCATGCAGTTTTAGAAATAAACTTCACAGCAGTTCATGAGAAGAGTGTCAGCACCTGCTAGATTTCTCATTCTGCTTCACTTTGGTGACTACACCCGATCTCTCTCAGAAAAAGTTGCTTGCCAGACTCCTCCCTGTTTTATTAAGTTTACTCATCTTGGGCATGGCCAAACTGGCCTAGTGATAACTAAACTCAGCCTAGAATTCTGTGCTTCCAAGAAACTTCCATGGCTGAGTTTCTCTAGTCTCCATACCACTTGGTAGACAGAGGAATGGTTTAAACCAATTGAAGGTCAGGACACAGTGTGGGTAGAAGGAAAAGAAAGACCAAAAATAACTGAGGTCTGGTTTAACCTACTCCATCTCCTTTCTTCCCTCATGCTCAAGCCCACATCTCCAACTCTGTTTCATTGATACATGTTACTGACTGAATAATGTCTCTCCCAAATTGATATGATAAAATCTTAATCTGTACCTCAGAATATGACTGTATTTGAAGATGGAACCTCTAAAGATGGAATTAGGTTAAAATGTTATAATTAAGACAGACCCTAAACCACTGTGACTGGTGTTTATCAGAGGAAGTTTGCAGAGACTCAGAGATGACTATGTGAGAGGAAAGACCACATTGAGGACACAGCAAGATGGTGGGCTTCTCCAAACCAAGGACAGAGTCCTTAAAATGAACATACCTTGATCTAGAGCCAGGACCATGAGAAAAGACACTTCTCTTGGTTTCAGCCACCCAGTCTATAATTATGACAGCCTGAGCAAACTAATAAAATAGGTTTAATCAAATCCTACCACATTGTTATATGCTTTATCCTATCTTTTATATAGAACAGTTTTCAAGCAGTTGGTTTTCAGACTTTCTCATGAACTCACTCCATTACAGACAGTAACAAATAGCAAATGCAAAGGCTCTGAGGCATCAAAGTTGACAGGTTCAGGAAACAACAGGTAGCTCAGTCAGAGATAGCACTGTGATAGGGTGATCCAGGGTAACTGGAAGCCCTTAAATGCAAGAGTCCCTGAAGATCTTAGAAAGTCAGAATTCAGTTTAAGTTGAGGACACATATATATCAATTTGAGTCACTGTTTAGAAAGAGACATATCTCCAGCAAAATTCATTAAATTGAATACATTAGTACAAAATATGCACATGCATTTCAATATAAGAGCATTTACTATAACATGCACACTTAAGAATTCACATCTCTGATTTTTACAGTCAGAATAATTAGTTCAAGAACAAATCTCAATAATCAGAACCCTGGGATCCTAATTCTGAATGCAAGAAAGAGAGTAAAATATCTAAATTAAGTAGCTGATAAGATATACATGTAGGTAGTCAAAAATCATAAAGTCAAACAACTCAATAGTAGGAAAACAAGTAACCTGATTAAAAATTTGGCAAACAAGTTAAACAAATACTTCTCAAAAAGAGATGTGCAAATGGCCAACATGTTCATGAAAAAAATGCTCAACATCACTATAATCATCAGGGAAATGGAAATCAAAATCACAATCACCTCACACCTGCTAAGTGGCTATTATCCAAAAGACAAAAGATAACAAATATTGGCAAGGATGTGAAGAAAAGGGAGTACTTACACACTGTTGGTGGGAATGTACATTGGTGCAGTCATTGGAGAAAAAGTCCAAGGGTTCCTCAAAAAATTCCGAATAGAACTACTACTATATTATCCAGAAATCCAACTACTGGGTATGAAGCCAAAGGAAATAAAATTAGTATGGAGAAGAGATATCTGCACTCCTACGTTTATCACAGCACTATTCACAATAATGAAGATATGGAGTCAGACTATGTGTTCATTAATGAATAAGTGGGTAAAGAAAATGTGATATATTTATAGGCCGACCAATTAATATAGTAGAATACTACCCCAGCTTTGAAAAGAGACATTGTCAATGACAACAAGTTTGAACTTGGAGGATATTGAGCTAAGGGAAATGAGCTAGGCTTAGATAGATGGATACTGCCTCATGTCATTCATATGTGGAATCTAAGAAAGCAGAACCCATCAAAGTTGATGAACTGGAGAGAAGAGTTTCTTAAACAGTATGAAGTTTCAGTTATGCAGAATGAATAAGTTCTGGAGGCTTAACATATGTTATGATAACTATAGTTAATAATACTATATTGCATGCCTAAAATTTGCTAATATCCTAAATATTCTCATCATTAAAATGATCGCATATACTTGATATGCAACAGTAAAAAATGATAACTGTGAGGTGAGGGATATACTTATTAACTTGATTGTGATAATCACTTTATAATGTGTATGTGTAGCAAATCATCATGCTGCACACTTTAAATATATACAACTTTTATTTGCCAATTATTCCACAACAAATCTGGGGGTGGGAGGTTGAATGAGGAAGAAAAGAAATTCATTCTAATCCCTAAAAGAAAAGAAAGAAAAACATTAAATGTATTAGAAAAAATATAAAATCCTCAATAAGCCTAAACTTCCTTTATAAATTGATTGATCTGTGTTCACTAAAATAAGGAAGGATGTAGAGTATTTGAATAATTTAACATACATTTGATCTTGGACATACATATAAGAAGAACTGATAATCAGAAAGTTTTTTTAAAACTACCAAAACTTCCACTCCTTGACCCTTCCCCTGTCTTATTTCTAATCCATACTACTTATCATCATCATCTAATGAACTGTTATTTATTTTGTTTAATATCTGTCTACCTCAATTTCATGTAAGCTTTATAATTTCAGGGATTTATGATTTTTATTGTTATATGCCAATGCCTGGAAAGTACCACATTTAAAATATATAATCAATAAATATTTTTTCAAATGAAATGAACGATTTTTAGGAAACACATTACCACAATTATCTCAAGAAATGGAAAACTAGAACAGATCAATAACAATAGGATAAATTTAAAATCCAAAAGAATACCTCCAAAAAGAAAAGAAATAACCTAATGACTTTACAAATGAACTCTTTCATAACTTTCAGAAATACTGAGTTTCTATGCTTTCATGTGGTTTTATGACATGAAAAAAAAGGAAAACATCCTAATTTATCCTAGAGAGATGATACTAGTTGAGTCCAACATTCAAGTACACCCATTGTTTCTATGAATACTAAGTACAAAAATTCCATAAAATATTTTTCAAACCTATACAGAAATGCACTTCATTTAGTTTTAAGGCAAGATGTATTCAAGGAATATGAATATTTCTCAACATTACATAATATTCACAGGCAAATTAAAAAAGAAAAACTATATTCTCAGTAAGTGCTAAAAAAGAAGTTAATAAATTTAGTACATATATAAAATGACTCTTACAGTAATTTAGAGGTAGAAAGAAATACCTAATAAATTATAAGGTATGCAGTATAAAGATTTAGCCTATTTTGTATATATTCTAACACATTTCTAGGAAATAGCAAGTTGAACAATTACCTAATAGTACCCTTTGTAGCTGGCATGGGATTTGGTTCTGCCAAGCAGAGGCACCTGAGTAAGATATTTTAAATGAAGCAATTTGATGCAGAAACATTGTAGGTTGAGATCAAATATTTAATGATTTCAGAATTAGGGGAACATGGCTCTCCTGAGTCAACTACAAGTTTATTTTATTTATTTATGCATTCACTTATTTATTTAGTACTATTGGAGATTAAACTCAGGGCTTTGTGAATGATAAGTATGTATTCTACCACTAAGCTGCACCCCAAGACCTGCAGTAGAGATTCTGAGTATACTCCTTAATGTTATAGTTCCAAATGATAGGCAGTGGTAATTTTTTCCATTATGGCAATCCTATGATAATACTGGAGACTTCTCCCAGCTTTGTCATCTCCAACTACACTATTTCTGGAACATTCAGGCTTTATGCTCAGGCCCACACAGAAGTACTATGACTGCCTATAATCCTTTAAACTAGCTACAGGGAGTACAGCCAAGGACCCTGACTGGTATAGGATATTTACCAGAAAGACAGCAAATATACCAGAATCATTCCTATTAATAGATGAGCATACCAAAGACAGCTCCCTTTCCCACTGATATTGAAGACTGTCTAGCAATTCTAGACAGTGCAATAGAGAAAGAAAAAGAAATAAAAGTATATATGTAAGACTAAAAATATATGTAAGCTATCATTATTGGCATATAACAAATTTCACCCACATAATTTGAATAGCAACTAAAAGTCACAAAAATTAATAAGAGACTTTAAGTAGGATGACAGGCACAAGATAAACATAATGCCCCTAGGTAACAGGAGGGAAATACCTTAAAATATTTCCAGATTCTCATTCAAATAACAACAAAAAGAATTATCTCCAAAATACCTAGAAGTGAAAAGAAATGATAAAGTTTTCAAAAAAGAGCATTTTTAAAAAGACCTGAATAAATGTGGGTAGATGAGAAGATAATATTATAAACTGTCAACTCTCTTCAAACTAACCTATGATTCTAACACAGAGTAAAGCCCTGAAAAATCCTTATTTTAAATTATTACAGATTCTTCAATGTGCCTCTCTGCCCTTGAATCTCAGAAGTGATATTGCAAGACTCCTAGGCTTAGTCAGAAAATATCAGGCATGTTTCTAACAGGTTTTTGAGGATATTCATTCTTGGAAAGGACAGATGTCATTAAAGAACTTTCACTGTGGTGAAGGGACAACATTGGCCTCTAAGGTTGACATCTCCAGTTAAATTCCACACTGACAAATAACATCAATTGTCAGACAGTTCACATTCACCCCACTCAAACCTTCACATGATTTCAACCCCATCATTACCTAAATACAAATGACTGAGAAACCTCAAGTAGAGACTATCAAGGAAGCCCTTCTATGATTCTTAGTCCTCAAAAGTAAGGACAATCCAAAACAGTTTATTGTTATTTTGTGCCACTAAGTTTTATAGCAACTTGTTATGCAGCAATAGTAACTAGAACAATGTGTTATGCAGCAATAGTAATTGACTGCTGATTATAAATTCATGTAACAAAAGTGTAAACTTTTAGATTTAAAATTTTTAGAAAACAAAAGTGAAAATAAAGTACAATTTCCTCCAAAAATTTCAAGTTACTGTACTATAACACAATAAGCAAGTAAATTGATAGGAAAATAGTGATTAGAAACATATTCAAGTATACATAAAAACTTAGAAAAAGATAAAGCTGGATTCCAAATTAGAGAGATGATAATTTGATAACTTATTTGGTAATAATTGGTCCATTTAGAAGAAAAAAAAATAAAATTAGATTCCTACCTCACATGTTACTCCAAAGTAATTTCCAGATGGATTTGAGTATTAAAAATCAAAAACAAAATGCCAGATCAATGATCTAAATATAAGAGATAAAACTATAAAACTCTTAAAAGAAATAATAGGGGTAGATCTTCATTGTTTTAGATTTAGATTTAGTCATGTATTATTGGCTTAAAAAAAACAAAATAGAAAAATTGGACTTCATAAGACTTTTTAAAATTTGTGCATTAAAGAACATCACCAAGAAAGTAAAAGAATGAAAGAAAATACTTGAAAACTATATATTCAACAAGGGTCTAGCATCCAGAATATATGAAGAACTCATAACTAAACAACAAAACATAGCAACACAATTTTAAAACAGGCAAAGAACTTGAATAAATATTTCACTAAAAATTTTCAAATTAATAATCACATGATAAGATGCTCAATGTCATCAGTAATTAGGAAAGTACAAATCAAAATTGCCAAAAGATAATACTTCACATCCATGAGTACAGCTACAATTTTAAAAAATGGAAAAGGACAAATGTTGGAGAGTACGTGGGGAGACTAGAACACTTATTTTTATTGCTAGAATGCGAACATGGTTCAAATGCTATGGAAAACAGTTTGGCAGTTCCTTAAAAAGTTTCTAATCCATGAAAATATGATGTGTTCCATTTATTTGTATCTTTAATTTCTTTCAGCAAGTTTTTGAAATTTTCAATGTTCAATCTTTTACTTCATTAGTTAAGCTTTTTCCTAAGCCTTTTATCCTATTTGACAATAAAATAGAATTGTCTTCAAAATTTCTTTTGCATATTCACTGTCTGTGTATATAAAAGCAACTGTTTTTTGTATATGTTGATTTTTTATGATGCAGCTTTGCTAAATTTATGTATTAGTTCTAACAGATTTTTTGGAACTTTTAGGGTTTTCTACATAAAAACCATGTCATCTGTGAACAGAGATAATTTTACTTCTTTCTTTCAAATTTGGATGCCTTTTTATCTTTTTTTTTCTTGCTTAACTCCTCTAGCAAGTATTTCTAGTATTTTGTTGAAATAGAGTTAATGAAATTTTATATTCTACTATTATGATATATCCAATTTGTTCATTTGGAGGATTTTATTTTTTAGAGCAGTTTTAGGTTCATAGCAAAATCAAGAGGGAAGTACAGAGACATCCCATATACCACCTACCATCACACACACATAACCTCTTCCTTTATCTAAATTGATGAATCAACATTGACACATCATTATCCCATAATATTCTTAGTTTACATTAGGGTTCTTGTACTTTTCATGGGTTTGGAAAAATGTATAATATGTACTCATCTTTATTATATCATACAGGGTAGTTTCACTATCCTAAGAATTCTCTACATGCCATGTGTTCATCCCCATCTAACCCCTAGAAACTTCATGTTTTTACTATCTCCATCATTTCATCTGTTACAGAATGTTATATAGCTGGAATTATACAATCATATTGCTTTTCCATACATTAGCAATAAACAAATGGAATTTGAAAAGAAAAACAAAATACCACTTTTAAGGCTTTTAAGATTGGTATCTTTCACTTAGCAATATACATTTAAGATTTCCTTGATGCTTTGCATGGTTAAACAATTCATTTCTTTGTTTGTGCTCAATACTATTCCACTGTTTGAATGTGCCACTTTATTTTTCTATTAACCTACTGAAGGACAGTTTGGTTGCTTCCAAGTTTTAGAAATTATAAATAAAGTTATTATAACACATGCATACAGGCTTTTGTTTGGACCTGAGTTTTCAATTTTTTTGGATAAATGCCAAGGAGAGTGAATGATAGATCTTGTGGTAAGAGTATGTTTAGTTTAGTAAGAAATGGATCAACTGTCTTCCAAAGTGGTATACCATTTTTCATTCTCACAAGCAATAAATAAATGAGAATTCATGCTGCTTCATGTCTTCTTCAGCATTTAATATTATCAGTGATCTGGATTTGGACCATTCTAATAGATACTTAGTGGTCTTTCATTGTTGTTTTAATTTGCATTTCCCTAATGGCATATGATGTAGAGCATCTTTTTATATTGTTGGGTATCTTAATATCTTCTGTAGTGAGGTGTCTTTTAAGGAATTTGATCCATTTTAAGGTGAGTTTTTTATTTTCTTATTGTTTTTTAAAAATTCCTTGTATATTTTGCATAATGGTCCTTTATCCAAGATGTATGTTGCATATTTTTCTCTCACAGTCAGTGACTTGTTTTTACATTCTTTTTTTTTTTTGTACCGGGGATTGAACTCAGGGATACTCAACCACTGAGCCACATCCGCAGCCCTATTTTGTATTTTATTTAGAGACAGAGTTGCACTGAGTTGCTTAGCACCTTGCCATTGCTGAGGCTGGCTTTGAACTCGCGATTCTCCTGTGTCAGCCTCCCAAAGTGCTGGGATTATAGGCATACGCCACCACTCTTGGCTTGTTTTTATATTATTTTACCAATATCTTTGCAGAGCAGAAATGTTTAATTTTAATGAAGTCCAGTTTAGCAATTCTTTCTTTCATGCATCATACCTTTAATGTGTTATTTAAAAATTCACCACCAAACTAAAGTACATCTAGTTTTTTCCATTTATCTTCTAGTTTTACAATTTTGAATATTACAATTAGGCTTATGATTTATTTGAAAACTAATTTTTGTGACACACATCAAATCTAGATTTTTTTTTTTGCATGTGGTTGTTGAGTTGGTTAGCATCAATTGTTGAGGAGGTTATCTTTGTTCCAGTGTATTGTTTTGCTTCTTTGTTAAAGATCAGTTGACTATATTCATGTTGATTTATTTCTGTTTTCTTTATTCTATTCTATTACTCTGTTCATTTATTCTTTTACAATTACCCATCTGTCTCAATTACTATAACTTTAAAGAAAACCTAAAAGTCAGATGGTGTCACCCTTCAACTCTCTTCAATATTATGTTGGCTATTCTGAGTCTTTTACCTCTCCACATAAACTTTAGAATTAGTTTTTGATATCCACAAAAAACTTGTATTTTTACTGGTGTACATTAAACCTATAGACGAAATTTTAAAAAACTGTTATCTTAACAATGTTCAGTCTTCCTAACCATAAACATGGATATCTGTCCATTTATTTGGTTCCTTCTTCAGATTTCCATAGTTTTCCTCATAGATCTTGTGCATATTTTGTTATATTTGTTCTAAGCATTTCATTTTGATGGGTACATTTGCAATGTAAGTGTTATTGTGTTTTTCGTTTTAAATTTCATTCATTTATTGCTGATATATGGAAGAGCAATTGACTTTTGTATATTAAATTTGTATCTTGAAAATTTGCTATAATCATTTATTAGCTTCAGTAGTTGTTTTTGTTGATGCTTTTTGCTTTTCTACATAGATGATCATGTCATCTTTGGACAAAGCAGGTACCTTGTTCATTCAGGCTGTTACAACAAAATATCACGAACTGGATAACTTACAAACAAAAATAAATTTTTTTCTAACAGCTGATTTCTGAGAAGTCCACAATCAGGGAACTGACAGAATCAGTGTCTGGATCGAACCCATTTCCTGATTCATAGGTGGTATCTTCTTGCTATTGTTATCATTGGGGTATCCAGTTGGGGTCTAGATCCTTGGTTGTCCTAAACAAAGAATTGAGCAAGACACATGCAAGTAATAGACAAAGCACCTATTGATTGAAGGTGAAGGTGAGAATAGTACTCTATACAGTAGAACAGAGTAGGCTGAGCAAGAGAGAGGCTCAAGGTCCCAGTGTCTGGAAACTAGTGTCTTATATACTGAGCTGTGAGGTCTTATATACTGAGTCTTATATACTAGAGCTCTTTCTTATATAGACAGGATTGAAGACCTTACCCTATTTGTTCCTATTGGGTACCTTATGATACCTGATTAGAATATCATCCAATCCCCCCCATTGGTTACTTTAGAAAATCTAATTAGAATACTTCCCACTTTACCCCCATTTGTCATTTTAAAATGTCAAACCTGTGGCAGGAGTATGGTGATAAGCCCTCAGTGGCCGGTGGTGGGAGTTGTCATGGGAATGGGACTTACTGTAAACAGGGACATGATTTGTCTCCCCGTCTTGTCATTCAGCAGCATCTTTCTCATACCCTGCCTCCACCATCTTGGCGTACCTGAACTCCTACCTAACACTATGTCTTCATATAGTGGAAAGAACAAGGCAGCTTTCTAGGGCCTTTTTAATAAGGGCAAAATCTCATTAATGAGGCTCCATCCTCATGATCTAATCACTTCCCAAGGCCCCTCTTATGAACATCCCCACACTGGTGTTTGGTTTCAATACGAAACCTATCTGAGTGTTTGTGTATGTTCAAACATTTAGTATAGCAGATAGTTTCACTGTTTCCCCAGTCCATGTTGCTTTTATTTCCTTTTTGTCTTATTGCACTAGAGCAGACTTCTAACACAACATTGAAAAATAGTGGTAAGATGGGACATCCTTGCCTCATTCTTGATCATAGTAGAAAAGCTTTGAGATTCACACTGTTAAGTATGATGTTAGCTATAGATATTTTAGAGGTGCTCTTTATGATGTTCCCCTGAATTTTTAATTTGACAACAGTTCTCATCATGTACAGATGTTCGATTTCTTTAAGGTACTTTTTTCCACATCTTTTGACATGATCTTGTAATTTTTCTTCTTTAGCCTGTCCATGTGATGGATTTCATTAACTGATTTTCGTATATTGAACTGTTTTTTTCAACTGTGGAATGAATCCCTCTTGTCTCATAGACTCTATGATCCTTTTTAGACATAGTTTAGATTCAGTTCATGAAGTTTTTGAGGATTTTTGCATCCATATCTACGAAAGATATTGATCTATAGTTTTCTTGCAATGTCTTTGTCCAATTTTGATATAAGAATAATGTTGGTCTCAGAATGAATAAGGACGTATTTTTCTCTGCTAAAAGAGAGAATACATGTCTAAGATAATTTTTTTTTCTTCTGTGTTTGCTAGACTGTACCACTAAAGCCATCTGGGCCTAGTGATTTTTGCTTTAGAAGGCTATAAATTATAATTTTTTAATAGATGTAGGCCTATTCAAACTGTCTGCTCCTTCTTGTGGAATTCTCAGAGGATTGTATCTTTCAAGGAATTGGTTGTTTTGGCTAAGTTTTCAGATTTGTAGGCCTGGAGTTGCTCATAATTTCTCTGTTATCCTTTCAATGTTCATGGGATTTGTAGTAATGTCTCCTTTTTCATTTTTAAGATTAATAGCTTGTATTCTCTTGTCCTCGTTCTCTCTCTCTCTCTCTCTCTCTCAATTAGTCTGGCTGGAGGCTTATCAATTTCATTGATCTTTTTTAAAAAATCAGATTTTGGTTTTGTTGATTTCACCTATTAATTTCTCATTTTCAATTTTATTGATTTGTGTTCATATTTTTATTATTTATTTCCTTTTTACTTTGGGATAAGTTGCTGTTCTTTTGAAAAACTATCTAATTTATTTTACATCTTTCTTCTTTTCAAATATAGACATCCAATGCCATAAGTTTCTCTCTAAGCACTTGTTACAGATGTGAGGTATTCCCTAAAAACTCACATGTGAGACAATGCAAGAAGTTTTGGAGAAGAAATGATCAAATTATAACCTTAACCTAATCAGTAAATTAATCCCTGATGGGATTAACCTACTGGTAACTGGAGGCAGGTGGGGTGTGGCAGGAGGAAGTAGTTCATTGAGGGCGTGGCTATCGGGTATATATTTTGTATCTGGAAAGTTGAGACTCTGCTTTCTGGTTACCATGATGTGAGTTACTTCTCTCCGCCATCCACATCTGGAGCCCTGAGGAATGGAGCCAGCTTTGTATGGACTAAGATGTCTGAAATCGTGAGCCCTCAAATAAACATTTCTTCCTCTACAATTGTTTTGGTCAGATCTTTTAGTTACAGCAGTGAAAAAGTTGACTAAAACAGCACTGTTTATGTACATTTTATACACATAGCCTGAAAGTAATTTTATGTAATTTTTAATAATTTTGTGCATGAAGCAAAGTTTTTTTTTTCATTCAAAAATATTTGTTCACCATTTATGTATTTTAACCATTTCATGACTAAGGAATAAAATTAATTATATATTTAATACATACTTAAGTTATACTATGTGCTGGATACTATAAAGAGAAAAAATAGTGAAAGGTTTGATTTTCCAATTCGCTACTGGATATCATCATATGAGATAATTTTTTAAAATAATATTCTTTTTTTATTTGACCTCTACACTATGTTAGAAATTGGAGGATTCAAAGGTAAACACACTGTGATTATGTAGAACCAGATGTCATTGCATGAAGCAAAGTTTCATAGTGTAGAACTTTCCACTTGTGATGTCATGTTTATCTTCAAAACATTTTGGATTTTGGAGCGTTTGGGATTTGAGAATTTTGTATTACAGATGCTCAACCTGTGTGTATACATATATTTGTTCAAATATATTGCTGTTGTTATTATTTTGTACAAACCCTTACCTGTTAGGTCAAGTAAAAATAAGAAAGATGAAAAGTTTTGTTTTACCTTCAATGTTTCTGTTTCTGATCATCTCCCTTTCCTTCCAATGCCTGAGTTTCTAACCTATATAATTTCCCTTCTCCCTGAGGAGCTTTTTGTAACATTTATTTCAGGACAAGTCTACTATCAACAAATTTCCTCAATTACTATTTGAGAAAAAAAAATTTTTTTCTCCTTCACTTTTGAAGGATGGGTTCTGAGATTCAGAATTCTAGTTTGGTGGGTTGTCCTCTCAATAGTTCAAGTATTTCACTCTGCTTTCTTTTTACTTTTATGATTTCTGAGGAGAAGTCAGTTATAGTTCTTATCTTTGCTTCTCCATATATAAAGCGTTTTCCAGCTCTGGCTTCTTTTGTGATTTGTTCTTCATCTTTAGTTTTTTTTAATTTGAAAACAATAAGCATAAGGGCATTTTTTTATTGAGAGATCTTCAAGTTCAGAGTTTCTCTTCTCAGCCATGTTTAGTCTATTAACTATTAAACCCATCAAAGGCATTCTTCATTACTTCTTTCTCAGAATTTCCAGATTACTGTTTACATTGTTCATCTATTCTTAAATGCTATTTTAACCATTAAAGCCTTTAGCATATTAATCATAGTTTTTTTAAACTCTTGGTCTAAATATTCCAACATCTCTGTCATATCTGAGCCTAGTTCTGACTGCTCTCTCTTCAATTTTTTTTTTTTTGCCTTTTAATATTTTTTTAGTTTTATTTTTAATCCAGGTATGATGTACTGGGTAAAAAGAATTACTATAAATAATCCTTTAATAATGTGTAAGTGGGGAAAGAGAAAAGCATTATAGTCCTATAATTGTAACCACACAAGGTTTGGTTCACTGCCGCCCAATGGAATCAATGAATGAAGAGGCAGAATGATGGGAAAGTCTTATTAACAAATCATTATGTTGGAAATGGTAGACTCTTGCCTTTCAATGAACATCTTATCCCTTATCCTAAGGGAGACTCTTTAATATGATTTTTCAAGGGAAGATATTTAGCCTCAGATAAGTGGGTAGGTACTTCAATTGTCCATTACTTCAAAGATAGCCTCCTCTGGAGTGTAGACACATAGGTTGACAAGAGTTGCAGTCCAGTGGATCTAAATAAGACATAAATGCTCAATGTTTCTGCATTGATTAAAGTGACTTGTGTCTGATTTTTTTGTGATCAGCATCTTTGGCAAGAACCTTTTCAGGTTTTACCTTCTTTCTTAACTTGGGACTAGAGAGTACTGAAGAAGGAAGGTCTTTGTGTGTTCCTAGCTAACTTTAGTGTACAGCTAATCTATAAAAAATTAGATTTCAGTGGGAAGCTAAGTCTTTAGAGCAGGCAAGAACAAAGGAAAACTGAACATTAGATCTTGAGGGGATGAGAGATAGGGGGTGCCCTATGTGCACGGGACAATTGGGATGGATTTAATATATTTTGCAGACAAGGACATGTATTTGGGGATCTAGAGACAAAATGTTGTGTACTGAGTATTTGCATCCCCTTAAATTCTTACATCAAATCCCTAACCTCCAAGGTGTTGCTACTTGGAAGTGAGACTTTTGGGAAGTAAATAAATCATGATGTTGAGCCCTCTTATAAGATCTGAGAGGCCTCTTGTCTGTTCCATCATGTGACCACAGTATTAATACTCTAAGACCAAATTTCTTTGAGATAAAAGTGTTTACTAAGTCATTACCAATGCTATCTAAAAAAGAACCAGTTCCTGGGACAAGTTCTGCAACCATTATCAGCAAGGCTAGGTATCACTTGGAAAAGTGTCCACCACGCCCACCATCCAAGAGCATTTTTACAATTAGATTTTGGGAAGGAGAACAAATTGTTTACATTGAGCCTACATTGGCTATAGATAAGAGTGGCAGGATAATGCAAAGCAGAGAAAGCTTTGGGTGATCCATATAGAGAAGTACTTGTTTTTTCTGAGCTGGTTGTGGTTAATATAGTCTGGAATGTTTATTTGTAAACCAAATACAGTGTTGCTTCATAGTCAATTACGTACCTAGGGCTATAAATCAAATTTTCAACACACATTCAGGAATGTAAAATAGTCTTTTGTTGATTTAGCCTGAAGCTATTAACTGGATAACTTTATCTCTCCTCCCCTTTGTCCTCCAGCCCTTGTAATTTAAATTAGGATATATCAGAAGTTTTCCCTTTTTTTCCAGCAGAGAGAAGACTGCCATCTGTGAACTAGAAAGTAGGATTTCACCAAATACCAAGTCTGTTGTTACCTTGATCTTAGACTTCTCAGCCTTCAGAACTATGAGGAATAAATTTATGCTGTTTATAAGCCACTAAATCTGTGGAATTTTGCTCGAGTAGCCTGAATGATTAGACAGGCCTTTCCTTTCCTCCACTTGGAAAGCTAGACCCATCTGGAGTTGGCTATTTCTCTTCCTCCAGGTCAGCTAGGCATTGATAAAGCCCCAGCAGGTAAGGCTCTGGTTAATTTCTCTTGAAGGCAGGCCTTATTAAGAAGAATAGAATGCTCTGACATATGACAGATGGTTCATTCTCTTCTGCTGGAAGCATAAAGATATTTTTCTCTGTTATTTATTCTGAGAACTTAGTTGAACTCCTGAAGGTAAAACTCACTAAATGTGTGACCCTTCATAACTAGATTCCCCTGAGATTTTTAATCTCTTAGACTTTTTCAAACTGAGCTTCCAGCAATTCAGTCCAGGTTTCCCTACATGGATAACAGTTTTTGTGGTGGTTCTTGTTCTGGTGAGTTGTGATTCTCTGAACCTGACATCTGTCTTTCCAATTTTGTCAGCAACAGTTCATCCTGTGACCTCACTTCTCTTATGAGTCTAAGAGTTTTTATTTTATAATTTGTTCACCTTTTAATTTGTTGTTGGAACAGAATGGCAACTTCAAGCTTCTCACATGACACACTGGAAGATAGAAGTCTCTGTTTCTTTTAATATGTTTCTTATTCTGTTTTTACTGCTACAACAAAATACTTGAGAGTGGATAGTTTAATAAGAACAGACATTTATTTTATACAGTTCAAGAGAGGCATGAAGAGTGAGAGCAAGATGCCTACATCTTGTAAAAGGGGTCTCTGTTTCCAAGATGGCACCCAGATGCTGCATCCTCTGGAAGCAGGGGATTGCTGTGTCTTCACATGGCTCAAGAGCAGAATAGAGTAAACCAACTCCATATACACTTCTTATAAAGGCATTAATTGTGAGATGCAGAAAATGACAAACCCCAAAATAGTGTGGCCTTGGAAGAGGGAATGAGGAAGAAGGAAATACATCGATAATTTTGACCCTTTTCCAATACGTTCTTTCCCAGTGACAAGACAGTCCCTAAAAAGGAAGCAAATATTCAGTGGCAAGTCAATCCCTGAGAAGGAAATATCCATCAAGATTAGAATGGGGAGGGGGAGGTTCCAAGATGGCGGCCCAGACGGTCTCCTCCGTGCTAGGCTCCCCAGGACCAAGGCTGGAAGTGGTGGAGGTGCCACTTTGCAGCCAGCTTCTTGGCAGCATTCAGCAGCTCACCATCACCCGCAGGAGTTTTGCTCGCGTATGTGTGTGCAGGACCATAGGGAGACAACAGTAGCCGGGGGCAGTGTGACTTTGGCGCTGACCAGCGGAACGCAGTTGTGGCCGGGGCCTCAGCTTAGGGCTCAGGCTCCCCGGACCAAGGCTAGAAGTAGCAGAGATGCCATTTTCCAGCCAGCTTCTTGGCATCATTGTGCAGCTCACCGTCCACGCAAGAGTCTCGCTCGCGTGTGTGTGCGCAGGACCACCGGGAGGCAGCGGGAGCCCCGGGCAGCTTGACTTTGGCGCCAACTGGCAGAGCGCAGTTGCGGTGGGGGCTCTGGGCCAGGGCTCCAGCCCAGAGTTTGCCCTGGGCGTGCCGGGCCTGCTTCCACACAGGGTGCCTGGCCCCAGTGCCAACCCAGCCACGCGAGACCACTAGCAGTTGCTACTGTGGATGGACCGTCTCCTGAGCAGACCCCCGACTATTGTTCTTTGTGGACGGCATTCTAACATGGTGGAACTTCCTACACACCAGGGGGCACAGGTGAACACCTGGGAGCAAACTTTGGCCACAGCACAGCACACAGTGGAACAGCGACTCCACCAGCAGCTCAGAGTTTCACCCTGCTGTGGGACCAGCACCCAGGACACCAGCGGGGAAAGTCCAGCAAACAACAGACAATGCCACCTACTGGAGGTGAAAGGAACCATACCTGTTTATTTACATTGAGACTTTTTACATTTTCTTATGCTTATTTTTAATTCTATCCTTTATCTTTTTCTCCTAATAGTTCTATTGTTTAATCTTTTTGTTTTATTTCTCTGCTCTCTTCTTCTTTCCCTTCTTTATTTTTCCTTCCCTCTTATCTCTCTCGCTCTTCTCCTACTTTCTAATCCCCAACAGTTGTGACATCAAATATCTGCTATACAGCGGGATATGGTAGGTTGGGATTTCGGAACTGTATACTAGAGTGGAATTATATAGTCTTATAAATTCCAAGCGCATATGTTTTATCTGTCTTGCTATCATCTCTCCTCACCATATTCTTTTCTTCCTCCTTACTGGTCTTCCCCAATTCTATGTTGCTCTTTCTAGTAACAGCCAACTCCTCTTAGATTCCTTTATTATACTCTCTAAGATTTAATAGCCATATTCTCACTTCCTACTAACCCAATATTCTGTCCTACACCCCACCCTCAAGTTTCCCTAGCTCACCAAAAGATACTATAGACCCTTGTGCAAATTTATTGGTTACATAATAGATTGTAAAGGAATACATAATTGTTGAATATCATGACTAAACTGTAAATGTACTTGGGAGCTGTTAGGAGCTATTTGGTTTGAAATTATATATTGCTTATATTGAGATCAATCAATATCGATCTCCCCTTTAAAGGAGAGGTAATGAAACCCTGCAGGGAAACGATACCAATATAGGAATAAAAACTGTAACAACTTGAATCAGCAGAGCTAGAAGGAGAGACACACAAACATCAGAGAGAAAACAAGGGAAGAAAATGACTCAAAAAAACCAAGATACTACACTCCTAGAATCCATGGTCTGTACAGCAAGAGGAATGATAGAACAGGAATTCAGGATGTACATAATTAAAATGTTTGGTGACTTAAAGAATGATATAAGTGAGCAAGCCCAGTCAAAAAGAGATCATTTTGATGAAGAGATATATTGGCAAATACAGGAAGTAAAAGATCACTTCAATAAGGAGATAGAGATTCTGAAAAGGAATCAAACAGAAATCCTTGAAATGAAAGAAACAATAAACCAAATCAAAAACTCAATAGAAAGCATCACCAACAGATTAGGCCACTTGGAAGACAGAACCTCAGATACTGAAGACAAAATATTTAACTTTGAGAATAGAGTTGACCACACAGTGAAGACGGTAAGAAGCCATGAACAGAACATCCAAGAGCAACAACATTAAAAGACCAAACTTGAGAATTATTGGGATAGAAGAAGGCATAGAACTCCAAACCAAAGGAATGAGCAACCTATTCAATGAAATAATATCAGAAAATTTTCAAAATATCAAGAATGAATTGGATAATCAAATTCAAGAGGCTTACAGGACACCAAATGTTCAAAATTACAACAGACCTACACCAAGGCACATCATAATGAAAATGCCTAACATTCAGAATAAGGAGAGAATCTTAAAAGCCACAAGAGAAAGGAATCAGATTACATATAGGAGGAAGCCAATTAGGATCACTGAAGACTTCTCAACCCAGACCCTGAGAGCAAGAAGATCATGGCAAAGTATATACCAAGTGCTAAAAGACAGTGGATGCCAACCAAGAATCTTATATCCAGCAAAATTAAGTTTTAGATTTGAAGATGAAATAAAAACCTTCCAAGATAAACAAAAATTAAAATAATTCACAGCAAGAAAGCTGGCACTACAGAACATTCCATGAGGAGGAAATCAAAAACAATAATGAAAACCTGCAGAGGGAGGAGCTACATTAAAGGCCAAAGGAGAAACATAGTCAAGTTAAAAATCAAAGAATAAACCAAAATGGTGGAAATACAAACCATGTCTCTATAATAACATTGAATGTCAATGGCTTAAACTTAGCAATTAAAAGACACAGATTGGCAGATTGGATTTAAAAAAAAGACCCAACAATATGCTGCCTCCAAGAGACTCATCTCATAGAAAGAGATACTCACAGATTGAAGGTGAAAGGATGGAAAAAAATTTATCACTCACATGGACTACGTAAACAAGCAGGAGTTTCCATCCTCATTTCAGATAAAGTAGACTTCAAACAAAAGTTAGTGAAAAGGGATAAAGAAGTTCATTTCATACTTCTCAAGGGAATCATACATCAACAAGACATAACAATCTTAAATATCTATGCACTAAACAATGGGGCAGCCATGTTCATCAAAGAAACCCTTCTCAAATTCAAGAACCAAATAGATCACAACACAATAGTATTGGGTGACTTTAATATAACACTCTCACCACTGGACAGATCTTCCAAACAAAAACTAAACAAAGAATCTACAAGACTTAATAAAACCATCAATGA